>JAREYC010000014.1:3697500-4897500 GCA_030015325.1 Cryptoblepharus egeriae
CCGTAATTATGTCAGTGTAAAAGGTCCCATACCCCCAAATTTAGAGTAACTATGGGAACATGTAAGAGACATTAGTGAAAACCCATGGGAAATTCATATTGGAATCCAGAGTAAGTTGTTCTTACACCGGAGCAAGGACTCCCCATAGTTACTCTGGATTTTGCCAATAGTTACTCTGGATTGTGGCCTAGGACTCGATGGGCCTTTGGCCTGAACCAGCAGGGCTCTTGTTTTGCTCTTTCTTCCTGCACCTGTCCCAGTAGAGCACTGGTTCCCAACATCTTAGAGCATGTGGACTGGTAGGACTGAAATCAGAATTATTGCAGATTGCATGCAACCCCCATTCACCCCCCTGCACAGAAGCAAAGGCACAATTAAATTTCTAGAGAAGATTTATTAGATTAATTACTAATGGAAAAGATTTGTGGGTTGGGAACCAGATTTATGGGACCACAGCTTGGGAAACACTGTGGTAGAGGAAAGTGAGCAGGGGTGGAAATGAAGTGGAACTACACGTTCCACGTAGCCAAGGACTCTGGACTCAATAATAATGACTTCTGGATCTATCTGGTGGTCTGTCATATTTGCTTGTGTTTCCACAGAACCATCTGGGACAGTTTTTTCTGCCCCCAACATGTCTCTGAAGACCCCTCAGAGCTCTGTTCCAGGTTCCCCCGAGCAAGGGGACATCTCCGTGGTCCTTGTGGGGAAAACGGGGACTGGCAAGTCGGCCCTTCTGAATGCTGTTCGAGGGATGACGGAAGACGATGTCAGATCTGCACCGGTGGGGGCTCCTCCACCTACATCGCCATGCCCGGTCATGTACCCTGACCCATCCCATCCTAACGTACTGATCTGGGAACTGCCGATGGATGTAGAGGGAGAAGCGGAGCGGTGGTTGGGAGAGGCAGACGTGTTTATCATCGTGACCGATGGCAAATTTGACGAGGCTCATGCCCGACTGGCCACAGAGGCGCAGGTCGCCAGCAAGAAGGTCTATTTTGCCCGCACCAAAGCAGATTTGGAGCTGCACACCCTCAAACGGCTGATGGGAGAGCGCTATGAGCGGACCGAGGCCATCCGGGCCCTACGGGGTGTCTGTGCTGAGTCCTTGGGGACCCACAATCTGGGGGAACCCTTTGTGTTCTTGATCTCTGCTTTTGAGCCGGACGCACTGGATTGCCCACAGTTGCGAGCTGCGCTGCTGAATGATGTCCAGATGTTTGAAAAGTGAGTAGTGCCGTTTCTGAGTTGATCACAGAGTGCAAGACCCTTCAAGTCCTGGCTGCACGTAGACTTGTAGACTAATAAACAGGGTTTCTTGGCAGTGATCCGAGTGACATGTGCTTAGTAATGAATCTCGTGGAGCCACAAGGAATGCAAATTACAGTGGGAGGCCTATATTTATATCCTGGCAGATGGCCTTTCCTGGGAAGCCATGACAAATTTGGCCCAAACATCACATGCCCTCAAAGGTATCACCACATCAGTGTCACATTAATAAACATGCTGCTTATTTGGGAGACAGACAGACAGATGATACATTAGATAGATCAGTGGTTCTCAATCTTCCTAACGCCGTGACCCCTTTATAAGTTCCTCATGTTGTGGGGACCCCAACCATAAATTTATTTTTGTTGCTACTTTATAACTGTAATTTTGCTACTGTTATGAATCGTAATGTAAATATCCGATATGCAGGATGTATTTTCATTGTTGCAAATGAAATGTGTGTTCTATGCACACATTGAACACAATGGGATTTATTTCAGAGTAGGCATGCATAGGATTGGGCCCTGCGGCTGCAATCCTATCCACATTGACATGGGAGTAAAGGCCCCCTGACTATAATGGGATTTATTTCAGAGTCGGCATGCATAGGATTGGGACCTGAGGTTGTCAGTCAGCCCCAGTGCGCGCGCAGTTACAGCCGGAGGTCTGGCAAGCCTGACCTGGCCCCCTGCACCAGGGGTCTTTAGGCAACCCCCAGGAAAGCTCTAGGCGACCCCCAAAGGGGTCCCGATCCCCACTTTGAGAAACGCTGAGATAGCAAGAATAGATAGATAGGGAGAACCCTTTTCCAAGAATCTTAGGTTGGTGATCTGTGCTGAGAGCCACTGAGAGTGACTTCCAGTAGTTGTGTCCTTCATCCTTGCTGCAAAAGGTTTAAAAATAAATCCTTTATTAAAGGATTTTAAAAAATAAAATCCTTTATTATAATGCATCACCTCTACTTGCATCTTCAGATGTTGGGGGGCAGATCTGGAAGCAGACAGCAGTTTTTCCCTATGCAAATATTTCATGCAGTTTTAAGCTGTAAAACCTATTCATGCCTAACTCGCCTTCAGCCCTATTGAAAATACTAAGACTTTGAGTAAATATGCCTAGAATCTAGATTTTCATTGTAAGTACTGGTAATTAATTTTTTTTGGGGGGGGGGGAGGAGAAGGCCAAAATTTATGAAAGTGATGGTTCAGAAATGCAAGTTTTTTTCCTAAACGAATGAACAAAACACCATCCTTAATGTGTTAATAATTAATAATTAATACTAGCAATTCCATTACTTAATGGGCCTCCAGAAGATCACAACTGCCCAGTTCAAGAAGCAGCACTCCTGGGAACTTCACATATCTTGAGATGATACCTTTGGGATTCCTTGGATAGGAATCAAATTACAATAGAGCCAATTCCAGTCAAACATCTGGGGACTGTGAAATAGTACATAATAAACAAACAAACAAACAAACAAATTTTATTTATATCCCGCTTTTTTCCTGGGGAACTAGTATAACATAACTATACATAACTAGTCCCAACATCCTTTAAAGGGCAGTGATTTTATTTTCCAGCGCTGATTACCTACCAAGAGTCATTTGTGCGTCTTGTGATTATCTGTAGGAGTTTGTGCAACTTGATCATGACACAGCACTGAGTAAAACATCTCCTCTCGGAAAACCCTGGGGACTGTCTCTGTTCCAATCAATACTGCTGAATCATCAGTGGCCCATTTTGCTGACATACCCTTTGCCGGTGTAGTTCCATCACCCCTCAATAGTGTGACAGTTCCCCTAGCTTTGAACATAGCCATATCTAGGTCCACCGGACATATCCCTCATCTCAAGAGTTTCTTAACCAGTGATACAGGTACCACCAGTGGCACTAGAAATAGTGTCTGGTGGTACTTGCAGAACGCCTGGAATCTGCTACCCTGAAGTGAAACCAAGAATGTGACCCAATAGTGGAGGAAAGTTAGGGTTGGTAAGGAGACTTCCAAAGCTTGAAAAGGCCCTCCATTCACCCTGAGCCTCTTACCGGAGTATGAGCACAATCCTTGCCATGTCTACTCAAAAGCAAGCCCCTTTGTGTTCAGTGGGTCTTACTCCCAGGAAAGAGTCTTTAGGATTGCAGCCTTTGTTACATAGCAAAACTCAGAAGTAACTGGCAGTGATGTCGTCACCACTTGCTTCTGATGATACTTCTAATAGGTGGACCATGTGAAGTGGAATGGCAGAGGACAAACTTTGAACTGTACTTATTCCATCCATCCATCCATCCATCCATCCATCCATCCATCCATCCATCCATTCATCCATCCATCCATTCATTCATTCATTCATTCATTCATTCATTCATTCATTCATTCATTCATTTATTTATTTATTTATTTATTTATTTATTTATTTGATTTCTCCATGCAGGGTCCTAAAACCCACCAGGCTGGGTTTCGAGTTGATCAGTGAGCGGGAGATTGCAGAGATCCAGGAGGCCTATGAGCTGGGAGGCCTTTCCGAAGTGGTGATGCGCATTCAGTGCAGCCTGGAGACCATCTGGAACGCCCAGCTTGACATTGCTGTCACGGGGGAGTCCGGTGCTGGCAAATCCACCTTTGTCAATACGTTGAGAGGCTTGGGGGATGAAGACGAGGGAGCAGCTGCAACTGGTGTAACAGAGACCACAGCGCAACCCACACCTTACCCCTACCCCGGTTATCCCAATGTGGTCCTCTGGGACCTTCCAGGGATTGGCACACCCAATTTCCAGGCTGATAATTATCTGGAAGCAGTAGAGTTCTCACGTTATGATTTCTTCATCATACTGGCTTCTGAGAGGTTTAAGGAGAATGACATCCGCTTGGCCCAGGCCATTGTTGGAGTGGGCAAACGGTTCTACTTTGTACGTAATAAGGTAGACAATGACTTAGAAGCCATGGGGAGGAGAAAGAACCCACCAACCGAAGAGGACGTTCTGGAGGAGATCAGGAACGACTGCCGGGAGAAGTTTGCCCAAGCTGGGCTGGCGGACGCCAAGGTTTTTGTGCTCAGCAGTTTTACGATGAACAAATTTGATTTCCAGACCTTTGAGGACACACTGGAGAGAGAATTGCCCAGCCACAAACGCCACGCTTTCCTCTTGTCCCTGCCCAACATCTCCTCCACGATCATAGAGAAGAAACGGCAGCTCCTTCATCAGGAAGTATGGAAGGTTGCCCTGATCTCCAGCTTGGTGGCCGCTGTCCCCTTGCCAGGCTTGGCCTTCACTTGTGATGTCTCCATCTTGCTCAGGAAGCTCACCACCTACCGGCAGGACTTTGGCCTGGATGTGGCGTCCTTGAGCAGGCTAGCAGAGCGTTCTGGGAAACCTCTGGAGGTCCTGAGGGCCAAAGTGCACAGCACTCTAGGTCGGACCATAAACAGGGATGTAGTGATTGGGTTGCTAGGGAAGGCCACCGGCACAGGCCTGGTGGTGGCCAATTTCTTTTTCCACCGGATCCCAATTTATGGAGCCCTGGCCTCAGGGACAATCTCCTTCCACACCACCTACTCCATGTTGAGCCAATGCCTGGAAGAGCTGGCTGCGGACTCCCAAAGGGTCCTCCTTGAAGCCTTTGAAACCCCGGTCTGAGGCAGCTTGGATAAGTTGGGGAACAGTTGTGGCTATCATATTGTTGCTTTGTATTTATGGTGCCCATGATGATATCAGCCAAGCTGGCTGGCTTTGAGGGGGCTTGAATGTTTGTCCCAAAAATAAAAATAGGCCAATATAAACGTGTCCTAGTCGTGTTCTCACTCGGCTCCATGTCCCCTGGGTGCGGTTCTACTTCATGTGACTTGAGATAATACGGGAAAGGGGTAAGAGACTCATTCCATTTGGACTGGGGGATAGCACTTAACCATAGAGCCACTTGGTGAGTACCAGTCTGAAACCAGGTCTACAATGGAAAGAAACTGGACCTACCTACACTTCAGTTTAATGGGTTTTTTGGGGTTCAGACTTATGTTATTTTAAGTCTATGGTTTGCCAGCCCTATGCCTCTGAACCAGATCTCTGCATGGTTCTCCTAGTTCCCTTTTCTTCCACTTTCCTTATGTCATGCTGTGGTTGTTGTATGGTGGGCTGGCAGGACCCCTTTCCTTTTTTGCTGATGCTGTGACGGTAAGAAGATAATTTCTGGTATCTGGCTATCTTTCCCTAAAAGGATCCTGGACTATCTGGTTGTGTTGCACAACCAAACTGAATTCCCAATTCAGACTGATGTTCTGGTTAAAGGATCTTGGGGGAAACGGCTAGAAGGGGGTACATGCCAGGCTGAGCTGGTTCCCACTAGACCTTGGCTCCTTTTATTGTATCAGTGATGGGGTTGGCGCTTCTCAATCTGGAATCGGTTTTGATCTGCCCCTTGTCCACTGCAGTTAACTCCAAACGTGCAAAGAGGAAAAAAATGTACAAATATTTCTCCTGCAAGAAAAATCCTGCACGATTAGTGATATTCAGCCTAGTCCTGTACTGTGGTAGTGGAAGAAATGGTGATGTTGCTTGCATTTCTTCTTGACGTGCTGTGGGGGGCAGTGTCGGAAACTCATTTGTCCAGCTGTTGAAATACTGATGTTGAAAATTCAAAACACTGTGGGTGAAAAATGGAGAAAATAAAGGCGGAGTGAAAAGGGGGAGACTGCTGAGGAAACAACTAGATGGTAACCGCAGTAATGCAATATTTCCCAATTCATTTACTCCCCCATGGTGTAACCCTCAATTTCCCTCTGATCGTTAATAAAAATTATTATAGGAAATCCTCGGTGACCTTGATGATTATTTGTCCAATCTTTCCCCATGAAAAAGACATGAGTAGTTGGGGACAAATTTCCGCTTGGCATTCATCAGTCTTGAAAGACTATGGTATTGTGCTCGACGCTGTATGCAAAGCACAAAGGCCTGGGTAGATTAATATGGAGGATGGGCTGTTACCCAAGCAGCAAATCCCCCCTCTCCACGCCACTGAATTAGTCCAATGGAAAGGCAGAGCCCATACAATTGGTTCCTGATGCATCGCAGAGCTGGGCTAAGGACAGGAGCTCACCCTGTCTTGTGGGGACTGACCCAGGTCTCAAACCCTGGCCTGCTGGTTAACAGGCTCAGTGTCTTAACCACTTATTGTTGTTAGTAATGCCATTCACATGTTTGGAGACCAGTGCAGGTGTGCATCCACAGAACAGAAGCCATAGTAGCGTTGAAAGTAGATGAGCAGGTGAAGGTGGGCAGCCTCCTGAATCTGCTACCCTGAGGCACCCAGCTTAGTTGGCTTCACAGATGGGCCAGTCCTTATAATAGAGAAATAGATGTCCATCTTTCAACTGCAACCTGAAAATGGATCACAATACTGTTGTTAGCACAAACACTATTTTAATTTGAATCGGGATTCCCAGAAATGTAGAATCCTGGAGCAAGTACTCGCTGGTCTGGCAGTTTCCTTGTTGTATGTTTTGCAGGGTAATTATCAGCAACAGTATCTGATTTTTCAATAGCCAGAGCTTGAGGCATTTATCGGATGTTTCCATCACCCTTTGGAGACACATCAAAAATCAGGTTGCAACCCACCAGTGGGGTTCCGACAATAAGAGATCCGTGTGCTGGTGGCCTCCCATGTACTTGGCGTTCTGAGATAGACTTCTTCTAAAACCAGGAGGTTGCACACATCCGTCATGGCTTGTCATTTGTGATGGACTTTTAATCCACCAGTCTGTCCAGTCCCTCTTTCAAAGACATCTAGGTCAGGAGCCATCACACTTCCTGTGGCAAGGAGTTCCAGAGATTATATACATGCTAGTAAAGAAGTATTTCTTTGATTCTAACCCTACAATCCAGAGTAACTACGGGAGCACGTAAAAGACATGTACACTGATATAGTTACGGCACCACCTAGTAAAAATTTCCTATGGAAAATTCGTATTGGAATCCAGAGTAAATTGTTCTTACACCGGAGGAAAGACTCCCGTAGTTATGTAGTTAGATTAAAGATACCCTTTCATCAGAATAGCCTTTTATCATAAAGTCTTAGGGCAAAATCATGTGCCAGAGTAACTATGGGGAATCCTTGCTCCGGTGTAAGAACAATTTACTCTGGATTCCAATATGAATTTCCCATAGGTTTTCACTAGGAGGTGCAGTAACTACAGGTGCACGTAAAGTCTGTTACATGCTACTGTAGTTACTCTGGATTTGGGGGTTAGTCTCTAAAAGCTGGGTGCACATTAGATTCAATGGATAATTAGATTCAAGTAAATGTGATATTTTGATTATAAGTATAGGTTGCACATTAGATTTGATGGTGCATTAGATTCAAGTAAATATAGTATCTTCCAATGTTATTCAAGGTAGCTGAAGTTTTTAAATTATATTTATTTTTAAGGTTTCTTTTATGCCAATGAAGGTATTTGAATTTGACTGTATTTGGTGCTCTTGGACCACGTTTGGTGGAGTAAGAATGAAAGAGGTGGTCAGTGTTGTTCATGAGGACCTTCAGTCAGTCTTGGTGGAAAACCTGTCCAGATCTTGATTTCAAGCAAGTTGAGGCAGGAAAGGCCAAAGATATAAGCACATGAAATATGTATTTTTTCAACCCACTCAAAGCGCCATCCTAGGCAAGCAAGCCCCACTGAGACCCACCAGATGTCCTCCTTTGGAGGTGTACAGAGGCTTGCAGATCTATGACATGGGCTGGGAAGGTGCCGAAAGTGGTGTTTAGGAGCGTTCCTGACGGATCAATGTGTCAGAATGAGGTGGTTGCTGTTGAATTTCACAAGGTTGCCCCAACTCCCTGTTCTGGGTCGCGAGCACATGTTGCAACTGCCTGTGATGCTCTGGCAACACTGCGTCCCACCGTCATTTGGAAATGAGGCATGCTTTGGATTCAGGAAAAACAAGGTGTGGTCCTGACAGGGGGAGGAAGGGCTGGGCCAGAACGTGGATGTCCCATACTTTTCTGAGATGCAGAGCAGAAGATCCTGATCCTACAGGAGGCATAAGGATTTGGGAAAAAGAAGAACTGGCTGGAGTAACCAACACTTGGACTTGGACCAAAAGCTTCAGGGAAAGGTTATTTGCTTTTCATTACGGTGTGGACCATCTGGTGTCAATGTTACTGTGAACTAATTCTGCCCCAAAGAGCCGTTTGTCTCTCTGCAAAGTCAAGAGCCCAGGTAAGTCATGGGATGGACCAGTGGTGGGATTCAAATAAATTAACAGGTCCTATGTCCCATTAGTAACCAGTTCTCACAACCAGGCACTCATTAGCAAAGGGCTCTATAGAACCTGTGAGAACCCCCTGAAACCCACCACTGAATGGACCCAAAACTAACCCCAAACTGCCAGGTCCCTTTGGGGGTTGTGTTGAAAACTGCTGCCCTTACCTGGTGATGTTCCAGGGAAGGGACATCTGCTTTTCCCCACTTGGATTGGAAAAGGAAGAAGGGATGGAGCAAAAGGAGGAGAACTGTACCCACACTTCTTCTACAGCTTCATCCCCTATTTTCTCAAACCAGGGACTGGGAATTCTTTATTTCAGTTTAACTCAATTCATTTTTGTGATTAGGCACTTCCGTTTTGTGTTCTCAGTTGACCCCAGATGTCATGTTATTTTGGTTTTTTTAAAAAATCCATCTCCGACACATTTTGTAATGAGTGAAAGCGTTACACAAGCCCTCCTGGCAATGCAAGCCTAAGCATGTCTACTCAAAAGTAAGCCCCAGTGAGGTTAATGAGGTTTGCTTCCCAGTCAGCGTACATAGGATTGCAGCCTTTGTTTTTTTCATTAAAACTGCAATCCTAACCACACTTTCCTGGGAGTAAGTACTACTGAATACAATGGGACTTTATTCTGAGTAGACATGCTTAGGATTGCACTATAAGTAACTGTTCAGTAATAATTGTTTATCATCTGAATGATGGGAATTTGCCAACTCACAAGCTTTATAAAGGAAATTGTGGGTAAAATTAACTAGAAATTTAGATCTTTCCAACGTAACCAGTTGTGTCCGTTCTTCTTCTTCTTCTTCTTCTTCTTCTTCTTCTTCTTCTTCTTCTTCTTCTTCTTCTTCTTCTTGTTATTATTATTATAACTGCTCTGATTGTTTTCTAGTGCTTCTCTAGAGCTAGCTGGTGTCGTTATTCAAGAATTAGACCTAGATGATCCAGGTTGTCATGAAGCTTGAGTGACTTGGTAGGTGACTTGGTAGGTTTCTCAGTCTCACCTACCTCACAGGGTTGTTGTGAGGACAAAAGGAGGGGGAAGAACTATGTACAATGCCCTGAGTTCCTTGGAGGGTGATCTAAAAATGTGAAAAACCTCTATGACCAACGCACATTCACATTATCTTAAAGGTTTAAAGCAGTAGGACTGTATGTTAGTGAATCTGCTTTGCAAGAGGTCCTTGTCGCTGAACTGCTCTGGTCTCATCCTGAGTTGGAGATATGTTGAAGATTGAGATGTTCCTTGCAGCACTAATATCCTGGCTCACTGTGGGTATGTTACAGGTACATTTTTATTTGTGTGTGCATGGAAATGTCATGTCTGCTCTGCTGAAAACTTCTTCTGTGACGACT
This sequence comes from Cryptoblepharus egeriae, assembly GCA_030015325.1. Lineage (NCBI taxonomy): Eukaryota > Metazoa > Chordata > Lepidosauria > Squamata > Scincidae > Cryptoblepharus > Cryptoblepharus egeriae. The sequence continues at coordinate 3,707,377 of JAREYC010000014.1, forward strand.
GCTATACAACGAAGCCTGTATTCAGGCTGCTTATCAACATCCCAACCTTCTTTGTTTATCCAACTTACCCCCAAATCCAGAGTTTCTACAGGATCACGTAAGAGACTTTACGTGCACACGTAGTTACTGCACCACCTAGTGAAAACCTATGGGAAATTCATAATTGGAATCCAGAGTAAGTTATTCTTACACTGGAGCAAGGACTCCCCATAGTTACTCTGGATTGTGCCCATAGTGGACTTTAGCATTCAATAACGTCAGCCTTAGGGTGCAATCCAGAGTAACTACGGGGAGTCCTTGCTGCCGTGTAAGAACAATTTACTCTGGATTGCAATATGAATTTTCCTTAGGTTTTCACTAGGTGGTGCAGTAACTACGGGTACACGTAATGTCTCTTACGTGCTCCCATAGTTACTCTGGATTGTAGGAAATATAAATCTGTCTGCTCCTCTAGTGGATGCATGTACCTGCATGGGCTTGCTTTCTTTTCCAGCCAACAGCCTGAGATGCCGGACACTATGCCCGAACAAGCAAGAAAAGTGCCCAGGGATGGATGAGGAGGTTTGCGGACCAGATCAAGATGCCTGCTTCTTTGAGATGAAACAGTACCTCGGCCGTATGTTCTGTGTGGGTGGCTTTAGGAGTGGTGGGGAGGTTGAAAATGGTATAGGAACGGTTTCACAATGGATCTTGCATAGCATGCATGATATCTCATTTTTCCAACTCTTGGGTACAGCATGTCTGAACTGGGACCAAACAATCAGGGACGTGGTGATGTGTTTGGCATGGTCCAATTGCTAGTCCTGCCACTTTTTTCCCACCATAGTGGATGGTCAAAACCTTGTAAGAAAATAGGGAGTCATATAATTGGTCCATCCAGCTGAGTACTTTAAGCCAGGGGTCTCCAAACATTTTGGCAGGAGGGCCACATCATCTCTCTGACACCGTGTCAGGGGCCAAAAAATTATTTACATTTCAAATTTGAATAAATTTACATATAAGAATGTATTGGAGTGGATTATAGGGCTTGCCCAGGAGCCAGATAGAGGGATCTGGAGGCTTGTCAAGGGCCACATCTGGCCCCAGGGCTGGAGTTCGGAGACCCCTGCTTTTTAAGCAATAGTTCTCAGGTCTTTCCCACTCTTACCTGGAGCTGCAGGATTTTACCTGGGATTTTTTGCATGCAGGTGGAGTAGATGAGCTGAACCTCATCTCCAGTAATAGTGGGAAGATGGTCCATATATCGAAGGGGTTATTGATTTTCAGAGGTAGTATACCTCTTTAGTGTCAGTTGCTAGGGCCAAACAACCAGGGATGGCCAACACATTGTGGATGTGTTTTTCACATTCTTCCATTCTTATTGTTAGGAATATCCCATGCTTTAAAGCTATTATATTTACCCTATTTACTTGAATCCAATGTGCCACCGAATCTAATGCGCACCCGATATTTATAATTAAAATACTGCATTTATGCAAATCTAATAAACCATTGGATCTAATGAGCACCCTGATTTTGGAGACTGAATTTGGCTGAAAAAGGTGAGCATTAGATTTCAGTAAAGATGATGAGCATTAGATTTGATACAATATTTTAAACTTCCAGGCTTTTAATCTATTTTTAAAAACCAACTTCCGTTACCCTCGTCAGCTTCTTGATAATTGCCCCATTTTATTAGATTTTTCTTCTAGATCGCCAACTACCTGCTTTGTCTCCCTTTTGTAGTGAGAGTCAACTCCATGAAACAGGGTTGTGGCACCTCTGCCATCTGCCGTCATTATTTGGGGGGATATAAAGGTTCCTTATCCCGGACGATGCATTGCTGCTCCTCGGATCTCTGCCTGCCAGTGTATCCCCCTGGTAGGTCATAATGGAATATTGGATTAAATTCAGCATGAGTGTGTTCATATCCTAACCCCTGTCCCAGGTTTAAAAGTTCATATCCTAACCGCTGTCCCAGTGTTCATATCCCAACCCCTGTCCCAGTGGTTCATATCCTAACCCCTGTCCCAGTGATTTGCACCAGTGACTTATATGGTACAGATCCAAGTACCCCATTGTGCAGGCTGTACTGTTACACTGGAGTAAAGGAACAAAGTTTCCTTAGGAGACTTCAACCTCCTCCTAACTGACATTGGGCACCGGGTGGTATTTAGGTATTTCAGCTCAGGACTGAATTTAAAATTTAAAAATCTGTCCAGGTCCCCTGTCAAACTAACTGAGATGTTCTTCGATGTCGACTCAGAAGTAAGTCCCATTGTGTTTAGTGAAACGTACTCCCAGGAAAGCCAGTGCCATATTTCAAGAGGGTGGATCCTACCCTCTCTCGACCCCCTGACCTATGGTCGGGTCCCCCATGGGGCTCCTGAACCTCACTTTGAAGACCACTGGTGAACAATTGAATGGTTATTCCAATTTTAACAGCTTATTATTCCAGCTGGAATTCCAATATTGCTGATGAAGAATCAGGAAACGCAATGATTCTCTCCCTGTTTCCCCCACAGACAGCCACAGTGAGTCAAAAAATGGCCTGGAGTGTCAGAGCTGCATTGGGAGTCCAACGGAATGTGGTTTCAATGCACCCACTGAGTCATGCTATGGGGAAGAAGACAGATGCGTGCAGATCTCCCAGCGTTTTCTGCCAGGTACCGCCAAGTGTGCATGAATATGCGCTTGAGAGGATGCAGCAGTTTGCATAACAAAGAGCACCGTCAGAGGGAGCAGGGGGAGATGTGGTCATCATTAATAAGTGGTGAGGTGGGTCTTTGGTTTTTAGGGATACAACATCGTAGTTTCAATGATCAGAAAAGGTGATACTCCCACAATTGGATTGCTGAATAATCCAAATGGCAACTTCAAATTGTTGTATCCCATCATGTCGGGTATTGTCCTCCCTATTTTTTTCAGCCTAATTTGTAGCGCATACCCCCAAATCCAGAGTAACTACGGGAGCATGTAAGAGTCCTTACGTGCACCCGTAGCTATTGCACCACCTAGTGAAAACCTATGGGAAATTCATATTGGAATCCAGAGTAAGTTGTTCTTACACCGGAACAAGGACTTCCTATAGTTACTCTGGATTTTGCCCATATTCTGTAATAAAACACAATTGCAGTGGCTGGCCACCTATTCAATGTGAACAGCCAGTCTGATTCTGAGACTTTTGAGAATAACTGTGCCTTTTATTCGGGGGAGGGGGGAACCCCAACCTAGGTGCCACTTGCACCCTTGGCAACCCGCAATTCAGCCCACAAGGAGCCCCTCCAATGAACGTTTGTTGGAAACTATAGGAATCCATGCTGGCCCCTGACCACCAGTAGGAAAATCTATAATTGTCAGTGCAATCCAATGCATGTCTACTCAGAAGTAAGTCCCATTAGATTCAATGGTGTTTACTTCCAGGAAAATGTGCATAGGATTGCAACCTGTCTCAAGTGCATCAGTTCGTGGCTCCATGTGTTTTCTGCTTTCCCCTCGGTATTATTTTTAACCCCTTGAATAACTTACCATATTTACTTGAATCTAACGCGCCATTGATCTAATGCCTATCCTATACTTATAATCAGAATACCATATTTACTTAAATATAATTAACCACCAAATCTAATGCGCACCCTGATTTTGGAGAATGAATTTGGTTTGCTCTGGCTTGCTCATACGGGTGCTGGGGTTGGGAAAATGCGCAGGTGCACCTCACCATCTATGTGCCCATGGCATGAGACATCTCATGCTACATAGATGGTATGCCAGTGCATATCCTGGTTTCCTTGCACCCACCATTTTTGCACCCATTTTGCACCCACCATTGTGTATGTGCCCATGGCATGAGACATCTGATGCTATATACGTGGTACGCCACTGCATATTCTGGTTTCCCTGCACTGGTTTCTTTGCATTTTTTAAAAACGTTCTTCTTTAAATGAATAAATGTTCGTTCTTCCAGGTGAGGAACTGGAACCCATCATCAAAGGATGTGGAAATGATTCGTTCAGTGATGAATTGGTGGCCTACCAGGTTGGGGATAACTTTGCCTATATTGACCAGAGGACCTGCAAGGGCTCCAACTGTAACAATGAAAGTTTCCCAGGTAAACTGTCATAATGCCCGAAGTGCAGTGGCATAGCTAAGGGGGTGCAGGGGTGGCACCTGCACCGGGCTACAGGCTTGTTGCTCCCAGAATGTGGATTCCTATCTTGGGTGGATGCAGTGCTCATTTTCTATTTGTTTAGTTTGTTTGTTTCTACACAGTTTGTTTGCACGCACCACTCCTGGACACCTTCTCCTGTCTCAAAAGCTCATCGCAAACAGAAAACTAGAATTTCAAGGAGAAACTCAAATGTTTAACTGGTTTTCAGTTAAACATTTAACACAGGAGGATATTGACAAATAATAAAAAAACCCCTGCCAACTGCAGCCCACCCTATCATCACAATGTTCTACCACATCCTTCTGCGGTACATGTTGGGAAAGGGGGGGGGTGAAAACAGTCGTTGGAAAGCACCCCCTTTCCTATGTTAAATTATACCACCGTCTAGTTGCAAAATAAAGCGCAGAGGAGTGGAGGCTGTTGACTGTTTCATAAGAAATACTGTATTTACTTGAATCTAACGCTCACCTTTTCGAGCCAAATTTACCCCCAAATCCGGAGCAATCACGGGAGCATGTAAGAGACTTTACGTGCACCCGCAGTTACTGCACCACCTAGAGAAAACCTATGGGAAATTCATATTGGAATCCAGAGTAAGTTGTTCTTACACCAGAGCAAGGACTCCCCATAGTTACTTTGGATTTTGCCGTTAGTCTCCAAAATTAGGGTGCACATTAGATTTGATGGTTATTTAGTTTCAAGTAAATGTGGTATTTTGATTGTAAGTATGGGATGCGCATTAAATTTGTTGGCGCATTAGATTTGAGTAAATACAATACTTTATTGACAATTGCTTACAATATCTGGGGATCTTCAAGCAGAGGCTCAACGAGCACCTGTCAGAGATGCTCTAGGTCTAGGAGGATGTGCTGCTACAGGCTGGGGGGTTGGACTAGATGACCTACTGGGTCCTTTCCAACTCTAGGATTCTATGATTATATCTGTAGTTCCCAAACATATTTTTGCAAATGACAAAATACAATATTAGAAATTGCAAATCTTTCCTAAACCCTGCCCTTGAGTTTCCTTCCATTTAACCCCTAGCCATATCTCCTGGGGAACCTAATGGACTGCGGTGTTACACGTGCCAGGAATGGGAGTGCGCCCAGGATAAGTTGCAACTTATGACTTGCACTGGAATCATGGATCGGTGTGTGCAGGTCTTAAGCCTAGGTAAAAAGCGGGGGTGGCACGGGGGGGGGGGGGGGAGCTGTTCAATTTTATAAGTTCATTTTCAAGGGTTGAGACATGTCTCCCTCTAGTGTCCATGTCAAGAATGTGATACGGTATAGATTCTTTGACGACTGAACTACCTATGGAAATGTCTGGCTAACCATTCACTTTTTCTAGATGATCTGAATGTGGTCATTCAGAAGGGCTGTGCCACGGAGACCATGTGCAGTGCCTACCACGATACTTACCAAAAACTGATAAGGCAGGATTCCTGGGTGGCATGCTGCAAAACATCCCTTTGCAACCGAACAGGCAACCCTTCTGCTCCGTCACTGCTAGCGTCTTTGGCAATTGCTCTTGCCTTATCGTTGGCTCCAATGCGTTGGAAATAACCGAGATTGGCTAGAAGGATCAGCAAGACTCTTCTAAGGCTCAGCATCATGTACAATGTTCAGATCAAGTTTGGACATGACCTGTCTGGCCAACTAAGTGTACTTTTTGATTTTAAATATAAATATTATTTTGGATTTCCAGATTTTTATGGATTTTCTTTTAGACACAGGAGACATAGGGGCTCCCAAACTAGCCTGGGACCACACCATGGGCAAAGAGTTGAAGTTTCTTCCCCCAACACTGAGGTCTTGATCCACATTGGGGCTCTTGTGGGGCCTGATGATTGTGGGTCATCAAAACCTGGAGTCCAAACCTCCAGCTTTTAGGCACTGGAGAACGTATCCAAACAGAACAATCCTATTGTCTGCTCAGAAGTAAATTCACGGTATATAAGTAATAAATAAGTAAACTTATTCCCAGGTATCTCACTGTAATGAAGGGTTTTTAACCAGATTGTCTCTTGGGACAACTGTGGCTTTGGGATAATAAGCCATTTGTTAAATATTGAAGATTCTGGACCATGAAATTTTCATCTTTTTTTGACTACACAACAGTGGAAATAGAGCCTCCAAGTTCCAAACCAGTCTATCACCACATTCTAGATACCAGGGACAAACTACGAAGTATGGATAGATGTTTCGCAATGCTGAACCATTGAATATCTAAAAACGTAAAATTATTTAAAAAGGTACGAGTGTCATGTTTTATCCAAGAATCCTAAAAATTGTAGGGCTGCAGGTGTGGGGGCTTCAATTGTGTTTTGCTCTTGTTAATTGGATTTTATAACACAAAAAACCTGGTATCATTTTGAATGTTATAATCATTCAAAGCGGTGGAGCCAAAAGTCAGCATTGAAATTTAATTAATAAATGAAATGGTTGAGCGAGTGATTGGTATACCCATGTAAGTGTGGTATATGGTAAATGGACCTGTACATTCTTATGGTTACTTGGTGGCATAGCTAGGGGGGTGCAGTCAGTTTTGGAGGGAGTCTCAGCCCTTTGGAGCCATTCCAGGTTGGGGGAGTGCAGAATGGAGCTGTACAGCTACACCCCCTGATGGGAATAGCTCTGAAGGGTGAAGCTCCTTCCAAGACTAACTGTACTGCCCCCCTCTAGCTATGCCACTGTGTTTACCAGCTGCTGCCTCTTGTAGCAGGATTCTAACTCAAGGCCAAGCAACTATTGCCCTTCATGTTCGTCCTGGGAACTCACAAGTTTTAAATCTCCAGTACTATTACCCTTTTCTTTCAACCACGGAGAACTTTTGCTTAACTGAGAACTTGAATTTGTCCCCAGGGGTGAGCCATCATGGTATGTGTCACTAAAAAGTGGTACACTCCCCATCAGAAGCAGGTAATTATGATAATGACAAGGCACAGCTTCTTGGCAGTTTGTGGGAGGGTTTTTCCAACTCTAGAAAGTTAGAAGCAACTGTTGGAATCCTACTAAAAACCGGGAGCTAAAGTGATCTTTCCAGCAAGCCAAGTTGCGCTGGCTCTTAATGAGGGATCCAGTTTGGAGGACCGTTTGAGCCAAACATCAAGAGTATCAACTCAATTAAGGAATTCAGGGCAGCTCCTGGGAAAGGGAAATTTAGTCACCCTGGGATAGAAGAAACCAAGGATGAAGGAATCCATCCAACAGCTCAAGGTAAGAGATCATGGATGGCTAAACCTCACTGGAGCAACCACAGTGGATGGATGTGGAGGTGCTCTCAACTGGATGGGATAAGTCAGAGTCTCCCAATGTACCTTATAATTCTGGAAGCTCAGCTTTATCTACTTTAAGGCTCTCCATAATTTTTCATCAGAGAAACCAGCATATTGGTTACCCTTTAGGATACGCCAAAGGAACTCTTGTTTGAATACAGCCTGCAAGAAACCGTTTCATGATCTGTTAAGAAACCCTCTCTGTTTTGGAGGGGCAAAGAGTGTAGCTTTTTGGAAGGGAGGTGTGGAGGAAATGTACTTAGTTCAATGCTCTGAGTAGTGGGAGGGTCAACAGGGCAAAGAGGGTTCCTTGTCCTCTTCTGGCAGCTTGGTTGTGTCCTCCGTTGCACAAGGCACCTTGACAGCAAGTCATATAACTGATAGGTAGTTTGGGCAACAAGGCTCCGTAAAAGGATTTGTCTTGGCAGAGCTGCTGGTTGGCGCACCCAGCCCGGAGTCTGGCATGCTGGATGTAATCTGTGGCAGAAGAAGGGTAAAGGAGGACAAAAATTGGCACAGTGTTTTCATAATCTCTGCATAGGATTGTATCTATATTTCTGAATATAATTATTACCCACCTTTTACCCTCCCAGTGCTCCCACCCCAGTGTTGTTTGATCCAGTATTTCTCCTGTGGCAAAGATCTGTGGGGTTATTCAGAATCTGGATCAGTAGGACACAGAACTGAAGCCACTTCCCATTTCTACAGTTCCAGTTTAAATGGGGACATGCTTGCTATGGCATCCCATCAGCCATTAATTTTTTTATTTTCTTTGTAAACTGCTTTGTGAACTTTTAAGTTAAAAAGCAGTATATAAATACTGTAGACAGACAGCCATCAGCATAATCAGTCTCAGTCTATGAAAGAGGCACATCTACCACAATCCTAACCATGTCTACTCAGATTTAAACACCATTGAACAATGGGTCTTACTCCCAGGAAAGTATCTTTAGGATTGCAGCATAACGCCAAATCCAGAGTAACTATGTGAGCATGTAAGAGACATTACCTGCACCCATAGTTGCTGCACCACCTAGTGAAAACCTATGGGAAATTAACATTGCAATCCAGAGTAAATTGTTCTTACACCGGAGAAAAGACTCCCAGTAGTTACTCTGGATTTCGACTTTAATCTTATTTGGCCCCCATACATGACAGGCCACCAATTCATAGCCCATGCATTATCTCAGGGACTACCTATGACATTCATGCATCGGTCCATAGTGCCCGTGCAGTTCATTGGTTGCAGGTTTTCTGGGCTACATTCACCATGTCCTGTGTCCAAGCAGCTATAGCAGGTCATCCCATTGGGTTCTCCAACCGAAAACTCTGAAATATAAAAGATCATGTGTTCCATTAAGTAAGGAGGAGCTCAAATTCAGGAATCCCAAGGAGTGTCATACATAAGGCCCATAAGCCAGATGGAAGCAGTTTATCCAGCCTACGAGATTTGGGCTCTTCCAGCATAATTGGGCCCAACTGCATCGTAAAAATATGATGTTTGCCAAGCAACATTCATATTGGCTTGAAAAGCATGACAATAACAAGAAGCTTGAGTCCAAAACTACCTGCAAAAGAGCTGTTGTTGCACTTGGAGCCTTCGCAGACCCGGATGACAACATAGCTTGTTTTATCCCCTATGCTGCATGCTAAGAGGTTCTCCATTTGGGGATAATTGCCACAACCTTTGATTATGGGCTCCACCAGACCAGTTCCTATGGAATGGAAACACAGGTGTCCTGTGGTCACAAGAGCATTCTTTTGTGAAGGCCAGCATGAATTGTCACACTAAGTGCACCATAGATTCAGGGTGACCAGATGTCATAACTAAAAAACCCGCAAAATTTTGCCCCTAAAAATATAGGATATCCTATAAGACAAAATCAAAGCTAAAAACACTCATATTTTGCTAAAAACACTCAACACTTGCTTTCATGTGCTTAATTTAAACACTATACATGTATTATTTATTATTTAAATTTAAAACTATTAACATTAAAATTTATTTTATTACACCTAAATTATTAATTACAGTGGGTACAAACTGCAAGAAAGGAGATTCCAGTTGGATATCAGGAAAAAATTCCTGACGGTGAGGGTGGTTCGGCAGTGGAACAGATTGCCAAGGGAGGTGGTGGACTCTCCCTCACTGGGGGTCTTCAAGCAGAGGCTCCACCAGCACCTGTTGGGGATGCTCTAAGAGGATTTCCTGCAGCAGGCAGGGGGTTAGACTAGATGACCTACTGGCTCCCTTCCAACTCTAGAATTCGACATGCAGCCAGCTCACAAAAAAGGAGGAAAATGACTTTTTTCTAGGCTAAAAAAGAGGACATGTCCAGGAAAAAGAGGGCATATGATCATCATCCTGCATAGATTCGAGTGTAACAACGATCTACCACTCTTCAGACTGTTCTTGAGATCCTTTGGGCTTCCCATAGCAATAAGAAGATTGAGAACAGCCAATGAGTTTCCTTGTCCATCTTTGCCCATCTTTCTTTGTGGTCCATATTTTTTGTTAAATAAGGAAATACATCTCAGATTTTCCCAAACAGAAAAATCCATGTCTGTCTGTCTTTCGGTCTGTCTGTCTGTCTGTCTGTCTGTCTGGTAATTTGGTAAGCACAATCAGAATTATTCTTAAAGGAAACAGACACAGTGAAGGTACACCTCTCAAAAGTAAGGAGCACCTCCAGATTACCTGACAGCCACTGTCGAGAGATTTCCACACAGTGATTCTCTTTGCCTCGGCACTGGACGGTGGGAATATCCTCCCCACCACACTCTTGCAGGCTGCCAATACAACTGTAGCATTCCACGCCGTTGCGTTTGGTGCTGTAAGTGACTGTGAGGAGGCAAGAAAGACCACACTAGAACAAACTGGGTTGCCTCTTTGCTTTGGATGAGATTAGTTTGAATTCTAGAAGTGAGGTCTAGTGGTTAGAGCAGGAGGCAGGTGTTTTCTTGGAGCCAGCAACCTGGAAGGAGTGTTTGTGTGAGTGTGTGTGTGTGTGTGTGTGTGTGTGTGTGTGTGTGTGTGTGTGGCTAACACAGATCAAATGTTCAGCCTCTCAAGCTACAATCACAAAAATAAATCTAATATGGCTATTAAAAATGGTGAGGATTTGAATACAGGTCCCCAGCCACTACCCTAGGGAATACACCACAATGCCTCTCTAATGAAAGCAATCAAGAGAGGTCTCTCCGACTCCTGCACACAAATCTGGAGCACTTCTTACCCCGATTTCCTCCCCTTTTCCATGGATTTTCAAAGCCTTACCGTTATACGGGACAATATTGCAAAGGTCCTCTGAGCAGCAGTAGATGCTCCGGGATATGAAGCCTCTACGGACATTAAAGTATGTCTGGCAGTACTCTGGTGTGGCACACCCTCTTTTCAGGGTCTCGCTCATGGGGCCTGAAAGAAAAGAAAGAGAGATACTGGTCTGGGGTTCAAGGACCAGCACGTTACATGGGATAAATGAGAAGCAACTCAAGGGAAAAAAATGGGTTGTAAGGTTTGATGGAAAGAGATCTGGGTCTTTTCTTGCATGACTTCCTGCCAAGATGCTGACTGCTAGGGATTAATTGATTAACTGAGCCCAAGAACTTTATTCAGAAGCAGTTGCGTGGCTATGCCATCTGGCACCAGGGGCACAAATGTGGTCGATCTGTCCCTGAACCCTTGATTCTGATGGCAGTGTCTCGTGTGTCAATAGGAAGTGGAGCAGGGGGGTGGCGCAAGCAGTTAAGACGCTGTGTCTGTTAACCAGCAGGCCAGGGTACAAGACCCAGGTCAGCCCCACAAGACAGGATGAGCTCCTGTCCTTAGCCCAGCTCTGCGACGCCAGCTGGATCCAATCGTATCGACTCTGCCTTTCCATTGGACTAATTCAGCGGCGTGGAGAGGTGGAATTTGCTGCTTGGATAACAGCCTATCCTCCATAACAATCCAACCCAGGCTTTCGTGCTTTGCATGCAGCGTATGCAGCGCCTAGCACGATACCATAGTCTTTCAAGACTGACCGAGAATCAGAGTTGTGAGGTTCAAATGTGAGGTTCAAGCAAGGCTATCATTATCTCCAATCAGTTGCAGTTTTTCTCCCCAACCAAATTAACTTCACCTGCAGGCTACAAGAGAGTCATTTGCAGCCCATTTATGGACTTCCCAACCTGGCACTTTTACATAATTTTAATCATGCCAATAACTTTTGTGTTGTTTGTTTAAAGAAAGCGCGTGATCAACTAACTGAAGCACATTTGCAAGTTATGATCAGATACGGAGTCAGAGGAATCAGCCCTGGGAGGGAAGAAGGAAAACTTTGGCAATGTCAATGGGACCCAAGAAAGCTTGCCAACTTTCTCCCTTGGCCCTGTTCCAGTAGCTTAACTCAGTGGCATAGCTAAGGGGGGGGGAATAGAAGGATGCAAGGTACTACACCTTGAGGGTGCTTTCAGGCCTCTAAGATACCCCCTCAAGACATCATAGGGTGTTAACATTTGGGGTTTGTTATGGGAAATATGGGAGACACATAAAACAGCATTCAGAGCACCTTCAGCAGTCATGCGGCCCCATGACCATGGAAGTGTCTTTGAACAACTCTGGCACTTCAGCTTAGAAATGGGGATAATCACTATACCCTACAGTGGTCACAACTAGCAGTATAACCTGTGGGGGACACCATTACCTTTATAGATCTGGGGTATGGGCAGTGGTGGGATTCAAATAAATGAACAACAGGTTCTATAACCTAATAACCTAAATTAACAACAAGTTCTATGTCCAACTGGTTCTCAGAACCAGGCGCTCATTAGCAAAGGGTTCTATAGAACCTGTGAGAACCCCCTGAAGCCCACCAGTATGGGATTAAAAATTTTGTGCTCTGAGAAGCAATGGGGCAAATTATTATCATTTGACTATTATTATTTATTATTTGACTATTATGAATTATTTGGCTATAATTATGTGATTATTATTGACAGATTATTTGTCTCATATTGGGAGTGTGGCAGAGAATGGAGTTAAATAATTTGGTTGGCTGCTCTTTAAAACTGGAGGAACCAGTTGATAAGTAGGCAACCCTACCTGTCTAATAGCAGCCTGACATACTTAAATTCAACCATGGAAGCTTTTTTCCTGGCACATAGATAGGTAACTGGCACAAATTGCTGAATTTCTATAAATCAGATTATAGGTGCTATTTAGGATGGATGAGCAAGATGGTTCTAATTGGTAAGCCTGAACCCAGAACACATACCATAGGTCTCCCGGGTTTCCTCCACGCAAAGAGTCTCATTGCTGCTGCAGACTTGTGGTAGGTCGGTGCAATTCTCCCGGGTACCCAGGCATCGGTGGCAAGTGAGGCCCCAAGCTGAAGGATGGGGCATAACATTAATACAGAAGAAGAGGAGGAAATATAATAATGGGAAAGGTGAAAATAACAGGAAGAAAATAACGGGGTGAAAATAATGGAACCAGGAAGGCGATGGAAACACAGATGATCAATATCCAAAAGTTTTTATCCAATCGCATTGTTTTCATTGGGACTCACTCTAGCTAAACACATATAGGTGTTGAAATGTACAGTCATAGGGTGGAGAAAGTTTGTGTGGGCAGAGGAAAGCCTGGTGAAACTATATCCCAGGTGGCTCACACTCTGGTCTGTGCTGGTAAAGATGGTGAACCTGCAGCCTGGATTCTCACATAGCTTGGCAAGAGATGGATTCAGAGCAGGTAATGGGGGAAGTCCTGGGCTCAGAGCTCCTGCAGATTTGGAAATTTAGGGAAGATGTGGGCAGGGTGGCAACATTTGGGGGTTCCTCCAACCTCCTTGGGTGCTCTGTGTGATAAGATTGCCAAGGGAGGTGGTGGGCTCTCCCTCACTGGGGATCTTCAAGCAAAGGTATGACAAGCACCTGTCGGAGATGTTCTAGGAAGATTTGCTTCTATATGCAGGGGGATAGACTATGTGACCTATTAGGTTCCTTCCAGCTCTATGGTTACGAGTGTGAGAATGGAGAGTTAGTGGGTTCTGCTGGAGTCCAGGCCAATACCTTCTTCTGGGGCTGGCTTTGCCTCCCACCTTGCTTTTCTAGGAGGAGATAGAATTGTGCATCAGAATTCCTGAGCTCCTTTTCCAGATTAAGAAGAAGCAAGGATTCCTGTGCTGTTGATGCTGATGTGCACAGTGTTTCTTGCACCGACAAACTGCCCTGGCCTGCATTATAGCTAAAGGAACATTTTTAGGAGAATAGGAACAAGGATCCAGACATTAGAATTCCTGCCATCTATTGCAGGCTGGAAAAAACAAGGGTAAACAATCTATTCACAGTAGCAGGGAGTTCCCCTGTTGCCAACCCACCTGTGGTCAACAAGGCACTCAGAAGGATAAGCTCTGTGGCTGCCGTCATTGTCTTGCCTTTATTCCCCTCACTTCTCTGGTCCGTCCTGTTCTCGTCTTAGGCTTGGCGAGGCGTACACTACACTCCCAGTTCGGTGTTCGGATTGCCTCTGATCAGGGAAGCCAGCTGGGCCTGAAACCTGCTTGGCAGCTCCGAGAGGAGAGCAGACAGGGTGAGGCAACCCATCCATTAAAAGATGTGGTATCTGGGAAACTTGGCCGGTTGTGTCTGGACCGAATCACATTGGTGTGGGGATGGGACGGAAGGGACGAGTGAGCGGTTCATAGGACCGATGGCAGGAAGGTTTAGGAGAACAAGTGCAAAGGTCAAGGAGGCTCCTGTTCCTTAAACTTTTGTGCTGGAATGAGGTCTGTTGTGCAGATGCAAGGGGTGTAAGATGGAATTACCTTTGATAGGAAGACATAGGCTGCAATCCGAATCTTCAATTAAACCAGACTAAGTCCCAGCATAAGTCCTGTGCTGTGTGTCACAAAAGTGTCATAAGTTCTGCACCACTCCTGGGGGAAGGTTAGTCCAGTGCCCAGATATGTACGTGCCTCCCTACATCATCACGGGCTCGGGAAGACCAATTAGATGGAAGAAAGACCTAGGATTGCACCCATACAATCTTACTGTGTACTGCACCAACCAGTTGTAACACTGTGCAAACTTTGGAGTCACAGAGAGTTCCTGTAGCTTCGCAATACCATGTGGTTAGGTTTGCCACAATTTTCTTATACAAATTGGGACGGGACCCTCCCATTAGCCAGTATGTGAACACAATCCCCTAAAATCGGGATTGTCCCTGCTTTTTGGGAATATATGGCAACTCTACATGTGTTTAATTCTAGATTGGATTCGGACCACCCATGAGGTTGGCAAAGATGGTTGCTCAGGTGGCTGTTTAGTTAATGGCAGAAGGGACAACTACCTTCACTTTCCTGCCCAGGACTATCTTCTTGTTTGCCTCAATTGGGCCAGGGGAATGGAGCATTTTTCTTGCTCATCACTCTTCTCTATCTATAGTATTTATCTACAGTATTTGGAGAAGTACTACTTCCTACCCTCTTTCCTTGGTGAGTCCAGGGCATGAAAGGAGAAATGCTGGTATCTGATGGTTCCTACAAGAACACCCCATTTTTCATTTCAGTGTGAGGCTTGTATGACTGTGCTTTTGTAACATATCCGAGGGTGACGTTGAGGCCATCTAGAGCCAGGATGGTGTAGTGTTTGTGGAGCTGGACCACATAGATCAGAAAGATCCAAATCCAAGTCCTTGCTCAGATCACCTGGGGGTGACTTTGGGCCAGTCACTATCAGCTTCATCTACCTCAAAGGGTTGTTGTGAGGCCAAAAGAAGGCATTTGCACCACCCAGAGCTCTCTGTGAAAGATAAAATCTGTGGCTCAGATTCCTGAAACAAGGCAATGCGCTGGTCCACTTAAGACGGGCGTGACGACTCCATACCAGTTTGTGTTTTTGGCACACGACATCCTGACGGTGGCATCTCTCTGATGATGGAATGTTGTACCTCTTGTGGCATAAGTTGCTATGGTCAAAGAAATTTGGTTGAAAGTTGGATGCATAGAAAAAGAGCATCAACAGTGGAAAATTTTTGGCCAGGGAAGGTGAGAGAGGACAGGTTAATGGGTGGATGGGGTGAAGGTTGGCTTGGCTGTTAAGTTTTATGAACCATAACCTCAGGAATAAGTCTGTGGGGCTGGAGGGTGTGCCTTGCTTCACTGACCATGTCAATGATTTTTTTTTTCATACTCTGCATGATGTTGCCCAATTTAACTCAGTTGATGGGGATGGAGGGATAAACATTATTTTGATGGCTGTTGTGTTTATTTTGATGGTGACGCACAAGTGTTGTGCTACTTGTGCGAGGCGGGCACAGTGAGAGCATAGAAAGTAGGGCATAGATCACACCTGTCTAGCCAATGATCTTGTGTGCAGAAACACCATGTGTGTATGCGTGGAGAGAGAGAGAGAGAGAGAGAGAGAGAGAGAGAGAGAGAGAGAGAGAGAGAGAGAGATTCATGGGGCATCTCACTCTGGTCAGGTAGGTAAATGAAGTTGCAGAGACTTCATTCAGAGACTGAATTAACTCCTATACTTTAGATTTACATAATTTTTGGGGGGCCATTAAAAACATCTCTTATCATAACATGCTGCAGTGAGACTGCCTGCAAAACTTGGTGCTTTGCTCCCCCTCTGGTTATGCTACTGCTCTGAATCTTTCCTTCTTAACAGGAGACTTAGAAAGGGGAGTAAATTCAGAAGGGGAAAGGAAAGCAACTTCAACCAGTGTAGGGTTGCCATATGCCATAACCTGAAAAACAGGGACAATCCAGATTTTGGGGGATTGTGTTCACATACTGGCACATGGGACAGAGGGTCCTGTCCTGAATTTATAGAAGAGAATTATGGCAACCCTAAACCAGTACACAAATAAAAGTAAAGGCTTTGCATGCCTTTATTTTTATCATCAAAAACCCGC
Organism: Cryptoblepharus egeriae; assembly: GCA_030015325.1. Classification (NCBI taxonomy): domain Eukaryota; kingdom Metazoa; phylum Chordata; class Lepidosauria; order Squamata; family Scincidae; genus Cryptoblepharus; species Cryptoblepharus egeriae. The sequence goes on from JAREYC010000014.1 coordinate 3,723,703, forward strand.
TGCATGACTTTTCACAATATCTTTTGATTTTCGTTCTAGGGCCAAGTTCTCTTGAGATTATAAGAAGACTCCCTGGAGGATATATCTAGAATCTAAAAATCCGCTTTGCAACCAATAACAAATCAGTAACCCATTGTTTGCTGAGCAGTAAAAACACACATGTTGGACTTGAATTTTATGAGCAGCCTATTAAACTAAGGCTGGAAAAGTGGTGAATTTCGCCCAAGGAATGGGCTGTATATTGCATGCTGTTTTAAGCCAAACCCAACCTCTGTTGTCCTTGGATGCAACATTGCAGGTTCTCACAGCAACTCCTGGTTGGCTCTGAGCCACTGAGCAAAACCTCAGATCGTAACTAATCCGAGTGATTGTTGCAAAGACATCTTTATTGGAAGGTGGACGGACAACTTAGGCAACTGAGGAAGAGGATGGCCAAGAAACGCTGTGAGCTTGCTCTGGGGGTCATCACCATCTTCTTCTCAATCTTGGCTGTAGGTAAGGATGCATTGATTGTTTTGCATGGGTTTGATCACGGGACAGACCAGCACTTGGAAAATGGTTCCTACAGTCACGTATACATTTAACATACATGCAGTGCAATCCTAAGCATGTCTACTCAGAAGTAAGTCCTATTATGTTCAATAGTACTTACTCTGAGAAAAGTGTGGTTAGGATTGCAGCCAAGCTGTGGATGAAAATGGTGGAATTAAAAAATGGTTGTCAGAGAATGTTGGTTAGGGAAAAAATAATATAAGTGACTGGATTTGACTTCACTGTTCATAAGTGACTTCACTATTCCTATAACTTATGGATAGAGATTTTTAATTATTACTGGTTTTATTCAAGATAAAAACAGAATTAAAAAAAGAAAATGGTTCCTACCCTCAGGGCCTCTGAGGGGAATTTTATCAGCCATGCAAATTTTGTTTTAGGCCCCTTACTCTCTCCATTTGATCATAATTTCTATAAATTACTAGTGAAACATACCCATGTAGCAGGAGTAAAATACACCCCCCTCTGTGTGCCATCCCCCATTGCACATCATCCACCCAGCATTGCACATCATCTGTCTATGTGCATCATCCCTCCCAAGTTCATAAACTCCCCATGTGCAATGTTCCTCCGTGCGCAACGTCCCCCCATGTGTAACACCCCCCCCCCATGTGCATCATTCTTGGCCAGGGCCATCAATCACACATGCGCAACATCCCCCCATGCACATCAACTCCCATGTGCATTAACCCCTATTGATGTGCAACGTCCCCCCATGCGCAGTGTCTCCCCATGCGAACCCTCCCTCCCAGTGCATCAGGTACTGGGAACCTAATTGGCTGGATATTGATCAGTCTTCAATGTAAAGTACAGGACAGAAACTTGTACTCCTTTTCAGCCCCTTAAGGGTTAAATTTCTCAACATTGGTTCTTGGTGGGTGTTGATGTCACAGAAGGAACACCCTCCCCAAATTTCATGCTTCTTGGTCTGGGGGTTGCAGCAGAGTGTCCCTCAGTCAGGGATTCTCAATGTAAAGTATAGGGAGGAAAACATGTTGCGCCCCATTTCACCCCCTTCTGGTGGAAATTTCCAAAAACTGGTTTTTAGTGGTGCCTCCGTCAGGGAAGGAACACCTTCCCGAAATTTCACACTTCTAGGTCTAGCGGTTTTGACGAGGCAGTGATGAGTTAGTCAGGGAATCAGTCAGTGACTTTTCAGTTATGGTATATATACAGTATATAGATTATTTTATGTAGGCTTATGCAAATGTGAATGCTAGTCTTCACAAAATATATGCAAATATTTTCTAAGATTCCAGGAAATTTCTGTCTCCTTTCCTTTGGCTACCATGCACTCTTCTGTCCACCTGGGTACTATGTTACCCCATGTACCTCTTCCATCTCTTGCCCTGATGTGATCGGAAATCCCAAGAAATTTTTGAGCCCCCTTCTTTGGACCCTGTGCCCTTTTCTGGACCCAGAGCCTGGGTACAGTTCATCCCACACATGGCTGGAGAGGGGAGATCAGTGAGCCAAGCTGGAGAATTTCAAATTTCAGAATTCACAAGCTGAATTTTAGGATGAGACTACATGATCCAGAAACTTTTGTCAATTTGGAACCATTAAAGCTGCTTCACTGAGGCTGCAATCCTATCCACCCTTTCCTGAGAGTTAGCTCTGTTGACTACAATGGGGTTTACTTCTTAGTAGATATGAATAGGATTGTTTACATTCTGTTCACATTCAAAGCTGGTGCTTAACATGTCGTTCTTTCTGCAGCTGGAGGCCTGCGCTGCTATCAATGCATCGGGATGTTCCACGAATGCGTACAAGCGGAGCAGCAGTGTACACCCAGGGACCGTTCCTGCTTCTCCTCGACTGTCAAACTCTACAGTAAGGGGCTTTGCCTCCAACAAAAAAATGTGCACCTAAAATCTATGGATGATGTTTCTCAGTTAAAATGATGACCAGGCTCAGCCTTGCCCTGAAATCTACGTAAATCTATGCACTCTGAGGATGTGCAGGTGTTCAGGCTGGATCTGGAAATTGGGCTTGATCCAGGGTGGGAAAACATTTTGGCCCAGGAGAAGACCACACTTGCTTATACTCAGTCCTGGGATAAGGACTGGCACCTGTCCTGGCACCATACCCAGTCCTGGCCCCTGTGCCCTTCTTTGCTGCAATATGGATAGGTGGCTATATATGTAGCCACATACATGTAGATGTATACAGGGTGTAGATGTATACAGAATACAATATCCATGAGCAATCTATTCTAAGACTCCATATAATTAAATCCATGGTGAGGTGGGGGAACAGAAGTGCATTTCGGAAACCTCTAGGACGGGGTCGCCAAACTTTTAACTTCAGGGCTCCTGGACCTTTAACTAGTGTGTAGATTGGAATTTCAGCTTGTGATCTGTGAGATGCGAAGCTGCACCTGCTGAAATTCCCTCTTTTATAGGTCCAGGAGATCTGAAGTTAAACATTTGGAGACCCCTGCTCTAGGGGGTAAAATCTTGGGTAAAATCTGTGGATTGCAAAACTGTGGATGTGAGGGGGCCACTGCTCTATACATGTGGAAGGAGGACGTGCCAGATTATTAGCTATGGACAGAGGGCAGTGGGATGGGCGAAATTTGACCCCAATTTTACTTAGGTTGCAATCCTACAGACATTTTCCTGGGATTAAGACCCATTGAACACAATGGGGCTTACTTTTGAGTAGTCTCAAAATGGTTAGGATTGTACTGTTAGCCTACTTCTTACTTGAAGTATTCTTACAAATTACTACTTTGATCTTACTTAGCCTACTTCTGGGCAAGATCACTGATGAATCTTAACAGATGAATCTGATGAATCAAGTCCTGTGAATCAGGATTAATTAATCCATTAATTAATTAATCAATTGTGAGTTCTGTTTAAGGCCACTTTCAGAGTCCTTCACTGATTCTATTCTCTTGACTCTCTTCCAGATTCCTATAACTACACTGAAGTGTTTATGCTGCCAGGTGAGTCAGAGACTGTGTTTAATTGCTTGGAGAAGTGTGCCTCTGGGCACGTGCAGAGTGTGTATGTGTGTTTTTCCAATTAAGCTGGAAAAAAGAGTGACCAACCTAGTGAGTCACTTAGAAATTTGAACTCTGAACTTTGAAAATGTACTTCACTGATATTTAAACTTGGGTATTATTGCTGTTGTACTGGCATGGTGACCACTGCACCAAGGCTCAGTCTATATAGTGTATGGAATCTTCCTCCTCTGGCACTATTTGCCAGGAGGCAGTTGAGCCTTGGCTTTCCTGACTCCGTCATGAAATTCTGTCCCCAGATCTGGAAATAGCAGAATATGTGATGAAGGGCTGCTCAGGAGAAGGAGTGTCCAACCGCACAGCCAACGTGTACGCGGAAGATGATCGGGAAGTACACAATACGTACTATTGCGACACCGATTTTTGCAACATCCGCTTCACAGGCGGTAAGGGAGGGGCAGAGTTCAAATCAGGTGAACTGGGAAAGAGAAATAAGTGATGGAGGAAAACTAGGGGGCACCCTTGGAACTGAGCTAAACATGCCCTGTATCGGCAGGTGCATTTGAGCCCTGGAAGTCTTCCTTATTTATTTATTTATTTATTTACTTACTTACTTACTTACTTACTTACTTACTTACTTACATCCCAATCTAAGGGGACTCAAGGCAGCTAACAATGGAGCATAAATGCAGTAAAAATTAAAAGCAAGTAAACAATTCATAAACATTTAAAAACATTTACAAACATTTTAACACCCTGAATTGCAATACAAGGTCAAACCTTGTTATACACGGATTTTTTTATACACGGATTTGACTCGACACGAATCGCCACTGCAAACCACAATTATAAAAAACTGCTTTTCTACTGTTGTAGAGAAGCAGTCATGCAAGCAATTGTTCCATTCTTTGGTCTCAAAATCAACCCCCTGCAGATACTGATGCAGTACCTTATTCCTTTAGGTGCAGTGTAGGAGCAAGAAATCTATAAGGGGGTCTTTAAATCTATTTTCCCATTGGTTTTTTATCAACTGATTTTTTTTAATCCACAGAAAGTTGTGGAATGGAACCCTAGTGAATAATGAGGGACACCTTGTAAAATCAATAAAGCAATCAATTGCAACCAACCCCCAAATCCAGAGTAACTATGGGAGGACGTAAGAGACTTTACGTGCACCCGTAGTTACTGCACCACCTAGTGAAAACCTATGGGAAATTCATATTGGAATCCAGAGTAAGTTGTTCTTACACTGGAGCAAGGACTCCTCATAGTTACTCTGGATTTTGCCCAAGTCTTTGGTGCCTTTGGGTCTCAGATCCCCATACACAAGGCCGAACATTCTTCAGGCCAGGCCAAAGCAGGATGGGAGAAGGCAAGGGCTTGTAATAAGAAAGCAATAGGGTGATGTCTAGGATGATTGGCTCTGAGGACCAAAGGTACCCAGTGATCCACAATTGTCACCTTCCTTCTCTGCCATACCAGCTCCTGCCAGCAGCTCTGAAGTGGCTAATGGGATGGAGTGCTACAGCTGCTTTGACCGTGGTACAGGAGAGTGTGCCCCCGAGAATGCAACACGCATCAAATGCATGGGGGACATGACTCAGTGCATGGATTTCACTGGTAAGCTGGGACTTGCCGGTGGGAACTCAGAAGACGACTGTGAAGTTCACATCATATACTACTGTGTTGTCTTTGACATATTGTGCCTCTTCCTTTCCCAGTGACCGATGGTGCTTGGAAACTGACCTACCGCACGTGTGCCTTGGAGACATTGTGCCGTCGGCAGTATGTAGTTCCAGAGCTCTCAGGGAGGTTGGACATCAGCTGTTGTTCCACCCCACTGTGTAACGATGGCCGCCCTGGGGTCAGAAGTCTCTGTAGCCACTATTCAGAGCAAGGTAATTATCTTGTCCCCTCTCCATCTCTCCGCACATCAGTGCTCAAAGTCATCTAGTACCGTGTTTCTTATCCAATGGTATGGTACCACTAGTGGTGCTTGAGGTGGTGCTGGTGGGACCCACTGGACCAGTGGAGGACAAAAGTTGAGAAATTAGTATATTCAGGTATGAAGTTTGGGAATTGAATATTTTGCAGAATCTTTTCACCATCTCTAGCAGGAAAGTCAAAAGGGCCAACGTTCATTCCAGGTTGCAAGTTGGAAACCAACGCTCTTGGGTATAAGTATATAGTATAGTATATGCTCAGCAGCTACAACACCACAACAGAACTATGTAGAAGAAGTCCCTGTCAGACAGGGTGACCATATGACTGGATTTTTCCAGATTTGTCCTCTTTTTTAGCCTTCTGTCTGGGTGTCCTCTGAAAGGGCTTCATTGTCCTCTATTTTGGCTTCACTTTTGAACTTTGCAATGGTGTGCAGTACCCCATTGTGTCATATGTTGTTGGATTCATATTGAAGAGCAGAATCCAATGCAAAAGTTGGTTTTGAAATATCTCCTTCCTAAAAAAAAGTTATGGCCAAAAAACTAAAACTAAAAAATATGCATTGAGCTGTAAGGGAAAGGGAATGTGCCCAATATTGCGGCTTTACTCATGAGTAGGCAACCATGCCGTTGTGTGCTGGAAAGGCCAGGTTGAGAGGAATCCTTTATAGGTTCAGGCATCTGGTCAACCTTTTTAGGTTCAGGCATCTGGTTTTTAGGTTCAGGCATCTGGTGTCAGAGCTTCCTCTAATGATACCTGTGGCAGTATCTGTGTGGGAGAAAAATGAGGAGACACTTGATAGATTCTTTCAGGAGCAACAACAGCCAATACAAAATCGGAAGACACAATAACATAGGGTGCAATCCAGAGTAACTACGGGGAGTCCTTGCTCTGGAGTAACAACAATTTACTCTGGATTGCAATATGAATTTCCCATAGGTTTTCACTAGGTGGTGCAGTAACTACAGATGCATGTAAGGTCTCTTACATGCTCCCGTAGTTACTCTGGATTGTAGCCATAGGCTGCAATCCTAAAGACACTTTCCTGGGAGTAAGACCCTTTGAACACAGTGGGGCTGACTTTTGAGTAGACATGGTTAGGATTGTGCCCATAGTCATATATCGAGTCTATTTGTCAAATCCACACAAATCACTACTTAGAGCAAATAATAACAATATAGAGTTCTGGTGAGGTCTTAACTCCTTCCCTGAGGAGACTCCTAACTCATACCCTTCCCCTGATATGATTTCAACTTACTCTGAGGCAGTGGTGGGCTCCAGCAGGTTCACACCTAATCTATAGAACCGGTTGTTAATGAGAGATAGGACATATAAAGTTTTAAAATAGCCATTTAAAAGTGGCTGCCGGATGAGGATAGAATTGGTTTCTAATTTTTTTGAATCCCATCACAGCTCTGAGGTAAAATTTACCTCAGGAATGTGAGACGCCTCCCAGCTGATCAGAGCGTCTCCCTCCATTTTACCTCAGCTAGGTGGACAAACAATTACCAGCATCTCATAAAAGCTGAGAAATTAAAGCCTTGACTGTTGTTCCTTTTGTTTCTCCAGGGATCAAGCAAAAGCCAGAAAATGGATTGCAATGCGCGAGCTGCTGTGAGTCGGGACGTGGCGAATGTGCCTCAGGAAACTGGACTCACATCAACTGTGTTGGGGACCAGAACAGATGTGTGAATGTCACAGGTCTGTGGGGTAAAAATGGTGGTGGTTAGTGGGTGAAATTCAGGTTGTAACACCACTGGTGCACTTTCTTTGGGAATGCTGAAGGTATAAGACGGTGTTAAAGAGAGTTTGTGTGATATTCAGCCATAGGTCTAGACATCTAGTAACTGCTCATATACAATCATATGTACTCGAATCTAATACACCATCAAATCTAATTCACACCCTATACTTATAATCAAAACACTGCATTTACTCAAATCTAATTAAACATCAAATCTAATGTGCACACTATTTTTATAATCCAAAAATACCATATTTACTTGAATCTAATGCACCATCAAATCTAATTTGCATCCTACACTTATAATCAAAACACTGCATTTACTCAAATCTAAAAAAATCATCAAATCTAATGTGCACACTATTTTTATAATCAAAAAATACCATATTTACTTGAATCTAATGCACCATAAAGTCTAATTCATACCCCATCCTTATAATGTAAACACCGCATTTACTCAAAACTAATTAACCATCAAATCTAATGTGCACACTATTTTTATAATCAAAAATACCATATTTACTTGAATCTAAAGCACATCAAATCTAATGCACATCTAAAGCACATCAACCCTATACTTATATAAAGCATCAAATCTAAAGCACATCAACCCTATACTTATAATCAAAACACCACATTTACACAAATATAATTAACCATCAAATCTAACGTGCACTTTGATTTTGGAAAATTCGACTGAAAAGGGTGGAGCATTAGATTCAAGTAAATACAGTATATTTACTTGAATCGAACATTCAACTTTTTCAGCCAAATTTAGTCTCCAAAATTGGAATGTGCATTGGATTCAGTGGTGCATAAGATTTGAGTAAATACAGTATTTAGAATAAAAGCATAGGTTAGTATTAAGCTAACAGTTTATTATAATAAAAATGAAGTATAAACCCATTGCTGTATAAAGTAGTGCAGTAAGGTAAAAATCATAACATAACCCCATTCTTATTTTGTTACTAGTGAAAAGCGTACCCGCGTTGCGGGAGTAAAATTCTCCCGTATGCCATCCCCCCATATGCATCAACCCCCCCATGCACGTCAACCCCCATGCACAACTTTCCCACATGCGCAACTTCCCCCATGCGCATCAACCCCCATGCACATCAATCCCAATGCACATCAACCCACCATGCGCAACTTCCCACATGCACATCAACCCCCCATGCACAGTTTCCCCCATGCACAACTTTCCCCATGCGGAACTTTCCCCCATGCGCAACTTCCCCCCATGCACACCAACCACCCATGCACACCAACCATCCATGCGCACCAACCCCTCATGTGCATCAACCCCCCATACGCAACTCTCCCCATGTGCATAAACCCCTCATGCGCAACTTCCCCCAAGCGCATCTTCCCTCATGTGCAACTTCCCACATGCACTTCAACCCCCCATGCGCAATTTCCCCCATGCGCAATTTCCCCCATGCGCAACTTTCCCATGCACAACTTTCCCCATGCGCAACTTTCCCCATGCGCAACTTTCCCCATGCGCAACTTTCCCCCATGCGCATCAACCCCCATGCGCATCAACCCCCAGGTGTACATTGATGTGATGTTGATGTGATGTTGATGCATTTGGCCATATCATTAAATAAAAATAAATACAATAATGCTAGTAGGGAAGCACACAATAAAATGTTTATGGGAATAAACCACAATAAAAGTTTTATGGGAAAGTGGTTAATTGCATACTTGGTTGGGGTGCAGAATTCAAGATAAGGGTATTTGGTCTCATAAATGTGTGTTTTTTTCCCCTAGATGGAGGCAAAACTTTGTTGCGTGGCTGTAGTTTGGATAAACTCTGTTGGGAGAAGCCACAGTTGCTGGGCTTGAGCCGGAACGCCTCCATCCGATGTTGCTCCGGCTCCCTCTGCAATGGCAAGAAGGTGTCAGCAGGAGGCATTGCCTGGATGCACCTGTTGCTGTCTGCCGCCCTGCTGATTGCATGGCTGCTCTGATGTACGGATGAAGGCGCATGGACGTCATAGGAAGGGAATGTGCAGGGCAGTGACTGAAAGTCCGGACTGGCCTTGCGTGCATGATAGTCACTATGCTGCAGGGTTACAATTGTGCCTGACTCCCAGTGCAAGAAGGCTGCATTCAACCATCAAGCTTTTTCTGACTGTACCCATCATGATTACTTCTTGCCACTTTCCTAGGTGTAAAGAAGCTCCCGGGAAGGCTTTCACTGAGTCAGTTTTCCCATGGAGAGGCAGTATTTGTTAAGCATTGGTTCATCTGTTTACAGATTTAGCAAGGTGAAGATAGCCAGTGCCCCCAGTTCCATGCCCCATTAAATAGGTTCAAATTTAAAATGGAAAACACCCCCTTGGATGAAGCTTTCTCTGACACCCCCAATGCAGGCAGTCCAGATCAGATTCTGCCCTTTCTTCGGATGTTGACCTCAGTTTTCCCAGCCTGGCACAGAATAATCTTTCTGGTTGGACTCGTTCATCCAGATTCTCACTATCTTCTGCATCACTGCATTATATGGGAAGGGTGGTTTCGTTTGAGCGGTATTCAGGAGGCAAAAGGTTTATGTTTCATCATCTGGAGAAGGGCACAGGCTGTGCTTGTGCACAGGAAGAAGACATCTCTCTGGTTGTTATAATGTGGGGAGTGGGCATACATCCAGGTGGTAGGGCAGCAGGGCCTCTTCGATGATTATCACGGGGGTGGGTGAACCCCTGAAAGCCTGGCAAAACACTGTCAGTGCTCTGATAGGAACCACATGTTGTGGACATTTTTGGGCTTTATTACCAATCTTGCAACCTGTCAGAACAGATAATCACAACAGAACAGAACATCACAACGTAATAGGAACATAGCTTCATATTTTGGGCTCCTGACCTTGTGCAGAGTGCATTTGACCCATATCCTTCTTCTCCTGTTTTACAACACTCCAGTGTGAGTGAAAGAGAGAATCGGAGCGAGGTCACCCATTGATCTTCATAGCTGGGAGAAGATATGAACTCAGGATCCCCCCTGTAGCACAGCCAATGTCAACAACTGTGCCAGGGCAAATTGGTGTGTTGCAAATGGGCATTAGTGTGTTGCAAATGGGCACCACTGGAATTTTGAAGAGGGCCATGTATTTTATTAGGACCATTGGAAGATATGAGCAGTGGAGGATTTCAGGAGGTTCTCACAGGTTCTATAGAACCCTTTGCTAATGTGCATCTGGTTCTGAGAACCGGTTACTAATAGAACCTGTTGTTAATTTAGGTTATTAGGACATATAGAACCTGTTGTTAATTTATTTGAACCCCACCACTGGCTGCGAGCCCTCCACCTTCTCAGTTGCCAAAATCTGATGGTCTGTGCCTAGACAAATTTAGCTCTTTCTCAGTGTGTTGTGAGATGAAAAGAATTGAAAATTAACACTATAAGTAACCAATAAGCCTTATTTTCCTCCTTTGTTATTAAATATAAACAGCCACAAAACAGTTTTCATCACACTTCATTTTATTGGTGTTACCACACTTGTGAAATTTCTTTTCTGGGGAGATCAGCCTGGTTCCCCGCTTTCTCTGGTTAAAAGGAGGCTGAAGATTTTATTGTTTCAGAAAACATAATACTGCACACCTGCTTTTCTCTACCTGTCCTTCTTTATCGCTGAAAATCACAAGTTGCTTTGCTCTTTTTCAAGTGAAAAGTAGGGTACAGAAATGGAAAATTAAGAGAATTGTGGCTCGAGAATGCCTGTGTCTTATGCTTGGCTTGTGGTTTCTTGAAAACCTCTCGTTGTCGGGTGCAGAGAATCAGCCCCACCTAGGTAAGGTTACCTGGGCATGTGACACAGATGAGTTTGCCATATTTCTTCATTATGGAAGGATTTATTACTTGTGGTGAAGGTGTTTCTATTTACCGATGCCAGGAAGGTGAGGCCAGGGAGCTGGTTTGGCATCTTAGGTTTGGCATCTTATATTCCACATGCCTTACTAGGGTTGCCATAATTCTCTTCCACCAAAATCAGGACAGGACCCTGTGTCACAGTTGTGTATGTGAACACAATTCCCCCAAATCAGGGCTGCCCCTGTTTTTTTGGAAATATGGCTACCCAATATCCTGTTAATTTTGTTTTCAGACAGTCCACCCTTTCCTTTGCTAACTGGGCAGAGAGGCACTGTTAAAATGATGGCCCTCTCATCTACCACTCTCCTCTCTTTTTTCTGTTCTTCTCTACCACACTTCCTTTCTTTTCCATCCCGCAATTCTTCTCTACTGCTCTATGTTCCTTTTTCAACCCAACTATTGGAAGGAGGATTTACAAAAGTCCTGGAGCCATTCTCTCAAGTCAGATCCCTAAGGCAACCATCTCAGTTGTCCTCATGATGAGCCTGGCCTGGTTCCCCATGGCTGTATGCGGGTGTCTCCAACTGTGTTCCTTGTTAGACTTTCAGGCCCTTTGGGACAGGTGACCTCATTCCTCTTACTATGCAAAGCAACATTTGTTGTTACTGTTGTTATTGGTGTCCCTCGTTATCCACTAAAGGCAAAATCCAGAGTAACTATGGGGAGTCCTTGCTCCGGTGTAAGAACAACTTACTCTGGATTCCAATATGAATTTCCCATAGGTTTTCACTAGGTGGTGCAGTAACTACAGGAGCGTGTAAAGTCTCTTACGTGCTCACGTAGTTAATCTGGATTTGGGGGTTAGTTTCCATTCCAGAACCTTCCATTTATAAAAAAGCAATACCTGCAGGGTTTGATTCGGGACTCTCTACTGATTCCAAAAAATGTGTTAAAGCAGTTTGAAAAATATAAAAAGTATGTGTTCCTTTACAATTAAAAATTTAGGATTATTTAAAAACAGCTTTGCTTACTGTTGTAGAGAGGCTGTCAGCAATTGAAAATGCAAAGCACTCCCTGGTTTAGCTGAAGAATGGAATGACTTTGCATGACTGTCTCTCTACAACAGTAGAAAAGCAGTTTTTAAAACTATGATTAGTAGTGGCCATTCGTGTTGAGTCAAATGCGCGTATTAAAAAAAATCTGTGTATAATAAGGTTGAACATGTAAAATGAAGGCAGTGCAGTGCGTTGATCAGCTGTGCAACAAGCAAGCATTCAAACGAAGTTGAATAAATGTGACGTGTGTTTTTTGGAAACACCTTATTTTAACGTTGCTGTTAATATGGGCACTATATTAGAAATCCTAGTCCAGGATTTATTTGTACAAGATTTTAAATAAATGTGCATTAAAAAAGATGGTTACCTATCATTCCCTGAAGCTGTCTGCCATACAGAGCAATCCTAAGCATGTCTACTCAGAAGTAAGTCCCATTGTGTTCAATAGTACTTACTCCCAGGAAAGTATGGTTAGGATTGCAACCATACAGTGCAATCCTATTCGTGTCTACTCAAATGTGAATCCCATTTAGTTTAATGGGGCTTAGTCCCAGGAAAGTGCTCTTAGGATTGCAACTGCAGTCACTGTCAGCTGCAAGGCTGAAATTCTAAACATATAATGGTATACACTTATATATCGCCTGTTACACATTTTCAATATACTGTACTTTAAATATGACATTCAGAAGAAAATGATCCTCAGTGTTAGAAATGCAAGGCAGGCCAAAAAAGGGGGGATGCATAGGGACCCTCCCCACTGCAACTATGGATCCCATATCTGGTGATTCAGTTATCCACAGATCAGGTCTTGTTAAATACATAGATTTTGAGCACAATCCTAACCATGTCTACTCAAAAGTAAGCCTCACTGTATTGAATGGATCTTACTCCCAGGAAAGTGTCTTTAGGATTGCAGCCCAAGTGTTTATTTTACAAGACTAGAGTAAAATTTCCAGTGTGTGTGTGTGTGTGTGTGTGTGTGTGTGTGTGTGGAGGTGGGGTACGGGATGACCCTTAGGCATGGAGCCCAATTGGGAGTCATTGGTCCAATCATCTTAAAACCAGCCCTGGGTATACTGTACTATTTCAACATACTGCGTGGCTTGTGATTGTGTGTAAGGGAGATTGTGTGTCCGTATTAAAGTGACACATGAGAACAGAACATGGTGGGTTTTTTAAAGTATACTGTATCTTCTGGCCAGTGCCAGCTCTCCGGATTGAAAAGAAAGGAATGGGTTGCAGGCCAAACATGGGAGGGGTGGTGGTTTGATGACTTCGAAGCCTGTAGGTGGTTTGCCAGAGGCATCAGAAAAGTACACCAGTTCTGCCCAGATCCTCACCCCTTGCAGAGCCCAGCCCTGTCCCTCCCAAGCCTGACTATATATCTCTCCTTGGGGGTGAGTGGATCCCAGCTCAGGCTCCAGAGAGCAGCGCTGTCACCCCATCGAGCACCATGCACCGTTGTTCCCTTAGCTTCTTCCTGCTGGCTCTTCTAGCTCCAGGTAAGTCACTGTCTATATGGACCTTATTTATTTATTTATTTATTTATTTATTTATTTATTTATTTATTTATTATCCCTCCTTTCGTCCCTAACGAAAGGGAGCTCAAGGTGGCTAACAACAATTAAAAGAACAATAAAACCACTAAAATTAGAGAATAAATACAGATTAAAACACAATTAAAATAAAGTTAAAATACAATTAGATTATATAAAAACATTTAAAACATTTAGAGACCAAGATGAGAAAGGAGCCCCTCTAAACCCCCGTGATCCAAGCAAGCCAGAACACCCTTGACATATTCTTCATTTTCTTTCCATTTCCAGGACAGTTCTTGCAATTGGGTGGCCGATGTTCAAGTCCCTTTAATAGCTATTTCATCTGCAGCCATATATTAGCAAGAGTGAATCTTTCTCCTTTGATTTCTGCATGCAGTAAAGGCACTGGAGCAGATCAGCCTGGGTTTTTTTCTGGTCAGTTGGCATCCCGCAGTTGTGAAAGCTTGTAGGTGTTTTAACTGCGACTGCCGAGATGTGAAAGGTACAATGCTTTGTTGGAATTTAAAATATTTTTATGCTTCTTTCTGATTAATGGATAAGCAGAGGCAGCTGGGAAAATAAAAATAAAAGGGTATATAAATCAAAACACAAAAACATAACTGGAAAAAAACCAGAAAAAAATCTCCCTATCCTTTCAATGCCTTTTAATTGAGAAAGCTCAGATTCTAATTCACTTCCGTGATATATAATTGGGAGTCAATCCAGTTCTCAATTAATAAATCATGCAAGTAGGCAAGGCACTCAGCCCAAAACTCAGCTCTAGGAGAGACATAATGAAAAAATCTAGCTTAGAATTAGTATTGCCAACTATTTTTAACCATTGCCAACTACTTGCTCCTACACTTGACATGGAACAAAATTTAACAGTAAATGGGTGTGATCCTAAACAACTTTCCAGCATTAGCATCACTGTGCCAGTGGGACATGTGCTACAATTTGCTACTGGAGGACAGTTATGGGGAGGTCTTCTCAAGGTAAGGCAAAGTTTATTCTCTTACATCAGAGTTGGATTGCCCATACCTTGGTGATGGAAAGTTGGTTAGGATGAGACCCAAAGTTTTGTTCATCATGTCCTGGAGCTACAGTGGTAAGAAAATCTTCACTTGATTAACTTCTGCGTGTCTGTATTCAAAGCACAGGAGCACACAAGTGAAAGGAGTTGGCAACCATGCCACATAGGCGAAATTAAAAGGCCAAAATGCTCTTGGCTACTCCTTCCTTATCTGAAGTATGCATACTATAATGATATCAATGAGGGTGAACCTTCTAAAATATTCAAGAAATTCTAAGTTATAAACAGCACGATCCTGTGGACTCTTACTTGAGAGTAAGCTCTACCAAACACAATTGCGCTTACTTCCAAGTAAACATGCATTGGATTGTACTAAGGCACTGAAGCTTAATTTAATTGAAAAAAATAAATAGGAAAAGTCGCTGAGTGTTCTAGACTTAGAGGGAGGATTGCCAAATGATCAGAAAAAACACAGCCTGGTGTGTTTGTGTAGTTGCCACAACACCTTGATTTGCAGAATCTAGCAGGGAAAGATTTTTTGTGGCCAGGAGAGAAGTGCTAGCAGACGATCACATCTGCAGACTGTGTGACCGTTGGGCATGAAGTAATTGCAGTATGATATAGCGATGGGGACAGGATCTTCCTGGTTTGGTCAAAGATGAGCAGAACTGTACGGAGAGAAAGAAAGATAAGATCGACACTGATGCAAGTGCTAAAGAAGTGGTATTTCAGCCTGTGACAATGGACTTTTCCACTGAGTTTAGCTACTCTCCACTTAGGCATCACAGGCAGTCCATTCCAGTGGGTAGCGTGGCTGGTTTGACTGCACAAGAATCTAGCATCATCTTAAAAGTGTCACATTCTCAAGAATTTATATCCATGGTTTAAATTGAGACTTAAGTTAGTCACTCGTAGGTATCCAGCTTCAATGGTTATAACCATGTTATATAACCAATGGTTATAACCATGTTATTAACCAGCTTAAATGGTTATAACCATGTTATCATCATCATCATCATCATCATCATCATCATCATCATCATCATCATAGCCACGTTAATATCATCACCACCGCCACCACCGATTTTTCTTGAATCTAATCATCCTATACTTATAATCAAAACACCATATTTATTCAAATCAACCATCAAATGCACCCCCTGATTTTGGAGACTGAATTTGGCAGAAGAAGGTGAGCGTTAGATTCGAGTATTACAATATTTTTTTATGCATAAGTTGTACACCCACTTTTCATGCCCACCCGTCCTCCAAGGAGCTCAGGGTAGGGGGCTTTGCATTGCAAACCTTCCGCAATCTTACTCTGTCGACGACACCATAGAGTCTACCAGTACCTGTTTAAACCCTCTCTGGATTAGAGGGCTCCCAGATGAGAGGTGTGGGAGTGTTTATTGAATGGGTATGCCTGATCTCTCTGGATAATCATCTGTGTTTGGATAATGATGGTAACCATCTGGATAATGGTCTGTGTTTCAAGAGAGGATTACCAGTAGCTTTATTTTCTTCTAGCAGTTTGCCTGTGCAGGAATGTAGAAAGAATGAGTTATTGTGCTGTGCAGAACCCATTGGGTGAGGGAAGTTGGCAACTATTGGCAAGAGATTAATTTTTTTAATCAAGCTGTGGATGCTGTGATATTATAATACACAGAGAGTGTCTTGAAAATGGGGTGTATCTTCTGCACGGCTTCTGTCAGCCTGTAGTTCTTATCCATCTGGAACTTGTAGATGGATAGGTTCAGTGGTGGGATTCAAATAAATTAACAACCGGTTCTATGTCCTAATAATGTAAATTAACAACAGGTTCTACATCCATAGAACAGCAGGTTCGATGTCCCATTAGTAACCGGTTCTCAGAACCAGGCGTTCATTAGCAAAGTGTTCTATAGAACCTGTGAGAACCCCCTGAAGCCCACCACTGGATAGGTTTGGAGATCAACACTTTCTCCAAGTCTTGGACTGGAAAAAATTGCTTTTAGAAATGGGTCCCTTCCTGCTGATTTGGGTAGAGGCGGATAGAGTTGGCATCATTCTGGTGTGAACCCCAGTCCTAATGGCAGCGCATTCCTTCTTCTTCCACCCACAGCTGATGCCATATTCTGCTTCAACTGCACCAGCACCCTTGGTTATAACTGTAGTACGTCCCAGCAAAAATGCTCTTCCACTGTCAACAGCTGCATCACCATTGCCCGGGACGAGGACACAGGTAAGGCAGTCTCTTATCTGAGAATTACACAGGTAAGACACAGGTATAACCACACTGCCAGGCTTTCACAAGCAAGGAAGTGGATTGCATTGATACACTGATGGCATAATTTATTTTCTTTAAGCGTGGATTACCTTAATGTCTTTTTCATCTGTTTGATTGACTGACTGACTGACTGATTTGGATGTAAAGTATTTTGTGTCCAAAACTTTCACAAGAATTAAAGATAACATTGGGCACAATCCAGTGTAACAATGGGGAGTCCTTGCTCCAGTGTAAGAACAATTTGCTCTGGATCGCAATATGAATTTCCCATAGGTTTTTCACTAGGTGGTGCAGTAACTATGGGTACACGTAAAGTCTCTTATGTGCTCCCATAGTTATCATAGTTATCATAGTTATCATAGTTATCTATCTATCTATCTATCTGTCTGTCTGTCTGTCTGTCTGTCTGTCTGTCTGTCTGTCTCCACTTTTCAACTTAAAAGTTAACAAAGTGGTTTACAAAGAAAATGAAAAAATAGCTAATTAAAAGCTAATGGGTCCCTGTCCCAAAAGGGCTCACAATCTAAAATGCAAATGAACACCAGCAGAAATGTAGCAATGGGTAACACTGAGCTTTTCCTTGTCCAAAGAAAAGCTTGCCTCCTTGTCTTCCTCCAATCCAGCATATGCCAGTAGGCTATGGCCCCCTTTCCCATGCCCAAATGGTGTCCTCAGGCCAGGGAGCAACCAGTGCCTGCATTCTTTCAGCTAAAATGGAATGGACTTATTTCTCTATTCCTAGGACTCTTGGATATAGAGAACCCAACTTATGAGAAGAAGTGCAACACGGACGATCGCTACTGCAATCAGTTCTACGCACTGGTCGCAGGGGACTATCGCTTGCGCTGGAACTCCAGTTGCTGCCGGGCTGACCGCTGCAACACTCAGGAAGTCATTGGTAGGGATGTGAGAGGGGTTCGTGCAAAAAGCTGGTTTGGATGTGTCAGCACATGGTTGGGGGTCTTCTTGGACTAGGGGTCTGACAGTATTCTGTACTGTGAATCTCTCTCTTCCTGTGTGGGGAGGGTGTCCGTCTGTCTGTCTGTGTATCCTAGGGGCAGAAGGATTCCCTGAGTTGCTGACATATTCCCTGATTAGGGTTGCCATATATCCTGAAAATCAGGGACAATCTTGATTTTGGAGGGTTGTGTTCACATACTGGCAAATGGAACAGAGGGTCCTGTCCTGATTTTGTGGAAGAAAATTATGGCAACCCTATCCCTGATGCTCTGCATATATATTCTATATGCTGGTCGTGTGTGTGTTTGTGCACAACACACTAGTGTTGCAAGAAGTCAGCTCCTATTTTTTAACCTTCCCTGCAGTACAACCAGCTTCTCGGATTCCCAATGGGGTGCGTTGCAACTCCTGCTTCACCCGTGGCACTGACATGTGTCTGAACAAAACTGAAGTGAACTGCACAGGATCTCTGACCCATTGCATCCACTTTGCCACCACTGCCAAGAAAGGTATGTGTGGCACCTGTGGTGGTGCTGGTAAAGTATGTATTCAGTATTAATAAAGCCAGAGAAGGCCCAAGATGCCCGGCACCTGTGACAACACACCAAATGCTGCCCTTCTTACCCTGCAGCATGCCAGTTGCCAGCACAGATTCTTTTTTTGGTCCCTGGATTCATTAAGCATGAAGGAAATGAAACAGAAATGTAAAGAGTAGTAGCGTTAAGTGTCAAAGTTCTGAAGACATTATAGCCCACAACTCGAAAATAAGAAGTAAAATAAAATTAGTTTGTAAGGCAAAATAGTAAAATAAAAAATAAAATAGCACAGACCCATCATGACCTGTGACTTCACCTTTCTTTGCAGAGGAATTCAAGGATGAACAGGTTGCCTTCACAGGCTGTGCCACCAAGAACATGTGCGACATGGGAGCTGTTGCGCTCTTCGTCAGCCGCAATGTCCAAGTCAAGACCAACATGTGCAGTGGGGCAGTGGGAATCCTGTCCTCACATAGCCTCACACTTTCTGTCCTGGTGGGGTTGGTCTTCCTTGCCTTCCAATCCTGATCCATTTTCCTCCTTCCGTGTTGGTACCCACCTGCTTCTCCTCCTTCTCCCATGGATCTGAACTCTCTCCCCACCATCTTGGAAGACTTATAAGACCATCATTAATACCCTGGGCTGAGAAGGGTAGCGAGGTTTGCTCACACCACATAGCTTTCTAGCATTGACTTCAACCATGTCTCCTGTATCTTACTCAGGCTCAATCAGCTCATGGAGAACTGCCAGGGTGGGGTAGAACTATGTTCAATACTTGGTTCAGTTCCCTTGCTGTGTCATGGCCCTCCCTGGGTGACCTTCAGCTAGTCACCATCTCTCAATATAACCTACCTCGCAAGGTTGTTGTGCGGATAATACTTGGAGAGGGGAGATAAGGAAGAGCAGCATAACATATAATTAAATGGTGGCAACTAAATACTGAGCTAGAGAGATAGGTTGGATCTCTGAATGCTGGACTTCCATGCATGGAGTTCTATGCTGGAGTTCTATAGAACCTGTGAGAACCTCCTGATTATGCTCCTCCTGCCTCTGATCATTGTTGCAAAGGATACAAAAATGGTCTGAATTATGCGCATTTTCAAATTTTGCCGTATTTTGTCTGCCATAAATTATGGCCAAGTCCTTGGAATAGCAATGTCTGTTTGGACCCAAAGTTAGGATGTTAAGAGGCTTGGATGAGTGAGTGGTAAAACTCATGTAAATATGAGTGACAATATCCTGATTGTCACACCAACTTTAAGTCCCAGTAGGATTCCGGGGGCGGGGGGAGTTTAAATACTGCAAGCATCACATTGTACTATGGGAATGTCATGGGATTAGCTGTCAGAGCCATACCATTCAATGACAGTAATGCACAGGAGACATAAAGCAAAATCCTAACCATATCTACTCAAAAGTAAGCCCCATTATGTTCAATTGATCTTACTCCTAGGAATGTGTCTTTAGGAATGCAGCTATAGTTTGGTTTGGTGAGCGCCAGTGTGTTGCCATTGCTTTCCGTAATGGATCCAATGGCAAATGGGAAATGCTGCTTACCTGGTATATAGGAGTACCTGCAGTACTTACACACACACCCCAACTACACTATTGGCAAGTCCCCATTTGAGGATTTTACTACATACTTCAGAATGATTTTCCTCTATATAGAAGGGTGAGAAACATATTATTTTAGTTTAAACAGAATTCATAAATGTCACATTCTGTTTCCTCATAGCTGGCAACCAAAATGCAAACATGAATAGATTAAATATTGGATTTGTTTAATGTACGGTTTTATGTGTTAAAATAAATGAATGTACTAACATAAATAAATATAGTGTTACATAGGTGCTTGTGCAGTGAAATAGGTCCATGGGAAAGAACAGCCACTACTCTTAGAATCTTTTCCCAGCATGTGATGAATGCAAAATGACACAGAATTCACAAATGAATAAGCATTCACATGCTACGCAAGGCTGAGCATTTATTAAGAACATTGTGAATGATTTCTGTTCTTGGGCATTCTCAAACTGGTGACGTCAGTGTGGATTTCCTCACAATCCTCGTGAAACGGCAAGCCAAATCAACACAAGAACATAAGCCCTGGTGGGCTGGTAGATACATCTAGGTACATCTGGTACAAGCCCTGGTAGGTACATCTAGTTCAACTTCTTGAATCTCACAGCAGCCCACTTTGTGGAGCACATGAGACCTGAATCCAGGTGCCACTCCCTTGCATAGGCATTCAGATATAGCCATATCGAGAATGAGGAAGTTGCCCATACTTGTTCCGCCACCTTCCCCACTCTGTGCACCCCCCCCCCATAGCCATCCAAACCCCTGCATCACCTCCAGGTTGCAAGAGCAAGGGGAACAAGTTGTCAGAGTTTGAGATCCTTTCTGCCCCCCCCCCCCCAACAGGGTGACAAGGAGGACAAGGTCTTAGATTCCTCTCAGCCTGGCCTTTCAGGCAGACAATGGCACATTTTCCTACTCATGAGAAAAGCTGCGATATTGGACACTTTGACTTTCCCATAGAGCTCAAAGCATATTTTTGTTTTTAGTTTTTTTGGCCATAACGTTTGGTAGGAAGGAGACATTTCAACACAGAAATTTGCATTGGATTCTGCTCTTTACTATGACTCCAATGACATATGACATGATGGGGTAATTGCAAAGTGCCAAAATGGAGCCCTTTTGGAGGACACCCGGACAGGAGACTAAAAAAGAGGATAAATCCAGAAATTTCTGGTCATCTGGTCACCCCGTTCCCTCCCCCCGCTGTAAAGAGTGCAGTTTTTTCCAGCAATTAGAGCACAATCCTAACCATGTATACTCAAAAGTAAGCCCCAATGTATTCATTGGGTCTTACTTATGGGAAAGTGTCTTTAGGATGCAATCCAGAGTAACTATGGGGAGTCCTAGGGAAGTGACTTAGAGTGCAATCCAGAGTAACTACGAGGAGTCCTTGCTCCGGTGCAAGAACAATTTACAGTATGAATTTCCCATAGGTTTTCACTAGGTGGTGCTGTAACTATGGGTGCACATAATGTCTCTTATGTGCTCCTGTAGTTACTCTGGTTTGTAGGGTTAGAATTGTAGAGTTGGAAAAGACCAAATAGGTCATCTAGTCCACCCCCTGCCTGTAGCAGGAAATCCTCCTAGAGCATTATCTTACTTTTTGTAAGTATCCATATTTTTGCAAAGTACAATCTCTCTCAACAGATTGCATTAAAAAAGCACATTCAAAATATGATTTATCTGTTTATTTTTTTTTTCTCATAATCCAGACAGAAATGAACCTCACTTATATCATGCTTGGAATTAGCCCCGGCCCACCGATCTTGTTTCCTCTTCTTTATTAGCTGAGAATGTTCAGGCACTGGAGTCTAACCCCTGGAACCCTCAGCTACCCCCACTTCCATAAGCCATGGGGATTCCACAGATCTGGAGCAGGTTCCGTGTCTCTCTAGCCTTTGGTTGAGGGTTGGGAGCAATCCACTTGAGTGATGTTATTAATATACCAGCCATTGCCCAGGCTGATCACTCCAGCTTTGGTGGTGCAGCTGGTCTCGGTTGTACAGCCTTGCAATGCTGCGATGTAATGGAAATCGCCTGTGGAAAAGAAACAAGGCAGAGACTCACCAAGGGTTGCCATATGTCCCCCAAGACCAGGAGAATCCAGATTTTTGGGAATTGCGTTCACATACAGGCAAGTGTGACAGAGGGTCCTGTCCCGATTTTGAGGAAGAGAATTATGGCAACCCTATGCTCACCCAAGCAGTTTACAAACCCATATTGAGTGCGCCCCACTTCCCCAGTTGACTGCTGTTGGATTGATGGAGATCAGGAGATGTCAAGTGTCGTCATCACTGGATCAAGATCTCCCACTGTGCTCTTCTCCACACTTTTTTATGTTCCCCCCTTTTACAATATGGGGACGAAGACCCAAATTCTATGCATGTCCACTCAGAAATAAGTCCCATTAGAGTCAATGGACTTACTCCCAGGAAAGTGTGGATAGGATTGGGCTAGAGTGGAGGAAGAGGAACAATTAAGGGGAACAGATGTCGGTGTCTCTGCTGACCTGCTGCCTGAGGCAAATTTTCAATTGGCCTCATAGATGGGCCAACTTTTCATCTTCAAGTGGAGGTAAGCAGAAGATGCTCCCACCAAGGCAGGAAGTCCTGAGTGGCTGGTCAAGAGAGAGCAGAGAATTTCTGGACTGCCAACAGCAGAGACTCACCTGCTTTGACAGAATTGGCATAGGTAAGGCAGCGATTCTCATTGCCAGTGCAGCCAACGGTCTTCTTGGAGTGGCAATGGTCTGACTTTTCGGAAAAGCATGCTGGGCATTTCAGGCCGTTACGAGTGGTGTTGTGAGGAGGCACTGGTGAAACAAAATGGATTACGATTTGCATTGTACTCATAGGGCACAATCCAGAGTAACTACGGGGAGTCCTTGCTCCAGTGTAAGAACAAATTACTCTGGATTACAATATGAATTTCCCATAGGTTTTCACTCGGTGGTGCAATAACTATGGGTGCACTCTCTTATGTGCTCCCGTAGTTACTCTGGGCTATGGGTGGCACAAGTGGTTAAGATACTGTGCATGTTAACCAGAGACTGTATACCTATGAAAACCAGTCACGTGCAGGGATAGGCTTCAAATGCATCAGGGGAACTGACACAGTTTTGAAGGCAATTCCAGGTTAAAACCAGCAAGCACCCAAATGTTGCTTGTCTGGAAATTTCGAAATAATTCTTTGGCTTATTCTTCAGCAATCCCGTGGGTTGGCATCTCACCAGTTAAGGAGGGGGCAATATTTGGCTTGCCCTGCCCTCCCAGGTGCCAAGAGATCTTGGCAAGGCTCTTTCCCAATTCTCTACTTGAATGGCCCAAATTTGCTTGCAAGGTCCAAAGTAACAATAGTCACCATGATATATACATACATTGGATATTGCCATCATTGCACAAGTCTGTCTGACAGCAGCTGATCATACTCCGGCTGTACATGTTTTTTCCAAAAGTGGTGGTGGTGTAGCTGGGTGTGCAGTTCTTTGACTGGAAGCAAGCCTTGAATGAATAGATATGCTTCTTACCTGGAGGGAGGAATAAAAGAGAACTTTTTAAGAGAAAAAGTCATGATCCCTACAGGTTGACTTCATAGTATGTTCAGGACCCACCTTATTGCTTCCTACTGCATAGTTCACACCAATCCCTGTTTAACCCCAATAGTGTCCGAAATTAAGAGGCTACATTTGGGAACCACTGGAATAGAGGAAAGGAGGAACAACTGCAAAAAAACTCTTGCGGAGAGAATAGCCTACCCCCCCCCCCCCAAATGTTCTGTGACTGATTTAGGGTGCAGTCCTAACCTAGGCTGGCACAACTCATTGGTCTTCCTATTCTCCTGGTGATGTAGGGAGGCAAGCGCATGTCAGTGCAATGGCCTAACCCTCTCCCAGGAGTGGCACAGAAGTGTCTTACGGCAGTTTGGTGACTTCTTGAGGTCAGCACAGGACTTGTGCCAGGGCTTAGGCCGACCTAACTGGAGATTAGGATTTCAGCCTTAATGTTTGCCTAGGGCAGCAACACAGCTTGAGCTTGTGCTGATCTCAACCCAAGAACTATGTTTGTTGAATATTCCATTTCCTTCTCACCAGTGATGGGATTCAAAGACATTAACAACTGGTTCTCTGCCTATCTGGCAGCCACTTTTCAATGGCTATTTTTAAACTTTATATGTCCTATCTCTTGTTAACAACCGGTTCTACAGAGTAGGTGCGAACCTGCTAGTGGCCACCACAGCTTCTCACCCACTGAGACTTCTGTGACACCAGAAATGCAGGTATCTTCCTCAGGTTTGCACTCCTGGATCTTGGTGTCCTTACAGATTTCGTCATCATCCAGACACAGATTACATTTCAGGCAGGTAGCTGGAAAAAAGGGATAGTTTGTAAAAACAAAACTGAAGATTTTTTCTCCTTTTACTTCTTCCATGGACTTATTTTAAACTTTCGCTCCCATTATAGCAAATGGTATTTTGCAACTAACACCACATTGTGGTCTGATTTCAAATCCTAGCCTTGAGTGGTCTGAATTCAAATCATTGCCACAATAGGTATGGCACACACTCATGAACCAGCACTGGAAAACTGGATAGGATTGGTTCTAACGCTGCAATCCTATACACCCTTTCCCGGGAATAAGAGCACAATCCTAACCACTACTAAAAAGTAAGCCCCATTGTGCTCATTGGGACTTACTCCCAGGAATGTGTCTTTAGGATTGCAGCTGAAGTCCCACTGAAAATTATGGGATGTCCCACTGAAAATAATGAACTTCAGTCCCACTGAAAATAATGAACTTCTTACATCTGAGTTAACATACAGAGTAGTGTGCCCAAAAGCACTTAGCTCAACTTGTAGTATGTCTAAGAATCACCCTATACTATTTATAAAAAGAACCCTCTATTGAAAGACAATAGCAGCCTCACATTAATAGTGTGTAAGAACAATATGTAATTATCAGCCCCAGCTGCAGAGTTCAGCCCAATGGTTGTGCTCAAGACCCACAGTCTTGTGCTCAAGACCCACAGTCACTTCCACCCAATAGTTTTAGACTCTGGGCACAATCCTAAAAGTAAATCTCATTATAGTCAATAAGGCTTCCTCCCAGGAAAGTGTGGATAGTATTACAGCCTATTTGCAGCAATATTGCAGTATTGCACAAATTGTGTTGTATTTGAAAAACACAAATAGTGCATTCGGAGTAAAAGCATAGATTTGTGCACCTGTGAAAGTCAGTCCTTAAGATTCCTCCCTTCCTCCGCCAGCTATAAAGAACACTACTGATGGCTTCCTTTTTTTCATCATGCAATCTGAGATACCGGTTTGCACCAGAGGGCACTGTGACACCATTGTTGGCTTTTCCCAGCATGGTCCTTAGTTAAATTTCAGTTCCGCTGATGCACAGCCTGTGCCACCGGTGTCAGGGTGACCAGATGCCAAACGCAAAATCCCTGAACGGCAAGGTCAGAATTCCTGCCCAAAGGCACAAATCCCTAGCCCCCAAGCCAAAATTCCTGCATAAATTCCTGCAATTAAAAAAATTGTAAACACCCCAAAAATGTAAGACAAGCAAAAATAGGCTAAAAACACTTGTGTTTCTCTCCTGTATTTAATTTCAGTACAATATTACCCCTTTTAAAATTGAAAAATGATGGAACTCTCTACTCACTGCGGCTGTGAGAGAGACAAAAACTCCATTATACTGGCACAATTATCTGGGAGGAAGTCCCATTGTATAATGGAGTTTCCTTCTGGGTAGACACAACACAATTAGCATGGGGCTCACACATTTTCCAATTCCTCCACCTCACTTGGGGCAGCTGGGAGGTTGAAGCTGCGGTGATGGAGCGAGGCAGCAGTAGGCAGACTATCAAGGAATAGCAGGCAAGCAATGCCAAGAGGCCAGCAATGGAGCATGGAGGCAGAAATAGACTGGCAGCTGACTCATGGGGTGGGCGGCTGCGGCGAAGGTGGCGGGCGACTGCGATTGCAGCCCCGTGAGGAGAGCACGCCAGAGGCCATTGCCAGCTTGCTGGCTGAGCGTGATATGAGCCACAGTGAAGTGGTGAGGTGGTGGAGCTTCCTTCTTCTGCTCACTCTTTTTCCCGCATGATGGTCCACCCAATGATCAGGACCAAAGATAACGCATGCCACAGACACAGCCAAACAAGCGTGCACAGCTGCAGCACACCAAATTTAAATGGCAGCCATTTTCCCGGAGGCTGGCGAAATTTTCCCTGAGGAGGGGCTTGTTTTCCGGAGGTCTCCTGGAAATTCCGGAGGTCTGGCAACGGTGTCAAACGTATTGCCCGCAAGCCAAATCCCACCATATGTTTTCTGTGAGAGTTTCAAATGTTGTGAGATCTGGTATCTTGGAGCTACTGTGGAGGGATCCATTGTATGTTCAGGATAAGCATCATCACCATATCGACTTCACCCAAAATTTTATAAAAGTAGTTGTGTATTGAGACAATCTTTGTGCTGATTTAGTTTGACAACCTTTGCTATGCAGACACAGAACTGAATGAACTGAATGCACAATAGGAGACATCTGCACTCCTAGAGCACAATACTAACCAGGTCTACTCAGAAATGAGCTCCATTGTGTTCAATGGGTCTTACTCTCAGGAAAGTGCATTTAGGATTGCAGCCAGATACCTCATGAGAATCCTTTGCTCTAATTTCTGGACATGGCTCTAATTACTTTCATGAAATTTACCTCTACTCAACTTTTAAAGGGTTAGGAGTCCTAAAGTTGAAATGTTGGGCACCCCTGAACTAAGTATTCCTACACAACTATAGATGACCTAGAGGAACTGGCTCCCAGTCCTCAAACAGTACCATTCTAGATCAGGAGATGAATGGGGGTAAGTAGGAGGACAGAGATAGGTGCCTCCCCACCAGTCGTGGGATTCAAATAAATTAACAAGTTCCATTTCCTAATAACCTAAATTAACAACAGGTTTGATATCCATAGAACAACATGTACTTTGTCCCAAGAGTAACCAGTTCTCTGAACCAGGTGCTCATTAGCAAAGGGTTCTATAGAACCTGTGAGAACCTCCTGAAGCCCACCACTGCCTCCCACCAATCTTCTGCTTGAGGTTGACCTCAGGTTGGGCCTGCCCTGAAACCCCGCTTTGGGTTTCCTTCCTAGGAAGAAAGATGGGATATAAATGGAATAAATAAATTCTCGATTCTCCTTCTCCAAACTTAATTCCCACATCCTTTGGATTTCATAGCTCTTCATGTTCCCGTCAAAGAACTCCTCCTTAACCTGTGTTCTTTACTGCACCCAACTGCCTATTTCCTTCCTAGATAGGGTTGCCATAATTCTTTTTCACAACATCAGGACAGGACCCTCTGTCCCATTTGAACACAATCCCCCCAAATGGAGATTGTCCCTGTTTTTCGGGACATTTGGCAACCCTATTCCTAGGAATGAGAAATAAAAACCAACCCAGGCATTCTGGTTGTGCTCACCTGTAGACAGCAGAGCCAGGAGGAGGAACGCACACAGGAAAGTCTTCATGGTGATGGAAAGATCAGAGTTGGACCATCCACGGGGCAGCTGGTACAGTGAAGGACTTTTCTGGAGAATTTATACAGAAGTGGTCAATGGCCAAAGGGGAAGGTGTTCGAGTGGGATGTGGGAAAACAGGTTCTAATTACCACATCATTACTTTTGAGAAACCTGGTCCCTCTGGGCACTTGGCTCTCTCCCAGGGGCAGAATGGTTCAGAAATATGAAATTTTGTAGTATTCCACGACAGTTTTGGTAATGGTCAACCTCCATCCCTCCATTGCTCATGAGACTAATTTCCCGTAGATCTGGAAACTGCCATGGTTAGGTAATAGTAGTGAAACTGGATCCATGCTCTCATCTTCACATATATCTCTTGAGCAAATTGAGCAGAAGATGCTATTGTTACCAGAATGATTTGCAAAACTGTGTTTAAGTTCAGGGAGATACAGTGGTGCCTCACATAAAGATCTTAATTTGTTCCGGAGGCATGCTCTTTAAGTGAAACGCTCTTTAAGTGAAGCGAATTTTCGCATAGGAAATAATGGAGACTCAGACGATTGGTTCCACAACCCCCCCCCATATTTACATAAAAATATTAACTATGTAAAAATGATGATAAAACACTGGAATTGAATTCAAAACATGCATTCAATGCATTCAGTGTGCATGATCCTATGAAGTCTACTTAGGCTGCAATCCTAAAGACACTTTCCTGGGAGTAAGCCCCCTTGAACACAATGGGGCTTACTTCTCAGTAGACATGGTTAGGAGGCTGCAATCAAAGACACTTTCCTGGGAGGCTTACCTGGGCTGCTGCTGGAGGTTCAAGGTGGCCAGTGGGGGCACTTGGGACAGTTAGGGGCAGCTACCACTGGCACCTCCAGGCCACTGCTTCTAAGTTGGGGGCAATTAGAGGCAGCAGCACAGGCTGGCACCCCTATGCAGCGCATCAGGGCTGCATAGCACGTGTGCCCGTAGCGCGCTTGCTTGTTAAGTGAAGCAGAACTTGTTATGTGAAGCAAGATTTCTTGGAAATTTATACTTGTTATGTGAGGTGCTTGTTATGAGAGGTACCACTGTATTCGTTTTGGTGACAATCATTATTCCAAGAGAGGATCTTTATCAAATGATTTTTTTACACAAAATGTACACCATTTTTTTTTTACACAAATAATGTTTTTACACAGCCTAGGGTTGCTATAATTCTTTTCCACAAAACCAGGACAGGACCCTCCTCTGTCACACTTGACAGTATGTGAACACAATCCCTCAAAATTGGGACTGTCCCTGTTTTTGGGGTCATATGGCAACTCTAATACTATCTCAAAAAAGTTGAATAAGGTGCATCTGTATTTTTAAAGTGATAAGTATTTCAGAACTGGGCCTCTTTTAACATCCGTAAGAGAGGGTTTTCGTTTTTTGGGGGGCAAGCATGAATTCCCTTCCTCCTCCAACATTATCTCTGGGAAAAATTTTGGGGTACCAAATTTCTTTTGGGCCCTTCACCCTCTTCATTGTTTGGATCATGATGGATCATTCACATGTATGAATTTTGATATATAAAACTACAAAGGGCACAATCCTATGGGCATCTATTCAGAAGTACGTCGCATTGTCTTCTATGGTACTAACTCTCAGGAAAGTGTGTATAGGATTGAAGCCAAAGCCTAGCACAAAATGTGAATGCTTCTAACTTTTGGTCAACCAAATTGGCAATGATGGACGCAATCCAGAGTAACTACAGTGAGTCTTTGCTCCGGTGTAAGAACAATTTACTCTGGATTGCAATAAGAATTTCCCATAGGTGGTGCAGTAACTACAGGTGCACGTAATGTCTCTTACATGCTCCCATAGTTACTCTGGATTGTAGAGGATGGCAGTTTTTTTCACCTACCCGAGACTGCAAGTAAGGGTAGCAGTGCTCAGTATGTCTCGTGTTGGAAATCAGTCACTTGTGTTTAATAAGATGGTTCAAGCTGCAGGCTGGGTATTCATTAGCAGTGCAAGGGTAAGTAGAATACAGATACAGGAAAATGGCAGTGAGATCCAACTATCTTGTGTACTTATGGTTCCTTCATAACGGACCTTCTCCCATGTAGTAGACAGGGCAAATCCCCTGGGTTGTGGGCATGATGATATGTCATTGTTCCCCCTGATGGTTTTTTGCTATAACATTTGAGAAAATAAAGATAGGGTATTTCCACATGGTTTGCTTCTCTCCTATTTTGAATGAAATTACACATTGAATGATATATAACCTGATGGTATGATTCAAAAATAGATTTTCAAAGTTTTGACCTGGAGTTGCGTCACCACCACCCCCATCCGTATCAACCTGTGTGGACTGCATTAGGGCGCAATCCAGAGTAACTACGGGTAGTCCTTGCTCCGGTGTAAGAACAATTTGCTCTGGATTGCAATATGAATTTCCTATAGGTTTTCACTAGGTAGTGCAGTAACTACGGGTACACTTAATGTCTCTTACGTGCTCCCATAGTTACTCTGGATTGAGGGTTAGTCTGCCAACCGGCCATAGTCACGATTAACCACTGCATTTACAAACTCATCCACAATTCAGATTTAATTTGCCACTCCAATTTATTGTGGGCTTGGATGCCATGTGCCATTCTGAATGCAGGTCTGCCATCCTTTGGTCTGCCATCCTGCTAGAGTTGCCAACTGATCAGAAGATCAGTTCTTCTTCAATCAAGCCAAATTCTTCTGCTTTTACCAGAACCTGATTTGCAGAAAAACAGTAGCTGAACATTTTCATTTCATTTCCAATAATATCATTTGGTAGGTCAAGTGGCTGCTTAAGGCAAAGGAGCTCATTGTTGTTGCTCAGTCATTAAGGTTGCATTTGGGGAGGGGGAAACAGAAGATGGAACAGACATACCCTACAATCCAGAGTAACTACGGGAGCACGCAAGAGACATTACATGCACCCGTAGTTACTGCACTACCTAGTGAAAACCTATGGGAAATTCATATTGCAATCCAGAGCAAATTGTTCTGACACCAGAGCAACGACTCCCCATAGTTACTCTGGATTGTGCCCATAGAGCACAATCCTAACCGTGTCTACTCAAAAGTAAGCCCCATTGTGTTCAATAGGTCTTACTCCTAGGAGTGTGTCTTTAGGGTTGCAGCCAAAATTTCATACAATCATTGGATCATAATTAATTGCAATGTATAAAACTATATCGGCTTATTCCAAATATGATGCATTTTTTGAGATCCTAGGAAATCTCCAAGCGCCTCTCCTTTTAACCCCAGGTCCATGGATGATGCACAAACTTTTTATAGGGTCACCTTTTATGAATCTGCTTGTGCACTGAATGTTCAGATTCATAGATATGAATCTGAGATGTACAAGAATTGCTTAGACTTCTTACCCTGAAGCAAAGTCTAACAGGAAATGCCCTGAACATCTTTCTTCTCTTTCATGACCCTGCCCATTCTTGTAACTGAGGATCTGTTGTGGGTTTTGTTGTTTTCGGACATTTGATGATCTGGTTCCTTGATGGTGACCCCAGTGTTGCGGAACTCCCTTCCCCTGCAGGTGTGATCGACACTTTTGTTATATATATTTATTCCACCTGTTGAAGATCTGGATTTTTTGGTGTGACCCTTTGCAGGTTTGCTATTATAGTGGTGGCTTGATTCACAAGCATAATTCATTCTGGAAGCATGCTTGTAATCCAAAACGCTTATAATCCAAAGAGGATTGTAATTCCAAAATGCTCATACATAGTGCTTTCATGTGGTTAAACACTATTTAACTTATTGTTAAACCAGCAAAATGTACCCATGTTGTGGGAGTAAAATTTCAAGAATATTTTGAGTGCCAGTGCATACCCTTAACCCCCCTGTGCTACACCACCCCAGGGCAACATTCCCCCTGTGCAACACCCCCTGTGTTGGGGTTGGGGCAGGACATTGATAAGTCACTGATATTCAATATAACGTACAGGGAGGAAAACATGTCGAGCCCCTTTTAACCTCCTTCCAGTTTGAATTTCAAAAAACTGATTCTTAGTGGGTGTCTCCATCATGGAAGGAACACCCTCCCCAAATTTCATACTTCTAGGTCCAGTGGTTTTGGCTGGGCGTTGATGAGTCAGTCAGTGAGTGAGTCAGCGACTCTCTGTCGGTCAGCATGACCTTTCAGTTTTACACATACAGATTTAAAACTATTGCATGTAATTTAGTAAATTATATTAATTACAAGAAGACTACATGCAGCAAGCACACAAGGAAATGGAGGACAATAAAGATTTTTTTCCAGGACAAAAGGCTAAAAAAAGTGGACATGTTGTAAAAGAGCTCTTGGCAGTCCAGACTGCTGCTGTATATATTGTGTATAGCAAACATGAATATGTATAGGGGAATGATTAATGTAGGAGGGATTGTACAGAATGTCTATCCCCTTTATAATCAAAATACCATATTTATTCAAATCTAATCAAGCATCAAATCTAATGCAAACCCTGATTTTGGAGACTATGGGCAAAATCCAAAGTAACTACAGGGAGTCCTTGCTCCGGTGTAAGAACAACTTACTCTGGAATCCAATATGAAATTCCCATAGGTTTTCACTATGTGGTGCAGTAACTACCGGTGCACGTAAAGTCTCTTATGTGCTCCCATAGTAACTCTGGATTTTGGGGTAAGGCCTTATCCTAAAGTGAAATTAAGCCCCTTGCTCCGGAGCAGGTAACATGACCTTCCATAAGATAACACTAGAGGGTGACGTAACTGTGTGGACCCGTAACTGCTCTGGATTTAGCTGTAAATTTGGCTGGAAAAGGTGAGCATTAGATTTGAGTAAATACAGTATAATACAATATTGAATAAATACAATATAATACAATGAAGAATAGGCACTAAATGAACAAACTGAAACCTACCGCATATACTC
The DNA here is from genome assembly GCA_030015325.1 of Cryptoblepharus egeriae. Taxonomy (NCBI): domain Eukaryota; kingdom Metazoa; phylum Chordata; class Lepidosauria; order Squamata; family Scincidae; genus Cryptoblepharus; species Cryptoblepharus egeriae. Next base: position 3,756,131 of record JAREYC010000014.1, read on the forward strand.
ACGTATAAGCCGACCCGCGTATAAGTCGAGGCATCTAATTTAACCACAAATACTGGGAAAACTTATTGACCCGAGTATAAGCTGAGGGTGGGAAATGCAGCAACAGCAGGAAAGTGTGGCTGGCCTTGTAGCCTCTGGGCCCAATCCTGGGCATGTCTACTCAGAAGTAAGACCCACAAAGAAGTACCTGAGTCTGAGGAGGGGCTTGGCTGCAGTGGGCTCCATGTCTTGCAGCCGCGCACCTCCTCCACAGCCTGGAGAGCTGGCGCCAGCAGCTGGAGAGGCTGCAGAGCCTCTGAGGGCGCGCGCTGGAGGTCGCGCCCGTCATTTTTCTTAATTTTTACTGACCCACGTATAAGCCAAGGTGGGTTTTTGGGCTCATTTTTTGGGCCCAAAAAACTAGGCTTATACGCGAGTATATATGGTAAGGTTTTTAGCAATTGGTATCTGAGATTTTAAATTAAAACTCTTTGGATAAATATTGCATCATTTTCGTCTTCTGTTTATTACTGCAGTCTGGACTCGGATGATATTTTGAATGGCATACAACATTTTTCTCAACACAACAATTCTTTATTTGTCTTACACATGCACTTCTCAAATCCTTGCCGATTCTCACGGCCTGTTGTAATGTTGATATTAGAGATCTTTGTTGCGCATTTCCCCTAAAAAAGGGTAGGCATTCTATGCAATCCCTTAATAAAGTCTGGACCAGAATATAATGAGCTCCTCTTGTACTTTGCCAGGCATTCTATAGAATACTGGAAATCACACAATGCCGGTAACTTAGCTACAGCCTGTTCTTTGGAAAGACTTTTGAAGAACAGCCAACATTTGAATGCTCCCCATTGCCAATTCCAGGCACACGTCACAATGCCAGCGGCAGCAGATTGCTGGGAAAGAATAAGGCAATTTCCAAACCGACGCTTCTAAGATACTGGTTTTTCCGCATGTGCTTTGGCAACACCGAGGCTGGGTGGACATCCAGTGTCATGGCATGTCAGGGAGAGATTTTATTCACTTCCAAGACTGAATGCCTCGTAACAGTGTGGGATGTCTCAGAAAACACACAGTTCCAGTTTGGATGACGTTGCAGAACTTTTTGAATCCATTCCAATGTGGGACTTCACCATTTCGTTACAATTCACCATCTGCGCATGCCAAACCAGTTGATGTCAAGTGTCACCTTGTTTTTTTTCCATTTAAATCTGAGTAACGATATTGATTTCTAGTCACACTGGATGATCCATTTTTTTTTGCTCTGAGATGTCCCTGACTTTTTATCATTTGGGTACCCCAAGGATCCTCCTGAGTGCATGTCTGCTCTTGACCCTGCTGTCTCCAGGTGAGAAAGAACTGGAAACCCTGGGCTCTTTTATGGTATCTGGGAAGGGAACATGCAGTGGGCTCCAGCAAGAAGACAGATAACTGTCAAGTATCCCTGGCAAATACCCCCTGTGGGTACACATAAGCCAGATTGGTAAACACTGTTCTAAAGGATTGCAGTGGAAAAGTCTTTAACTGGCAATGAAGATGCACTGATTGTCAAATTCTGGTGTGACTCACATCAATTGCATTCTATTTTTGTACTTTTTCCTTCTCTCTGCAGCAGTACCTCTTGTATGTAATGTGTGTACTCAGTGGGGTCAAAGTTTGTGTTTATCACCATTTCCCAGACTTTGCATGAACATGATGAATGCTTGCATGTCTAGCGTTTTGGATACCAACATATGTGAGTACAAAGAACTGTGTGTCTATTTAATAATAATAATAATAATAATAATAATAATAATAATAATAATAATAATAATAATAATAATAATAATAATAATAATAATAGGCATTTATATACCGCTTTTCTGCTCATTTTGGATTGCTCCTCAGACTTTATTGAAAGTGGTTTACATAGGCAGGCGAATCTAAACCTCCGAAGGGATTTTTACAAACACAGAGTGGTTCTATCCTTCAAGAACTGTCTATGTTCTTGAAAGATAGAACCAGAGAAATGCTGGTTATGCTCAGAGAAATGTGCTCAACTTTATGGTTCATAAAATCAGAACCAGTTAATGGGAAAATATAATCCCAGAAATGTATTCTCAACTAAATGCAACAAATGGAAGACAATTGTTCAGCAAGCAGTTGAAGAAGAGATCAAGTGACATATATTATATACCTGTGCTAACCAGTTCTAAGACCCTGTCCCTAATAATTGGTTTAAAGTGCAATCCTAACCCATTGGTTTAAAGTGCAATGATTGGTTTAAAGTGCAATCCTAACCCATTGGTTTAAAGTGCAGTGATTGGTTTAAAGTGCAATCCTAACCCATTAGGGCAGGCATAAACCCCTAATGCTGGTGCAGGTGTATAGCAAACGTAAGATCAGACACATCTGTGGGAAGCTGGTGTGAGAATGTGTACTGGCTTCCATGCACCAGATCCAGGCCACTGACTGGTGAGTTAGCACAATACAAAGTAGGGAGAATGGAGAGAAATCAGACCAGGAGCCTGGTCTGGAAGGGAAGGAATTGGATTAGTCTGAGTGACCTCTGTCTTTTCCTAACACCAGGCTGCTCAGATGTAGGTATAAGTAGCTCCATTGGGCTAGCTGCCACACATCATGAGTAATGGGGAAATATAACTCCTTTCCCTACATGGAATCCTTCAAGCTAGAATTGAAATGCAATTCTAGATTTGATCAAAATTCAAATGAATTTAATGCCAAAAGACACTTTGCAAAAGCTGCATGATCAAAAGTGAACTTCAGTGAATAACTTAAAGGTTAGCTTGCCAAATTCAATTTCTTATATACAGTATTTCAAATTCAATTTCTTATATCAAGTTTTTATACTGTCAAGACATCGCTCAATTAACTCAAATACTACAGATAATTTGGAGGGCTGTAAATAAAAATTGAGACCATTGTTTTGAACTTTTGCAGAATGAGATCTTTCTGATTCCTTTTCAGTCGGCACCCACCAGCACATCCCTCAAATGGGATGTCGAAGTTCTCGTCTGCATCACACAGCAAATTACAGCTTCACTTCAGTAAATGGCATATCCCTCCAGATGGACATCCGGATCTGCCAGACAGACTTCTGCAATAGTGTGCCTCCCGAAGGTCAGTATCTAAATAATGTGTGTGCCGTGGGGCAATCTGAGCTCTTGTTCAATCTGAGCTCAAGGTCCAGATGAATTTGAAGTGAGGCTTCCCATTGGCTGATCTCAGGGGTCAAGACACGTAAAAGAGAGTAGAACTGAGATCAATTATCTGATTGTAGTGGCTGATTTTGGCAGTTCCACCTCGTGTCCTCAATAGCCTGTGGTGTCCAGGATGCTTCAAACCAGGTGTGGATGTCTGTGAAGAGGAGGATGTCATCAGATGCTTCAATGAGGAAAACAAATGCATAGACTTTGCTGGCACCATCAGTCACGGTAAGTATAACAGCCAGCAGCCTAGAAAAATAAAATTTTGCTGGGGTGGTAAAATGTGTTTTTGTTAAGGTTTTTTCCCTGTCTCTGGCTTGTTTCCAAAAACAAGCCAGATTTAGAGTAGGGTTGCCATAATTCTCTTCTACAAAACCAGGACAGGACCCCCCGTCAAACTTGCCAGGATGAACGCAATCCCTGGTTTTCTGGGATATATGGCAACCCTAAAGTCCAATCCTATGCATGTCAGAAATAGGTTCTTAGGGGTCTTTTTTAGGAGGCATTCACTGGTACTGAGTACTGGCACTTTTGTGGTGAGTACCGGCATCTCTGTGGCCCCCAAGTAGACATGCCTATGATTACAAATAACATCTTCATGGTGAGTAACCCCAACATTATTACATCTTTATAGTGAATACCCCAACCTTTATTTCTAGAACTAGCAAAAAGTGTACCCACGTTGCGGGAGTAAAATTCCCCCATACGCCATCCTCCCACTGCGCATCAATCCCCCATGCACATCAACCCCCTATGTGCAACCACCCCATGTGCAACATTCCCCATGTTCATCCCCCCATGCACAACAACCTCCCATGCGCATTAATCTGCCATGCGCATCAACACCCCATGCGCACCGCTTCATGTGCATCAAACTACCATGCACATCAGTCCCCTGTGCACATCATCCCCATTCACATCATCTCCCTGTGGGCATCAACCCCCCATGCAGAACATCTCCCATGCGCAACATCCCCCCATGCACATCAACCCCCCATGTGCAACATTGCCCATGCACCATTTTCCCATGTGCCACTTCCCCATGCACAACATCCCCCCATGCTTAACATCCCCCCATGCGCATCAATCCCCATGCGCATCAATCCCCCATGTGCATCAATCCCCTATGCACATCAATCCCCCATAAACAACATCCCCCCATGCACCATTTCCCCTCATGCGCATCAACTCCCCATGCGCAACTCCCCCATGCTCAAAATCCTCCCACGCGCATCAACCCCTCCATGCGCAACATCCCCTCATGCGCATCAACCCCCATGCAAAACATCCCCCCATGTGTATCCTCCCTAGTGCAACCTCTTCCTCCGAACAACGTCCCCCCAGTGCACCAGGCACCAAGCATCAAATTGGCTGGAGCTTGGTCAGTCTTCCATGTTAAGTATAGGTCAGAAACATGTTGCACTCCTTTTCAGCCCCTTAAGGGTTAAATTTCTCCATGGGTGTTCATGTGACAGAAGGAACTCCTTCCCCAAATTTCATGCTTCTAGGTCCAGGGGTTGGGGCAGAACATTCCTCAGTCACAAATTCTTCAATGTAAAGTATAGGGAGGAAAATGCGTTGAGCCCCTTTTCACTCCCTTCCGGTTGGAATTTCCAAAAACCGGTTCTTAGTGCACCCCTCCGTCACGGAAGGGACACGCTTCTAGGCCCCAAATTTCATACTTCTAGGCCTGGCGGTTTTGGCAGGGCGTTGATGAGTGTGAGTGAGTAAGTCAGTGAATGAGTGAGTCAGTTAGTCAGTCAGTCAGTCAGTGACTTTTCTCTTTTATATATATAGAAAACGCACTGGGTCCCAGGATAGTCAATAATTATTTTCTCTTTCTGAACTTATAACATTAACCCTACAATCCAAAGTAACTATGGGACCACATAAGAGACATTACGTGCATCCATAGTTACAGCACCACCTAGTGAAAAACTACGGGAATCCAGGAAACGGGAACCTATGGGAAACCTATGAGAAATCCTATGGGAATATTGCAATCCAGAGTAAATTGTTCTTACACTGGAGGAAGGACTCCCCGTAGTTACTCTGGATTGCGTCCAAAGGCTGCAATCCTAATCTCCCTTTAGGCCAGCTTAAAAATCTAGGCATCCATCAGTCTTGAAAGACTATGGTATCGTTCTCAATGCTGCATGCGAAGCATGAAGGCCTGGGTTAGATTAATATGGAGGATAGGTTTACCCATGCAGCAAATCCCCCCTCTCCACACCACTGAAATAGTCCAATGGAACGGCAGAGCCGATCCGACGGGTTCCAGCTGCGTCGCAGAGCTGGGCTAAGGACAGTAGCTCACCCTGTCTTGTGGGCACCCGGGTCTCAAGCTCTGGCCTGCTGGTTAACAGGCACAGTGTCTTAACCACTTGCGCCACCTAGTCCATACGGGCTTAAGGCCAGCTTAAGTCCCGGCATAAGTCCTGTGCTGACCTGGGGGTGTCACAAAAATGCAGTAAAACACTTCTGCCCCACTCCTGGGGTGGGGGTGAGGCCACTGCAGAAGTATACTCCAATCTACCCACAATACTCTGAAAAGATAGGCCAGGTGACCTAGGCTGGCCTAAATTTCTTAAGATAGCACCCTTATTGTCTTTTACTAGACTTGTGTTGTGATTGTTCAGCTGTCCTGTGTAGTTTTAGATCCTCGACAGTTCCCATGCCTCCAATATCCCTTAGTACCCTTGCAGTGGTTCTCAACCTTCCTAATGCCGTGACCCTTTAATACAGTTCCTCATGTTGTTGGGACCCCCTGCCATAAAATTATTTTTGTTGCTACTTCATAACTGTAATTTTGCTACTGTTATGAATCGTAATGTAAATATCTGATATGCAGGATGCATTTTCATTGTTACAAATTGAACATAATTAAAGCATGGTGATTAATCACAAAATACATAATAGTTAATTATATATTGTGAAATGTTTAGTTCTAATTACAAATAAAAAAGATGCAAAATACCTTGCAAGGCCCCCTACACCAGGGGTCTTTAGGCGACCCCCATGAAAAGGGTTAGGCGACCCCCAAAGGGGTCCCGACCCCCAGTTTGAGAAGCACTGCTCTACAGACTCCTACTTTAATATGCTTTTTTTTTTGTCCCCAGTTTATCTTGATGCCATCAAACTTGCTTTCCAAGGTTGTGCAACGGCAGACTTTTGTGACTTGATAAGCGAAAGGCAAGCAAACAGCGTCTTGGCAGCCACAGCCAGCCGAGTATATTGTGTGGATGCTCAGTCCTTTGCAGGCAAGCTCCATATTGAAGAGTAGATGGGAAGGGGCAAAGTTGTGCTCCTTGTGCATTTTAACTATTTGTGGGTAGAAAATGGAGGCCTAGTACTTATTGCATAGTAGATCTGGGTACCCCCATTTCTTCTTCTCAGCAGCCAAAGGAGGTGAAGGTGGAGATAGGGGGCCAAAATTTGGATCCAGCTAAAGAAAACTGGATGTATCATTGAATAGTGATCAAAATAAAATTGACAGACAACCACTTTTTTTTGTTGTGTGTTTTGCATAGCTGTTTGGATGGGAATAGTGTTTTGAAGATGGCAGAAATCTTGGGTGTGATTGGATATGGTTGCAGGGCTCCCTCTACTTCTGCTGCCCAACCTAAAGAAGGAAGCATCTGGGCTGCAGCAGCTATTTAGCTGGAGACTCCTTGCCTGAGAAAAGGATCCCAAAATGCACAGCATCAACCAACACGGTACTAAAACAGTCAAGGCACATCACTCAGGGTGACCCTATAGACTGGAGGACAGATTCTAGATCATGACCCTGCACATCATCAGCAGGCCTCCGTCAGTCTTGAAAGACTATAGTATCGTGCTCAGTGCTGCATACGCTGCATGCAAAGCGTATTGGATTGCATGCAAAGCATGCAAAGCGTATTGGATTGTTATGGAGGATAGGCTGTTACCCAAGCAGCAGATCCCCCCTCTCCATGCCACTAAATTAGTCCAATGGAAAGGCAGAGCCAATATGATTGGATCCAGCTGCGTCGCAGAGCTGCGCTAAGGACAGGAGCTCACTCTGTCTTGTGGGGCTGACCCGGGTCTCGAACCCTGGCCTGCTGGTTAACTGGCACAGTGTCTTAGCCTCTTGTGCCACCCACAGCTCTCACACATCATCAGTCTATTGAGAATTGACAGAATTGCACACCTGCAGACCATTTGTGGCACCCCAGGGTGCCATGGCACACTGCAGAACATATAAAGCAGGGGCCTCCAAGGTTTTTGGCAGGTCAGCCACATCATCTTTCTGACACTGTGTTGGGAGCTGGAAAACTAATTTACATTTCAAAATTGATTACATTTACATATAAGACTGTATTGGAGTGGATTACAAGGTTTGCCCAAGGACTGGATAGAGGAATCTTGCCAGGAACCACATTGAGACTCACCGAGGGACACATCTTGCCCCCGACCAGGAATTGGAGACCCATAATATAAAGGGTAAAATTGGATGAGGTTTAGGGTTGTCTTATGTCCAAAAAATGGGACAATCCTGATTTTGGGGGATTGTGTTCACATACTGGCAAATGGGACAGATGATCCTGTCTCGATTTTGTGGAAGAGAATTATGGCAACCCTAATTGTGTTGCACATTATTTCAAAGGCACAATGTTCTGTTTGCTTTGTTTGTTTCTCTGCATCTTTTTGGCTTCCTCCCCAAATGCATGAAAGGAACAGAGCAAAGAAAATGGATGTGATGGTGTATTCTCAACGTTTGATGTGCTTCTGGATCTGCTTTTATGGGTCTTCCTGGTGCCACCCCGGGGAGATGGTTTCTCTATGATTCTTGGATCAAGGCATCTTGGAAAATTTTGTCCTTTTAGGATGTCTGTATCAGCTGTGCAGTCTAGATCAGACAGGGGTGTAACAGGGCGAGTCTATTGAAATCACATCTATTGAAATGAGGTCTACTCAGTGTCAGGATGGTGAAGTGTGATGTTGACTGGGACGCATACCAGCGTTTCAATATGGAACCGATGGGAGTACACATGGGGGAAAGCTTCCGTGTATGGAACAGACCAAATTACACCCCCCCCCTTGACATCAAAGACTTTCCAGATGCAGTGGAAGTGTGGTCCATGAGTGACATGGTAGAACTGTGGAAGACCGGGGGGAGGGGAGGACCAAAGCGGAGAGGCATCACTGTGGGACCTTCCACAAGGTGGTACGCTCGAGGGGGTGTTCCCTCGTTGGCGGGGATCTGGTGGGAAGAAATGGGGGAGGAGTACAGGATAGAAGGGAGCGGGAAGGGGAGGAAAGGGAGGTTCTTTGGCGGGAGGACTTGCCTTGGAAGGAACAGAGCACATACCAGGCATGGGGAGAGAACCTGAGGAACCTATCCCTAGAAGCCCTAACCCTGAAGGAGCAAGAGCGTCAACTTCAGATTGAACACACTTAGGACCCCTTCCCAAACCAGGACCTGAAGAGACTGAACAAAAAGGAGGACGAGACGAGGCGGCGAAGACGGGACGTACCTGTGAAGAAAAGCAAAAGTGAGGAGATTACACGTGCTATGAGAAAAGGACTTAGTTGTCAAAGAGATGGACAATTACCTGTTGGTGGTGGGGTTTTGTTGGAGTTGCTGTTATCCAGATTGTAACCTGCAAGAAAGAGAAAGAAGTTTGTTGTTCTGAAACCATAAGCCTGTGCAAAGTAAACGTGTCGTGTCTGCTTGTAAGATGTATACTCGGAGGGAGGAAGATGATGAGACCCAGATCTCGGTAGTCCTCGAGGATCAAATCCCAGAAGGTAGGGGTACTGGAGGGAGGAATAGGCGGACCCGTGACATGAAGAACCAGGTTCAAATCCTCCCTCAGCCATGAAGCTTCCTGGGTGACCTTGGACCAGACACTCACTCTCAGCCTCACCTACCTCACAGAGTTGTTGTGAGGAGAAAGGATAAACGCTTTGTAAGCTGCCTTGGGCAGTAGCTTTGGAAAGGTGGGGTATAATTAAATAAATAAATAAATAAATAAATAAATAAATAAATAAATAAATAAATAGAAAGAAAGAAAGAAAAGAAAGAAAGAAAGAAAGAAAGAAAGAAAGAAAGAAAGAAAGAAAGAAAGAAAGAAAGAAGGTATAAAATTGTGAAAAATAAAAAAATGTGTATCCAAAAATGTGTTGGAGAGAGGAAACAAAACAGGCCTGGTGGCTGTATAACTTAGATACGTAATTCAGCTCCAAAGTACAAACACTTGGACTAAAATACTAAAGACACCTTCCTGGGAGTAAGACCCACTGAACACAGTGGGGTTTATGTTTGAGTTGACATGGTTAGGAATGTGCTCTTGGTCTCATTGACCTGCCAGGAGATGGTTCTTTCTCTCTCTTGCAGTGATCTCTCTCTCTCCCCCCTCTCCCCCCATCTCTGTGTGCATATGTACTCCTTTGAGTAGGCCTGTATACTAGAGTAAAATGCAAAAATATGTACTGTATATTGTGACAGGTGATCATTTCTGCAACAATATTATATTCCGTCCACATGCAAGAACCATTCTATTCACCATCAGTTTCACTGACAATAAAAAACAGATATATTATTTGCTATGTTAATTTATTTGAGAAGAATTTGAACCCATTCCCAGTACAGCATAAAGTTCTGAATTTGTGTTCCAAAAACCATAAAGATCTACCCAAACACCATAAGACATCAGGAAGACATTAGCCTCTTACCAGACTATTTAACACCCCCTTTTAAAATTTAAATCTCATCTCTCTCTCTCTCTCTACCACCTGCTAAAAATGAAGATTCACAAATTCTGAATCTCAGATTCTTAATTTTTGAATCTCATGAACTCCAAGCTCCGCAGGAAACGAGGTGCCCTCCTGGATCTTTCCAGAGCAGGTTCAGACATTGGAGCATCGTTGCATTCCAGATGTTCGACATTGTCATTAGATGTTTCGAAATCCTTTATAACTGTTTGGCAAATATTTGGTGTTGCACAGCCTTTGAAAATCATATTCTTCTCCGCATCATCACCTGGGAAAGAAAAAGGGAGAGCTCACATCCTACAACCACCAAAATTTCACATACAATAACAAGCACCTGCACAATAAAGGTAAGTACAGACATTCCCCGCTTTCTGACTGTTCATTTTCTGACAATCCGCTCTTTCAATACTTTTTCATTTAATCTCGAAGTCATTCACTCAATGCAGGTTCCGCTTTTTGTATTAATTATGTATTCTGCTCTTTGTATTAATACTAATAATAATTAAGTAATTTTTAAATAAAAAATATTAATTCATCTCTAATAAATTGCATTAATCCTGTTAATAATTAAATAATTTTGACACATGGGAGTGTGAAAAAAATTTGTCTGTCCCAGGTGCCAAATGACCCAGGTATGCCACTGGGTACAGATCCGTGCCATACCCACACACAGCACTCAGTGACATACTGCCCCTGCATCTGGAGGTTTAATGTAGCTATTATGGTTAATCACTGATAATATCAAGAGATCACCACCACCCCACACCACTAGCTACACCATTTGACCTTGCAAAGGGCTTTTAGCATTGATGACTTACCATTTTTACTCTTAACAACCAATGACAGACAGGTGGTTTCATCAGCCCAGCAGGAGATCTTGGTGTTATTCTTGCATTGGTTTACCCTTTTTCCTTGTCGTTCCATTTCCAAGCAGGATGGGCACTCCCGCCCGTTCTTTCCCAGTTCAAAGCGATGTTTCACTGCGAAAAGGAAACACTGCACTCACCACATGAGTTCAGCTCATTTCCTCACCTCTGACACCTTCCAACCACCTGTGGTCTAAATCTGCAAAGGATCGATACATCCCTCTGGTGTTTTGCAGTTCAGATCCGCTGTCAGAAAAATCTACTGGATATTTCTAAAAACATTACAGTGGCACCTCACGTGACAAATTTAATTCCTTCCAGAGGCATGTTTGCTATGTGAAACATTCTTTAAGTGAAGCGGATTTTCCCATAGGAAATAATGGAAACTCAGACGATTGGTTCCACAACCCCCCAAATATTCATATAAAAATATTAACTGGATGTAAAAATGATGACAAAACACTAGAATTGAATTCAAAACATGCATTCAATGTGCATGATCCTATGAAGTCTACTTAGGCTGCAATTCTAAAGACACTTTCCTGGGAGAAAGCCCCATTTAACACAATGGGGCTTACTTCTGGGTAGGTATGGTTAGGAGGCTGCAATCAAAGACTTAGGGTCTTACTTTCCTGGGAGTAAGACCCATTTAACACAATGGGGCTTCAGTCAAAGACACTTTCCTGGGAGTAAGCCCCATTTAAAACAATGGGGTTTACTTCTGGGTAGACATGGTTAGGGGTCTGCAATCAAAGACACTTTCCTGAGAGCAAGCCCCATTTAACACCTCTGACTCTAACCTCTGATCTGAGGCTGCAATCCTAACCCCCATTATGCTAGTGTACGTTCCAGTGCAAGACCTGTGTTGTGCCAGATCTTCTGCACCACATCCTGGGGTGGGGGTGGAAGAGGTTGAGCCAGTGCATAGACATGTGCTTGCCTCCTTCCATCATCATGGGAATGGGAATGGGTGAGTTGTGCTAGCCTAAATTGGTTAGGGTTGCATCCTGACGATAACTTTTGTTCCACAACTCAAAAATATTCATTATAAAAATGATTCCAATACTGTCATATAATACAAAATATTAAAGAAGATAAAAAATATAAAGAAAAATAAAACAAATTAACCTGCACATACACTGCAATCCTAAAGACACTTTCCTAGGAGTAAGACCCATTGAACACAATGGGGCCGACCTTTGAGTAGACGCAGTTAGGATTGTGCTCTTAATCTCTCAGCCTGCAATCTGTCCCATTACACAGGAGTGAGCTACACTGATTAAATTAGTGCTTGCTTCAGAGTAGACATGCAAGGCCTGATCTCTCAGGCTCCTTTCCATTGCCCCCCCTTACATAGGAGTGAGTTAGGGTTGCCATAATTCTCTTCCACAAAATTGGGACAGGACCCTCTGTCCCATTCGCCAGTATGTGGTCACATTCCCAGGAAATCGGGGATTTCCTTGTTTTGGGGACTCCCATTGACTGTAATAGGCTTACTTCAGAGTAGACATGCATAGGCTGGTCTTTCAGGAGTGCCTGAGCAGGTGCTGGCAGAGTGCTGAAACTGGTGTATCCCTGCTTGTTTATCAAGACATGTCTTATATATCAGGTCAAAATTTATTAGAAATATATGCTTATTTTACAAAACACTCTCAGTCCAAGTTACTCTCAATTCAAGATTTTACTGTACTCTGTACGTCTTGCATGACCAGAAAAGCCCCAAATTTTTTTCCTATCACAACATCCCTTGATGGCTTCTGGAAATGAGCTTTGGGTCAGATTCTATTAGAGCACAATCCTAATCATGTCTACTCAGAAGTAAGCCTCATTGTGTTCAGTGGGTCTAATATGGAAAGATAAGATGGATAGATAGAAAGATGATACATAGATCTTATTCCTAGGAAAACTTCTTTAGGATTACAGCCCAAATCTCCTTGTTTCTTAAAGAACCATCATTCCCAGCAGGGCTAATTCTCTGCAAAGGTGAGAACATCATCTCTGCAGCTTCTCAATCCTGCATTCAATATAGTGCTATGAGTCTACGTTAAAGGAAGCCATAGGGTCCATAGGGTAGTAGATACCTCACTCTACTCACCACCCCCAGAATCCGAATCTTTGCCCAGCTACCATTTATTAATCTATCTATCTACAGTATTTATATACTGTTTTTCAACTGAAAAGTTCACAAAGCGGTTTACAAAGAAAATGCAAAATAATAATAGCTAATTAAAAGCTAATGGGTCCCTGTCCCAAAAGGGCTCACAATCTCAAATGCAAAAAAGAAAACCAGCAGAAGCCAGTAGAGCAGACATTGCTGGGGTGTGTAGGGCCAGTTACTCTCCCCCTGCTAAATAAAAGAGGAGCACCCACTTGAAAGAGTGCCTCTTGCTCAGTTAGCAGGGGTTATTATTAAAGGATAATGGCAGGAAAATATGAAATGTCAACACTTTTCTCTCTGATAGGGATAACAATACTTACGAATGACATTTTCCTTATTGCATAGGTCTGTCTGGCAGGTTTCTACTCTTTTGTCAAAAGTCATATCAAATAATGTGGATACTCTGATGGTGTCGCTGAAAACCTTTGAACACGGATAGCAATCCTTGCGGTACCCAATTATGGCTTTAGACTCCCCTGTGTAAAGCAATCAGAAAGAAATATTTGGCTTGGAAGAAACTCAAGTCAAATCATGACTGTCATTTGACCACTGAACTTTGAACCTGAAAAATTATTGGCATATTGAATGCCGTTAGAGCTTAACTAGAAGTGGCGGAGACAAGGTGATGAAGACGCCCCTATAATGAGTGATGTGTTCAGTTTATAGATAGGACATATTAGGCAAAACAAGTGTGTGCCCTCCCTTTCTGCGTATGTTTTTCTAGACAGACAGACAGACAGACAGACAGACAGACAGACAGATAGATAGATAGATAGATAGATAGATAGATAGATAGATAGATAGATAGATAGATAGATAGATAGATAGATAGATAGATAGATAGATAGATAGATAGATACTATGAACTCTTTTGCCAAGCTCCCTTCTATGTTGAATTTTGTATTTCCATTGACTTTTTTGGAAGCTTTATTTGAGCGATAAACAGGGATATAAATTTTAAATAAATGAAAATAAATAAGCTGTTTCTGTGAGGGTGACGATGGTTGCAATCCTGACTTCCACTTCCAGCATATATCCTGTGCTGACCATGGGGTGTCACATAAATGCCGTAAGACACTTCTGCCCCACTCCTGACTGAGGGGAGTGGGGTTGGGTCGACTTAGGCCCTTCACCCCAATGCACAGGCATATCTTGACCTCCCCACACCATCGTAGAAAGAAAGGCCAGGTGACTTAGTCCAGTCTAAATTTCTTAAGATTGTGCCCTATATGTCATAACTTTAAAAAAAGAGGACAAGGGCCCCCCAAATGTAGATCATATAAGAGAAATGTAGGACATGACAAAATTATATATATATATATCCCTTATATTATTATAGTATATTATTATTAGTATTATTATATAGTATTATTATGGCAGTATTACTATTAATACTAATTCATAGCCGCCTTGGGTCGGTTTATGACCCGAGAAAGGCGGGATACAAATTTAATAAATAAATAAATAAATAAATAAATAAATATTAGTATTATTATATATAGTATAGTATATTATTTTAGTATATTATAGCGTATTATAGTATATTATTATTATGGTTTCATATTATATATACTGGTTTCCTCTAATTTAAACACTACCGTATTTACTTGAATATAGCGCTCACCCTATACATAGAATCAAAATGCTGTATTGACTCAATTCTAATTAACATCAAATATTATGCGCACCCTGATTTTGGAGACTGAATTTGGCTGTCAAAGGTGAGCGTTATATTTGAGTAAATTCAGTATATTACTTGTTATTATAATTAAAATTAGAATTTTAAATTTAATACATAGAATTAAATTATTAAATAATGAATACATAAAATACATAGTTTTTATTAATTACTGGAAGGCTACATGCTACCTGCTCAAAAGAAAAAGGAGGATAATTAAGATTTTTTTCCAGGACACAAGACAAAAAAAGAGGACGTATCCTGGAAAAAGATCACACATGGTCAGCCTGAAAAAGATCAGATATGGTCATCCCTCTACCATATGACTTTTCCCTAATGCTGGGTGCCTTCTCATTGCTGTGCATGTGTCTGTGTGCGTGCTTGTGTGTGTTTGTAGGAAGGGAGTATTGATCAGATATCTTCAATTTCCTTGTAAGTGATTGATAGAACCTCTCTCAAATCACACTTGGGATATGTGCAAATCCTAAAGTACTTTCCCCAAGTAATTGCTCAAGCATCCTTAGATTATTCGGGGCCTGTGGGCTCCATGGCAGGTTTTGCTTTTACTTCTCAAAGACTTCACGTCTGCCAAGATACTTCATTGTGTGTTATTATAGGGCCACCCACTACCCTATAATCCAGGGAGAGCAGTCTTTTGAGTCTAAAACCTTTGAGCTGAGTCTAAAACCCCAGGCACTACTGCAAGCAAACCACACACACAAAAAAAATCTCATCGTGCATGAAATTGAATAAAATATCACCATTTTTGTCCACAACAGCTGCAGTAGCAGAACTGAGACAGCAGTTGTCCTTTTCGGCACACTTCTTCACCGGGGGATCACTACAATGTTTCTCATCACCCACACAATGGTAACATTCCAGAGATGCCACTGCAAGACAGAGAGAGTTGCAAAGCCTCAGTCCCACCATCATAGGTTCACATAATGGGATATACTTATTTTTTATTTTATTTTCTCTGTAAACCACTTTGTGAACTTTTTGTTAAAAAGCGGTATATAAATACTGTTGATTGATCAAATTCAAAACAGTGAGGGGCCAGAAGGAAGCTGGAAGATTAATGAACCCATGTGCTCCCCTGTACATTCTACATATGACCTTGAATCCAGTGGTGGGATTCAAATAAATTAACAATAGGTTCTATGTCCTAATAACCTAAATTAATAACAGATTCTATGTCCCATTAGTAACCGGTTCTCAGAAACAGGCGCACAACCTGTGACAACCCTCTGAAGCCCACCACTGCTTTATTCATATGACTATGAATTCCAGTTTACATAAACCACAGTTTCTTCAAACATGGATGAGAAATTCCTAGGATTTTCTTAACCTAGGATGAAAAATGGTGTTGCGATTCTTATTAATTATGGTTAGCCGATAATCCTTCCTTGCCCATTTTTTAAAACTGCTTTTATTTAACACATTTTTTTTTTGTATCGGCAGGTAGTCCCTGAATCAAACCCCAGCAGATATTGAGCCACAACCTTATTCCACGAGGAGTAACGGAGAGGCAAGAAAAATGGAAACAGGTCTATAAATCAATTTTCCCACCTTTTCAAAAATCCACAGTAGGGTCCAGAACAGAACACTGGATAACAAGGGACAACCTGCAGCTGAGCACAATCCTAACCAGGTCTACTCAAAAGTAAGTCCCACGGTGTTCAGTGGGTCTTTCTCCCAGGAAAGTGTCTTTAGGATTGCATCCTTTTTCTTGGATGGTCTTAATCTGTGGGTCTGATAATTGGCTGGGGCCTGGGGGGAAGCTTGATCATGTCCAGCCAAACATACTTCACAGCTGCATCACTGTCGGACTGCAGGATGGTCTGGTGGACATCCAGAGGCAAGTAGCCATCAGCTACTGTCCACCCTGGCCAACCTTTGATGCTGCCCATTTTGTTGCCAGTGTTGGCGAGCACTATTCACGTAGTACATAGAATACTCTTCTATGATTATCCCTACAAACCAGAGTGAATACGGGAGCATGGAAGAGACATTATGTGCACCCATAGTTACAGCAAAGCAGGCCTCTGTCAGTCTTGGAAGACTATGGTATCATGCTCGGAGCTGCATATGCTGCATGCAAAGCACAAAAGCCTGGGTTGGATTGTTATGGAGGATAGGCTGGTACCCAAGCAGCAAATCCCCCCTCTCCACGCCACACAGTGAAATCCTATGGGAAATTCATATTGCAATCCAGAGTAAATTGTTCTTATACCGGAGCAAGGACTCCCCATAGTTACTCTGGATTGTGCCCTATGTGCAACTTCCTTCTATTATTCACTGCATAATAAAAACTTGGCTCTTTGGGAATCTACTCACCTGCGGAAAGCAGGGCGAAGAGAAGGCAGGGGGTGAGGACACTCTTCATAGTCAGGAATGATCAAATTCAGAGCTGAGTTGGACCTATGACAAATGGCACATCCAAAAGCTTAATCCATGCGATATATATCCAGAGAGGAGCCCCAGGGCAGGCAACACCTGAACATGACCAGTAACACATGAGCACAACCGGTTTTCTGTAAAGACATATCTGAGAAAGACAGTATATTTTTCAAAAGTACTGATAATCCTAGCTTGGAACAGAGGGTTGAAGGTCTGCTCAGCTTGTCTCAGTCCCAATTTCAATAGAAGAGGTGCTGAAGCATAAATTAAAGAGTGCAGATTGTACAATTTTATGTATTGATTGATTAATTTTTCGCCTTGGTCTGTTTTTATACAGCGTTCTGGGCTGTTTACATTGGCAGGTGAACCACCAACTCCCAACCGGGTTTTTAACAACATTATTTTTTTATAAATAATTTTTATTAATTTTATTTTTAAAAAGGGGGGGAAAAGAAAGTAAAATAAAGTAAAACATATATAATAAAGATAAGACCGAAAATTTTAAGGCAAGCACAGAACTTTCAACTCTCTTCAATCTCAAATCAACTCTCACAATGTAAAAATCTAT
Organism: Cryptoblepharus egeriae; assembly: GCA_030015325.1. Lineage (NCBI taxonomy): Eukaryota > Metazoa > Chordata > Lepidosauria > Squamata > Scincidae > Cryptoblepharus > Cryptoblepharus egeriae. Next base: position 3,773,742 of record JAREYC010000014.1, read on the forward strand.
CCAAAACCATCTACAGTCTTATTCTAAAACTAGTGAAAAGCGTACCTGCATTGCAGGAGTAAAATTCCCCCATACGGCATCCCCTCACTGCGCATCAATCCCCCATGTACATCAGCCCTCCATGCACATCCACCCCATGTGCAACATCCCCATGTTCATCCACCCCATGCTCATCATCCCCCATGCACATCAACCCCCATGCTCTTCAACCCCCATGTGCATCAACCCCCATGTGCATCAATGCCATGTGCATCATCCTCCATGTGCATCATACCCCCATGTGCATCAACCCCCATGCGCAACATGAAGTAGGGTTGGATGATGATGATGGAGATATTTTAATCCTTCATTAATGTATAGACAAAAGTCAGGGTGCCTCATCGGCCTGTTCTCATAGTGGCTCAGGTAGGTTGACACATATCTGTGCACTGGCCTGAACCTCCCCAGAAGTGGCACAAAAGTGCCACGTCAAATCTCAGCCTTCCTTAATTATTCATTGCTCAGATCTTGGAAAGTCCATTGGAAATTTACAGTTGACCTCTTCTTATGATAGAAGTCCTTGCCAACAATCACTTTGCATTAAGTCTGCTGTCACACCCAAGATTACACAAAATTCTCTTATCCAGACCTATCATCCCTTTGGCTCCTACAGTATTACAGTTTTTTTTCCCTTCAATCTTACCCTAGCAGAGGAATTTAACCATTAAGGACTACCTCAAGGCAATTGAATATCACCCCCCCCCCCTCACTATCATCATATGCACCTAGGCTGCGATCCTAATCTCCACTTAGGTCAGCCTAAACCCTGGCATAAGTCTTGTGCTGACCTCGGGGTGTCACTAAAATGCCATAAGACACTTTTGTTCCACTTCTGGCAGGGTTGCACTGACCACGCACCGACCTCCCCACACCACCATGGAAAGATATGCCAGATAGGCTAGCCTAAATTGGTTACGACTGTGCCCATAGCCACACAATCCAATCTGATCCCTGTCTACACAGATGTTATCCCCAATGCGTTGAAAGGAGTTGACTCCCAGGTCAGTGAGTCTAGAATTGAAAAGGGTTTAGTCACCCTCTAAATCGATTCCCATCCCACATTAAACCAGTTATGCAAAAATGTTACCCTCCAGAGTATATTCCTGGAAAGAGGAATATATAGAGGGGCAAATTATGTTGTTATTGGTTTGAGCCCATTAAACATGATGGGGAATTCAAAGTCCAACCCTCTGCTGCCTGGAGGTGCTGTGGTATCCTAAGTGTACCTAACAGCTTCCACTGGCACCTCAGAAGGGTACATTTGTGTGGGTAATGAAAGTAGCTCCACAGTGGGGTTACTCTATTCCACCGGTGTGCTTTGGACTGGTGCCGAGCCAAGAGTTGTGGCCTGAAATAAAAGTAGATAAATAGGTGCCACTTTGGTGGGAAGGTAATACTTACTGTTCCATGTGCCTCTGGTGTTTAGTCATACTGGACAGACAAGCTGACCATTTGTCACGATTTCCTCAGACAGCTTCTGCAAAACAGGAGGGTCTCAGGGGAGTAGCGAAACCCCCCCAGCCTCTCTGGGATTCAGGCCCGGCCCCTGCAGCCCTTTAAACACTTGCACGCACACTTTAAACTCTTACGTAAGAATTTTAAAGTGTGTGCAGCGCGTTGCTCTGGGATTCCCCCAGAGCCGGAAAACATGAGGCGGACCAGAAGGTCTCTGGTCTCCTTCCTCCTCTGCTTCTCCTTCACCGGGGCCTTCAGTGCCCCTGTATGCTGCAGTTCAGCCTCGCCGGCCACCCCTCCCTCTCCCCTGGCTTCTGCGTGCCCTGCGTCCTACGCCTCCTCTCCTCCCTCCCCAGCCAGGCCGCCTGCTCATTCCCCTGGGGCCTCAGCAGCTGGCGGCCATCATGCTGTGGCCACCGCGCTGCTTCTGCCCTCTCTCCAGCCACGCCACGCTGCCTCTGCAGCCTCAGCGTCTTGCCTCCATGCCGCTCCTGGTCCCCTCCGGCCGCCTGAAACCTGGTGAGTGTGTGTAAGTTTATGTGTGAGTGTGTCCTTCTGTGTGTGTGCATGGCTGTACCCTTGTGTGTGAGTGTGTGTGCATGAGTGTGTCCTTGAGTGTGTGCATGAGTGTGTCCTTGTGTGTGTGTGCATGAGTGTGTCTTTGTGTGTGTGTGCATGACTGTGTCCTTTTGTGTGTGTGTGTGTGTGTGTGTGTGGGTGGGTGGGTCTGAATCACATATGTTGAAGTCACTGGCATGGTTTGTGTTGCTGCATACTGATTTGAGGGTCTCTTACTTGTCTGGGTCTGAATAATTCATTTTACAAGGTTTTCAATTTTAAAAGTGTTGAAATTAAGTACAGGAAAGCAATATGAGTATTTTTGCTTTACTTTAACATGGCCTACATTTGTCCTACATTTTTTGGGGGGTGCTCTACAATTTTTTTTTAAGCAGGTAGGAATTTTGGCTTGGGAGTAGGAATTTTGGAGAGCTCGGCAGGGAATTTTGGGTTCAGCATCTGGTCACCCTAACACTGTCAGGAGCTGGAAAAATTATTTACGTGTCAAATTTTAAAAACTTTATATAACTTGACATATAAGATTGTGGGTGGAGCGCACCTCCACTTTCACTCTCCCAGAGACGCGTGCAGCCAGGACCTGTGGAGCTGCTCCTAAAATAAATATAATGAGATTCTAGTTATTTATACTCTAGTCTTCTATATACAGTGGTGCCTCACGTAACAAATGCCTCATGTAAAGTATGTTTCACATAACAAACAAAAATTTCTCTAGGATTCTGCTTCACGTAACAAACTGTGCTTCACGTAAAGAACACATTCTAATTGGAAGGGGGTGAAAAGGGGTGCAACATGTTTTCCTCCTATACTTTGCATTGAAGAATTGATGACTGAGGGATGCTCTGCCCCAACCCACCTGGAAGCATGAAATTCGGAAAGGGAGTTCCTTCTGCCACATGAACACCCACCAAGAACTATTGTGGAGAAATTTAACCCTTAAGGGGCTGAAAAGGGGTGCAACATGTTTTTGACCTATACTTAACATGGAATACTGACCAACCTCCAGGCAATTTGGTGCTCGGTGCCCAGTGCAAGGGGGTGGGGCGATGTTGTTCGGAGGGAGGGATTGCAATGGGGAGGATGCTGCACATGGGGGAGTTGCGCATGGGAAGATGCACATGGGGAGGTGGTGTGCATGGGGGATTGGTGCGCATGGGGGGGTTGATGCCCCTGGGGGGTTTGATGCACATGTGGGGATGTTGTGCATGGGGTGGATGAACATGGGGAATGTTGCACATGGAGGTGAATGTGCATAGGATGTTGATGTGTGTGGGGGATTGATGCAAAGTGTGTGTGTGGGGGGGTGGCGTACAGGGGAATTTTACTCCTGCAATGCGGGGATGCTTTTCGCTAGTTATATATATATATAACTCTTGTTTACACCAGTTTTTTTAAATCAAAACAAGAACAATCTCACCAATAACTTTATTAAATAAAAAGAAACCAATTGCTTGAATGGTGTACTCAAACTATAAAATTCGGCAACTACCACCAGTCATTGAAAGACAGCTTATAGTTAGAGAATCAATGAAATGGAGGAGATAGGTAGATCCATCAGAGGTCTGTTTTGATTTTTGCAGTCATGGGTGCTGGATAACACACAAACTTGGTCAAGATATCCACCGCATTTTTAGAAAAGTTTGTAACTCCGGGCTTTTTGAAACAGACCCCTGCAGAGGCACAACCAGCACCAGTCTTTGTGAAGTTTGTTTTATCTGGAGAAGAGAAATTAATTAAACAAATTATAATTAAAGAGAAATTAAACAAGAGAAATCAATTATCCTGGGGCACTGTAGCAATATACTTATTTAGCAATATGTAATACTGTAGCAATATGCTTTGCAGAGTAGGGCTGTCCTGTGTGTCACTGGCAATGGGCCTGGTGAATGTAAAATTTATGGAGAACATAAAATAGGGAGCATGGATTTGTCCTAAGTTGGGCAAGTTGTTTCAACAGCTCTGAGATCACATCACTATCAGCATGTGGAAAGGTTTATGGGGCAGTTGGGGAGGTTATGGGGCAGTTGGAGGTGAAGAACCCTTCCCCAGACCTCTAGTTCATGTTGTCTGTCCAGACCAAGAGCCAGGGAAATTTTTTACATTTTACCCCAAAGTATATTTAGATGCACCGACGTTATCCCCTTGATTTTAAAAGAAGGAAATCATATATTATTAATTATTTGAGTTCAAAATTTTATTGATTTATTCAAAAAAATTCGGACACTTTCTTTAAAAATGTAGACATTTTTTAAAAATCAGGAGTAAGCTCCATTGAATTTATGAGCTTACTCCTGAGTAGATACCTGGGAATGGGTGCTTACCTTGGCTGGGGAGGCTCAGTCTGCAGTTGGGAGCAACTGAGACTGAGTTCAGCCATCCAGGCAGGCACTGCGGGCATCCATCTTGAAAGGAATGACTGCGCATGCGCACACAGTCTTTCCCTGCCTCCCTGCCTAAAGGTTCCCATGGAGAGGCATTACCCCCCAGGAATTTCATTTTTCCCCATTTGGAGTAATTTACCCCTGTTCCCTCACCACTGATCTAGACAACAACTTACCCACAATTAATGTCCCACTGATCTCAAAGCAATGATCCTCGTTTCCCCGACACTTCATAATATCCATGTGTAAGCATGGAGACGATCCCAGGGTAAAACAGGAGGGGCACTCAAGCCCATTGAATTCTTCTTGAACAGATGGCACTAGAGGAGAAATAAAAAAGCAGGCCTCCGTCAGTCTTGGAAGACTACGGTATCATGCTCGGCGCTGCATACGCTGCATGCGAAGCATGAAAGCCTGTGTTAGATTGTTATGGAGGATAGGCTGTTTCCCAAGCAGCAAATTCCCCCTCTCCACGCCACTGAATTAGTCCAATGGAGAGGCAGAGCCAATACGATTGGATCAGTGATGGGCTTCAAAAAATTTAAGAACCGGTTCTCTGCCCATCTGGCAGTCACTTTTAAATGGCTATTTTTAAACTGTATATGTCCTATCTCTTGTTAAGAACCGGTTCTATAGAGTAGGTGCGAACCTGCTAGAGCCCACCACTGGATTGGATCCAGCTGGCATTGCAAAGCTGGGCTAAGGACAGGAGCTCACCCTGTCTTGTGGGGCCAACCCGGGTCTCGAACCCTGGCCTGCTGGTTAACAGGCACAGTGTCTTAGCCACTTGCACCACCCACAGCCCAGAGGAGAAATATAAAGAAATAAAAAGGAGTGAGGGTGGGAAACCAAGACATTGTTCTCCATTCATCTCCTTCAATTTCTTCCAAAAGCTCCGAATTGCTCCCCCCACCTAAAAGAGCTCCGAAAGCTCCATGGTGAGGCTCCCTCAACCTCTCTGCTCCACTCCCCCTCTAGCTATGCCACCGAAGAGGATAAATCAGGACAAGCAACAGGACAAATCAGGATAAGCAAAACAGAGAACTGACATTCAATCGGCACAGAGTTGCAGTTGTCAGTTTTACAGCAGGAGAAAGATGTTCTCATGGTTTTGTTCGGCCCGAACGTCATGGTGAAAGGATCGGACTTGCAGGTCTGATATGCCGATGAGGAACATTCCTTAAAAGTCCCTTCAAAGATCTGGTCGCCTGCAGGAAAGAAAGACAGCCATGATTATTACTTTTATGCAGTAAGGCTGCAATCCTAAACACACTTTCCTTGGAGTAAGCCCCATTGGATAAAATGATACTTCTGAATAGTTAGGCATAGGATTGCACCCTAAAAGAAATGGGAAAAAATATATTGAAAGACCCTCTCCAAGGTTTCTTGCGCCTCCATTGCTCCTAATGGAATAAGGTTGTGCATCAATAGCTGAAGATGTTATTAGAACTTCCAATAGCAATTTTTAAAATTGTGATTTGCAGTGGCCATTTGTGTTGAGTATTGTGTTGTGTTGTGTATCAGTGTATAACAAATCAGTGTATAAAAAGGTTGGACTTGTAGTACTGACCAATCCTGTACTCTGCTGCATTTGAAAGACAGACATCATCCGAAGGTTCACAGGTCTTCAGAGGTCCCGAGCATGATGTGGAGTGTTTGGATGCACATGTCTCACAGACAAGAGAGTTCCCTGGAAGATAAGAAAACACACCCCAGTTGCATCCTTTGTGGTATTGCAAATTTAACTCCATTTAAACATGTGACAAATCCACTGACAGCAACTGGATCCCTTGTGAGCAGAAGACAGGAATGGAGGGTAACAATCCAGGTGTCAGGATGCTGTCCCTGTCTTCCTAACCTGATATACAAAGTAGCTGATGTAGGACTGAGCATACCCATTGGTGACCAACCCCCAAATCCAGAGTAACCATGGGAGCATGTAAGAGACTTATGTGCACTCGTAGCTACTGCACCACCTAGTGAAAACCTATGGGAAATTCATATTGGAATCCAGAGTAAGTTGTTCTTACACCAGAGCAAGGACACCCCATAGTTACTCTGGATTTTGCCCCAAGTGGCTTATTGGAGGACAGTAAAGATATATTTTTACTTACCTCTTCCAGCGTTTTCGGTTACCTTTCCCACCAGTACTGCATTTAGGTGGCACCTGCTTCACCAGCACTGCAGCATAGATAGTGGGATTGGGATCTCACTCAATTATATGTACCATATGCGATTTTGTCTAAAAGCGAATGAGGTTGGCTCTTTAAATTTAAGATAAGCTTCCCTTAAGTTGCAGTTAATGGCTTAAAGGCAACCTGCTTACCATTGCAACACGGCAGACAATTAAGCTTGGTTTAGAAAAGTTCATAAACTTTTAGTTTTGTTTCTGTGCTGGGATGCAGAGTACCTCATGAAAGCTTAATTAGCCATATGAAAGCAGTATATTTGAGTGTTTTTAGCGTTTATTTTCGCACGTCCTACATTTTTCCTGCATCCCCTCCCTTTTGGTATGCCTGTCGTCTTTTGTGGTTATGACATTTTGTCACCCTGAGTAGAGAGTATTGCTTCCTGTGCCCTTCTCTGATTTCAGAGTATAATAATAATAATAATAATAATAAGAAGAAGAAGAAGAAGAAGAAGAAGAAGAAGAAGAAGAAGAAGAAGAAGAAGAAGAAGAAGACACAAAAGGAACTGGATGACTTGGACAGGAAAACAAGGAAATTAATGACCATTCACTATGCTTTACATCCACGTAGTGATGTTGACAGGCTGTACCTGCCTAGAAGATCAGGGGGCAGAGGACTTTTGCAAGTGAAGTTGTTGGTGGAAGAAGAAAAACATGGCCTAGCAGATGATGTGCGAGAGAGCCAGGAATCTGCTCTGACTGAAGTCAGCAAGAGAAAGTTGCTGAAAGTGCAGCAGACCAACTATGAATATCGCAATAGTGCAATTCAGGCTCCGACTGCCAGTTGGCAGAATAAAGTACTGCATGGCCAATTCCTTGCCAAGATCAAAGGAAAGGTTGATCAGGATAAGACCTGGTTGTGGCTCACGAGTGGAACACTGAAGAAGGAGACGGAGGCCTGAGACTTGCTGCCCAAGAACAGGCAATCAGGACAAAGGCCATCAAGGTCAGAATTGAAAAATCAGCCCATGACCCAAAATGCCGACTCTGCAAAGAAGTGGATGAAACCATCGACCACATTCTGAGTGGCTGCAAGAAGATGGCGCAGACTGACTACAAACTGAGGCACAATCTGTTGCCCAGAAGATCCACTGGAATCTATGCCAAAAGTATCATCTGCCAGTGGCAAAAAAACTGGTGGGACCACAAGCCTGAAAAAGTGGTTGCAAATGACCAGGTCAAGCTTCTGTGGGATTTCAGGATACAGACAGACAAGGTCTTGGAACACAATACTCCAGATATCACCATCATAGAAAGCAGTCAGGTGTGGCTTGTTGACATCGCCAAACCAGGTGACAGCAGAATTGAGGAGAAACAACTGGAAAAGATCTCCCGCTACCAAGACCTAAGAATCGAATGACAGCCTATCTGGTGTAAGCCAGTGCAGGTGGTTCCAGTGGAAATTGGCACACTGGGTGCAGTGCCCAAAGACCTTGGCAGGCACCTGAAAACTATTGGCATTGACAGATCACTCTGCCAACTGTAGAAAGCTGCTCTTCTGGGATCAGCACGAATTATACGCCGCTACATCACACAGTCCTAGACTCTTGGGAAGGGTCCGACTGGTGAAGTGAATGAAACCAGCACGAAATTGTTTGCTGTGTATTTATGATGATGATGATGATAATGATGATAATGATAATAATGATAATGATAATAATGATGATGATGATGATGATGATGATGATGATAATAATAATAATAATAATAATAATAATAATAATAATAATAATAATAATAATAATAATAATAATGTTACATCAAAGGCCATCCTTCATCTATGAGGAGCCACATGTACTGGCTGGCGGCTGGAGCAATTTTTCTGAAACTGATGTCTGAAGGCATTGAAAAGTTTGTTAAAGAAAAGAAAGCTGTGATTAAATGCACTGGATTTACTCAAGGGCAGGGTGAAGGTTTTTTGATGAAGAGACTTGTTGTCCTCCATCAATCCATGACTTTCTGTGCTGTCTTCCTTGAAGAACACTCCATCCCTGGATATATGGATAGCCCCATCTCCCTTCTTGGGACTCTCAGTATCCTAGTTGGGACCCATACATGACTCCATACAGATATAAAATTCCATAGATAATTAATTCCACAGTTGAACCTTAGAAGGTCTCCGAATATGAGTGGAAGTCACTAGAATGAAATGGAAGTGCCTCCTGGTTGTATCCAGAAGTTCCTCTGAAGTCCTCCCAGAGACGAACTCGGCAATCCACAGATTCTGAAATCCACAGATTCTGGACTCAAAGGAGTGCCTACTGTATATCTTTTTTCTGCCTGTTAAAGATTGGGTTTTTCTGGATTTCTGATCCTATAGCCTCCTTCAGAAAGTGCTCTTTGATTTGCTTATCTTTTTTCATCTGGTTTTTCAATATTTTCAATTACGTATTAGGCTCTGTGTTCTAAATGTAGGGCAAAATCCATAGCAGTTATGGGCCCACGCAGTTACGTCACCCTCTCGTGTTATCTTATGGAGAGTCACCTTAACTGCTCCGGAGCAAAGGACTTAATTTGACTTTATGATGTGAGCCGTAACCTGCCTTTAATCCTTGCTGAGTAGTACATTATCAGTATTTTGAATCAACACATGTTTAGAGTCAATTATAGGGCCCTCAAAGGATCAGTGATGTGATATAGATAAATAAGAAGATATCGGAGTTAGTTCTCTTTAGAAGTTGTCTGATCAAAACCTTTGGCAAGGTATCCCACCAGCAGATCTGCTATCAGATTCTGATGGATCTTCACCTAGAACACTAGATTGTGCCCTGAGCAAACATGTTTTACATAAGAGTATGGACTACGTCAATGTGCCCTATATGCCAAAAAGTCCATAAAATTGCCTTTTTTGTTTTCACTTGTTTTTATTTGTTTTCTTTTGAAATTCACAAGAAGTTGTGGTTCTGCTTTACTGTGCATTGATCAGACCACAATGGGAATACTGTGTCCAGTTCTGGACATCCCAGTTTAACAAAGATAAAGTCAGACTGGAGCAGGTTCAGAGGAGAGCAACGAAGGTGATCAGAGGATTGGAGAACTAGCCCTACAAGTAAAAAGGGACATTTGGATGTTCAATGTGGAGAAGGCTGCAAAAGGGATATGATAGCCCTCTTCACCAGTGCTTTTTTCTGGGAAAACAAGGTGCCACAAGTACTCACCACAGGTCAACCAGTGGTTGGCTCCAGCAGGTTCACACCTACTCTATGGAACCAGTTGTTAATGAGAGAGAGGACATATAAAGTTTAAAAATAGCCTTTTAAAAGTGGCTGCCAGATGGGCAGAGAACCGGTTGTTAATTTCTTTGAATCCCATCACAGTTATCAACCCTATATGACTAATTAGCTGCTGGAGGGAGACACATGGAAAAAGGTGCCACCACTATTGATGAGTAACCCCAGAAAAAAAGCCCTGCTCTTCAAATACCTGGAGAGCTGGCTGTCATATGGAGGAAGGGATACATTTTGTATAATCGCAAGGGACAAGTATGTTCTTAATTGCCTTTGAGAATAGAACAAGATCCAATGGATTTTGACCGCAGGAGAGATATTGATGGAAAATCAGGAAAAGATTCCAATGATCTGGTCAGTTTGGCAATGGAACAAATCACCAAGAGGTGGACCTTCCCTCACTGGAGATCTTCATACACAGGCTTGACAGCACTTGCTGGAGCACAGCCTAGGAGGATTTTATGTTACAAGTAGGAGGTTGGACTAAATGAATCATAGAATCATAGAATCCTAGAGTTGGAAGGGACCTAGTAGGTCATCTAGTGAAACCCCCTGCCTGCAGCAGGAAATTCTCCTAGAACATCTCCGACAGGTGCTCATCGAGCCTCTGCTTGAAGATCCCCAGTAAGGGAGAGTCCACCACCTCCCTTGGCAATCTCTTCCACTGCCAAACCACCCTAAATGTCTTTTTAGAGCACTTCCAACTCTTTGATTCTAAAACAGAAGACCCTCCCTTGCTTCAGGCATTCAGGTGTCTTGAAATATTTCTCTGATAGGGTTGCCATATGTCCCCCCCAAACAGGGACAATCCCATTTGGAGGGATTGTGTTCACATACTGGCAAATGGGACAGCGGGTCCGGTTCCAGTTTTGTGGAACAGAATTATGGTAACCCTAATCTCTGAATAAGTAAAAGTATATATTTAGAAACGGCAAGATCTTTCATCCAAACATCAACTACAGCTAGGTTCTGGACCAGTTCAAGACCTTTGGATCCCAAGCATCCTGACACCAGAAGTCTTTGCTGTGATCGGAGATGAATTGGCAGGGATACACCAAAACTTAGAACACAATCCTAACTATGTCTATTCAAAAGTAAGCCCCATTGTATTCAATGGGTTTTACTCCCAGGAAATTGTCTTTAGAATTGCATCCAAAGACAGAACATTCAAATCAACCTCTAATGAGCCTTCATAATAATGTGTAATAATGTGTATCAAGTCATATACCACAAGTCCTTTCCACCCAGCCTGCTTCCTTATGGAAATGGGAAAATCTCTTAGAGCATAATCCTAAAGACACTCTCCTAAGGAGAAAGACCCATTGAACACAATGGGGCTTTCTTTTCAGTAGACATGGTTAGGATTGTGCTTTTATTCTTTTATTTCAAGGTTGTACAGCTGTTCTACTCACCTACAGCTAAGATTGCGGAGTAGAGGCAGAGGACGAATGATCTGGACATGGTGTTGTTCTGCACAAGAACAGTCTCTGCTGGCACCAGCGTGATGTCTGTTCTACTCGGGGAGTCCGGATGTTTTGGGTGGGGCATTGGAAGATGGAGTGGAATGGTTGAGGTGTGGCAACCAAGCCCCACCTGGTTGGAAAAGTATGAACAGCGATGTCTGGCCTATGGCCAGTGAAGAACACAACAAAGGGGAAGGTACAAAAACTGGTGAGATGAGTATTGATCCAAGCACTTTCCTAAAAACAGTTTTGGCAGTGGGAAAAAATTAAATAGGATGGATGAGATGTACATGTAAGAAATAGGAATTATTGGAAAGAAACGGGGGAAGATTTTCTGTTCCTTTTTTATTTTATGCTCTTATATGCCACACTTATGAAGTGGCAGGAGTCTTACAAGGAGTCTTAGAAGTGCCTTTTCCAATGGGCTGGTTATACGATAGCAATTCTTCCAAAATTCTCCTACATGCATTATTAAAAAGGATCATCTGAGGCTGGTTTGAAAGTTCTGTCTGTGGCTGCACTCTTAACGACACTTTCCTGGGAGTAAAACCCATTGAATACAATGGGGCTTACTTTTGAATAGATATGGTTAGGATTGTTTTCTAAGTTTTGGTACACACAGGATAGTTTCCATTCTAATGTGAGCCTCAATGTGATGTGCTAATCCTATGCAAATGAGCACAATCCTATTTCTACTGCAAAGTAAGCCCTACTGTGTTCAATGGGTCTTATTCCCAGGAAAGTGTCTTTAGGGTTGCAGCCATTGTTTCCTATATTTTTAAGAGAGGTTTAGAAGTTTATTATTTAGTGTCCAGTGCGATGTAGGTGGGTAGACCTGAGCTCAACATTGGGAAGACGGGTAGATTAGGGCTCCAAAGAATTTTATCTGTCTGATGTTGACTCCTTGGCATGAGCTGGTCAAGTTTGGTGGGATTCTTCTCAGCTTGTAAATAAAGCTTGAGGATGTGGACAGACACCTTTGGAGGGTGACGCTATTTACTATACCTGCCTGCTTGACCCTTGCCCAGCATATCAGATTTGCTTGGACTCTGAGTGGACAGGAAGGGTGGATGGGAGGTAACTCCATTGATGGACTGGGTGATGATGCTGTTTTGAAGCAGACATAGGTCTTCTTTTGGAGAAGCCTGGGACGCTGCAAGAAATGTTTCCAGCTTGGCCCCACAGTGCCTATGGCTGGCGCTGACTTTGTTTTTATGTCCCTCTATTGTCTCCAGTAGTTTGCCTTGGCAAAGGCAAAGGGATCTGAGCTTCTAGTGGAACAACAGACTGACTGCTACTTTTTTCCAACCTCACTATGCAACCTGTTGTGGGAAAACTGAGATACCCTTCAAGCTTTGCTCGCAACGCTTCAACTCACAAGGTGATCAATGTGATGTTTGTCGCTCCTGAGACTCATTGCCTGACCATCCCGGGGTGTATCAAGACAGATAAAGAGGAATTAGGAGAGCACTCTCAGGTGGGGATTATTCTCCTGAAACTGTTTCCACCACTGCACCGATGGGGTAAAGCAATGAGTGAATAATTCTTACTCCATGTATGGTAGACAAAAACCAGCTGTCAGAATTTATTAGAATTATTATTAGAATTATTGAAATTATTTGATACCTTTGAAATCATTCTGTGGGCTGCCTATAGGAAAGGACACGCAGCCAAGCACCTTACAGACATTAAACAATGGCTGGGAACACACATTTGCCCCAGGCAAGGCTAGCCATCAAAATTCAGAGGTTCTCACAAGTTCCCAAGAGAAGGGATTATAACATCACAATGAATTGTCCCAAGTTCTCAAGCATTGTTATTGTCTACAGTAAATGGCCCACTTAAGACTTGTAAAGATATGCTTATCTCAGCAGGAACTAAAAGAAAATTCCTTTCCTTTGTTTTGCCTAAACCCTGCAGCCTGGACGGAAAGTAAAGCAATGTTAAATTGTCAGGCAAATCAGAAGAACTTATTTGAAGCCCAAAAATTATAAAATTAAAATAAAATTTTAATTCTTCTTCCTGTGGGGAAGGAAACTCAGATGGATCAACCAATGTCAGAATACAGGTGCTTGATCGCCACAAGTGTTCTTCATTGTACTGATGTGTAATGTCATGTCGTGCCACACATTTTTCCCATCTCGGCTCAGGAAGCCACTGAAGATAAAATCTTTGATTGTATAAATCCTCTTGTTAAGAACAGAATCATCTTATTATGTAGAGAAACAGTTATGCTATAAAAGGTCTGGTCAATTTGGACAAAGCGCTCAGTCCTTTTGAAGGCAGGAAACTCTGTCCGGCTGAGCCCGGAGCTCTGAATAAAGCTGATCCTTGCTTGCATCATCGTCTCCTGAGTTTTCCCTGCTGGTACCTACTTCATTCCTATTACACATGGAGTCGTCCCGACAGCTTGTAAGCTGAAGAGTTCATTGGAGGCTATCCCTACGATCCAGAGTAACTATGGGAGCACGTAAGAGACATTTACGTCGACATAGTTACAGCACTACCTAGTGAAAACCTATGGGAAATTCATATTGCAATCCAGAGTAAATTGTTCTTATGTTGGAGCAAGGACTCCCCGTAGTTACTCTGGATTGCGCCCAATAGTTCCTCATTGCGCCAGTGCAGGTTAAGATAGTGCTGGCCAAGTTGAAGTGGCTTCTTGGGGTTTCAGACGGTGTTGTTAGAACAAGGTCTGGAGTTGCTGCCCTCTGAGTTCCTGAGTTTGCTGAGTCTTGCTGAGCTCAGGCACCTTCCAGCGTCTTGGGGTTTCATATGGGTGTTCTTAGAACAAGGTCTGGAGATGTTGCCCTCTGAGCTCCCCGAGCCCTTGCATACCTGTCCCAAAAGACTCTGATGAGTCAATATGAGTCAGGAATTTTTGGAGGCTCACCCTGTATCTGTAACCATCCAATTTAAAAAATCAAACCATTTCTTTAAAAAATAATTACAATCAGTGGTGGATTCAAATAAATTAACAACAGGTTCTGTGTCCCATTAGTAGGTTCTCAAAACCAGGTGCTCATTAGCAAAGGGTTCTATAGAACCTGTGAGAACCCCCTGAAGCCCTCCACTGATTACAATCTCTCAAAAAACTTTATTAATTAAAGAAAAAGGGAAAGAATTACTTGATAGGTAAACTCAAACTCTAAAATTCAGCAACTACCACCAGCTCTTGAAAGACAGCTTGTAGGCAGAGAATCAACAAAATGGAAAACATGGGTAGATCCATCACAGTTCTGATTTATGCTGCCTTGGGTGCAGGATAACACACAAACTTATTTGTGAGAACCTTTGCATTTTTAGAATAGGTTATTACCGAGCTTTATGGAACAGGCTCCAGCCGAGGCACACCCAGTACCAGATTTTATGAGGTTGGTTTTATCTGGAGAAGAGAAATTAAACAAGGTCAATCAATCAGTCAAACAATGTGTTTTGCAGTGGTCCCATGTGCTCTCTTAGAAGTGTGTTACTGGGTAATGGGCCTGGAGAACATCCAATTCTGGTGTCTCGAGGGACTTTTCCAGACTTGTGCAAGTGATTTCAACAGCTCTGAGATCACATCACTATCAACATGTGGAGGTTGTGGAGCAGTCGGAGATTGTGGGAGAACAGTGATTCTTCCCCGGCCCTTTAGGTCCTGTTGTACTTCTAGAACTTACCCACAATCATTGTATCAATAATCTCAAAGCAATGGTCCTCATTTCCACGACACTTCAAAATACCCATCTTTGAGCATGGAGATTTTCTCAGATTGTTACAGGAAGGGCACTCCAGACCACTGAGCTTCTCTTGAACAGGTGGCACTAGAGGAGAATCCAAAAGAACTACCAGATTTCCGGATAACATGGGTAGAGTGAGGGTGGGAACTTGAGACATTGTCCTCCATTCATAGGATTAATAGGATCCTGAAATGGGTCTGAATTTAGATAGGAATGCAAGGTGGGGTCAGTGGATGAGGTTAATGAGGTTCTTCAATGAGGCTTAATGAGGTTCCTCAAAAAACTCCGGTGTGTGCCACCTGAACTATGGGTATGGTCAGGGTGACCATATAGAATGGACAAGAGTGGCTCTACATTTAACCATTGCATAGAGGAAGAAATATTGGCAGGTGCTGCTTTTTAAACCCTTCTATGATGAATTAAACTTGCCTTACTTCCATATTCTATGCAATAGTTAAAGGTCATAAAGGTTCTTTATGATCACCCTGAGTATGGCTGGCACCAGCAACACTTGAATGTTCAAATCCTCTAATGTAAACTGGGTCAGATTGCTAAGGATCTGATTTTCACCCTAATTTTTGTGGGTCTCCTTTTCCCTAGTCAAGGGTGCTAAATCTCAGAGGGAAGGAAGGAATAGGAAAGAGATCAAGGAAGATTCAGGTCTTTTTAGACAAGCAAAACAGATAACCAACCTTTAATTGGTGCAGTGTTGCACTTGGGACTGTTACAGCAGCGAAAATACATTCTTATGGATACGTTCACCCCAAACTCATGGTGAACGGATCGGTCTTGCAGGTCTCATACAACGATGATGCACACTCTTTAAACTTCTTGCAAAGATTTGGTCGCCGGCATGAGAGAAACAAAGCCATGATTATCCCTTCAGCGATGGAAGGAGGTGCAGGGGGATGCTGGATCCTCAATGGAAACTAAGTGGTGCTGGGAGAAAAAAGAAACGTAGTGCACAATGCTAACCATGTCTACTCAAAAGTAAGCCCCACTTTCAATGGGTATTACTCCCAGGAAAGTGTCTTTAGGATTGCACGCTAACAGTTTCTGGCATTAGAAAGTGTCATCATTATCAAATTTGGCACCAACTTGTATTTTTAAAGGGGCTCTCGTTTCATGTCTTGCAGAAAGCTAGCATCTCAGGGACAAAAGGTGAGTGTGGTTTGCTTTCTAACATGCAGGGAGTTTTCCATGTGGCTTCACACCTGAAATTGACCTTCTCCAGGAGCCTGAAATCCAAAGTGGTACTGCCTTTGTTATTTGTTTCCATCTGTGTAACGTCAGTGAGAAATACTTTAGATTTTATTAAAAACAGCAGGACTGACCAATCTTGTTTTCGATGGCATTTGAAAGGCAGATGTTGTCTGGACATTTGCAGGTCTTCAGAGGTCCCGAGCATGACGTGGGGTTATCGGATGCCCATGTCTCTCAGACAAGAGAGCTCCCTGGAGGTTTAGAAAACACATATTATGAGGATTTAAAAAACATGAGGATTAGAAAACTTGTAAATTTGTGGCTTTGCAAACTGAGCTCCGTTTGAAACAACGGATGGGTCAGGGTGACCATATGACCAGAAAAACCTGGATTTGTCTGGATTTTTAGTCTCCTGGGTGTCCTACATTTTGGCTTCATTGTCCTACATTTTGGCTTCATTTTGAAACTTCGCTATAGTGCACAGTACCCCATCATGCCATATGTCGTTGGATTCATATTGAAGAGCAGAATCAAATGCAAAAGTCAGTTTGGAGATATCTCCTTCCTATAAAAAGTTATTGTAAAAAAACAAAAAACAAAAAATACACTTTTTGACAATTTTTTTAAAGTGGGTAGGAATTTTGACCTGGATTAGGAATTTTGGCACTGGGGTTCAGGAATTTTGGCCCTGGGGTTCAGGAATTTTGGCCCTGGGGTTCAGGAATAATCTGGTCACCCTGGGATGGGCACAATCCAGAGTAACTACGGGGAGTCCTTGCTCTGGTGTAGGAACAATTTACTTTGGATTGCAATAAGAATTTCCCATAGGTTTTCTCAAGGTGGTGCAGTAACTACGGGTTCACGTAATGTCTCATATGTGCTTCCGTGGTTACTCTGGATTGTAGGGTATAGAATTGTAAATGAATCATCTGGAAAGTTCTTCTAATTAAAAGATCTGTTGGCCACCATCTGTCCATGGCTTTATGTATTGGGCTTTTGCTCTTTGTTCTAAATGTTGATCTTCCCTTGAGCCTTGCTGAGTAGATACGATCACTGTTTTCAATGAACTGAAACACTATTAGTGTTTTTGAATACTGATTGAGCAATTGAACCATGAGTATCAGTGTTTTCAATTATGTATATACAGATCAATTATAATAGGGCCTATATAGGATACATGATGTTCTACAGATAGATAAGAAGATACAGTTGGAGCCAGTTCTTTAGAAGTTAATAAGATAAAAACTTTATTACAGTCAGAAGACCGGCCACAAATAAAACATCAAAATATATAAATATACAGATGTATCTTTAGAAGTTTTCTGATCAAAATCTTTAACAAGGCATCCTGCCCAACACCACCTCCCTTGCCCAAAACACTGAGCACAGATCCCAGGTCAGATGCTGATTTCCACCTAGAACAGTGTTTCTCAAAGTGGGGGTTGGGACCTCTTTGGGGGTCGCCTAGAGCTTTCCTGGGGGTCGCCTAAAGACCCCTGGTGCAGGGGGCCAGGTCAGGCTTGCCAGACCTCCGGCTGTAGCTGTGCGGGCACTGGGGCTGACTGAAAGCCTCAGGGCCCAATCCTATGCATGCCTACTCTGAAATAAATCCCATTATAGTCAGGGGGCCTTTACTCCCATGTAAATGTGGATAGGATTGCAGCCTCAGGGCCCAATCCTATGCATGCCTACTCTGAAATAAATCCCATTGTGTTCAGTGTGTGCATAGAACACACATTTCATTTGTAACAATGAAAATACATCCTGCATATTGGATATTTACATTATGATTCATAACAGTAGCAAAACTGCAGTTATAAAATAGCAATGAAAATAATATTATGGTTGGGGGTCCCCACAACATGAGAAACTTATAAAGGGGTCACGGCATTAGGAAGATTGAGAATCGCTGACCTAGAACATGAGATTGTGCCCTGAGCAATCAGAATTTATATAACAGTACTGACTACACCCATGTGCCTTATATGCTAAAAAGGCCCCGAAGAACAATTTAATTCTCAATTGCATCTGAAATTTGAACTTGATCCAGTGGGTACAAACAGCAAGATAAGATATTCCTGGTATCCAATTCTCATTCAGGAAAAATTCAAAATACCCAAGATGCCAGGGGGGTTTGGCAGTGGAACAGACTGCCAAGGGAGGTGATAGATTCTCCCTCACTGGGGATCTTCAAGCAGAGGAGATGCTCGAGGACAGTGGTACTCAAGCATTTCAGCCCAGGACCCCCTTTCCATCTGAAAAATCCGTCCGAGACCCCTGTCAAACTTAACAGGATGTGATGCCAGAACTCCTCCATGTCTATGCCTATTGTGTTCAGTGAGACCTACTCCCAGGAAAGTCCAGTGCCAAATTCCAAGATGATCCTACCCTCTTGCAACTTCCCTGACCCATGTTTGCAATCCCTCAAGGGGGTCCCAACCCCCCGCTTTGAAGACAATTCTATAGGAAGCTTTCATGTTACAAGCAGGAGAGCTCAGATCTGAATGGAAACTATTTGGACAGCGATAAGAATAGACACAAAGCAGGGTGACCAGAAGCCCAAACCTCAAAAGGAGGACAAGGTCTTGGATTCCTCTCAGTTGGCATTTCCAGCAGACAATGGCACGTTTGCCTACTCATGAGGAAAGCTGCAATATGGGGCACTTTGAGCTCAATGCATATTTTTGATTTTTAGTGTTTTGGCCATAACTTTTGATAGGAAGGAGATATTTCCAAACCGATTTTTATATTTGATTCTTGATTTGATTCAATTTTGTATTGAAGATTCATTCTTCAATATGAATCCAACAACATATGACCTGTTGGGGTGCTGCACACCATTGCAAAGTGCCAAAATGAAGCCAAAATGGAGGACAATGAAGCCCTTTTGGAGGACACCCAGACAGAAGGCTAAAAAAGTGGACAAATCCAGAAAAATCCCGTCATGTGGTCACCCTCACCTGGACACAAGGATCTAGGAATGTATCTGGGAGTAGAAGAAAAGATCTTTCCTCCAAACACTTGCTAAAGCCAAATTTCTAGGCCTTATGATTCCAAGCATTCCAACGCCAACCAGCTCTGCTGTGATCAGACACAGGTTGGGCTACACATCAAATCACAACCGCCTCTCATTAGTACCCACCCTGATTCTATTTCCCCACTGAAATGGGGAACCATCTCTCTAGGGTTGAGCAGCTGCTGTACTCACCCACAGCTGAGAGAGCAGAGAAGAGGCATAGGATGAAAGACCCGGACATGGTGTGCTTGTGGAGAGCAACAACGGTTTTGGTTGGAACCAGCTTGCCGCTTGTTATACTCAGAGAGTCCAGATGATTTGGGTGGGGTGTTGGGTGTGGAGTGGATCAGATGTGGCAACGAAGCCCCAGCTGGGTGGAAAGACTGAGGAATGGTACCTGTCCCTTGATCAGCGAAAAACATAACAAAGGGAAAAGTGCAAGAACTGGTCAGATGAGTGTTGATCCAAACACTTTCCTAGAAGCCACTTTGACACAGCTAGTAGAGACCCACAAAGAAGCAAATCATATGGGGGATACCCAGATATGGGGGATACCCAGTGGTGGGATTCAAATAAATTAACAGGTTCTATGTCATAATAACCCAAATTAACAACAGGTTCTATGTCCCATTAGTAACCGGTTCTCAGAACCAGGCGCTCATTAGCAAAGGGTTCTCTAGAACCCGTGAAGGCCCCCTGAAGCCCACCACTGAGGATACCTAATTAAAGGGTCAGTAGGTGAGTTCATCTCCAGTCCTTTTCATTTGGGACTTTTGTCCTCTGTCATTATGCTTCCCAAGGAAGGAAAGCAAGAACTCACCTTTGAACTACTTTCTATTCCACAGTAGAAATATAAACTCTTTAATGAATTTTGTATCTCTAAGATTCATATAAAATTGGCTGTAAATCTGGAGCCCCTGCAAAGAAATATTTCTGATTGGTCCTCTCTGCTCCTAAGGCCAGCCTGCCTGAATTTTCATTTTCTTAATGTAGTGTGCAATCCTAACCTCGGCCAGTGCAACTCATTGGTCTTCCCATTCCTGTGGTGAGGTAGGGAGGCAAGCGCATGTTTTCATGTCACCTTCAGAAAGAAGTGGCGCAGAAGTGTCTTTCAGCACTTTTCTGACAACCCTGGTCAGCACAAGACATGCTGGGGCTTAGGCTGGCCTAACTGGAGCTTAGGATTGCAACCATGAGCTCCACACAGCAGTACAAGCTGCACACACACCCACTTTTTTCCATCTCTGACAAAAAAAATTGAACAGTATTGTGTGGTCTCTGTCAATAGATCTCTCTGACAGATCAAGAGGAAGGCTAAGAGCACAATCCTAACCATGTCTACTCAAAAGTAAGCCCCATTGTTTTCAATGAATCTTACTCCCAGGAAAGTGTCTTTAGGATTGCAGCCATAGACACCTACTGTGATGTGTTCACAAAACTCTTTCCAGATTAAATCAATTGACTTTGTCACAACTTGGATGCCACAGTGACAATATCTCTGATACGGACTTCTTGGCATGTGCTGGTCCAGTTTTGTGGGATTCTTTTCCACTTGTAAATCCCAAGCATGTCGACACAGCTTTGATGTGTGAGGTCAACTGCTTGCTTACTTAACCCTTGCCCAGCTTGGCTTCTTGAATTTACCTACGAGGGACTGTCGAAGGAATGGGGAGGAAGAGTACGGTAACCCTTTTTCAATGAAAGGGGTGCTGCTGTTGCTTTGATGCAGAAAGGGGTTCAACCTTTTCAAGACTTTAAATGGCCAGGAAACCCAGAAATTAATTCATAGCAATGGATTACAGTTGGTTAGAAAAATCTCAGATCCTACATAAGGGCTACAATCTTTTTGGAGAATTATTTCCAATTGGGTGCCGTAGCTCCTGTCTGCAGTTCCCGCTGTCCCTCTGTTATCTCCAGTGAAACTCCAGTGGGTTTCTATAATGGTATTTGAGATTCTAGTGGTACAACAGGCTGAATCATGCTGCAATCCTAAGCTCTATTAAGGCCGGCATAAGCCCTGGCATAAGTCCTGTGCTGACCTTGCGGTGTCACAAAAGTGCTGCAAGGCACATCTGCCCCATTCCTGGAGTGTGGGGTTTGCACAGACATGCACCAGTCTCTCCACACCACCACAGGAATATTTACCAGGGTGAGTTATGCTGACCTGAATTGGTTAGGATTGCCCCATAAACTGCTTTTTTCCAATCTCATACTGCAACCAACAAAGTCTAAAAAGAAGCCATCACATTTTTAAAAAGTCAAATAATTTAGTTAAGAAAAAAACCACAGAGAAATTTCACCAAAAAAAGTTTATTAAATAAAAATAAACAAAAG
The DNA here is from genome assembly GCA_030015325.1 of Cryptoblepharus egeriae. Lineage (NCBI taxonomy): Eukaryota > Metazoa > Chordata > Lepidosauria > Squamata > Scincidae > Cryptoblepharus > Cryptoblepharus egeriae. The sequence goes on from JAREYC010000014.1 coordinate 3,795,346, forward strand.
CTTGCATCAATTGGCAAACTTAAACTATGAAATTCAGTGAGACCACCAGATCCCCCAAACACAGTTGGATTCCCATGTAGTTGTTGGTAGGAAAAAAAGTGAAGAAGATGAGCAGATCCATCAGATCTCTGTTTTGCGTTCTGCAATCTTGGGTGCAGGATAACAAATGAATTTTGTCAAGACATCGACTGCATTCTTACAAAAGTTTGTTACTCCAGCTTTTTTGGTACAGACTCCAGCAGAGGCACAACCGGCAGCAGTCTTAGTTAAGTTTAAGTTTTCTGGAATAGAGAATTGAAACAGGATCTGGTTAACAACAATACATGCTGGGACACACACACACACACAGAGACATAGTGCGGGCAAGATTCCTGAAAGTAGGACTCTACCATGTCTAGGAGGATGGCTAGCATGGCTAGGAGGATGACTCTACCATGTCTGGGTGGATGGCAGAAAAGAGGAGTCAAGCAAAAAGGGATCAGATAGATTCAGGGAGGACATATCATATCAACAACTACTAGCCACGATGGCTATGCACTTTGACCAGGTTCAAAAGTAGTATCGCTGCAATCCTAAAAACACATTCCTGGGAGTAAGACCCACTGCTAGTAAGACTCCACTGATACTCCATTGAGACTCCACACGTCCTGGCTGTGCGCGCCTCTGGAAGAATGAAATGGGAGGTGCGTGCAGATTGATCCCAGGGTCAATGACCTGCCGATGCTTGAATCGTGCCTTAAAGAAACGCTGCTTCCTGGTTAGAGATGTGCGTGCCTGCGCAGCCACACTGTTGAAGGAAGTGGCTGCCCGGACGGCCATTACTAAGCCTTGCCAACCCAGGGCATCCCCTAACTCCCTCAGTGTGCCCTCTCACCCTCAATTTTCCAGAGGAGCAGCAGGGTCCCTTCCCTGTCCCCCAGTCCAGGGCCCAATTTCCTGGGGCCTCCAGAAAAAAATGGAGGTCTAGGAACCCTACCTTATGCCATAACCAAAAAATAGGATAAGGCTCCCAAAATGTAGGACATCCAACAATAATGACAAAATCAAAGCTAAAACACTCATTTATATATATATATATATATATATATATATATATATATATATATATATATATATATATATATATATATATATACACACACACACACACACACACACACATACATACATACAGTGGCACCTCACGTAAAGAACGCCTCACGTAAAGTATGTTTCACGTAACAAACAAAATTTTCTCTAGGATTCTGCTTCACGTAAAGAACACATTCGTTGGGAGTTGGGGCAGACGCGCTGGCCGGCAGCCTGTTTAAAAAAGCGTCAGGGCTACCTAGCGCACCTGCCCATAGTGAAAGCAACACTTCCGCGCTGTTCCTCCTGTGGCCGGAGGGAGAGAAGAGCAGTGGAGAAGAGGGAAGCAGCTCAGGGCCAGGCAGAAGGGAGCAGGGGAGAGAGAGGCTCAGGATGGAGAGAAGGAGAAAGTGGGGAGACACTTGGAAAGTGTCTTAGATTGCAGCCTCCTAACCATGTCTACCTAGAAGTAAGCCCCATTGTGTTAAATGGGTCTTACTCCCAGGAAAGTGTCTTTAGGACTGCAGCCTAAGTAGACTTCATAAGATCATGCACATTGAACGCATGTTTTGAATTCAATCCCAGTGTTCTGTCATCATTTTTACATCCAGTTAATATTTTTATATGAATAGTTTGGGGGTTGTGGAACAAATCGTCTGAGTTTCCATTATTTCCTATGGGAAAATCTGCTTCACGTAAAGAATGTTTCACGTAAAGAACATGCCTCCAGAATGAATTAAATTTGTTACATGAGGCACCATATATACATGTATGTATGTATGTATGTATGTATGTATGTATGTATGTATGTGTATATGTGTGTGTGTGTATATATATATATAGACAGACAGACAGACAGACAGATAGATAGATAGATAGCTTTCTTGTGCTTAATTTATGCACGTGACTTATTATTAAATAAAAAAAACTTGCATAGAATTTATTATATATAAAATAATTAATTACCAGAAGGCTACATGCTACCCACTTATAAGGAAAAGGGGGACACTGAAGTTTTTTTCAGGACACAGTGCTAAAATCAAGGACATGTCCTGGAAAAGGGAGATATATGGCACCATGTATTTGTGTCTACGTGTGCATGCATGCATGTGTGTGTGCGTGTGTTTGAGTGCGTGTTGTGTAAACACATGCTCTTGGATAGGGTTGCCATAATTTTCTTCTACAAAATTGGGACAGGACCTTCCCGTCTGAACACAATCCCCCCATATCAGGATTGTCCTGTTTTTTGGGACATATGGCAACCCTTCTCCTGGATCGTATCCCTATCAGTCAAGATTGATTGAATGTGGAGGTTTTGGGGGAACAGTGTTGCAGTAGGACCCCTCCACAGGCCCCTAGTACCTGTTGTGCATAAGCAACAACTTACCTGTGACTAATGTCCCGCTGATCTCATAGCAATGATCCTCATTTCCGCGACACTTCAAAATGTCCACATTTAAGCACCGAGAGGCTCCCAGAGCAAAACAGGAGGGGCACTCAAGGCCATTGAACTCCTCTTGGTAAGGGGGCACTAAAGGAGAATTGAAAAAAAACTCATTCAGATTTTCAGTAACCAGGACAGAGTGAGGACAGGAACCCAAGAAACTGTCCTCCGAGCCTGTCCTTCAAATTGGGTTCAGGTGTTGGCATGACTGAGATGGTGTGTTTGTGTGTGCCTGTGTGTGTAAGCGCTTGTGTGTATGAGGACATGTGTATGTGTGTATGTGGGCTGTGAGTGGTGCAAGTGGTTAAGACACTGTGCCTGTTAACCAGAAGGCCAGGGTTCAAGACCTGGGTCCCCACAAGACAGGGTGAGCTCCTGTCCTTAGCCCAGCTCTGCAACGCAGCTGGAACCAGTCATGTCAGCTCTGCCTTTCCATTGGACTAATTCAGTGGTGTGGAGAGGGGGGGATTTGCTGCTTGGGTAACAGCCTATCCTCCATATTAATCTACCCAGGCCATTGTGCTTTGCATGCAGTGTCAAGCACGATACCATAGTCTTTCAAGACTGATGGATGCCAAGTGTAAGTGTGTATGAGGGCATCCCATATCAGATCGGAAGAGCCAATCCTATCAGATTTTCCTGTTGTGCCATTAAGTGTGTGCATTATATTTGACTGGATTAGATTGCCACAATTCTGACATCCACCTCTTTCTCCAAGCAAGGTGACCATATAGAATGGAGGACAGAGTGCCTATACCTTTAACCATTGCACATAAAAAAGAAATGAGGCAGGTGCTGCTTTTCTAAATGCTTCTACTTGAGCTGAACCTGCCTAAACTGACTTTTCTATGCAATGCTTAAAGGTAAAGGCACTCTGTCCTTCATTCTATATGGTCACCCTGCTTCCAGGGTGTTAAATCTCAGTGGGATGAGCCAAGAGCAAAGAGGCAAGTGAAATTCCATAGGGGAAAGCATCTCCTTCATTCCGCTCCAGTCGAAGATTTAAACTACATCATTCCTCAGATCCTGTTCTTTAAGCCTCGGTATCTTTTGGCCCCATTTTGTCGATGAAGGATGCTGAACAGGATTCAGAAATGGGGAGTTGGGGAAAGGAAGATCTGGGTCCCTTAGCGTGAGTGCAAAGACAACTAACTTTCAATGGGTGGAGTGTTGCATTTGTCATCTTTGCAGCAGTGGAAATATGTTCTCACGGAGATGCTCGGCCGGAACGTCATGGTGAAGGGAGTGGAATTGCAGGAGTGATATGCCGATGACGAACATTCCTTAGAACTTCCTCCAAAAGTCCGGGCAGCTGCACAAGAGAAAGACAGCCATGATAATCCTTTAATTCAGGAATCCACTTTGAAGGTTAAACCTTTGGTTTAACACAACCTTTGAAGGTTAAACCTTTGGAAGGTCTTCAGCTTTCCATGACTCAGTTTTTCCACTGATTAGCAGGGGGCTGCACATGTGCAGTTCGCTCCAGACCGGAGCGACCTGCGCATGCGCAGCCCTATGCCCAGCCTGTGCCTGCTCCGTTTGCTCTGGAGCAATCTGAACATGCACAGTTTGGTCATGGGCTACACATACCTAAATCTCCTTGGAGCAGCGATCTGATCATGCGCAGCTTGGATGTCCAGGCTGTGTTTCAGTTCGCTCCAAGCAGGACATCTGGTCCTGTGGTGGTTTGGCTGAGAAAGCGCTGTGGACCAGAAGTGGGCCATGAATCAGGGGTTGAAGATCCCTGATTTAATTGATGGAAGGAAAAGCAGGGGGCATTGGAACCACTTTGGAGGATGAAAGAACCCATAACTGGTCTCCTTGTTAGGCAGAAGGAGGAAGAGTAATTGAACTTCCTATGACACCCCCTTGGATTTTTAAAGGGGCTCCAACATCATGCGTTGCAGCATCTTAGGTATCAAAGCAGAGCATAGACTGTTTCTTAACAGGGGGACTTTTCCCAAGCTTTGGCACACCCTAATATGACCTTCACCAGCAGCCAGGTCCAAAATGGTACCAACATGATAATTTTCAACAGTCTGCCTAACTTCATGGGCAAAGGATCTTGAAAACAAATGGTACTGACCAAACTTGTACTCAATGGCATTTGAAAGGCAGACGTCATCTGGAGGTTCACAGGTCTTCATAGGTCCTGAGCATGTGGTGGTGTTTCTGGATACGCACGTCTCACAGACAAGAGGGCACCCTGGAAGATTAGAAAATATGTTCAACTTATTTGCAGAATTAATGGTTTTGCTAAATGAGCTCCATTTCATCATCAATTGATCACCCTTCATCACCAACTCTCATTTTGGGTGACAGAAGCTTCCGGCAACAATTGTGTCACTTGAAACAAAGTCCTAGTAGTAAGCAGGGCGAATGGGATGGGTGACCAGATGCCTGAACCTAAAAAGGAGGACAAGGTCTTGTATTGTCCTCTGTTTTAGACTTCTGTCCAGGTGTCTTCTAAAAGGGCTTCATTGTCTTCCATTTTGGCTTCATTTTGGATCTTTGCAATGGTGCAGAACCCCATCATGTCATAGTATTGGCATCCATCAGTCTCGAAAGACTATGGTATTGTGCTTGATGCTGTATGTGAAGCACAAAGGCCTGGGTTAGATTGATATGGAGAATAGGCTGTTATCCAAGCAGCAAATCCCGCTCTCCACACCACTGAAATAGTCCAATGGAAAGGCAGAGCTGATACAATTGGTTCCAGCTGCGTTGCAGAGCTGGGCTAAGGATAGGAGCTCACCCTGTCCTATGGGGACCGACCTGGGTCTTGAACCCTGGCCTGCTAGTTAACAGGCACAGTGTCTTAACCACGTGTGCCACCCACAGCCCACCCACAGCCCATAGTCATATGTCATTGGATTCGTATTGAAGAGCAGAATCCAAAGCAAAAATTGGTTTTGAAATATCTCATTCATATCAAAAGTTATGGCCAAAAAACTAAAAATCAAAAATTTGCATTGAGCTCTATGGGAAAGTGAAAGTGCCCACTATTTCAGTTTACTCGTGAGTAGGCAAACATGCCACTGTCTGCCAAAAAGGCCAGGCTGAGAAGAATCCAAGACCTTATCCTCCTTTTGAGGTTTGGGCATCTGGTCACCCTGGCCCCATCCTGCAGAATGTCTTATCTCAGGTTGTATGGCTGGCCCCATTTCCATACAGTGGATGCTCTGTACAGTCCATTTTAGGACGTCTGCAGATATAGAATTCAATATATAATTAAATCCATGAGAGGACCTTAGAAAGACACTGGAACAAATCTAGCACAAAATGGAAGTGCCTTCTGGAAGGGTTGCCATATATCCCAGAAAACTGGGACTATCCCGGTATTTGGGGATTGAATTCACATACTAGCAAGGTTGACAGAGGGTCCTGCCCTGGTTCTGTGGAAGAGAATTGTGGCAACCCTCTGAAGTTTCCCAGACGCTGATTCATTATCTGCGGATAATGAAACACAGTGGTACCTTGCTTAACAAGCATCTCACTTAATAAACGTTTCACATAACAAGCAAAAATTTCCAAAAACTCTTGCTTCACATAACAAGTTTCGCTTCACTTAACAAGCAAGCACGCTATGGATATGCGTGCTATGCAGCCCTGACGCTTCGCACGGAGATCTTTAAAAGGGCTGCTGGCCAATGCTGCTGCCTCTAACTGCCCCCAATTTGGGGGCAGTTGCCTGGGGGTGCCAGAGGCAGCTCCCCTAACTGCCCCCAAGTACCCCCAACGACCACCTTGAACCTCCAGCAGCAGCCAAGGTAAGCCTCCCAGGAAAGTGTCTTTGATTGCAGCCTCCTAACCATGTCTACCCAAAAGTAAGCCCCATTGTGTTAAGTGGGGCTTACTCCCAGGAAAGTGTCTTTAGGATTGCAGCCTAAGTAGACTTCATAGGATCATGCACATTGAATGCATGTTTTGAATTCAATTCCTGTGTTTTGTCATCATTTTTACATCCAGTTAATATTTTTATATGAATATTTTGGGGGTTGTGGCACCAATCATCTGAGTTTCTATTATTTCCTATGGGGAAATCCACCTCACTTAAAGAGCGTTTCACTTAAAGTGCATGCCCCCGGAACGAATTAAGCTCTTTATGTGAGGCACCACTGCATGTGGAAATCTGCAGATAATGAAATCCACAGATGCTGAACCCCCAGATAAGAAGGGCTCACTTATTTTTTTTTTGCTACTAGTTGAGGACCTGGTTTTTTAAAGAGGTGTTCAAAATTTGCCTCCTTCAGAAAGTGCTCTCTGATCAGGTTGTTTTTTACATACAGTTTTGCAAAATTTTAAATTATATATTGGGCTTTGTTTTAAATGTAATCTGCCCTTGATCCTTGCTGAGTAAGAGAACATATCAGTGTTTTGAATCAATTAATATATAAACAAATTAAATTATAGGGTCCTTAAAGGATATGGGATGATGTACAGATAAATAAGAAGATACCATTCGAGACAGTTCTCTTTAGAAGTTGTCTGATCCAAACCTTTGGCAATGCACCCCATCCAACCCCAACGTCTCCCAATCTCTTGAGCATAGATCCCTTGTCAGATTCTGACCTGTCTTCAAGCCGCCTTGAGTAGAAAGGCAGGGTAAAAATAAAGTTATTATTTTTATTCACCTAGAACACAAGATTGTGCCCTGAGCAGTCAAGATTTACCCAATAGTAGTGACTGCACCCATGTGTCCTATATGTAAAAAAGGCAGAAGATCCTTGTATTTTGGTATGTCCAGAAGACAACTTCTCCAGTGGATCTTAACAGACAAGCAGATTCTTACTCTATGTCCAGCTCAAGCATCCAGTTCGGAGCCCAGACCAAACATGGTCCAAACTGGTCCAAGCATGAAGTAAAGAAGCAGACTGTTGGGAGGACAGGGCAGGATGAGGAGTTTTATCAAGGAGATGCAATGCTACCCTTCCCTTCTCCGCTGGATCATAATTTCATGCAATAATTGGATCATAATACAGTGGCGCATCACGTAACAAATTTAATTTGTTCTGGAGGCATGTTTGTTACATGAAATGTTCTTTACCTGAAGCGGATTTTCCCATAGGAAATAATGGAAATTCAGATGATTGGAAATTCAAACTCAGACCCAAAAAATCTTCTATATATATAAAAGAGAAAAGTCATTCACTGACTCACTGACTGACTCATCACCGCCCTGCCAAAACTGCTGGGCCTAGAAGCGTGAAATTTGGGGTGGGTGTTCCCTCCGTGACGGAGGGGTGCACTAAGAACCGGTTTTCAGAAATTCCAACCGGAAGGGGGTGAAAAGGGGCGCAACGCATTTTCCTCCCTATACTTTGCATTGGAGAATTGCTGACTCCTCAACATTCCGCCCCAACTGCTGGGCCTGAAGCATGGAATTCTGGGAGGGATCCTTCTGCCACCTGAACCACCAAGAACCCATGCGGAGAAATTTAACCCTTCAGGGGCCGAAAAGGGGGCAACGTGTTTCTGTTCTATACTTAACATGGAAGACTGACCAACATCAGACAATTTGGTGCTCAGTGCCTGGTGCACTTGGGGGTGGGGATGTTGTTCAGAGGAAGAGGTTGCACTGGTGAGGATGCTGTGCATGGAGGGGTGTTGCACATGGGGAGATGATATGCATGGGGAGATGATACGCATGGGGTGATGCACATGGGGGGATGTTGCGCATGGGGGATGATGCACATGGGGGTTGGAGCATATGGGAGGATGGTGTGCATGGGGGGATGTCGCACATGGGGGATTGTTGCGCATGGGGGTTGATGAGCATGTTGGGATGATGAGCATGTGGGGATGATGCGCATGGGGTTGATGCGCATGGGGGATGTTGCGCAGGGTGGACTGATGCGCATGGTGGAATGATGCTCATGGGGATGGTGAGCATGGGGAGCTATTGCACATGGGGGAGTGATGCACATGGGGGAATGTTGCGCATGAGGGTTGATGAGCATGTGGGGATGATGCGCATGGAGAGATGATGCTCATGGGGTTGATGCACATGGGGTTGATGTGCATGGGGGATGTTGCGCAGAGTGGACTGATGCACATGGGGAGTTGTCATGCATGAGGGTTTGTCACGTATGGGGGACTGATGCGCATGGAGGGATGTTGCACATGGGGGTTGATGAGCATGGGGGGGTTGATGAGCATGGGGGATGATGCACATTCGGGATGTTGTGCATGGGGGAATGTTGCACATGGGGGTTTGATGTGCATGGGGGACTGATGCGCATGGGGAGTTGCCACACATAGGGGATGTCATGAGTGGGGGTTGATGTGCATGGGGGTTGATGTGCATGGGGGTATGGATGTTGTACATGCAGGAATGTTGTGCATGGCAGTTGTTGCGCATGGGGGATTTGTGCATGGGGTCGAAGAGCATGGGGGTCAATTAGCATGGGGATTGATGTGCACAGGGGGGATGATGTGCATGGTGTGGATGAACATGGGGAATGTTGCACATGGGGGTGGATGCGCATGGGGGTTGATGTGTGGGGGGGATTGATGCGCAGTGGGGGGATGCTGTACAGGGGAATTTTACTCCCGCAACGCAGGTATGCTTTCACCAATATTCATATAAAAATATTAACTGGATGTAAAGATGATGACAAAATACTGGAATTAAATTCAAAATATGCATTCAATGTGCATGATCCTATGAAGTCTACTTAGGCTGCAGTCCTAAAGACACTTTCCTGGGAGTAAGCCCCATTTAACACAACGGGGCTTACTTTTGAGTAGACAGTAAGGAGGCTGCAATCCAAGACACCTTCCAAGTGTCTCCCCACTTTCTCCTCCTCTTCCTCCTGAGCCTCTCTCTCCCTGCTCCCCTCTGGCTAGCCCTGAGCTGCTTCCCTCTTCTCCACTGCTCTTCTTTTTCTCCCTCTGCCCAGTGGACACCCGGCCACAGGAGGAACAGTGCGGAAGTGTTGCTTTCGCTATGGGCAGACGTGCTAGGCAGCCCTGATGCTTTTTAAAAGGGCTGCCAGCGAGCGCATCTGCCCCAACTGCCAACGAGTGTGTTTGTTACATGAAACAAAGTTTGCTAGAATCCTAGAGAAATTTTTGTTTTGTTACGCGGAATGTACTTTACGTGGGGTGTTTGTTACATGAGTTATACATAATTGTATAGGCTGAGAATGCCGGTCTTCATACAATGCATGCAAACATTTTCTGAGATGCCGCGAATTTTAGCCTCCCATCTTCTGGCTCCCTTTTTTACCCCAGGCCCAGGTTCAATACACCCCCTTGCTCTCCTCTCCCATGTTGCTGAATTTTAAAATCCTCACCGCTCAGCTGGACAGCTATATTTTTGAAAAAAGAATAATATTTGTACCTACAGCTTGCCCTGAATTATATTTATCCAGTTTTAACCTCCTGCTGTCATCGTCAGCTTTTAATGCTAATCTGCTGGCGCAGGTCTGGTGTGAAGCCAAAACGATGTCAGCATTCTCAGATCAGGTTTGTCGTAATCTCGCATGTTGACTACATGCTTCGAGGCTCTGTCTTGAGACTTCAAACGTTGAGCAATTGGATGTTAATAAAAAATTCTTGTGATGTGCAAAGCTGTTTCGAGCCCTATTGCTGTGCTCCGGGAAGCTGATCCCTCCCACTCTGCACAGGTTATAATGCTGAGATAATAGTTCTTTGAGCTTTTGGTTACAGGGTCTGTGCCTGAGGTTATTGGAACTGGACGGAAGCCATATTTTGAAAGCTACATGAATAAACACAAGAAACTAGGAATGTATCTAGAAGACAAGATCTTGCAAGATCTTTCCTCCAAACACCAGCTATAGCCACCTTTCTAGGTCTGAGGATTCCAAGCATCCAGAGACACCAGCAGACCCCATGAGCTGAGATGGTTTGTCATAAGTCATAAGCCACCTGTCCTTACACCCTACTTCAATTTCCCTATGGAAATGGGATAGGGCAAAATCCAGAGTAACTACAGGGAGTCCTTGCTCCTATGTAAGAACAACTTACTCTGGATTCCAAAATGAATTTCCCATAGGTTTTCACTAGGTGGTGCAATAACTATGGGTGCACGTAAAATCTTTCAAGTGCCCCCGTAGTTACTCTGGATTTGGGGATTATCCCATTTTCTTATTCCAGATTTGGGCAGCTGCTGTACTCACCCACAGCTAAGATTGCAGAGAGGAGGCAGAAGACAAAAGATCCAAGCATGATGTGTTTCTGGAGAGCAAGTCAAGTATCTCTGCTGGAACCGGCTTGCTGTCTTGTTATAATCAGGGTGTCTATATGACTGGAACAGGTCTTTGGGGGTGGAGTGGGTGAGGTGTGGCAACCAAACCCCATGAGGATGAGTAGCAAAATCTGGCTCAAGGCCAATGAGAAACAGAACAAAGTACAAGAATTGCTGAGATCAGTGTTGATCCAAACACTTTAACTAGCTTTTGGTACATGCTCTTATATACTTTAGGGTGCAATCTTTCCGATTTAGGCTGGCATAACATACTGTGGTGGTGTGGGGAGGCCGGCACATTCCTGTGCAATGGCCTAATCTCCTCCGTGAGTGCTGCAGAGGAGGCACTGGCCTCCCCACACAACCACAGAAAGTTATGCCAGGAGTTTCAGCAGTTCCTTTTCCAATGGGCTGGTTCCACTGGCAGCAATTCTCCCCAGAAAGCTCCTGGATGGTTTAAATGCTCTGTCCCCAAATAATTACGGTATTTACTCAAATCGAATGCGCCATTGAATCTAAGTGTACCCTATACTTATAATCAAAATACTGTATTTACTCAAATCTAAGTAACCATCAAATCTAATGCGCACACTGATTTTGGAGACTGAATTTGGTTAAGGTGAGCATTAGTTTTGAGTAAATACAGTAATTATTTTAGGTAGGTAGGATCCATGAGAGGTCTTGTAGTCAGGTTCTAAAATTTCCTGGGATTTAACAATCTTCAAGCGGGATGCAAGAGAGACACAGACCTAAGGAAAACAGGATCAGCATATATCGATATATATATTCAGATACTGAATCTACAGGTACAGGGAACACCTGTAATGTAATGCTCTTTGGGTCCGTCTCTGTTCATTTTCTTTTGGACTTCCATTCTTCTGTCTACCCAAGGGAAGAAAGGAGGAGAAAACAAGAAGGCACATTTGGACTGTTTTCTGTTCTGCCATGGAAATAATAGTTTATTTAGGACCTCTGCAATAATAGGACCTCCGCAAAGTGTCCTTTTCACTTGTATCACAGGTATACAAGGATTTACACATTTCATTAAGTGTTGTTCCTTGTATCTGCTTTTAATAGGTCTATAATAGTTATTTAAATCTTTTAAAATTCTATAGACCTTGATGGTGAACTTGGGACCCCACAAAAAATGTTGCCATGTGGGCCCCACAACTCTGCCAACGTTTTCCCCAATCCCTCCACCTACCACAATGAGCACATTGACCCCTTGACATCTGTTTGTCCAGTTTGGTGGGATTCTTTTAAGCTTGTACAGCCTAAGGAATGGACAGACACCTTTGCGGGTGAGGCTTGACACTTGCTCTGCTTAGTTTATTACCAGATACATCCGCCCAGGAAGGACTGGCCAAGCCGATGGGGAGGGTGGTTAATACCTTTTTCTTGGGTTTTATCACTGTTAAAAATATTCTCCCTTAACTCCTTGGCATCCATCAGTCTTGAAAGACTACTATGGTATTGTGTTTGACGCTGCATGCGAAGCACGAAGGCCTGGGTAGATTGATATGGAGGATAGGCTATTACCCAAGCAGCAAATCCCCCCTCTCCACGCCACTGAAATAGTCCAATGGAACGGCAGAGCCCATACAATTGGTTCCAGCTGCGTCGCAGAGCTGGGCTAAGGACAGGAGCTCATCCTGTCTTGTGGGGACTGACCCGGGTCTCGAACCCTGGCCTACTGGTTAACAGGCACAGTGTCTTAACCACTTGCGCCACCAACAGTCTTAAACCTTAACTCCACCATGTTGCATTATAACTGGCCAGTCTCAAATCTCCCATTTCTGGGCGATGAACACTACCATCCAGAGTAACTATGGGAACATGTATGAGACATTACGCTCAACTGTAGTTATGGCACCACCTAGTGAAAACCTATGGGAAATTCATATTGCAATCTAGAGTAAATTGTTCTTACACCGGAGCAAGGACTCCCCGTTGTTACTCTGGATTGCGCCCGGATTGTCACAATTCCAGAGAGGCTTAGATGAAGTAGATTATCTGAATCCCTTTCAATCTGGTTTCAGGCCAGACTTTGAGATTGGAACAGCAATGGTTGAATTTCTAGGGACTCTGACGCAGGGAGTATCTCCCTGTTGGCCTATTGGGAAGCCAATGGAAAGAACATAAAAGATCAAAGATAATCATAATAATAAAATAATCAAAGATCCTGGGATCTGATAAATGTTTGCATATATTGTGTGAAGACATTTTTATGAGCCTCCACCATTTTTTATATTGTCATTTGTAGAAATTATGATCATACATGAAATTGTGATTCAATGGAGAATCCTTCAGTGGTTGTGAAGGAACTTTGTAAAACCCGATAAAATTAATCGCAGAGGCCCTTATTTCTTGATTTTTTTTTTTCTGGAAACCACTTTGTGAGCTTTTTGTTGAAAATTGGTATATAAAGAAGTTGTTGTTGAAAACCAGTAAGCCAGTGTGGGATCTGTGGTATGCATCCATGAAGGAATCTCTGGAGAAAGTAGAGTCAAGGTGATGTATAGGCTCAGGAGACACTCGCAGCGCTGGAAAGAACAAGAGCCTGGGAGGACTAAGATGGCAGACTTGACAGAGGCAACAACTATTTACTCAGCAAAATTCAACGGCATACTGGTGCTCTCGGGGCAGAGAAAAACTGGTTTGGTTGGGTGGCTGGGTGCGGAAAAGCACATGAATGCAATATCTCAAATCCCATCACATTATTCCACATCCCAGGAACTCAAAGCTCAGGGTTGGGAAGGATTGGAACGTTTTATCAGGAGCCGCCTCCAGCAAGTCTAACTCCTACACCCCACTTTGTGGCCACTGATGTCTTTCTCCGAGCCTCCAAGACAGCTCTCCATTAGCCAAGATTAACTTTCTTGGGATGAGAATTTTCATCCTATTTTTTATCCTTTCCTATTTTATTAAATGCTGAATTAATAAAGGAGAGAGAGAAGGTGTTCATTCTTTCCACCAGCCTTAAAGAAATACCATCTTTACTTGAATCTAATGCGCCATCGAATCTAATGCACACCCTATACTTATAATCAAAACACAAATAGAATTAACCATTGAATATAATGCGCACCCTGATTTTGGAGACGGGATTTGGCTGAAAAAGATGAGCGTTAGATTCAAGTAAATACAGTAATTCTAACTTGGACTGTGGTGGGTCATGGAGAGTCCCAACAGATACCAGCTTTTAACTTCATTTTAATTTTAAATCTTGATTGTAAGAACTGGAAAAGGGAAAGTGAATTACCAAAATTGTATTCTATCTGAAATACAGAAGTACCTCATGTAACAAGTTTAATTCGTTCCTGAAGCATGCTTGTTATGTGAAATGCTCTTTATGTGAAACGGATTTTCCCATAGGAAATAATGGAAACTCAGACAATTGGTTTCAGAACCCCAAAAATACTCATATAAAAATATTAACTGGATGTAAAAATGATGACAAAACACTGCATTCAATGTGTATGATCCTGTGAAGTCTACTTAGGCTGCAGTCAGAGAGTAAGACTCAGAGAGTAAGACTTTCCTGGGAGTAAGACTCATTTAACACAATGGGGCTTACTTCTGGGTAGACATGGTTAGGAGGCTGTAATCAAAGTCACTTTCCTGGGAGTAAGATCCATTTAACACAATGGGGCTTACTTCTGGGTAGACGTGGTTAGGAGGCTGTAATCAAAGTCACTTTCCTGGGAGTAAGATCCATTTAACACAATGGGGCTTACTTCTGGGTAGACGTGGTTAGGAGGCTGCAATCAAAGACACTTTCCTTGAAGTAAGACCCATTTAACACAATGGGGCTTACTTCTGGGTAGACATGGTTAGGAGGCTGCAATCAAAGACACTTTCCTTGAAGTAAGACCCATTTAACACAATGGGGCTTACTTCTGAGTAAACATGGTTAGGAGGCTGCAATCCAAGACACTTTCCTTGAAGTAAGACCCATTTAACACAATGGGGCTTACTTCTGAGTAGACATGGTTAGGAGGCTGCATCCAATCCACTTTCCAAGTGTCTCCCCACTTTCTCTCTTCTCTTAAGTGAGGCACTTGTTAAGTGAGGTACCACTGTTTATAATTTTATGCATAATTTAATTCCATGAGACAAACTGTTGAATATTCTGTATTCTATCAAAAGCTATAACCAGTGGTGGGCACTTCTTCCCGTTTCCCTGCTGCTAGCGTACCGTCAGCGACAGGGAAACGCAAAACATAGCGGAACAGTACGGTCCGCCATGTTTTGCGCCCACCGTGCCTGCCTAGAAGCGGGCAGGCTGCTTCTAGGCAGGCTCTGCACAAGCACCGACATCGGCGCTTGCGCAGAGCCTTCCTAGAAGCCGGTGCCACTGCCAGCCTCTAGGAAGGCTCGGTGTGAGCGCCGGTGTCGGCGCTTGCGCAGAGCCTTCCTAAAAGCCGGTGCCAGCCTCTAGGAAGGCTCTGCGTGAGCGCCTGTGTCGGCGCTTGCGCAGAGCCTTCCTAGAAGCCAGTGCCAGCTTCTAGAAAGGCTCTGTGTGACGGCGCTTGCACAGAGCCTGCTTAGAAGCTGGCAGGCCGGCTTCTAAGCAGGCTCTGCGCAGGCGCCAACGTCGCCCCGCCCCTCGCCCCTCCCCAGTCCCACCCCTCGCCCCGCCCACACCCCCTGACCCCAGCTGGCCCCTCCCACTTCCGGCGTACCGGATCTTGGGATGGGGCCAGCCCACCTCTGGCTATAACCATTAACCAGAAAACATTAACAAAAAATTGATTTTTAAAAACTTCAACTGATCAATAAGTCTGATTGTTTTGAGAGCCAATGAGGTGTGTTATTAGGACACAGCAGGGAAACAATAAGATGGCTGTATTAGTTCTCATTTCCTTGTATCAGAGCTAATATTATAACCCTCATTGAATAATTGACATCTTTTAAATAACTGACATCTTTTTATTACTGATCTGTTGTATTACCTTGGGTATTACCTTGTATTACCTGTAGCTGCATTGGGTCCTCTTAGGGTGAAAAGGGCAGAATAAAAATATGGTAAATAAATACTATTATACAGTATATTTAAATGGGGGAGACACCAACCCTAAAGCCTAGAGTTGTTAATGCATTTAGATTGTACATATGATATTGTAAAAGCAGGCCTCCGTCAGTCTTGCAAGACCATGGTATTGTGCTCGGCGCTGCATACACTGCATGCAAAGCATGAAAGCCTGGGTTAGATTGTTATGGAGGATAAGCTGTTACCCACGCAACAAATCCCCCCTCTCCACACCACTGAATTAGTCCAATGGAAAGGCAGAGCCAATACAATTGGATCCAGCTGCGTCGCAGAGCTGGGCTAAGGACAGGAGCTCACCCTGTCTTGTGGGGCCGACCCGGGTCTTGAACCCCGCCCTGCTGGTTAACAGGCACAGTGTCTTAGCCACTTGCACCACCCACAGCCCCATATCCTAAAGTCAAATTAAGCCCTTTGCTCCGGAGCAGTTAAGCTGACTTTCCATAAGATAACACTAGAGGGTGACGTAACTGAGCGGGCCCATAACTGCTCTGGATTTTGCCCAGAAACTCTATGGTCACAAATGGAAGGAGGTACGGTATATGTGGGGGTGATGCAATGCACTCTTGCACCAGGTGATGCAAAGTTTAGTGACACTTCTGCATATCAAGTATTGCCAAATGAAGATTAGGGAGGTGATTACCATTTAGTGCAGCCCATTGAGAAACTTCTTCCCACTCCTTAATCTGAAAACCTTCCTTTCAGTCTTGGAACGTTCCTTTCTTTGAGATGTTGAAGGCAAACAATCAAATCAAACCATCAAATTCCATTATTTTCAGGTGAACCAAAAGACAGCTGGTTCCAATGAAATTGTCCTTAGAAAACAAAGTGGAGGAGATGGGCAGATCCATCAGATTTCTGTTTTGATCTTTGAAACCTTGGGTGCTGGATAACACACAAACTTGGTCAAGGTATCCACTATTTCTTTAGAAAAGGTTGTAACTCCAGGTTTTTTGTTGGCACAGACCCCAGCGGAGGCGCAACCAGCAGCAGTCTTTGTAAAGTTGAGTGTGCCTGGAAAAAAGTAATGAAACAGGGTCATAGATCATAGGATTATAGCGTTGATAGGGACCCAGTGGATCATCTAGTTCAGCCCCCTCCTGCCTGTAGCAGGAGAGCCTCATCTTGTGGGGACCCGGGTCTCGAACCCAAGCCTGCTGGTTAACAGGCACAGTGTCTTAACAGGCACATGCGCCACCAGAGATTGATTAACCTGGGGTACTGGTGACAACAATAGTATTCTGGGGAAGAGGCGCATACAAAACGCACTCTTCTAGGCGAGGGAGAAAGAAATGCACCGCTAGATCTAGGAGGACGCGAGCACGGCTGAAGAGTCAAACAAAAAGGGTTTGGATGGAGTCATACTGAAAGTCATTTGATGACACATTTCTGTTGTGATGCTGTGCTATTGCCAATCGGTCCAGGTCAGTGGTGGACTTCAAATAAATTAACAACAGGTTCTATATCCTAATAACTTAAATTAACAACAAGTTCTATGTCCATAGAACAACTATGTCCCATTAGTAACTGGGTCTCAGAATCTTTGAGAACCCCCTGAAGCCCACCACTGGTCAGGTGCCGTAATCAGCAGTGCTTCTCATGTTCCGCAAGTTTTTTATGGCATGTTTGGTTGTGCCTATGGAGACTTAAGCCAATCCTAGCCAATTTAGGCCAGTGCAACTCACCCGTTTCCCCGTTCCTGCAGTGGGGTGGTGAGGTCAGCACATGTCTGTGCACTGACCTAGCCCTCCACCCCGTGCAGTGAATCACACCTCTATAGCACTTTTGTGACACTTATATATAGCCTTATAGCACTTTTGTGACACTCCCTGGCAAGCAGCGAACTTGTGTCGGTCTAACTGGAGTTTAGGATTGCGCTGACATAAAGTATAACTGTTATTGCCTATCCTCAGAATTTCTAGGATGTTGCTGAACTTTGGCAGTCGGTGTGAAGTTGGTTCTCAAATTGGCTGTGTGAAGAACATTGCTAATCCTGTCTGTTGTGTCTTTGATGTAAGGAAGTATGACACCACCGCCATATACAGGTGGTGTCATGCATATACACCTTCATATATATGTCATACATATACACCTTCATATATAATGCAACTTTGCATTTTAATGTCATCTGTGTTGCCTCATACCATTGCTGTAATAATTTCTGGTAAAACCATTATGTTGTGGAATGTGTTGAAAGCAGAACGTGTTGAAAGTAGAACACGTTGAAAGTTGTAATTCTTCCTAATCCTGCTCTGTTTACTCGAGAAGCCTTTTTCAACCACCGAGCTGTACATTTGTGTGCCACAAGGGGTCCACAAGTGTGCCACAGGAATTTGGGGGAAGATCAGTGGGGAAAGTGAGCCCCCCATTGGCAACACGGGGTGCCTTGTCAATTGTCAATAACCTGATGGTGCGCCTTGACAATTTTAGTGCCTTGTTAGTGTGCCATGAAATGGAAAAGGTTGAAAATAACCATACTAGAGTGTTGATGTTTGGGGATTGTACTGTGTGTGTCGGGTCTGGTCTCTGGGTGTTTTTGCGAATTTCGTTGTATGTGTACACTGTGTTTATAAGTACAATGACAATAAAAAATAAATTATTAATTATGAATTATTATTAGTTTAGGTGATGGAACATCTTCGGTCCCTTCCAAAATCATCATGTGATACTCAGAACTTGTACTGGTTGACCAGCACCAGTGTCTTCAACCACTGAGCCACCACAGCCCACAATGTTTGCAGTGACCCCAGGCTAATAAATGTGGAAGTTACAATGGAAGTTTGTTACTGGAACTGTACTGAAAAATATAGATTGTATTTTTATGGCAACTTACCCACCAATGTTGTCCCACTGATCTCATAGCAATGATCCTCATTTCCACGACATTTCAAAATATCCACGTTTAAGCACCGAGAAGAGCCTACAGCAAAACAGGAGGGACACTCAAGGCCATTGAGCTCCTCCGGGAAAGGGGGCACTAGAGGAGAATTGAAAAACTAAGTCAGATTACCAGATAACTAACCAGGGTGGAACGAGGGGAAGACACTCTTAGAATTACAGAATCATAGAATCATAGAGTTGGAAGGGACCTAGTAGGTCATCTAGTCCAACCCCCTGCCTGCAGCAGGAAATCCCCCTAGAGCATCCCCGACAGGTGCTTGTCGAGCCTCTTCTCCATTCCTGTCCTTCAAATTGGGCTCAGATGGTGTGTGTGTTGTGTGTGTTGTGTGTGTGTGTGTGTGTGTGTGTGTGAGTGAGTGAGAGAGAGAGAGAGAGAGAGAGAGAGAGAGGACATCTCACATCAGATCAGTGATGAGGTCTCCTCCTTGACCATGTGTCTTTCCATCTACAAAACATACGTGCACAGGTGGCAAAGACAACAGGGGAAAATGGGGTCAACATTCCCCCCCACCCCACTGAAATTTCAGCTGACAGTCCTCCAAGAATAGGGTTGCCATATGTCCTGAAAACAGGGATAATCCCCATTTTGGGGGATTGTGTCCACATCCTGGCAAATGGGACAGAGGGTTCTGTCTTAGGGATTTTGTGGAAGAGAATTATGTCAACCATGTCCAAGGAGAACTTTCAGCCCAATTAAGTCCAAAGCAACACATGTGGACTGGAATTCAAGTTGTCTAGTGAGGAACAATCCTTTCCAATTTTGCCATGTCTGGGCAATGGTTGCAAAGGCATTAGGGCTGCAATCCTAACCACATTTTCCTGGGAGTAAGTTCTATTGATCACAATGGGACTTACTTCTGAGTAGACATGCTTAGGATTGCATTGTATGTCAACAGAGAAGAACCCCCCAAATCTAGAGTAACTACAGGAGCATGTAACAGACTTTACATGCACCTGTAGTTACTGCACCACCTAGTGAAAACCTATGGGAAAATCATATTGGAATCCAGAGTAAGTTGCTCTTACACCAGAGCAAGGACTCCCCGTAGTTACTCTGGATTTTGCCCAAAGTCAGACTTTTGTCTTATATTTTCATGGTGTTTAGTTTTTTTTCAGCCTGTCCCTTCCGTTCAAATGCTCTCAGGGGCTTTAGGATTGACATGATCCTGACATCCACACTAATTTTTTGCATGGACATCCACATTAATTTTTTTAATTTAAATTTAATTTTTAAAAAAAATTTCCAGGAAGGGGGGCCAAATCTCAGAGGGGAAAGCCAAGAACAAGGTGGGGGGAGAGTGAAATTGCATGGAGGAAAGCATCCCTTGCATTCTTCTCTAGTCAAAGATGTAGGCTGCAATCCTAAAGACACTTTCCTGCGAGTAAGACCCATTGAACACAATTGGCCTTACTTTTGAGTAGACATGCCCTACAATCCAGAGTAACTACGGGAGCATGCAAGAGATGTTACATGCACCCGTAGATACTGCACCACCTAGTGAAAACCTATGGGAAATTCATATTGCAATCCAGAGCAAATTGTTCTTGCACCGGAGCAAGGACTCCCCATAATTACTCTGGATTGTGCCCATGGTTAGAATTGTGCTCTAACTACTACTTTTTGCAGAATGTATTCTTCAAGTGTTGGTATCTTTCTGCCTCATTTTTGTACGTGGGGGATGCTAAACAGAATTTGAAATAGGAGTGATAGAGAAAGGAGTGATGGAGAAAGGGAGATCTGGGTCCGTTTGAATGAGTGAAAAGGACAACTAACGTTCAATGGGTGCAGTGTTACAGCTATCGTTTTTGCAGCAGAGGAAACCCATTCTCATGGTGATGCTTGGGCGGAAAGTCATGGTGAAAGGAATTTTGTTGCAGATCTGATATGCCGATGACGAACATTCCTTAAAACTTCTTGTAATAAGCAGGGCAGCTGCATGAGAGAAAGACAGTCATGATTATCATTTATTTGCTGGAAGGAGAAATGGGGATCAGTGCAGTGGTGGGTAGTAACCGTTCGGGCCGGATTGCCCAAACTGGTGGTTCATTCCCTCCCCCGCTACTGATCTGGTAGCAAGAGGGGGACCAGAAAACCGGTCCAATGAAGGTTGACGCATGCACAGTGGGTCCTGAAGCTGGGCGGCCAGCTTCAGGACGCACTGCGCCTGCGCTAACCTTGGCATACGCGCAGTGCGTTCTGAAGTCAGGACGCACTGTGCGTGCGCCAAGGTTGGGGCCCGCCCCTCGCCCCGCCCATCCGCACCCGCAGCACGCTGGGGTGGGTGGCGTGCCCTCCCCGGCCCCGCCCCTGACCCTGCCCCGCCCCTGGCCCCGCTGCTGACCCTCCCCGCCCCCTAAATTGCCTTTCCAATGATATATAACATGATGGTATTATCATTCATATAGACTCCATTTTTCACAATTTTAGCCAGTAGTGTCATGCTCAGCTTGTAGCCCCTCTAAATGTTGCACCCGGTGCAGCTGCATCCCCGGCACCCCTGTAGCTATGCCACTGATAGGGATATTGGATGCTCAGGGAAAGAGAACCATTTTTTTTGGAGGACAAATAATTCAGGAGCCGGTCTACTCATTAGGAAGACCGTCTACCCATTAGGTAGACCCATTAGGTAATTCATTAGGTAGAATGAGGAAAAATATACAAATGGGAATGATCCCACCTTGGCTTTGTAAAGAGGTTCCAATATCATGTGATGCTGAAATCTAGCACCTCTAGAGCAACAGGGAGGTGTAAACTGTTCCATAACACACAGGGAGATTTTACATGTGGAATTGCTATACCATTGGGTACAACAATACATGGAAGCGCACCAGCACTATTGTCCAATTAGGGAACAAAGCATGGATGAATCTTAGAGCACAGTCTTATTTTGCTTGCAAATTTATTTCGGCCAGCAAAGAAAAACATATATAACAAACTATATGTGCAATCCTAACTAATTTAGGCCAGCACAATTCATTCCTTGTTCCTGTGGTGGTATGGTGAGGCTGGTGTATATTTGTGCGCAGGCCTAACCATCTCAGGAGTGGTGCAGAAGTGCATCATGGCACTTTTGTGACACCTGCAGGCCAGCACAGGACTTATTACAGGATTGATGCCAGCCTAACCGGGAGTGAGGATTGCAGCCTTTATCACATCAATCAGTCAATCAACCAATATTTATATGCAGCTTTTCAACAAAAAGGTTCACATGGTGGTTTGCAGAGAAAATTAAATAAACAGAAAATTTAAATAGTTAAATATTATTTAATAATAGAAAAATTAAATAATTAAATAAATTACATAGTTAAAATTAAATATATACAGTGCAATTCTAAGCATGTCTATTCAGAAGTCTTATTGAATTCAATGGGGCCTACTCCCAAGAAATGCTCCCATACATACATACATACATACATACATACATACATACATACATACATACATACATATGTAACTGCAAAACTTGAATAAAGATAGGGATGCTATATGTACTGAAAAACAGGGACAATCCCGATTTTGGGGGATTTTGTTCACATGCAAATGGGACAGAAGGCAGGGTGACCATATGACCAGAAAAACCCGGATTTGTCTGGATTTTTAGCCTTCTGTCCGTCTAGGTGTCCTATATTTTGCCTTCATTGTCCTACATTTTGGCTTCGGTTTTGAACTTCACAATGGTGCACAGTATCCCATCGTCTCATATGTCATTGGACTTGTATTGAAGAGCAGAATCCAATGCAAAAATCAGTTTTGAGATATCTCCTTCCTATCAAAAGTTATGGCCAAAAAACTGAAAAACAAAAAAATATAAAAACAAAAAAAAATACATTTTTCAGCAATTTTGGCCTTGGGGTTCAGGAATTTTGGTTTTGGCATCTGCTCACCCTGGACAGAAGGTTCTGTCCCAATTTTGTGGAAGAGAATTATGGCAACCCTAAATAAAGAGAAAGAAAAAAGAAAGAAAAATAAATATAAGAATGTCTTGGAAGTTTGTATGAAATTGGATGAAAGAGTAAAGCATGAAGATGAAATTTGAAATATGGTTATTCTGTAATTGGAAATGGCTGAATGATCAAAGCATTGAGAGTCAAACGGATGAAAGTTAAAGTTTTGCTGAATCATGTTATTTGCGTCACTCCATATAACATTAAGGAGCATGGCTCTTGGTTGAGTTGAAAAAAAACGCAGTACTGACCAAACTTGTACTCTGCCATATTTGAAAGACAGACGTCATCTGAAGGTCCGCAGGTCTTCAGAGGTCCTGAGCATGGGGTGGAATCTTTGGATGCACATGTCTCACACATGAGAGAACTCCCTGGAGGATTAGAACCTTATTTCAGTGGTGGGATTCAAATAAATGAACAACAGGTTGTATGTCCCATTAGTAACCGGTTCTCAGAACCAGGCAGTCATTAGCAAAGGGTTCTATAGAACCTGTGAGAACCCCCTGAAGCCCACCTCTGCCTTATCTCCATCATTTGTGGTTTTGCTGAGCTCCATTTGAACAGGAATCACCCTCTATTCAGATGAAAAGAAACCTCATTGCACACCTTGCCTTGCCTTGCTGTCACAGAAGGACTAGTGGGTAGAGTGAATGAGGTGGGCAAGAGACTTTTCAAGGGCAAGAGCATGAATCCTAGGAACATTGCCCACACTGGGATGCCACCCCCATTCTCCTATCCCAATGATTTTCAACCAGTGAGCCATGGCCAATGGTCTATAGGTGTGCATGGAAGTTTGAGTTAAATATAATTTATGAGTATGGCCAATGGGGTGTGAGCAGCATGGTGTTCCTTGTCAATGGTCCAAAAACGGATACTGTGCCCTGACAATTTTAGCACCTTGTCGGTGTGCCACGAGATGAAAAAATTGAAAATCCTAGCCTAACACACAAAGGGTGCAATCCAGAGTAACCATGAGAAGTCCGGTGTAAGAAAAATTTACTCTGGATTGCAATATGAATTTCCCATGGGTTTTCACGAGGCGGTGCTGTAACTGCAGGTGCACTTAATGTCTCTTATGTGCTCTCGTAGTTACTCTGGATTGTAGGGAAAATAGCTGATGGATGTCTGATGGAAGCTGATGAAAGTTAGAAAAAAATATTTACCACTTCCAAGCTGTTAGGTAACCCCAACAACACCACTGCACGTTGGTAGCACCTAGGTGGAGGGTGAGTTTCCGTAACTGGAGGGTCAGATTTAGCTCTCATTGTGGTTGAAAGTTTTGGCGTTACAAAGATGAAGAGGCCACGAGGTGGCAGCATTGGATTCCTCAACACTGTTGAATTCAGATCTGAATGTGCATGCAGGATTGCGCCATCTCTGATTTCCATTAGCACATTATGTTCTTACATATAGGGCCAGCCCCATCCATGAAGCCAACCACATGAAACCTGCTGGGAGAGATTATGCAGGGGTTGGAATTGGGTGTCACCAGTATATAGTTGACACTGATCTGTGCATTTCGGGTTGTTCCCCAACTGGAGAAGCTGTGCCTGTTTTGGAACCAGTGTCCAATAAGGCAGTAAAGGACAATAAGTGGAAATTAACTCCAGGATGGACATGTTGGAGGTTTTTCTGGTCAAGAGATGTGTTGGCCACCATCAATCCACAGCATTCTTAGAGGTTGCCACTGGTTCCCCAGGTTGTATGGCTGGCCCCATTTCCATACAGTGGATGCCTGGTATCTGCAGAGGATCCGCTACAGGACTCCCATACATACAGAATTAAGTGGGTAATTCCAGAGGCAAGGGAATCCCTAGGAAGGCTAGGGGTGCGGGCCCCAGGTACCATCCGTGGGGGGTGACCAAAATCACAAAAATAACTAAAATCGTGAAAATTTGAGATAACCCCATCATGTCATATATGCCTGAATGTGTATTATCTAGCAGAATCCAAGGCAAAAAACAGCTTTGAAGTATATCTTTCCTATCAAAAGTTATGGCCAAAAAACTAAAAAAACCTAAAAATGCATGGAGCTCTATGGAAAGTGAAACTGTGCCATATTGTGCCTCTACTCATGAGTAGGCAAACTACTTTGGAAAAGGAAAACTTAGAGGAATCCAATGCCCCCAGAATGTTCCTGATCCAATGAATACAGCCCCAACAAATCAACCCAGAATAAAGTGCATGATAATTGCATTGAGACCTATGGGAAGTGGAACTGAGCACTTGTGTTTACTCGTGAGTAAGCAGAAGTGCCTTGGCTCCTGCTCTGGTCAGGCACATAGGAATGTAAGGCTACCAGAATGGTCCCAATCCAGTGAAAGAGGAGCTCAACAAGTGTTCCACAAGGCAGTTTCACCCCTTCCTAAATAAAGAGTAAAACGGAAGCTTAGGGGGCAATCCTGACCTAGGGCAGCCTAACTCATCAGTCTTCCCTTTCCCTTGCTGATGTAGGGAGGCAAGTGCATGTCTGTGAACTGGCCTAACCTTCCCCCAGGAATGGCACAGAAAATGGCATTTTTGTGACAATCCCAGGTCAGCACAAGACTTATGCTGAGGCTTTGGCCAGCCTAAGTGGAGATTAGGATTGCAGCCTTAATTGGTAAGGTGATTTTTAATATATTAAAATTAATATTATTAATATTAATTAGTGAGGGCTGGGGGTGGTGCTCCAGCATAAGATTCAGTGTTAAGGTGTCAGATGTAGAGCATGGTGCATAGACTGCCTGCTTGGCTACGCTTGTGTCAGATATGCTTACAATTGTATTTTTGGGGCTGTGGGTGGCACAAGTGGCTAAGACACTGTACCTGTTAACCAGAAGGCCAGGATTTGAGACCCGGGTTGGTCCCCACAAAACAGGGTGAGCTCCTGTCCTTAACCCAGCTCTGCGACACCAGCTGGATCCAATCGTATTGGCTCTGCCTTTCTATTGGACTAATTCAGTGGCGTGGAGAGGGGGATTTGCTGCTTGGGTAACAGCCTATCCTCCATATTAATCTACCCCAGCCTTTGTGCTTCACATACAGCATCGAGCACGATACCATAGTCTTTTGAGACCAATGGATGCCAATACTATAATATTAATTAATGTATTAACAATTTATTAAATAATTTTGACATACAGGGTGTAAAAAAATTGTGTGCCCTGCGTGTCAAACGATCTAGATACACCACTGCATGCAGAGAAGAGATCTGTTGGCCACCATCAATCCATAGCTTTCTTAGTGGTGGCCCCTAATTTGCAGAAAACGCTGCCCTGGGTTGGCCCCATCTTGGTACAGTGGCCTTTCACGATCTGCAGGGATAAATTTCAGGATCCCCCCAATGGGTACCAAATTCCATAGATAATTAAACCCACAGTTGGACACAATCAACAGTCTCCAGCCCTAAATGGGAGAAGGTCATCTAAACTCAACTTGACAACTGTGTATATAGAAATCAGTGGGTTCTGAACCCACAGATAAAGAGGGCTCATTGTACAGCTTTTGTTGGCCATTGGACAGGGTGACCAGATGCCCAAACCTCAAAAGGAGGACAAGGTCTTGGAGTCCTCTCCGCCTGGCCTTTCCAACCAACAATGGCCAGCTTTCCTACTCATGAGTAAAGCCACGATATTGGGCACTTTCACTTTCCCATAGAGCTCAATGCATATTTTGTATTTTTAGTTTTTTGGCCATAACTTTTGATAGGAAGGAGATATTTCTAAACCGATTTTTGCACTGGATTCTGCTCTTCAGTGTGAAGGTGTGGGCTCAGAACCAGAAGCCTGATGTGGGCATAGAAATTTCCTTAAGGTTCTACCTGAGATCCACTTGGAGGACTCTTTTTTGGGTACCCTGAAGTCAGATGCAAGAGAGAGAGAGTCTTCAAGACTTGGGGATCGTCAGTCGTAAAGCCTGATTCCTCAAGGCAGGGCCACATCTTGAGTTCTGGGTGGAGGCTGGCAGAATCTGGCAGGGGATCTATAAAGTGGTTAAAGACATGGCATCTTGCAAAAGTTTTTCGTTGGACAACTTTTAATGTGTAATGGTTTGATGTGAATTGATTGTATCTTTTTTTATGTGCATCACCTGTTTTGCAGTGGCCCTGAAACTGACCCTAACCATATATCAAGCGATTCAAAATGCTGATATATCGTCCTTCTCAGACAGGATTGACAGCAGTTTACATAACCTTAAAGTTCATAAAATAACAGTAGCAAGAAGTGAAAACAAGTCAATCCACTCAGAGGGCATTTTCTGAAGGAGAACTTATGAAGAGCTGGTGAAGAAACCAAGCCTTCAATGCAGGGTGACCATATGACTGTAAATTTCCGGATTTGTCCTCTTTTTTTAGTCTCCTGCCTGTGTGTCCTCCAAAAGGGCTTCATTGTCCTCCATTCTGGCTTCATTTTGGACCTTTGCAATGGTGTGCAGTACCCCATCATGCCATACGTTGATGGATTTATATTAATTTCAAAAATTGGTTTCCTATCAAAGGTTATGGCCAAAAAACTAAAAATAAACTAAAAATAAAAATATGCATTGAGCTCTATGGGAAAGTGGAAGTGCCAAATATCGCTGCTTTACTCATAAGTAAGCAAATGTGCCTTTGTCTGCCAGAATGGCCAGACTGAGAGGAATCCAAGAACTTGTCATCCTTTCTTAAGGCTTGGGCATCTGCCCAAACACCAACTATGGCCAAGTTATAGGATGCCAAATTGTTATGACCTTAGGATGCCAAATTAGGATGCCAAATTGTTATGACAGCAAAAGGACAAGAGATTCTTTGGCAGGCATGCACATCAAATCATGAACTTCCTATCTTTACTACCTACCGTGCTTCTATTTCCCCCATGCGGCCTCTCTTATGTCCAGCTGCTGTACTTACCCACAGCAAAAACAGCAGAGAAGATGCAGAAGGCGAATGATCCGAGCATGATGTGCATGTGTAGAGCAAGTCATAAAGTATCTCTGCTGGAATCATCCTGTGGTCTGTTATAGTCAGGAAGCTTCAATGTTTTGGGCAGGACTTCGGAGGAGGAGTGAGTGGTTTATGACTACCATTTCCCACCTCGTGACATCTGGTGCAAGACCAGTTAAGGCACGGATCCAAACTCTTTCCTAGCAGCCAAAGTGGGAGAATAATGAAACCAGAAGTTTCAGAATGATGTGTAATATCTGTAGGAGCTTATTTTATTAGCCAATCCTAACCGTGTCTACTCAAACGTAAGCCCCATTCAATGGGACTTACTCCTAGGAAAGTGTCTTTAGGATTGCAGCCTTTGTCTTTTGCAATTTATGATGCTCTTATACATCGTAATGCATGCATGTGGCAAGCATTATGCATGAGGCAACTTGCGTCTTGATATCTTTCGGGATCTGAAGAGCTGGATTCTACCTGGCATCCAACACACCTCCCAGGATGCTCCTGGATGACAAAGTTGTAGGGCAATTTCGACCACGGAGAATTTCTAAACTTTACAAAAGTTTTAAGATGTAATAAATAAGATGCACAGCAGTAACATGGTTTCTTTTGAAGAAGGAAAGAATGTACATCTTCTGTACCTCCTGCAAGTGATAACAAGAACCCTCCAAAATGCAGGACACCCAAGAAAAATGAAGGATGGTAGAATAAAAGCAACAAATATTCATATACTGTATTTACTCAAATCTAATATACCATCAAATCTAATACGTACCCTATACTTATGATCAAAATACCATATTTACTCAAATCGAATTAACCATCAAATCTAATGCGCACCCTGATTTTGGATACTGAATTTGGCTGGGAAAGCTGAGCGTTAGATTTGAGAAAATACAGTATATAGCTTAAAATGTAAAGGTAAGGTAAAAGTGTCTCCCGTAGGCTGTCCTGCTAGTCTTGTCTGACTCTAGGGAGCGGTGCTCATCCCCATTGCTAAACTGGATAGCCAGCATTGTTCAAAGACACTTCCGTGGTCATGCAGCTGGCTTGTCTATATGCAGAAGTACATGGAACGCCGTTACCTTCCCACCAAGGTGGTACGTTTTTATCCACTTGCATGCTTTCAAACTGCTGGGTTGGCAGATGCTGGGCAAGAGACAGGAGCTCACTCCGTTTTGTAGTACTCAGGTCCTGAAAACTGCTGAACTCCCAATCTTCAGATGGGCAGGCACAGCACCTAAAACCACTCAGCCACTGGGGGACTTACATATGCTAACTATTGCTTATATGTGGTTATATCGCTTACATGTGGTTAATTAAACTCTATGTGCTTTTAAATACTATGTGTAATGAATCTGAATTTAATTTATGTGTGTAAAGTTAAAATTAAATTAAAATTATTAAATTTAAATTTAAACTATGCGTGAATTTAGGAAGGTGCTGCTTTTTCTATGATGAGCTAAAATCCCCTCTTATATGCAATGCTTACAGGTGGAGCCACTTTGTCCTCCATTCTATATGGTGACCCTGGCTGGTTAGGTAACAGCATTCCATTCGCTTTGGCATTATGGCTGCAATCCTAAAGACAATTTCCTGGGAGTAAGACCCATTAAATCCAATGGGTCTTACTTCTGAGCAGACATGGTTAGGATTGTGCTCTTACACCCAAATCCAGAGTAATCATGGGAGCACATAAGAGACATTACTTGCACCCGTAGTTACTGCATCACCTAGTGAAAACCTATGGGAAATTCATATTGGAATCCAGAGTAAGTTGTTCTTACACCGGAGCTAGGACTCCCCGTAGTTACTCTGGATTTTCCCTTTAGTCATACTGGCCATGGACAGCATTGGCTCTTCGACATTGTAGTGGGGATGAGCACCGGTTCCTAGAGTCCATCACAACTAGCAGGGCAACATGTAGGGAACACATGAACACCTTGATAAGCATTCAAGCTTATCACAAGGCATGAGCAGGCAACCGACAGCAACTGTTACTGTTTGATCAGGAGGAAACTACAAGTATATCAACAGTAACATAATGCAGGATGTTAACTGTTTCTTGTTATTGTTAGATCTAATTTTAAACAAGCCTAATGGACATATCATGGAGGCCTCTATTAATACAATTCACACACACACACACACACACACACACACACACCCCTGATCCTTGATTTCCGTATCCACAGGTCTTTCCATGGATCCTTGGTTTCCGTATCCACAGGTAGTCCCTAGGATGAATCACCCCTGCTACTGGGGTTAGGGGTAGACATGCCTTTATATCATTAGGCTCAAACATTATACCTCCAAATAATTATTTGCAGGATAGGGCAGGTGGGAGGCAGGACCGTGCAGGGGTGGCGGTCTCCCATTTCTCCATGTTATGGGTTGCCACAGAGGCTGTTTGTCCTACAACAAAGGCTGAACAAAACCTAAAGCAAACCTAAAGGTTTGTTTTCCAGAGTACCTACAGGAGCACGTAAGAAACGTTACATGTACCCGTAGTTACTGCATCACCTAGTGAAATTCACATGCAATCATATGGGAAATTCATATTGCATTCCAGAGCAAATTGTTCTTGGGAAATTCATATTGCAATCCAGAGCAAATTGTTCTTACACCGGAGCAAGGACTCCCCGTAGTTACTCTGGATTGCACCCTAAGGCTGCAATCCTAAAGACACTTTCCTGGGAGTTAGACCCATTGAACACAATGGAGCTTATTTTTGAGTAGTCATTGTTAGGATTGTGCTTTTTGTTGGCTCAAAGTTATTTTTTCTCCTGGGGCGGGGGGGGAATAGGGTTGCCATAATTTCCACAAAATTAGGACAGGACCCTCTGCCCTATTTGCTGGAATGTGAACACAATCCCCCCAAATCAGGATTGTCCCTATTTTCAAGGACATATGGCATGCTTAACCCCTCCAAATTTCTTGCACCTGCAAGTTTGGAACAATCTTTGCTGCTAATGAAATCCATTGGATTATTATAAGATTATTATGAGATTTGTGAGAGCTCCACCTCTGAGATGAAAGGATCGTTTGGATTTGGATGGTGCAAGGAATGTTTCAAAAGTTGAGATTTAGTTTATGGGGAAAGAGTTTATCAACCGGTCACACTTAACATGTCTTACTCCTTTATTCATTTAGCAATACATATGCAATCAGGGAGGAAGGTATAGCAGGGGTTGCAGTAAGGGAATTACCAGCAAGGAGCTGATAAGAAACTTAGAAACGGGGATAAGCAGTGCACCCTATAGTCCTGACATATAGGGTGTGGTGCTCATCCCTGTTTCTAAGCCAAAGAGCCAGAGTTGTTAAAAGACACTTCCGTAGACATGGGTGCTGGCAAGATTAAATACTGAAGCACATGGAACACTGTTACCTTCCCACTGAGCTGGTACCTATTCATCTACTTGCATTTCACATTGCCAGGTTGGCAGGAGCTGGGCAAGATATGGGAACTCGTCCCATCTTGTAGCACATGGGTCTCAATTCAAACCTGGCTTGCCGGTTGACAGGCACAGCATCTTAACCGTTGAGCCACTACAGCCACTAAGGGCTGTGGGTGGCACAAGTGGTTAAGACACTGTGCCTGTTAACCAGGAGGCCAGGGTTCGAGACCTGGGTCCCCACAAGATCAGGGGAGCTCCTATCCTTAGCCCAGTTCTGCGATGCAGCTGGAACCATCATATCGGCCCTGCCGCTCCATTGGACTATTTCAGTGGCATGGAGAGGAGGGATTTGCTGCTTGGGTAACAGCCTATCCTCCATATTAATCTACCCAGGCCTTCATGCTTTGCATACAGCATCGAGCACGATGCCATAGTATTTCAAGACTGATGGATGCCAGTACAATACTACAGCCCTAATCCCTGGTTAGGACCACAAAAGTCCCAGCATATGTCTGATGAAATTTAGCTGGCTAAGAAATTTAGGCTGGCCTAACTCAGCTGGCCTATCATTCTGTGTTGGTGTGAGAAGGTCAGTGTATGCCGCATTGGCCTGACCTCCCCCCAGGAATGGTGCAAAAGAGGAACAAGAGGACATATGATCACCCTGAGTCTGGGAAGTCACCCTGGCCCCTTTAAAGACAATTTTCTTTGGCAAAAGCAACGATCTGCATCAGTGTGGCTCGGCAGGAAGAGCTAGATAAGGAACTGCTTGATCTCTTGGGAGCAGCCGAGTCCTCCATTTAATTGGGAGTGGAAGGAATCACCACCTTATCTAGCATAATATCTAGATTTATTCATAATATAATATCACATATTTTCCAGAACTGCCCTTGTGTACACCTACTATTCAAATCGAAACGTTATCATTTGGGATCTTCAGTGAAGAGGGATGAATAAGGATAACAGTTTGAGACTCATCTGCAAGTGTGGGATCCACCTATGTTCTTGTCTGTCTTTCCTTGCACACTCTGAATCCATATTTCCAGCCCAGTGATGGCAAAGGAATATAAGAACATAAGAAGAACCAGGCAGGATCAGACCAAGGACCTATTCAGCCCAGCTTTCCGTACAGTGGTGCCTCACATAAAGAGCTTAATTCGTTCCGGAGGCATGCTCTTTAAGTGAAACGCTCTTTAAGTGAAGCGGATTTTCCCATAGGAAATAATGGAAACAAAGATGATTGGTTCTACAACCCCCAAAATATTCATATAAAAATATTAATTGGATGTAAAAATGATGACAAAACACTGGAATTGAATTCAAAACATGCATTCAATGTGCATGATCCTACGAAGTCTACTTAGGCTGCAATCCTAAAGACACTTTCCTGGGAGTAAGCCCCATTGAACCTGCTGGATGTTCAAGGCGGTCGGTGGGGGCACTTGGGGGCAGTTCAGGGTAGCTGTCTGGCACCCCCAGGCAACTGCCCCCAAGTTGGGGACAGTTAGAGGCAGCAGCACTGGCCAGCAGACCTTTTGAAGAACCTCCGTGTGGAGCATCCTGGCTGCATAGCACGCATGCCCATAGCGCGCTTGCTTGTTAAGTGAAGTAGAACTTGTTATGTGAAGCAAGATTTCTTGGAAATTTATACTTGTTATGTGAAACACTTGTTATGTGAGGTACCACTATATCTCATTAGATGTATCAGGGACCCACACTTAACCATAAGTAACGTGCATCCTATTGTCGCTCCTTTGCAGTTGGCAGGTGATATCACACACCTGTCCAACCCTGAGACTTTCTGTGGTGTGGAATAAGATGATGGGGTTTCTGTGTTTACGTATTAAGTACCTTCCCACACCCAGGGTGTCTGAACCTCAAAAGGAGGACAAGGTCTTGGATTCCTCTCAACCTGTCCTTTCTGGCGGACAATGACATGTTTGCCTACTCACTAATCAAGCTGCTATATTGGGCACTTTCACTTTCCCATAGAGCTCAATGCATATTTTTTATGTATTTTAGGTTTTTTGGCCATAACGTTCAATAGGAAGGAGATTTTTCAAAACTGATTTTTGCATTGGATTCTACTCTTCAATACAAATCCAATGACATACGACACGATGGCGTACTTTGCACCACTGAAAAGTTCCAAAATGAAGCCAAAATGGAGGACAATGAAGCCTTTTGGAGGACACCTGGGCAGAAGGCTAAAAAAGAGGCAAATCCATAAAAATCTGGTCAAATGGTCACCCTGTCCGCACCCAACGAAACCAGTTTTTCTTTGCCCCAAGCCGGTTTTTCCTGCTGGCCCAGACAGACCAGCCTTGTCAGATGCATGGAGAATTCATTTGACTAACTGAGTAAAATGTATTTTATCGGATGACTGCATTAACAGAAATACAATTTACCTCCCACTAAACACATTTTTAGGATCCCTATTACGCCCCCTCCCCACTTAAAAAGCAATTTGCAAATCGGTATGGCGTATAAACAGATACTAGTTTATACTAAATTCTAAATTATGGGGAGGACAACATCCTCCTTTTTCTGTAGGATATTTCTTACTCCTGCTGTAGTACTCCTGAGCCATAATTAATTAATTAATTAACTAACTAACTGGTTAATTAATTAATTTAAAAGATTTATATCCCACCTTTCCTCTGTAAAACAACAGATGCCCAAGGTGGCAATTAATAATGATTAATAAAATAATGTGACCATTATGAATACAATGAAACTTGGCAGGATGATGGAGAAAGCCATGTTCCCTGCAACCAGGCTGGGGTTCCCATGGGAGAAATGGAAAGTTTCATGTTGCAGAGTCAG
Organism: Cryptoblepharus egeriae; assembly: GCA_030015325.1. Lineage (NCBI taxonomy): Eukaryota > Metazoa > Chordata > Lepidosauria > Squamata > Scincidae > Cryptoblepharus > Cryptoblepharus egeriae. The sequence goes on from JAREYC010000014.1 coordinate 3,829,096, forward strand.
GGGGATGCCAGTGCCAAGGATTCCTTCCTTGGTACCGCAGCCTCTTGCATAAAACGGACGATGCCTATTAGTTGACTGAGTTGTACTTTTCTCCTGAGATGGATCTTTATCCATTAAAATAACTGCATCCTCCGCCTTATCTTTCTTTGGGTCGGTTTCCTTAGGATGCTTAGATGTAGTCTGAGTTATAGAGTGCTCCTTAGTGGTCAGTGACACCTTAGACATATGTGACTCTGTGGTTGTAGATCGCTCTGTAGTTGTAGATGGCTTTGTAGTTGGCTCCGGAGTTGTAGTCGACTCTGCAAAAGGATCCATATATATGGATAATATATTATTATTGTGGCATTTAATCCTGGTAAGCAAAATTCACTTACTCTAAGGATGGCAGAAGTGAGTGGGGGGTGTTCTCTCTGATACTTCCAGGTGAAGTGGTTTGATATCTGCTTGACCTCAAAAGGACCATCATCATTTTGAGCCAGTTTGAAAGTGAACTTGTGCCAGGCTCAGCACACCATTCACTGTCTCCTCCTTGCCCAAAGTTGTGCCCATCTCTGCTCATCACACTTTCCCTGTAGTAGTTCAGCATCCTGCCCTTCCACATTTACTCCTCTTCTCTGTCCAAGGCTTCCTTTTATTTTATTTAGGAGAGGTCATCTGGAAGTGCCCAGGGGAATGGCTTGGATTGGGGAAGGAGTCCCTACTTCTCCTTTGCACAGTTTGAGGAGGATGACACCTACCTGAAGATGTCCTCCTCGATCCAGGTGCAGTGACCCTGGGGGTGGTTTTCAGGGGATACGCTCCTGTACAAAATACCACCACCTCTGTAGGTGAGTACCGGCACACAGACACTTTCCCTATAATCCAGAGTAACTATGGGAGCACGTAAGAGACATTATGTGCACCCGTAGTTACTGCACCACCTAGTGAAAACCTATGGGAAATTCATATTGCAATCCAGAGTAAATTGTTCTTACACCAGAGCAAGGACTCTCCATAGTTACTGTGGATTCCGCCCATAGTCACAAACACTCACAGGTGAGTACAGGTGAGTACCAGCACCATTTTCCAGAAGAATAGGACTGACCCTACAATCCAGAGTAACTACAGGTGCACATAAGAGACATTACCTAGTGAAAACCTATGAGAAATTCATACTGCAATCCAGAGCAAATTGTTTTTACACCAGAGCAAGGACTCCCCATAGTTACTCTGGGTTGTGTGAAGTGACCCATTTCTCTGGATTGTGAAGTGTGAAGTGACCCATTACTCTGGATTGTCCTAAGTGACCCATTTACCTTCTATGATAAATCCATGAATGGTGATGCACTCAGTCTCCGAATCGGCACATGTCACATACACAGGCTTGCAGGACGAAGCGTCGTGACCAAAACATGAGGGACACTTCAGCTTGCCCTGAGACGGATTTGCTGGTGGTGCTTAGAGAAGGAAAAAAAAGAGGATGAGCCAGATCTCTTTGCATTTGCCAACACTACAGAAACCTGCAAACCCAGTTTAACTGGAGACAGTAGATGGAGAAACTGGGAAAAATGCAGTCAGGAATGGACTTAGGAGTTGTGGGGTTCAATTAGAAACCTACTTTTTTTTGCATAAACCCACATTCACAATCAAGGTAACCTTAAATCCTTGCAGTGCAATCCTTGCTTGTTTACTCAGAAGGAAGTACTATTGTATTCAATGGGGCCTCCTCCCAGGAAAGTATGTTTCGGATTGCAGCCATAAATGAAATTTATGATAGATTTTATCACTACAGTAGAATGGAAACCAGTTAAAAGGTGCGCTATTTTTAAATAATTTTTTTCCGATTGTATGATTATAGATTTTTCGATTGTGAGCCCTTTTGGGACAGGGTGCAGATCATTTTTGAAAACACCATAACATTTGTTTTAGTGGCTGTGAAATATTCACTACAAATATTTATTTTATTTTTACCCTACCACAGGACCCCCTTACACATGAAGCCAAAATGGGAAGAATTGGTCCAGCTGGCTAAAATCCGACCCTGAATGCCCACCTCTCCAATATCCCCATGTTCATACAGCTTGTGGGCATCCATACTCAAGAAATGAAGACAATCCAATGCAAAGCAATATATGATGAGGCACGGAGCCCACATGCCACAACCCCTATAAATTTTATTAGGCGCTAAAGTCCAAATCGGAACTTCCCTCTACCTAGTGCTGGGCTCCAGTAGGTTTGCACCTACTCTATGGAACCGGTTGTTAATGAGAGATAGGACATATAAAGTTTAAAAATAGCCATTTAAAAGTGGCTGCCAGATGGGCAGAGAACCGGTTCTTAATTTCTTGGAATCCCATCACTGCCTCTACCCATTCACCCATCCCAAGCTTGAATCAGGTCTGATCCTCACATACCTTTAAAATCCTTTTTATTGCATTTATTTACGTGGCAGCACGTGGTGTTGCTCCTCCAGTACTCTCCATTTGCAGAGATGCTCACCACCCCTTTTATGCAAGACTCAGACTTGTTCACGCAGGTTTTGTATATTCCTGAGACTGTGGTGTTTCCTGATTTGAGAGGGAAAAGGTCATGAAGGAATTGTCGGGAAGCCCATGGATGGAGAGCCGTCCTCCCGCCCCACTATAACAGGGGCACATAGTTGTGTACTGATGTAGCCATGCTTCAACACATGCCTCTGCAATATCATTATCCCTTTTTCCTGCTGTTCCAATTTTGCAGGAATCAAACTTGATTGTCCCTAAGTTGATCCTCCAAAATAGAAAAAGGAATTCCACAAGGGAGGTGCTGCAACCTTCATTGTGTTCCTAATGGTCAAATTCTTTTATTAATCATTATTATTAATAATAATGATTAATAATATTAATAATTATTATATTATAATATATTAATATTAATAATAATTAATAATTAATATTAATAATAATAATAATTCAGAAGGTGGGTGAGTCTGGAGTAGGGTTGGCACATGTCCAAAACAACAGGGACAGTCCTGATTTGGGGGGAATATGTTCATATACTGGCAAATGGGACAGAGGGTCCTGACCCAATTTTGTGGATGAGGATTATGGCAACTCTAGTCAGGAGCAAAGCCTCCCTTAAAGACCTGAGCCCAGGTGCTCCTGTCCCCAAGGCAAGTCTCCCTGTGGCTGGCCTGGAATGCCAGTGCCAACTGCCTTGGCCCTGAGGCATAACTCTGTACTGGCCACACAACATCCTCATGTGCCCTTAATGGGTCTCATAAGGTGCTATCAGTGCCACAGGCACTGAGATTTCAAAGCTTGGTCTGACCATGTGGACCCTCCAATGAATGTGGGTATTCCAATGAGTCTCCCAAACACTACCCACATGGAACGCTCTTTTTCGTGACTATGCTCTGCTCCACAACTGTGGACAGGATTCCAGGGCTGGTAGGAAATGCAGTCAGAAGCACGTTTGCCTACCCAGATTAGTCTCTGCTGCGACTGTAACACAAGCGCCATTTTCACTGACGGAGCAGACTTTGTTGTAGCAATCTTTTCCATGGGTACATATACACTCCGTGAGCTTGGCTAAGGAGAATCAAAACAAAACCATAGATAGATAGATAGATAGATAGATAGATAGATAGATAGATAGATAGATAGATAGATAGATAGATAGATAGATAGATAGATAGATAGATAGATAGATGCTGACAATGTCAATCACAGGTAAACATAAAAATCGGGAACACCTTAGATTTGATGGTGCATTAGATTCAAAGATGTATGGTGTATTAGGAACAATTATGGCTTTACACTGATGCCCACATGGCCCTCCCCATGCCCTGGTAGAGAACCTATCCTGCTCTTCAGACTACTAACTCACAGTGGTCATCGCTGGCTATCAATGAGAGGGCAGCCAAAAGGCAGAGGAGATGAAGCTTCATTATTCTTGCAACGGAAATGGTCTGTTTTTGGTGGTTTCTGTGACTATAGGATTGAAATAACGAGAGGTTGATGAGAGAGAGAGAGAGCGAGAAAGAGAGAGAGAGAGAAGTTAGATAATGGGATTCGGTAGCCTGGTCGGATTAATATAACTAACTAATAATAATATCGAATAATTAATAGTTATATTAATTATATTAATAATATAATTACTATATTATTAATTAATTAATATAAATTTATATATTCATAGTTTATTAATTAATAAACCTATCATCCAAGTTCCCATAAATATAATAAGGCAAAAAAAGTATTAAAGTCCAATTAGTAAACTGGGAGCATATAAGGAAATAACAAAGAAAGCCATAATAAAAACACAGGAATTGGGGGGGAAAGGATTTAAGTTCACAATGGAACAGTCCCATTAACGAAGCCAACTGAATTCCCTGTGGTAGGGAGTTCCACAGGCTAGTGGTCACCACAGTGAAAACTCTCCAAGGTAGGCTTCTCTCCAAGGTGCCCTGCTTGCTTATGACGCAGCTGGAAAGTTAATTTGGTCCACATCCACAGTGGTTTGATATCATGTGCAGCCAGATGCTATCGTTTGGTGACGGGATTTCTAGCCGCGCAATGGCCGCACGCATTAAGTTACCAGGGGTTTTCCCCCATCGATTCTCCATCAGGCTCTGCCTATTTACCATACTGTGTTATCTTTACAGAAGCAGGTCAGGAATAAAATGTCGGTTTTATGGGGTCACAACAGAATGGGGAAAGAACAAAACAGTACGCAAGGGAAGCCAATAATTCAACATTGTATATCTCGTTGCCCTTATCAAGAAGCTTGTATTTCTAGTGTTGGCAGATATTATGGTATACATGGTATACATAATTATATGTATATATTTAGGGAAGCAGATCTGGCTGAATTTGGGGCTGTGATGAAGGAAGTTCTATGACATTTTAGAGCAGGAGTCTCCAAAATTTCTGGCAGGAGGGCCATAAACGGAAGAATTTTCAAGTGCAGAGCCTCAGTCGTCGTCGTCATCATCATCATCATCAAACAAATTTGCCTTGAAAATAGATTCTCCTTGAAAAATATCCCCAGGTCCAGAGTAACCCAAAGTTCAGTGCCAGACATGTAGGGATTCCTTGGAACATAGGTTCGCATGGAAAGCAATCCCTTTGGCCACAGCGCTCAGCCAGTTGTCGACTGAACATCAATGTACTGAAAGGCTTACCATTATTCTAAAATGCACAAACAGCACACCAGCACAACCCTGCTGGATCACATGCAGCAAAGAATTCCTCGCTTACCTGGATATTATCCTGACTCTCCGTGGATTTGTTGTCTTTCAGCAGAGACCAGCTGGATGGGAAGGCTGGCGCCTCTTATACATATACACATACATACAATAGTGCGTCAGGACTGGCTATCAGTGGGGAGGGAGCAGATATGGGAGAAACAGGGAGGGTGGATAAGGGGTGTTAGAGATGGCAGAGAAATGCTGGATGCTGCGATTCAATGCGTGATGCTACCAAGTGTGGGACCCAAGACCCATTTAGTCCAACTTCCTATATCGCACAGTGGTGCCCCAAATACTTCATGGACCATACAAGATACCTACAATCTGTTGTCACTTCCTTGCATGTTTCATATAGTCCTCATGATTTGTCACATGTGATGGACTTCTCCACTATCAATCTGTCCAGTCCCTTTTTAATGGCATAAAGACCAGACACTGTCACTATATATCCTGTGACGAGGAGTTCCACAGATTACTGACATTTGCTCCCTGGTTTCATTGTCAAATGGCCATGAGCCTTTATTCTATAAATATGTCTACTAAGGGTGGATATGACAGAAGATGCCCAGCATGACCTATACCTGCAACAGGTGTGCAGTCTGAGACAGTTGGGTCAGGCCTAATCTTAGAGCACAGTCCTAACCATATCTACTCAAGAGTAAGCCCCATTGTGTTTAATGGGTCTTACTCAGTGGTGGGCTCTAGCAGGTACGCACCTACTCTATAGAACCGGTTCTTAACAAGAGATAGGACATATAAAGTTTAAAAATAGCCATTTAAAAGTGGCTGCCAGATGGGCAGAGAACCGGTTCTTAAATTTTTTGAAGCCCATCACTGGTCTTACTCCCAGGAAAGTGTCTTTAGGATTGCATTATTAGGCTGCAGTCCTAAAAGTACTTTCCTGGGAGTAAGCCTCATTGGAGTCAATTGAACTTACTTCTGAGTAGACATGAATAGGATTGCACTGAAAGTCTCTCTGCTTCCAATCCACAGAATGATGCCTTCAGAAAAGAATAATGGGGCAAAGATCTTATACAGTGATACCTCATAACATGCGCCTCACATAACAAGCGTTTCACATAACAAGTATGAATTTCCAAGAAATCTTGCTTCACATAACAAGTTCTGCTTCACTTAAAAAGAAAGCATGCTGTGCAGCCCTGAGGCTCTGTGGAGAGGCTCTTTAAAAGGGCTGCCAGCCAGTGCTGCTGCCTCTAACTGCCCCCAACTTGGAGAGGAGTTGCCTGGGGGTGCCAGAGGCAGCTGCCCCTAACTGCCCACAAGTGCCCCCACTGGCCACCTTGAACCTCCAGGAAAGTAAGCCTCCCAGGAAAGTGTCTTTGATTGCAGCCTCCTAAGCATGTCTACTCAGATGTAAGTCCCATTGTGTTCAATACTCCCAGGACTGCAGCCTAAGCAGACCTCATAGGATCATGCACATTTTACATCCAGTTAATATTTTTATATGAAAATTTTGGGGGTTGTGGAATCAATTGTCTGAGTTTCCATTATTTCCTATGGGAAAATCCGCTTCACTTTAAGAGCGTGTCTCGGGAATGACTTAAGCTCTTTATGTGAGACACCACTGTACTCAGACCTTAGGTAAAGGGCTCATGAACTCATTCCTCTCCAAGAGACATGTCTGTCCCACATACCCCAGACATAGGTGGAGTGGAGTGAACAGGTGCTGCCAACCCTGCAAAACATCTCTAGCTGATCTAGCTGGGGAGGAGAGGGTTAAAGAAGGTTCGAAAGCCCTTTGCTTCTATATGGGAATGAAAGACATTTTATGATCACTACTACCCTTTAACTTACAAGACAAGCCGCTGTTTCTTGGCCAAAGATGTCCAGCAGCATCCCAAAATGTAGGAAACCCAAGAATAATGTAGGACAAAATAAAATTTTAAACACTCAAATATATTGCTTTTGTGTGGTTGAGTCTGCAATCCTAACAATACTTTTCTGGGAGTAAGGCCCACTGAACACAATGGGGTTTACTTTTGAGTCGACAGGGTTAGGATTGTGCTGTAATTTAAACACGATGGCTGCAATCCTAAACACACTTTCCTGGGAGTAAGACCCATAGAAGAAAATGGGACTTACTTTTGTGGAGATATGGTTAGGATTGTGTTGGATATTAATTTTTATTCAATTTAAAATTATTACATTTATTTATTTTATTTTATGAGATGTGTATCCCGGCTTTCTTCCTTAACAAAAGGAAACCCAAGGTGGCTAACAACATTTAAAACAACAATAAAATACCATTATAATTTATGACATATAAATTATGATTTACAAGAAGGCAACATGCTGCCTGTTTGCTAGGAAAAAGAGGACAAAGAAGAATTTTCCAGGACACATGGCTAAAAAGGAGGATATTAGAACAATCCAGAGTAGCTATAGGAGCTCTTACACTGACATATGAGACATTTACGTTGACACAGTTATGGTGCCACCTATGGGAAACCTATGGGCAATGCATACAGCAATCCAGAGTAAATTTTTCTTACGTCGACGTACGGGGTCCTGTAGATACTCTGGATTGTGCTGTATGTCTTGGAAAAACAGGACAATACCCAAATCCAGAGTAACTACGGGAGCACGCAAGAGACTTTACATGCACCAGTAGTTACTGCACCATCTAGTGAAAACCTATGGGAAATTCATATTGGAATCCAGAGTAAGTTGTTCTTACACCGGAGCAAGGACTCCCCGTAGTTACTCTGGATTTTGCCCATACGGTCATCCTAGGAAGGGGAAAAGTGAGGCTCTGTCCAAATGCAATTTTGTGGGTTCAAGTAAAGGAACTTTGGTGAGCAAGCCTATTTCCAAGTTTACCTGCCCAGGTGGGATCCCTGGATTTGGAGACTTTACTCTTGCGGGTTTTGGATTCTGTTTAGATGGGTGTATAAATATTTGTGCAAATCTGTCTCTTTTCTCCTTGGACTTTGGACTCTTGCAGGTGCCAGGAAAGCTGGCTCAGGAGTCGCCTGTTTATCTCCAATGACGCCAAAAAAGGTACAGTATTTGCTTATTCTGAAAGTGCTTTATTAAAGAGCCACATTGATCAGATTGTGCGGTTAGCCGAAATAAACAACTCTTTCTTTATAATAGTGCTTTTCTTTTTGGCCTGGGCTATCACTTCAAGAAGCCAAGGGTAGAAACCTGAACCCACTGGATAGGTGTTAGCATGAAAACATGCTAACCGTGTTTTCAAACAGCATCTCCCAACAAAATGCAAAAATAGGTATAGACCCCACAAAGATAGGATCGTCGTATGTCCCCCAAAACAGTGACAAAACCCATTTTGGGGGATTGTGTTCACATATTGGCAAATGGGACAGAGGGTCCTGTCCCGATTTTGTGGAAGAGAATTATGGCAACCCTACACAAAGGGGTTGATGGAGGGAGCTACAACCCCACCCAAAGTATGGCCAAATGATAGGAAATAAACACATTTATCACTGTTGTAGTCAAAGTTGATTGATAATAAAAAGGATAATAAAGTCAAAGGGATTGACAATAATAGGGGAAGGTGAGATTTGCTTAGGTCTTGGACTATGATAGCCAGGATGACTGGCAGGGTAGTAGAAGGGCAGGGCTGTGTGTAGGGTTTTCAGGGTTTCCGACTCTCGGCCGGCTTTTCTCTGCTGCCACTGGCTTTTGAAGGGGGGTTGCATGTGACTCTGCTGAGATTGAAGACAGTTCCTGCAGAATACAGCCCTATTCCCAAAGGCAGAGAACAGGCAGTCCCGGTGCTGCAGCCTCTTGCGGTGAACCTGGACGGAGCACCACCTATAGAAAGGGAATAAAACCAGTTACAGGTTGCCACAGTGGAAGACAATGTGGCTAGAATCCTAATGACACTTTCCTGGGAGTAAGAACCATTGAACACAATGGGGCTGACTTTTGAGCAGACATGGTTAGGATTGTATCTGCTACAACCGTGTGCCAGGAAGTCTCGAGTTCAAATCCTTCACCATTTCACAAGGTGGTATTAGCAAACCACTGGCCCCTAGCCTCGTTCTACCATCCTCCCTCCACAATCCTTAGTATGAGAGACAAAATACTGAGCTACGGTGGGTGACCATATAGAATGGAGGACTGAGTGCTGTACTGTTAACCATTGCATAGTAGAGGGAATTAAGGCAGGTTTAGTTCAATATAGAAGGGTTTAGGCTGCAATCCAGAGCAAATTCAACCTGCTCTGACCTAACTGCACTCTCCTAACTATTCTGTATCCAGAGCAGAAAGTTATGCTGAATCCAGAGAGTCAGGAAGCCTGGGCTGCCCTAACTGCTCCAGAGCATGCTAAGGAATTGACACAAGGGGAAGACTTGCTCCTGAGGAGACACCCCTCAGATCACACTGAACAAGGAACAGCTGTGGTGCCTACAGTGGTGACATACCTCAGCACATCACCTGGTGCGGAAGTCTGTGCGTCATCCCTGGGATGCGCCCCCCTCCCCCAACGTGGACTGCACAGTCACCAAAGTTGGCGCCTGCGCAGTTGTTTCTGAAGCCAACTGGCTTCAGAAAGAGTACTGCGCAGGCACCATCTCTGACACCTGCGCAGTACTTTTCTGAAGCCTTTTGGCTTCGGGGGAGACTGTGCAGGCGTCAGAGTTGGTGCGTGTGCAGTACTCTTTCTGAAGCCATTCGGCTGCCGCTCCGCCTCCTGAGTGAGGCCGAATGGCTGTGCAGAGGCGCGGACTTTCTCTGCTCTAAGGAAGTCTCCTCTGAAGCTGTTCGGCATGCTCAGTGTGTTTCTGCGCAGTGCATCTCAGATGGCCGTTCAGGCCAGCTCCTCAGACAAGTGGCAGCTTCTGGCTGATTCTCCGCCTTGGAGCAGGCCTGAATGGGGGTGCTGACGCCTGGGGCCTGCCAAAGGACAGTCAAACTCCTCCGGCACATCACCCCATACGGAGCGCATCCCCAATGCAGCCCACACCAGCCGCACCAGTCTGGTGACGCCACTGGGTGCCTGCCTTCTAAGGAGTCCCTGATGAGATGCCAGTACATTCTACAGTGAATACAAGGGGCTTCTTGGAGTGGCCTGCTGGATCCTGAGGTTTGTGGGCAGCCGTAGTTTGTTCCATATCCTGAGGTTGAGAGGAAGGAGTTGCAGCTAGGATGGCCAAGAACTCAGATTTTTGGTCAGCACTGCCATTCTTACTCAGGCCTTATCATGGACCCCAATGGGTCTACTCATTACTATACCTGCTCCTGAGGTGGTATAACTCTGAGGGCTGGAAGAGGGCATTTCTGCCTTGGAAACAGGCTCTGGATTCAGAGTAACTGCTCTGCCCTAGGCAATGCTAAACATGCCCTCAACTTGCCTCTCCTGAGCTGCTTAGGCTGCCCCAGTTAGGGCAGAGCAGGTCCACCTCTCTTAGGGCACCCTATCTTGCCTTGCTCTGCCCTAAGCCTCCTTCAGAGTAACTGGGCTGGAGCATCTTGCAGTTGCTCCAACCTAGTGTTAGATAGGGCAACCTAAGGGCTCTTATGTGGACAGATTAGTTGCTCTGGATTGGGCTGTCAAAAAGCAGCACCTGCCTCAATTCCCTCTTCTGTGTAACGATTAAAGGTACAGGCACACTGTCCTCCATATTATATGGTCAACCTGGCTATGGGTTTTGTATAGATTATTGTCACAAGAGCATACCAACGCTACGGACTTGCACCCCTTTATTTTTCACATTTTTATCTTGCCCTTCATTCAAGGGGCACAGAGTAGTTTTACCTGGTTTCTTCCTTTCTTTTGTCCTCACAACACTCCTGTAAGGTAAGCAAGGCTGTGGGTCACTGGCCTAAGATCACCAAGAAACAGGGTGACCAGATGCCCAAACCTCAAAAGGAGGACAAGGTCTTGGATTCCTCACAGCCTGGCCTTTCTGGCAGACAATGGCATGTTTGCCTACTCACAAGTAAAGCCGCAATATTGGGCACTTTCACTTTCTCATAGAGCTCAATGCATATTTTTTTATTTTTAGTTTCTTGGCCATAACATTTAATAGGAAGGAGATCTTTCAAAACTGATTTTTGCATTGGATTCTGCTCTTCGATACGAATCCAACGACATATGACATGATGGGACTGCACACAAGTTCCAAAATGAAGCCAAAATGGAGGACAATGAAGCTCTTTTGGAGGACACCCAGACAGGAGACTAAAAAAGAGGACACATCTGGAAATTTCCAGTCACCTGGTCACCCTAGTTCTGGGAGTCAACGTGGCTGTTGAGCAACCTGCACCTTACCTGTGTTCATCATCCCAGACACAGAGATGCAATGACTGTCGGCTCCTGCGCAGCTCAGAGTATCGATCCCATCACAATGATCTGCGCCGAAGGCAAAGCAAACAGGGCATTGCAGCCCATTGGAGGTGAGGTTCACGGGCGGCACTGGGGAGACAGAAAAATGCAGAAGCCTTAGAGCCCAAACCTGACTATGTCTACTCGAAAGCAAGCTCCATTGTGTTCAATGGGTCTTACTCCCAGGAAAGTGTCTTTAGGATTGCAGCCGCATTGTCTTTCACTGTGGCAATCTGTAACTGGTTTTACAGTTTTGATTGTGCTCTTAGTTTGGTTTTCATGCCTCGATGGGAGGCGTAATACCCTACAGCAAGGAGAACCACCACTGGGTTCTCAGCACCACCACTGGCACCACCATTTGGGACCCAGAAACACCAACATGTTCACTTCTGACGTATTGACACCATCTGGGACCAGATGCCCAAAAGAGCCCAGATTACAGGTATAGAGGAGGTGGTCTGAGGCCCAGGGAACCCACACACAGCCTCGCTGGGCCTCAGAAGTCCTCCTGGATTCCATAGAAAAGCACTTCGGTGCTTTTTTAAAGCCTCCAAGATACCTTCTAAGGCATCCTGTGCCACATGAGGGCTGAATGTGGCCTCCCCATAAGTCAGAACTCCTTCCTGACACAGAGAGATGTGCCTTTGGGGGTGCAGGTTGGCATTTGCCCAAGGTGAGGCATCTTGGCATCTTGGGCCTCACCCATCACGGACCCCTTTAAGGATCCTCTGCTGGTGCAAGTGGTTAAGACACTGTGCCTGTTAACCAGCAGGCCAGGATTCAAGACCCGGGTCCCCACAAGACGAGGATTTCCTGCTACAGGTAGGGGGTTGGACTAGATGATCCACTGGGTCCCTTCCAACCCTATGATTCTATAGAGAGCTCTATGAGCACAGTGGCCACCGTTTGTTTGATGCTGCATTACTCCATGTATGTGCTAGTGCTCTGGGGCTCCCCAAAACTCCACACACAGGTTGGTGGGGCTCCCCAAGACTCCCTTCAAGAATGTAATGGTTTTAGACCTCTGAGAAGGAAAAGCATTGTCAAATTTTGCCGAACACAGGTTCAAAGTTGCCGATAAAATGTGCCAGAATGACAATTGCAAGGTTTATAGGGGAGAAAATGCAGGTTGTGACCTACAGCTCAGCTCTCGCCGGTTGCAGAGGTCATCTTGACAGCAGCTGGAAACACTTTGGATGTGGACCCCGGCGTCTGTGGTGATGCTGATGGAACCAGCGTAGCAATCGGTGGCGGCAACGCATGTTTTGAGGGTCTCTGTGCTGTCGCCGCCTCCTGGAGAAGAAAAGCAGCGTTGAGGAGAGGCAAGATGGTGGCACCTTTGCAATTTTATATCACGCACCCTGGCCAGGGGCCAACACTTTGGATATCGTAATGGAAGGTATGGCCACATGTTCTGCTGCTGTGGCGACAGCTTGAGGAAAATGGGACCATGAGACCCAGAGGACTGGGAAATGCAGTGCCACTACTGAAGGTGTGCAACCTTGAAGTCAGATACGTGGATAGTAGGCAGAGAAGGAACAACATGTACATTTCATGCACCTCTGAGAGGTATGGAAATTTGGGTTGTTCCTTCCCCTGCTGGGCCAGGAAAGAACGTCTCATCAGCTCAAGTTTATTTACTCACCCAAAGAGTTTGTCCCGACTATAGTTAGGCAAGTATCCTCATTAGCGGCGCAGGTATGCGCCAAGCCGGTGCAGCCTTCTCCAGGGCTGACACAAGTCTCACAGTTCAAACAGGAGCCTAAGAAAGGCGATAGAAGAAGAAAAACTAGATCATCTACATTCAGCAGAATATTTCTAAATAGGAAGGTCTGCTGGGATTTAGGTCTGCCTGAGATCCTCAGTTTCTCACCTGAGGAGGATGCATGGATATCAGTGTTCACAGTCTATACACAGTGGGTGTTCAGGGATCCAAAGAAGGCCAATGGCATCGCCTGTCCCAAATAGGTGGGACAGCACTTCAAGATCTCAGTTCAGATCCTATATCATCACACCTGTCCTATTCAGTTATTGCCACCTGGTGGTAACGGAAACCCAATGCATAGCGTATGGCACTATAATAGTGACAGCCACTAGCTTTGATGGCCTACAGGTAGGGTTGCCATAATTCTCTTCCACAAAATCAGGACAGGCTCCTCTGTCCCATTTGCCAGTATGTGAACACAATCCCCCAAAATTAGGATTGTCCGTTTTTTGGGACACATGGCAACTCTACCTAAGGCGATGTGTCAGAGTCACTAAAAAAAAGAGACCGATATTCCCAACTTGTGGGTCCTGGAGACATCAGGATGACCATTATGAAAGACAGGTTTTTTTTAATGGTCCATTGGTCTAATGAGCCACCTTGAGTCGGTCTACAAGCCGAGAAAGGCGGGATACAAATTTTTTATCTATATATATATATAAGGCATCTTCATCATCATCACTGACTCATCAATACCCAGCCAAAACTGCCAGGCCTATCAGCGTGAAATTTGACGAGGGTGTTCCTTCCATGATGGAGGGATCCACTAAGAACCAGTTTTCGGAAATTCCAACCAGAAGGGGGTGAAAAAGGGCGCAATGCGTTTTATAAAACTAATTATCATCATTACTGACTCATCACCGCCCTGCCAAAACCGCTGGGCCTTGAAGCATGAAATTTGAGGGGGTGTTCCTTTCGTGACCGAGGGGTGCACTAAGAACTGGTTTTCGGAAATTCAAACCAGAAGGGGGTGAAAAGGGGCGCAACGCGTTTTCTTCTCTATACTTTGTATTGAAGAATTGATGACTCATCAACATTCCGCTCCAATCCCCGGACCTAGAAGCATGAAATTTGGGGAGGGAGTTCCTTCTGTGACATGAACACCCACCAAGAACCGATGTGGAGAAATTTAACCTTTAAGCAGCCACTTAGGGGTTGCACCCAAAAGGGGTGCAACATGTTTCTGTCCTATACTTAACATGGAAGACTGACCAACCTCCAGGCAATTTGGTGCTTGGTGCTTAGTGCACTGGGGGATGTTTTCTGAGGGAGGGGTTGCACTGGGGAGGATGCTGCACATGGGCGATGTTGCTCATGGGGGTTGATGCGTATGGGGGATGTTGCACATGGGGGGTGCGCATGGGGGGATGATGCGCATGGGGGGATAATGCACATGGAGTAGATGAAGATGGGGATGTTGCATGGGGGGTTGATGTGTGTGGGGGATTGATGTGCAGTGGCGGGATAGGATACGGGGGAATTTTACTCCCTCAACGCGGGTATGCTTTTTGCTAGTATAAATAATAATAATATATATATAAACACTGACTCATCAACGCCCTGCCAAAACCGGTGGGCCTAGAAGCGTGAAATTTGGGGTGGTTGTTCCTTCCATGACTGAGGGGTGCACTAAGAACTGGTTTTCAGAAATTCCAACCGGAAGGGGGTGAAAAGGGGCACAACGCATTTTCCTCCCTATACCTTACATTGAAGAATTGATGACTCATCAACATTCTGCCCCAACCCCTGGACCTAGAAGCATGAAATTTGGGGAGGGAGTTCCTTTTGTCACATGAACACCCACCAAGAACCGAGAAATTTAACGCTTAAGGGTCTGAAAAGGGGTGCAACATGTTTTTGTCCCATACTTAATGGAAGGTTGATCAATCTCCAACCAATTTGGTGCTCGGTGCCTGGTGCACTGGGAGGGATGTTGTTCAGAGGAAGAGGTTGCACTGGGGAGGATGCTGCGCATGGGAAGATGCGCATGTGGGGTTGGTGCACCGGGGGGGGGGGTTGATGCACCTGGGGGGAAGTGGCACCTGGGGGGATATTGCTCATGGGGGTTTCATGCGCATGGGGAATGTGGACGCGCAGTAGTGGGATGGCATACAGGGGAATTCTACTCCCGCAACGCGGGTACGCTTTTCACTAGTAAATATTAATCAATCAGGGCTCTTCTTAATAATCCATCAGGGCTCATTGATCCATTGTCCCTATAAACAAGGACTGCAAGTCCAGAGTCAAAGTCTTGGGACTGTCTGTGCCATATCAAGGTGGGCTTTCTCTTACACAATGCACACCTTTCACAGTCAGGGACTGATAGTTGGGTTCCAACTGCAACTTACACCCCACCTTAATCTGATCTGCTTGCTGATCTGTTCACTGTGGCTAGAAGGACTGAGCATGTGGCCCTCCAAAAAGTTCAACATGAACTCACCTTTGGCCAGGAATGCCGCAAAGAGGAAGCCCACATTGACCAGTGTCTTCATCGTGGAGAGGGGAGGTAAAGGTTGCCGAGCTGTAGCCTCTGAATCTATGAGTGGGCCAGGTAGGGGTTTATAAGCCGGACCAGTTACGTAAGGGTGAGTGAGCAAATCTGAGCTTGGCTTGGGGTTCGTGGCTTTGGATGAGAGGCACTTAAGCTCCTGGGCAGCCCCTCAACTCTTCTGACAGCTGATTCTCTTTGTCTATTGATTGCCTCAAGGAGCCCCTTTGTGTTCTGGTTGGTTTCTTCCCATGGTCAAAGGAGCATGACTGACCACTCTTGGCAAGGAACTGGACAGCTTTGGATTTCAGCTGCTGGAATAGAAAGAGAACCAGGGGAAGAGGAACACTATCTTATTTCAATGCCATTTCCATATAAAAGTCTTCTGCTGCCATTTTCTATAGGGTCAAAAATGTCGGTCCATTACATTCCAGGGATATCTACCACCACAGTGTCTGGCTGGTTAGCCAGTACCTTCTTGTCTGTCTGGATATGGAAGTCCCACAGGACCTTAGCCCTGTCGTTCTCCACCACCTTCTGAGGGGTCTCCCATCTGGTCTTGGGAGTGGTTAGTCCATAGGCTGAGCAGATGTTCCTATACACCAGGGGTCCTCAGACTTTTTAAACAGGGGGCCGGTTCACCGTCCCTCAGACACTGTCGGGGGCCAGACTTAAAAAATTGTGGGACACCCCAAAAATGTAGGACAAAATGTAGGACATGTTAAAATGAAGCAAAAATACTTGCATTGCTTTCCTGTACTTAATTTCAACACTTTTAAAATTGAAAACCTTTTAACATGCCTGATTCTCACCCAGACACGTTACTTCAACATAGTTCAACATACTTCATACTTGAACATACTTCAACATACTTCAACATGAAGCTCCCAGGAGCTTCATGGAGTGTTCTTACCTGATAATCCCATGATAGTTACTTCCAGGAAAATGTGGAAGAATTGCAGCCTCAGAGACCCATCCTAAGTATTCCTACACAGAAGTAAGCCCCATGATAGTCAATGGGCTTACTCCCAGGAACGTGTGGCTAGGATTGCCACCTCAGAGCCACATCCTAAGCATTCCTACACAGAAGTAAGTCCCATGATAGTCAATGGGCTTACAACTAGGAAAGTGCAGTTGTGGAAAGTGCAGCTAGGATTGCAGCCTCAGAGCCCCAGTCAAAGCATTCCTACACAGAAGTAAGTCCCATGAATGGGCTTACTCCCAGGAAAGTGTGGCAAGAAAGTGTGCCAGGCAGGGCAAGGCAGGCAGACAGGGCAGCGCTGGGCAGAGGGCTGGGGAGGAACTCTGGGGAGGGGCGCTGGGGGTGTTTTGGAGGAACTGGGGGGTGTTTGGGGACACTGGGGGCACTTTAAGTCTGCCACGGCGAAGATCTCCCAGCCGCGGGCAGCCCTTTGCAAAGGGAAGACTGTGCGCATGCGCGCACTGTCTCCCTATTTGAGCTCTGCCGGAGAGCTGCAGGGCTTCTCCATGGGTGGAGCAGACTATTCTCGGCTGACTCTAGGAAGTAAAAGTGTCTTCCTGGGATCAGCCAAGGATAGTCTGCTCCGCCCATGGAAAAGCCCTGCAGCTCTCTGGCGCAGCTTAAAGTGTAAGGGAGACCTCGCGCGCATGCGCACAGTCTTCCCTTAGGAAAGGACTGCCGTGGCTGGGGGAACTTCACTGCGGCAGCCTTCAACTGCCCCCCAACGTCCTCAAAACACCCACCAGTGCCAGCAGGCCAGATTGAGGTCCCTGGCGGGCCAGATTTGGCCCGCGGGCTGTAGTTTGAGAACCCCTGCTATACACGATACCGGCTACTTGGTTGTGCCGTTCAATGTATGCTGTTCCTGCCTGCATCTTACACCCTGCCACAATGTGTTGGATTGTTTCTGATGTTTCTCTGCACAGAGAGACTGGATATGGGTACAAGTTCATATATATATATGTAACAACATGTGTGTGTATATGTATACATATACACACACACACATATGCATATATATACACACATATCTATATATATAGACACACACACAACAATATGTATGTGTGTGTATATATATATATATATATATATATATATATATATATATATATATATATATATATGAGAGAGAGAATGTCTCCAGCAGCAACAGCAAACACGGAAGGAAGATCCAACTGAGGAAGTGTCCTGGCAAGACAAGACCCAGCATGGGATGTACCATCACCAGATAACCGAAGTCGCTGATATTGGGAAATCCTACCAGTGGCTGGAAAAAGCTGGCTTCAAAGATAGCACTGAAGCCCTCATCAAGGCAGCACAAGAACGGGCACTAAGTACCAGATCCATAGAAGCAAGCAGGGATTGACCATACAGGAGAAGACCCAAAGTGCAGGCTGTGCAGAGAAATGTCCGAAACAATCCAACACATCGTGGCAGGGTGCAAGATGCAGGCAGGAACAGCATACATTGAATGGCACAACCAAGTAGCCGGCATCGTGTACAGGAACATCTGCTCAGCCTGTGGATTAATCCCTCCCAAAACCAGATGGGAGAATCGTCAGAAGATGGTGGAGAACAACAGGGCTAAGGTCCTGTGGGACTTCCATGTCCAGACAGATAAGAAGGTACTGGCTAACCAGCCAGGCATTGTGGTGGTAGATCAGGCCCAGAAGACAGCCCTGGTGATAGATGTAGCGATAGATGTAACAGCAACATCAGGAAAAAAGAGCATGAAAAGGTAGGAAAGTATCAGGGTTTGAAGGAGGAATTAGAAAGACTGTGGCAAGTGAAGGTGAATGTGATCCCAGTAGTGACTGGAGCACTAGGGGCTGTGACACCCAAGCTGGAAGAATGGCTCCAACAGATGCCAGGAGGGACAGCAGAACACTCGATCCAGAAAAGCGCATTGCTAGGAACAGCTAAGATACTGTGCAGAACCCTCAAACTCCCTGGCTCTGGTAGAGGATCCGAGATTGAGGATAACATACATACATACACCACCCGTGGAGGGTGAGAAAACAATTTTTTTATATCTATCTATCTGTCTTCCTGTATGTGATTCCACAATATGATGACTTGATTATATTTATACTTGTCCTGTCTTGAGGCTTCCAAGTAGTTCCAAGTCTCTGCCCCTGTTCCTAAAAGGATCACAATCACAATATTTGTTTGAGCACTTGAGGCACTAATACAATTATTAAATTGATATTGTACTACTTGATGAGTGAAAAGATGGTTCCCTGTCCAAAGGGCTAGGGTTGCCATAATTGTCTTCTACAAAATCAGGACAGGACCCTCTGTTCCATTTGCCAGTATGTGAACACAATCCCCCCAAATCCCGATTTTCCCATTTTTTCAGGACATATGGCAACCCTACAAAGGGCTTACAGTCAGTGGCATAGCTACAGGGGGTACAAAGCACTACATCTTTCATCATGGCACGATCCTCACTTACTGCTTCTCCTTCATAGCCATTATGGGGAGTTAAGGTTGCCACATGTTCCCCCAAAACAGGGGCAGTCCCGATTTTTGGGGATTGTGTTCATATATGATTCTATGAGCTATTAGCAGCATGACATAGGAGCATGTCCTGATTTTGTGGAAGGGAATTTTGGCAACCCTATGGGTAGGGAATGGGTGATAGAGAGCCAATTCTATCCTATTACTTAGAAGTAACTCCCAATATAGTCAATGGCGTTTACTCCCAGGAAAATGTGGATAGGATTGCAGTTTGAAGGCCAAATCCAGAGTAACTACGGGGAGTCCTTGCTCCAGTGTAAGAACAATTTACTCTGGATTGCAATAAGAATTTCCCATAGGTTTTCACTAGATGGTGCAGTAACTACGGGTGCACGTAATGTCTCTTACGTGCTTCTGTAGTGACTCTGGATTGTAGGGTAGGTTCCGCTGGATCACCTTTTCATGCTCACCCAACAATGGGTTCTTATGGCCTCTTGGAGGGAAGGAGTGCCCTGGACCATAACGATGGCTTTGCTGTATAAAATACCTTTGTGCTGACTGATGATGGCGCATGTTGGGCACAGCCAACGTATGCGCTCAAGAAGAACACAGAACCAATTGTGAGGATTTCAAAACTGGATGGGCTCCAGTGGCTCGCTTGCAATTTGAGTTGTTAAATGGAGATTTGTTACTGATTGGGGATGGTGCTTTTTAGGAACAATGATGGCGAGGAACCATCAGTCCTGGCCATCACCAAAAGAAGAGGTGAGCTCCTCTGAACAAGCCTTCTTATTTCTCTCTGAGATAAACATGAGCCAAATACTAATGGGAACCACGTAAAAATCCCTGAAGGAGATCAGAGATGATGATGGCAGTTCAGAAATCCTATACTATGATCAGTCACAGGAACATTGGGCCAAATCCAAGATCCTGAGAGGGTCAGACTGACCCCCAAGTGGCCAATCATCATCATCATCATCATCATCATCATCATCATCATCAACAACAACAACAACAACAACAACAACAACAACAACAACTTCTTTATTTTCCCAGAGGGACTCAAGGCGGCTTACTAGACAATGCATACAAACACCAACAATAAAATCCAAAGGTGTGGGAAAAGTGGCGTCCATAGCAAGGGAATGTAATTTGGGGTCTATAATTGAGGTCAATGCAAACAGGGCTCCAACAGTTTATTCCCTGTGCCACCAACATAGCGGATACACTGAGGAAAGTGATGCAGCAGCACCGCCCATATAATGGCTGGAGAAGGTACTGCAACCTTTCAACCAGTATGACCTGAGCATACAATTGATGGGTGGGATACAAATAAATTAACAACCGGTTCTATGTCCTAATAACCTAAATTAACAACAGGATCTATGTGCCATTTGTAACTGGTTCTCAGAACCAGGCACTCATTAGCAAAGGGTTCTATAGAACCTCCTGAAGCCCACCACTGATCCAATTGGTGCATGGCTGACTCTGCATATATACAGGATCACCATATCTCCTGTTTTTCCAGGACATGTACTGGATTTGTTTCTTGTTTCCTGGAAAAAAATCTTCATCACCCTCCTTTTCCTTGTGAGCAGGCTGCATGTAGCCTTCTTGGAATTAATAAATTATATGTAATAAAATATATATAATAGTTTTAAGGTTAATAATAAACAATGTAGTTTAAATTATGACATGAAAGCAATATATATGAATGTTTTTAGCTTTTATATGGTTATGTTTTACATTTTTCTTGGATATCCTACATTTTGGGACCGCATCCTACCTACCACATCCTCTTTTTTTGAGGATGGGACCACCATCCAAATGTAGATCCCCTATCCAATATAGGAGCAACTTCCTGTCCTCAGGCATTTGTTTTCTCTCTGGATTCAGTGTGTGTGTAAACTACTTTTGAGTAGACATGGTTAACATTGTGCTCTATATGTGTGTGTGCGTGTGTCTATACTCACTCACAGAGATCCGGGACTCACACAAAGGTGCAGGTACTCCATACAGGAGTGTAACCCCTGAAAAAAATCTGGTTGTACTTACTGGTAATTACACTTTGGCTGCAATTCTTAAGACACTTTAAAGGGAGTAAGACCTACTGAACAAAATATGGCTTTCTTTTGTGATCTTAGTTTCTTCTTCTTCTTCTTCTTCTTCTTCTTCTACTACTACTACTACTACTACTACTACTACAACCACCACCACCAACACTTTGAGTATCAAAGGAACTTAATTTGTTTCTCATCGTAAACCTTTAATTAACTTACAGCACAATCCTAACCTACTCTGAAGTAAGCCCCACTGTGTTCAATGGGTCTTACTCCCAGGAAAGTGTGTTTAGGATTGCAGCCTTAATTTCTTACTTATCGTAAACTTTTAATCTTAATTTTTTTAATTTTATAGTAAAAAATAAATATTTATTTTTAATTTTTAATTTTATTAAAATTAATTAAACATTAAAAAATTTCTTAAAAATTAATGTTATTGTTAAGTTTTAATTAATTGATCTGATCTGATTTTGTCACATGGGCATGTAAAAAAAACTTTCCTACTTGATGATGTCACTCCTTCCAATCATGACATCACTATTTGATTAATGATGTCACTTCCAGGGGAGGCCTGAAATGTTGTCATTGGAACCAGTGGGTCCTAGTGCTAAAAGATTCAATTTCCAATGACTTGTACAGGCAATACAAATCTTCTTTGGAGAAAAAAAATGTGAATGTGAACTCACAAGTGCACCCTAGAAGTGAGTCTAGAATATGTGAATTTACAAATCTATGCTAGGAAGAAAAAAGTTGCGTGTGCGCAGAGGATCCGGAGAACTTGCGCATGCGCAGTAGTGTCAGGATGGCTGAGGGGGGAAAACCATAGATGAAAACGCTAGCGCGTCCAGGTGAGCTTCAGTACTTCCGGTGTCGCGTGTAGTTTTGCTGCCGGGTTACGGCGGTGACAGAAACTGGCGGGGAGATGCCCGAGATCGGGATCCGGCATGTGGTCTCCGCCAGCAGCTCCGACACGGTACTGACCAGGGAATGGGAGGAGCCTGCGCTCGCCTCAGCTGAGAGGCCGTGTTCTGATTGGTTGAGAGCAAATGGGCGAAACCATTCCGTGCGGGGGGGGAGTTGGGAGCTCCCATTCGAGAAGGGGGAGGAGGAGGATTGTAATTGGTTGGCACTGGAAGAGCCCATTCTGTAGGCGCGAGGGGGGAAGTTGCATGTGTGTGTGGAATGGAAGAAACCACTGTATGGAAAGGGGGGAGCATGAAAACATGGTGTGGTTAGAAGGGACCACGTTGGGATAATGGGGTGGAACATACCATGCTGGGAAGGAGGGGAGGGCATGGAGGAGGAGGGACCACTTGTGAAATGGAAGCAGCACATACCATTCGGGCAGGGGGGGGTCTCACCATACTTGAAGGGGGCATACCATACAGTCAAGAGGGGGAGACATATGCTGGGGGTTATACCATGTCGTCAGTGGGGGGCACGTATCATTCTTAAGAGAGGGGGGTTATACTATGTTGGCAGTGGGGGGGTCATGCCATGGGGATCGTACCATGTTGACGTGGGGGTCATGATGCGCTGGTCATTGGAATGGAATATACCATTCTTAGCAGAGGGGGTCATACTATTGTGGGAAAGGGGGCATACCATGCTATGGTGGAAAAGGGGGAACAGGTCGTACCACTGTGAAGAGTGGGAGGGGACACCCTAAAGCCCAACCCTGGTGGGAGAGACCATGTCGGGGGGGGTATCCATGCTTGGGGTGTGTTTCCTCCCTTCACGTGCCTCTCTTTCCCCCTCAGACACACTGCGCGGAGAACCTGCTCAAGGCCGACACCTACCGCAAGTGGAAGGCCGCCCGGGCCGGAGAGAAGCAGGTCTCTGTCATCCTGCAGGTAAGTGTCCCCCCCATCTCACCCACTTGGTTGTGTCCGGAGTCCAGAAATGCCTCCTCAGTGACCGGAGACTGTGATTGGCTGGTTCACCTGAGCAACTGTGACTCCATCTTGGATGACGCCAAGGGGGCAAAACAAGATGGCCGCCGGGGTGACAGAGGCCGTCACCAGCTGGCACGAAGCGTGGCCTCTCCAGTGCATGTACTAAGCACCTAAGGCAGCCCCGTAGATCAGACGAGGGCAGGTTTTCTGTCCCAGATCATGGAGAGGCAGTAAAACCTGCGGGTGGTGCTTGTGGGAAGGAGCCACCACGTTCCCCAGAGTCAGAAATCAGGAGGATACACCGTGAGCCCCAGCACTGTCTCTGAACACATTAACAAGGTGCTTCCCAATGGTTCACAAAGTGGGGGTCAAGCTCCCCCCCCCCCCCGTGATTTCAGGGGGATTGTGGAAGTTGGGCGCCGCCATCTTCGGTTATGGCTCTGGGTGCCGCCATCTTGGATTCTGGCCCTGGGCACCGCCATCTTGGATTCTGGCCATGGGCGCCGCCATCTTGAAATGGGGCACTCGGGTTGCTTTCCTGGGAGTTAGTCTCATTGAACATAATGGGACTTACTTCTGAGTAGATGTGGAGGAGCTTTGGCACAACAGTGATGTCACTTCCTGTTTTATGTTACTTCCAGTCATGTTACTTCCTTCTTCCTGCACTTGCACCTCTAGAGGTGACAGCTAAGAACAGGGCCTTCTTGGTGGTGGCTCCCCGTTTATGGTATCAGGAGCAGTGGTGGGTTCCAGCAGGTTCGCACCTACTCTATAGAACTGGTTGTTAATGAGAAATAGGACATGTAAAGTTTAAAAATAGCCATTTAAAAGCGGCTACCAGATGGGCAGAGAACCAGTTGTTAATTTCTTTGAATCCCATCACTGATCAGGAGACCTACTTTTCTCCAGTTGGTTGTATTGTCACACGATGGCCAGTTTGACTGAGTGGTTTAGGCTGTTGGCATGTCCTGATCCATAATTGAGGCTGTTCTTTCATGCCCACAGTTTGAGAAGGAGGAGCAAGTTCACAGCATCGACATTGGCAATGAAGGCTCCGCATTTGTGGAAGTGCTGGCCGGCAGCTCTGCGTCCCCCAGCGAGCAGAACTATGAGGTGAGGAAGGTTGTCCTAGTTGACACTCAGGGCTGGCGAGATTCAAGCTGCAATCCTAAGCCCCAGCTAGGTCGGCATAAGTTCCAGCACAAGTTCTGCACTGGCATGGTGGTGTCACAAAAGTGCCATAAAGCACTTCTGTGCCACTCCTTTGGGTGGTTAGGCCAGTGCACAGACATGCACCAACCTCTCCACGCCACCACGGGAATGGGGAGAGAGGTGAGTTGCGCCAGCCTAAATTGGTTAGGATTGCAACCTCAGACCACAATATCTGCTGTCACATTCTCCTCTCCTTCCCTAGGTGCTGCTGGTTACATCCTCCTTTATGTCCCCCTCGGAGAGCAAAAGCAGCACAAACTTGAACAGGGTCCGCATGTTTGGTCCAGACAAACTGGTGAAGGCCACAGCAGAGAAGAAATGGGACCGGGTGAAAATAATCTGTACCCAGCCCTACAGCAAGGTATGTATTGCAGAAAAAAACCCCAAACCTGATAGGTGTGGGATGCTGTAGGACTTACTCCTGAGTAAGCATACTCTGCATTTCTGCACAAAGGACACAGAAGTTTTTGAGCTGTGTGTTTCTTCTGAATTGCCTCTAATAACGTGATGCTTTTATTACTGTCTTGGGCATAAACAAGTTCTTTTGGCATCGCAAGGCGGTCCTTTAGTCTGGAAGGAAATTGGGGTTTGGCAAGTAAATGCTTTGAATCTCCAGTTACTAAAGGGGCAACAAATCTCCTGACATCAGTTAGCTGCTAGTGTCTGTTATTCCTGCTCCATGGATTCAAAAAGGAAGAAGGGGCAGAGTAGAAGAGGGAGCAATGTGGAGTAAAGAAGGGGAGCAATTCCAGAGGAGAGCGACAAGAATGATTAGTGGGATGGAAGGGAAAGGTTGGGGGAACTTGAGATGTTCAGCCTGGAGAAGAGGAGGCTGAGAGGAGACATGATTGCCCTCTTCAGATACCTGAGGGGCTGTCACAGGGAGGAAGGGGCTCATTTGTTCATAGCTGCTACGGAAAGCAGAACTAGAACTATTTGGTACAAACTGCAGGAAAGGAGATGTCGGTTGGATATCCGGAAAACATTCCTGATGGTGAGGGCAGTTTGGCAGTGGAACAGATTGCCAAGGAAGGTGGTGGACTCTCCATCACTGCGGATCTTCAAGCAGAGGCTCCATCAGCACCTGTTGGAGATGCTCTAGGAGGATTTCCTGCTGCAGGCAGGGGTTTGGACTAGATGACCTACTAGGTCCCTTCCAATTCTATGATTCTAAGAGTGGGAGTCATGTGTCTCTTCTAGCACTCCACTCTCCTCCATTTCCTTTTTTTTCAACTCCGAGAAAGAGGTGAATACATAAGCACCCCCAGACAGTCACAAACAGGCTGGCCTTGTGCGGATTACCTTTTGAGTTTCTTCTCTTTCTCCACAGTCCTTGGCTTATGGCCTCTCCTTCATTAAATTCCACTCTCCTCCAGAAAACAACGAGATTCATTCCAAGATGACCTCCCCGGTGAGTATTTCAGTCCCCTGCTCTGCATCTTCTTGCCGCTAGATCAGAGGTCTCCAAACCCTGGCCTGGGTGCCAGATATGGCCCTCGACGAGCCTCAATATGGTCCCCTACAAAACCCTTCTATCCAGCCCTTGCAGTCCACTCCAATACATTCTTTTATGTAAAAATTAATTCAAATTTGAAATGTAAATTAGTTTTCTGGCCGCAGACACAGTGTCAGAGAGATGATGTGGCCCTCCGACCAAAAAGTTTGGAGACCCCTGCACTAGATGTACAAGCTAGATGCAAACAAGAAGGCCTCTCCCCATAGCCGTGTCCAGATAACAAAACCTGCCTGCCAAAATCAGACAGGTTCCTTTTCACTTTGGGTCTTCAGTGCCTGCCTCATTAATTTCAATGAGTCTTCACGTCTTACTGTATATACTCGAATCTAACGCTCACACCTTTCAGCTAAATTCAGTCTCCAAAATCAGGGTGCACGTTAGAGTCAGTGCTCAATTAGGTTTGAGTAAATACAGTATTTTGATTATAAGTATAGGGAGTGCAGTATTAATGTGTGGCACATTAGATTTGAGTAAATGTGGTAATTGTTGCCTTCTGTATTATACACCATATTTTCTCGACTCCAGTGTGTCATTGAATCGAACACGCAACCTTATTTTTAAAAGCTTGAGATTTAGAGCACAATCTAACCATGTCTACTCAAAAGTAAGCCCCATGATGTTCAATGGGTCTTACTCCCAGGAAAGTGTCTTTAGGATTTCTGTCTTGAGGTGTTTACTGGCGATTGTAATGCCAACTGCAAAGCAGGTACAAATTTTAATTTTACTGCATATAATAATGATTTATATGATAATAGTATGGAATGGTTTTATGTTATGATCTTTACCTAATTACACTACTTTAAACAACAATGGGTTTCTTTAATATTTTAATTACAATATAGTAAATTGTATGTTACATTTTAATTAAAATGTAGTGAATTGTTAAACTAAAGATCTATACTTATAATCAAAATACCTGTATTTACTCGAATCTCATGCGCCATTGAATGTAATGTGCACCTTGCTTCAGCTGGGAAAAGGGGAGTGTTAGATTTGAGTGAATTGGGTATGTATGCTTTTCCATTTTAGATTTAGGATGCAATCCTAACCCTGTCTTCTCAGAAGTAAGTACCATTATATTCAATGGGGCTTACTCCCAGGAGAGTGTGTTTAGGATTGCAGCCACAGAGTATTTATGCCTTTCCATTTTAGATTTAGGGTGCAAGCCTAACTCTGTCTTGTCAGAAGTCCCATTATATTCAATGGTTTCAAAGTGTGTATATTCAAAGTGTGTTTAGGATCGCAGCTATAGAATATTTATGCCTTTCCATTTTAGACTGATAGCATAAGACATCCTACACTCAAATCAACTCACCCGTTACTAGTCAACTTGTATTTATTCACACTGCTCTCTGCTGTTCCTCCATGACTGATGAGCAATCTTTGTTATCTTCTCTGCCCTGTAGAAGGTCACCAGGCTGGGCCAGTTCAAAGTCAAGGAGGACGAGAATGATTCCCTGAGACCCGGAGCCTTGTTCTTCAACCGGGTCAGCAAACCCCTGGTCTCTCCAACAAAAGGTACTGGGGAAAGGTTTCCTAGCAGGCTGGGAAGGTTTGTCCCTTTGGGGGGAAGGTGGGCAGCTAAGGCTGCAATCCTCAGCTCCAGTTAGGCTGGCATAAGCCCCAGCACAAATCCTGTGCTGTGCTTTGACTCAACGTGGAGGTGTCACAAAAGTGCTGTAAGACACTTAAGTGCCACTTCTGGGGAAGGGTTAGATCACTGCACAGACATGGGCTTGCCTCCTGACCTCACCAGAGGAATGGGAAGACTGATGAGTTGTTCTGGCCAAGATTAGGATTGCACCTTTAATAGCTTAGGAATCTTGTAACTTGGGAATCGGGTAACTTGCCTTGGGGATGCTTGGTAGAGCCATACACCAAGAGATAAATGGCTGCAAAAAAATGTTCAGGTTGCCCTGCTGGATCGGATTGGTAGTCCATCTGGACAAGCATCCTCTTCCCACAGAGGCCAACTGGATACCATTGCTCCCCAGTCACTCATTCACCTTAATGTCTTTGGGGCTGCACATTGCCAGGGTGACCATATGCCCAGATTTGTCTGGATTTGTTCTCTTTTTTAGCCTTCTGTCTGTATGTCCTCCAAAAGGGCATTATTGTCCTCCATTTTGGCTTCATTTTGGCACTTTATATTACCCTATAGTGTCATATGTCATTGGATTCATATTAAAGAGCAGAATCCAATGAAAAAAATCGGTTTTGAAATATTTCCTTCCTATCAAATGTTATGGCCAAAAAACTAAAACTTAAGAATATGCATTGAGTTCTATAGGAAAGTGAAAGTGCCCAATATCACTGCTTTACTCATGAGTAGGCTAATGTGTCATTGTCCGCTGGAAAGGCCAGGCTGAGAGGAATCCAATACCTTGTCCTCCTTTTTAGTTTCAGGCATCTCGTCACCCTGCACTTTTCCATTGCGAACAGTAGGGATTGCCAAATATGACAAGTTAGATCCACTGGCCTGGGCAGTTGGCTTCTTGTTCCTTCCCTCTGGGCTTGGGGTAGGCCAAGTGTGAGCTCTGCTACTGTATGCTGTAGTATAGGCTGCAATCCTAAAGACACTTTTTGGGGAGTAAGACCCATTGAACACAATGGGGCTTACGTTTAAGTAGGATTGCACCCACAGTCTTTCTGATCCCTCCCTTCCCGAACTGGGGCTGATGATGACCATTTTCTCCTGCAGCCTCTCAGAATGACCAGACCACACCAAGCTATGCTGCTGCCTCGTTGCAAACCAGCATGTCTGGTTCGCCTGACCCTTCGCCATCTGCTGGGGAAAAACCCACCATTAAAACTACTCATAAGGTAAAAACATCTTTGTGTGAATGAGCTGGATACTGGATCTGTCTCAGGGTTATCACTTTCCCTACAATCTAGAGTAACTATGGGAAGACGTAAGAGGCACTTACTCTGGATTGCTGTATGCATTTCCCATAGGTTTCCCCATAGGTGGCACCGTAACTTCGTCGGTGTAAAAAGTCCCGTACTTACTCTGGATTGTAGCCTTAATCCTGCTTTTCCTAGCCCTGTTTCTTTGCTGTCAATATCTGATACCCATAAATTCTGGGAGCTTTGCCCAGCATGATGGTGGCAATCTGTTCTACTGCCAAACTGCCCTGACTGTTCAGTAATTTCTTCCTGATGTCCAGTTGGCATCTCCCTTCTTTCATTTTATACCCATTTGATTTAGTTCTATTCTCAGAAGAAAGTTTTTCCTTCTTCCGTATGACAGCCCTTCAGGGCTTTGAAGAGTACCCTGTCGCAGCCTTCTCTGGGATAACCATCCCGAGATCCCTCCACCTTTTCTTGGAGGGCTTGTTCTCATCTGTGATATGATCCATCCCAGAATCATCTGCATGCCCTACCCAGGCACATGAACCGGGTCCCAAGCAGCAGTATAGATGCCCAAAAAAGTGGTCACCAAGCTGTGAGATGGTCACACATCAGTTCTAGGGTTCCTTCCTCCTGCAGGAGCCCACGCCAGTCAAGAGGAAATTTGAATTCAGCAAGGAAAATTCTGGCCCCCCAGCTGCAGGCAAGAAGTCTGATCCTGATACTTTCCAGCCCACACATCCTCCCCCCAAGAAACTCAAAGGTAGTTGTGTGTGTGTGTGTGTGTGACAAGCAATTGCCATGGAAAAGAAGGTTTGGGCTGGGTTTGCTTGCACAGTGCCTAGCTCAATCTTGTATACAGGCCCAACCTTGTTATACAGGGATTTTCTACAAACAGATTTGACTCAACATGAATGGCCAGGGCAAATCAAAGTTATAAAAACTGCTTTTCTACTGTTGTAAAGAGATAGTCATGCAAGCAGTAATTCCATTTTTCAGTAATAGAATCAAATCCCTGCAGATATTGAGGCACTACCTTATTCCATTCAGCACAATAGAGGAGCAAGAAACCTGGAAATGTGTCTTTAAACCTATTTTTCCATTGTTTTCTTTATATACTGATTTTATATTCTGTGGAATGGAGCCCTAGTGGTTAATGAGGGACACCTATATATTATATGTTGAGGGATTGGAAATGCAGGTTGTAGGAATTGGGCAAAACTTCTGTTCTGTATTGGCTCTTGATTGGCAACTTTGCCTCTCTACTTTGCGCAGTAAATAACACCTTGCTCATTATTTGATTTGTATTTTATTTGTAGCTTCTCCCTCCGCACCACCTCCCTCCAAAACGCCTTCCAAGAAAGCACCAGTTTCAGAGGGTTCAGCTGATGTCTCTTTCCAGCATCTTCTGCAAGGCACTGTCTTTGTGTTGAGTGGCTTCCAGAACCCCTTCCGCTCCGAGCTGAGGGACAAAGCCCTGGAGATGGGGGGCAAGTACCGACCAGACTGGACCCCTGACAGCACACACTTGATGTAGGTACCCTGCAAATCCCAATATCTCATTACCCTGTCTCTACATCTCCTCCCTTTATGGGTCTTTCCCCCATTATGTTTATATTCCAAAATCCAGAAAAATCTGGAACACTTCTGGTCCTACAAATTCTGGATAAGGGATACTCAACTTGTACTTAAGGCAAACACAGTGGGACTTAGGGCGAAATCCAGAGTAACTACGGGGAGTCCTTGCTCTGGTGTAAGGACAATTTGCTCTGGATTGCAATATGAATTTCCCATAGTTTTTCACTAGGTGGTGCAGTAATTTTGGGTACATGTAATGTCTCTTACGTGCTCCTGTAGTTACTCTGGA
This sequence comes from Cryptoblepharus egeriae, assembly GCA_030015325.1. Taxonomy (NCBI): domain Eukaryota; kingdom Metazoa; phylum Chordata; class Lepidosauria; order Squamata; family Scincidae; genus Cryptoblepharus; species Cryptoblepharus egeriae. The sequence continues at coordinate 3,859,719 of JAREYC010000014.1, forward strand.
TTGTAGGGTTAGGCTACAATCCAGAGTAACTATGGGACCTTTTGCACCAATGTAGTTACGGTGCCACCTGTGGGAAATGCATAGAGCAGTCCAGAGAAAGTGCCTCTTATGTCTTCCCGTAGTTACCCTGGATTGTAGGGTTACTTCTTAGTAGGTATACAGAGGCTTGCACTAAGAGCTAAGTAAGTCTGTCTAGGGTGCAGCGTAAGTGATGAATCAGTGTTTGTCTACTCACAAGTAAACTCCATTGAGTTCAGTGGGACATGGTTGCAAGTAGATGGATGTAGGATCGCTATATGACGCTGAACTATTTAGTACTTGTGGTTTCTGCCAGCCCATCTCTTTTTTGATACTAGTTTTCAAAATGCTTCTCTCTGCTGTCTTTTCCTAGCTGTGCCTTTGCCAACACCCCCAAATACAGCCAAGTAAAGGCACTCGGGGGCACCATCGTACGCAAAGAGTGGATCCTGGACTGTCATCGCACCCGGCGGCGCTTGCCGTGCAAGCGGTAAGTGGTGGGGAGAGGATGCAAAGGACTCCGCTTGTTGATGTGGAGTAGGAGGGAGGGGTATTGTCCCAATAGGAAGAGATTGCAGCCGAATCGTCAAACGATTTGTCAGTCAATTATATCTGTATCATATTTATTAACACACCGCCAAAATATATAAATTACAATAAAATGAACAAAGCCTTGTGTGGGCAATAAATATGACATGATGGTTACTTAATGAAGAAAGTCATAAGGAAATGCCAAAAACAGTTTGACCAAGATGTGACATGCAGATCAACATCAGAGAAGACAATTTTCAGTCTTTAAACCAGCAGAGAGAGGTTGAAAGAGTGGAGCATTGTGTTGAATGAATGAATGAATCCTGAGTATAATTGAAAGGTGTATAATTGAAGGGTGTTGAACAAGCAGAACCCTCAGAAAACGACACAGAGGGGGGACGATGTAGTTGCATGGGGGAAAGGCCTTTATCTGCAACCCTGGAGAAAGACTCTGCCTGTCGGTATCGAGATGAGCTCAGCTTGGGGAAACTGGCTGGAATCCTAAACACACTTTCCTGGGAGTAAGATCCATTGAACACAATGGGGCTTACTTCTGAGTAGACATGGTTAGGATCGTGCTCTTTGTATCGTTTCAATTTCAGTATATGAGTGCATGGCCCCTACGCAACAATGACATGTGGTCTATGTATGTTTATCTGAGGGGGTTGTTTCAGTTTGCTGTTGTGGTTTCCCTTTCTCAGCTACCTGATGGATGGCCCTGAATCCTCCAGCAGTGAGGAGGAGAGTGAAGAGGAAGCCCCTTCTCAGCACCACAAACCCCCTGCTCATCGGCAAGTATGTAGGATCTCGGGCATGTGGAGCTGACCTATAGTTTGTGCAGATCTGATCTAGCCTAGCATTAAGGAGTGAAGGATCCTGTGCTGAGAAGCTGGATTTAGCAGCCTGTCTCAGTTCTGTGCTACGGTTTTATATGGATAGCTACAGGCTTACAGGCAGCATATCTACCTGCCTACCAACTGTAATTATATATCACTTTTCAACTAAAAAATTCACAAAGCAGTTTACAAAGAAAATTTTAAAAAAATTACAGTGGCACCTCACGTAAAGAACGCCTCACGTAAAGTATGTTTCATGTAACAAACAACATTTATCTAGGATTCTGCTTCACGTAAAGAAGACATTTGTTGGCAGTTGGGGCAGACGCGCTGTCCGGCAGCCTGTTTAAAAAGCGTCAGGGCTGCCTAGCGCACCTGCCCATAGTGAAAGCAACACTTCCGCGCTGTTCCTCCTGTGGCCAGGTGTCCGCTGGGCAGAGGGAGAGAAGAGCAGCGGAGAAGAGGAAGCAGCTCAGGGCTAGCCAGAAGGGAGTAGGGGAGAGAGAGGCTCAGGATGGAGAGAAGGAGAAAGTGGGGAGAGACTTTGAAGGTGTCTTGGATTGCAGCCTTCTAACAATGTCTACCCAGAAGTAAGCCCCAGGAAAGTGTCTTTAGGACTGCAGCCTAAGTAGACTTCATAAGATCATGCACATTGAATGCATGTTTTGAATTCAATCCCAGTATTCTGTCATCATTTTTACATCCAGTTAATATTTTTATATGAATATTTTGGGGGTTGTGGAACCAATTGTCTGAGTTTCCATTATTTCCTATGGGAAAATCCACTTCTCGTAAAGAATGTTTCACGTAAAGAACATGCCTCCGGAACGAATTAAATTTGTTACGTGAGGTGCCACTGTATATAGTGGTAGAGACAAAGGCACAGATGTGGCTCTGCCCATTGGGCTTTTATTTTACAGAGAGCCAGTGTGCCCAGTTCTAACCACAAAGCCAACAAAACACCTCCCAGCCCCAAAGTTGCACGGACAGCACAGCGGAGAGGGAGCTCCAAAGAAGAGGAAGAGCCTGGCACTTCTCGGAATAGCAGTGTCCACAACAACTCACGGGCACCCGCGGTGGACTCACCGACTTCCAGTGATGACGAGGATCCCACAGGTATGTCCTGACCTGCTACGCTAGAGACCTGGTAGACTAACTATAGTTAGAGAAAGCTAACTGTATATTTTTTTCTAAAATTAATGGTTGCTCAGGCTAAAGATCTAATCCAGAATACTAGATTAAACCATCTAATCCAATATACTGTTTCCAGTACAACCGGCTTCATGGTTCTTGGAGCCTATGAAGGAGGGCTTCAAAGTGTTGGCCATATGTGGTTGCACGTCCTCCACAGTTGTTAATGTGCATGTTCCATAAAGTTCCACTAAGCTTTCTGCCCAAAACAATATCCACAACGTTGTGGGTCTGGGTTGTCTTTCATTCCTCTCTAAAACAGCATCAGATAGTACTTTGAATTTTCACTTTTTCTCCCTTCTTTCCATCTATTCTTAGGTGTTCGAGATAACGGAGAAGAGAGCTCTGGGGACACTGATGATGAGCTAAGGAGGTTGGTCAAGAGACACTGGCCATGGTTGGGCACCGTCCTAGATCTCCTCTGGCTCTTTTGAAGCCTCCATGCCAAAGGCTGCAATGCTAAAGACACTTTCCTGGGAGTAAGCCCCATTGAACTTAATGGGGCTTACTTTAGAGTAGACATGGTTAGGATTGTGCTTCATAGGCCTATATCCTAAAGTGAAATTAAGCCCCTTGCTCCGGAGCAGTTAAGATGACTTTCCATAAGATAACACTAGAGGGGGATGTAAATGTGTGGACCCGTAACTGCTCTGGATTTTGCCCATAGTCTGTGATTGCACCCTACAGACCATCAGGGAGCAGGATGTATTCCATGGAGGGACCCACTGTAGCTCCCAGTTGTCCCAGGACCCTAACGTAACACTGAACAGAAGGCCTTCATCTAAGCCTTCTTTAGATTGGGAGGCTTTAGTAAAATGCCAGTATGCCAGGGACTAGAAACTTGACTCTCTATGCTCAGCAGATAGCATGTCTCCAATCTCTTCCCCAACTGGCGCTATTTCCCCTGGCTTTAGAGTGGAGGAGGAGCACCGCAAAAAACAACAGAGTGGTCGGAGGCCTGCTCCACAACCAGACGATGATCCTTACGGCGGCTCCACAGATGAGAACACAGACGTCGAGGAAAAGGCAGAGCCAGATCACCCGATTCCCGAGCTGCCAGGTATGTTGGGAGGAACAGTTGGGAGTATTTGGCTGCAATCCTAAAGACACTTTCCTGTGAGTAAGACCCATTGAACACAGTGGAACTTACTTTTGAGTAGATACAGTTAGGATTGTGCTCAATATGTCTTGTAGAATTGCAGTGTTTGAGAAGTGAATCAACCAAACTTTTGTTTGGTCAACCAGGGAGGGTGAAAGTTAAACAGTAACACTGAGCGTTAGTCATATAGTTTATTTTAGGGTTTGGATTCTTGATGTTTAGATTTATTGGCTGAATAATGAGCCATACATTGGTTCAAGATTTCTCAGTGGCAGGACTTTTGTCGCTGCCTTGCAAGGGTTTTGTGGACTCCACAGCAGGTATGGGGACTGTGAAAAGGTGGGATATTGCTCCTCTGTGGATTCCCCCCTCCCTCGTTGAAATATGGGACTCTGTGGGCTTCTGTGCCATCTTGATAAGCCTTGGAGATCCAAAGGCTTGTTTATGGGTATATGTGGGTTGCCCGCCTCAGTTTTGCTTCTCTGCTAACTTCTGCATCCCCTCACCAGACTTATTTGGGGGCAAACATTTCTTCCTCTATGGGGAATTCCCATCCCAGGAGCGACGCCTTTTGATTCGCTTCATCACTGCTTTTAACGGGTGAGTTTGTGATGTGTTTATTCAACCAAAAGGAGGGAGTAGCTTTTAGTGCAAGAGCTAAAAATTGCCCCTTTCCTTCCTCATTAGAACTTGACATATATGGAGTTCCTATCAGGCCTCCCTGTCCAGACCCAGAAGTGAGGGAGGGCTTCTGCTTGTTCTTCGAATGGGGCTAGCGGAAAGGGGGGCCATTCAAGTTATTTACCAGTAATGGAAAATAAATACTTTTTCAGGGAGGTGGAGGATTATATGAACGAACGAGTGAATTTTGTGATCACGGCTCAGGAGTGGGACGACACTTTTGAGGAGGTAAGTTCCCCCTGCCCACGCCTGCTAGCTCTGCTTACCGGTTCTTCAACTGTGGTCTTCAACATAAAATGGGAGGAAAACATGGAGGGCCTTTGTGCAGAGGCAGTGTCTCCTCCTTTTCAGATTATGCCTGCAATCCTAAACATACTTTCCTGGGAGAAAGACCTATTAAATACAATGGGCCTGACGTCTGAGTACACATGGTTAGGATTGTGCTCTAATTCATTAATGAAACTGGGTCTAGAGTGTTTTCTGGTGTTTTGCAGCATCCTTACAACACCCTTGTAAGGTAGGCCAAAGTTATTACTATTGCACAGAATAGAGTGAGCAGTAGCTTGACAAAGGTTTCTTAACAAGTCTGTGGAAGAGATGATACAAGACCACCTCTGATGCAAGATGGAAACTTGTTTTGAATGAACCGGCTTCACCTGGTGAGTGGGACGAGGTACTGGAGGCTGTCCTTAAGATGCTTGGGTTTCTCACTTCTGCTGCAGGCTCTGAATGAGAATGCCAACCTCTCCTTTGTGCGCCCCCGCTGGATCTACAACTGCAACGAGCGACAGAAGCTGATCCCTCATCAACCATACGTTGTGGTGCCACGAGCATAGGGGAGCCTTCCTTGGAGGATCCTATCTGTATATAAACACGTACACCCTTGGTGCAAGCTGTCCTCTCCCTCTCTGGGGCACATGACTTGGCATTCTTTTTCATTTCCCCCCAGTATTTTAAATTGAGGGCCCCGATCCAGCCGAGCATCTTCACTCACTTTCACATGCATGCGCACAAACATGGTTTGGCTTGCTTTTCTTCCCTTCTCTCCCTGCCAGCCGCAACTTCAGGTTGTATCAAATGACTTGTTTCAGAAAAAGTCCTATCGTTTTGCTGTGTATGCTACTAGGGCCAGCATCAATTTCAAGGGCTTAAAAGGTCGCATCTTTGGGGCTTGATCTAAGGGACAACTAGAGAAAAAAGTGAACAAGGGGATTTGCACTAACATCCACCTTCAGATTCTTACCGTTCCAAAAGTATCCTGCTGATCTCATCTTTAAATATCTCTTTGAAAACCCCATATGCTATCATTGGGGGGGGGGGGGGCGGGTCGGTGGGTCTTGCCAATCCATGCCAGTTTATGGCTGATGTCTCCAAAACTGCGTAACAGAAGAGGGAATATTTTAGATCCCATACCATCGGTTGGGACCCACCAGGGAGTCATGAACTGATTCATGGTGGGTTGCAAAAATCAAAGGGCACTTGTTGATCTTTACCGAGGATGTGGTCACCCTCCTACATGGAGTTTTCCTATTCCATCAATAAATAAAATACTGTGCCCTTTGAGAGTAGCGGAACCTGGCGTGCAGTGGGTTCCCTTTCATCCTGTTTTTATTGTAGGAACCCTGGTCTGGTTCACACATCCAGGGGATTTAGTTAAGATAAAAGATGTGAATCGGTGCCACACAGTACTGGACCACCTTCCAAGCCTGTTCTTACCATCCAGAAACTCACTAGCAGCATATGCACCTTGGGATACTTCATTACACACAATACAATGCAACTCTTAAACTGGGTGCATGTGTTTTGGTGCTATACATTCTGGCTTAAGACCCAGAATTGTGGTGGTAAAGTTATTTTTCTGGCAGAGAAGACTGTGTCACTTCCTTCTGTATAACTTCCAACTGGAAGTGAGGATACATTTTAAAAAATCTGTGTGTAAAGACCTGTCCTGCCTAATCTAACCAACCTTCTTTTCCTCCTGATCTTTTTTTATTCTTTCCTCCTATTTCTTTTTTATTCTTACTCATTTTTCCCACTTGCCATCTGAAAGGATGGATCCTGAAGGTTCTTACCTCCTGATCTTGCATGTGTAGATACAGTTCCAAGTATGTGGTATTGAAGAGGATGCCCTATCCATGTAGGGCATCAAGCACCTTCCAGGGAGCACTTGACCAGATCTTTACACCTAGGGCACCCACACATATCTTCTTAGAGAAAAATAACCTATAGTACAGTACTTTGGGAGTCCCTGGAGGGTAGTAGGCATAGTTGAAGGTACCTCTGTTGATCAACTCGGGGGGGGGGGGAGGGAATCCCTTGCCAGTTCACCCTTCCTATACTTGGGATGCAAACTCTTTGCTGGTTGTTCCCTACCACCTTCCTTCCTTTCCAACTGGGCTGAGGCCTTAAATAATCTACCTCGCTGTTCACAGCCACCTTTCTGCCCTTGTCAGTGCTATTCCTCGGCTCCCAGGATCAAGCCAGCAATGCTCCTTTCTGTTCTCAGTCATGCATTAATCACACAAGAGGAGGCAATTCTTCATGAGAGCGTTCCCTGCATCTTGCCTTTCTCTAAAAGGAATAGGTCAGTCTCTCCCCGCCCTTTGTATTTCACCAGCAGCCTCCATACTGTCTTCCCCTCTACTTTTTTAACGTTGCTACTAGGAGTGCGTGCATAAAAGTGTTACCTACTCTTTGTTACAGCAGATTCATGGGAGGTCCAGGAAAAGAGCAGGTAGGAAAAGGTGCTACTTTCTGGCCTCCTGTTTTACCCCCAAAATGCAAGGACCTGGAGGGGGAATCTGAACTGCAGCTTGTCAGTCTTGCATCCTCCTTGGACCAGAGCCTCAGATTTCTCACACTAGCTGAGCATCATCCAAAGCAGCAATGATATTGTTCCGTTCTTTTCTGCTATAGAGGGATTCCTTACAATTAAACTCTTTCCATGCGTCTGCATAAGCAGCCCAAGGCTAATTGAAAGTGCGGTCCCCGAGGGCAGGATGAATTGTGCATATACCTTTTAAATAAGCTATCGACACAGAAATTGTAGTTTTGTGTTTGCTGAAAATTCACACGTAACTAGTGTGTTTAGGGGAGAGAAGTTGGGGCAGTTCAACCACATAAAGTTTGTACTGAAGCTCACAAGGCCCCGTACTGAAGGGCTTAAATTTTCTATAAACTATACTCATGTTTTGCCAGAAAGTCTGGCACAAATCTCTGGGTTGGGGTGGGGGTGGTATATTTAGATCTTCCCCATCTGGTTTGTTGTTCTTTGTGTTTTTTTTTTACAATAAATCTTATAAAACCTGATACAAGACTTGTGTTTAATTTTCCTTAAGGTCATAAAACAATTACAAGCCCGTCCTAAGATCTTATTTGTAGGAGCCAGAATAAGAAACTGGATAAAATGGAAGGCCGATCATTCTAGAAATCATGCGTTCATAGCTGATGTCCCCAAAACTGCGTAACAGAAGAGGGAATATTTTAGGTCCCAAACCATGGGTTGGGATCCACCAGGGAGTCATGAACTGATTCTTGGTGGGTTGCAAAAAGTTTATGAATTTTTTTTTTAAAACCCCACAAACATGTTGCAAGCACCTTTGCTCAGTTTGCAATAGGAAATTTTGACTGGGAAATCCAGATGGAGATGCAGATGTGTAATGAGGTAATCCCTCCAAATCATATTCCCATATTAAGATGTCACATTTCCAGTTTGCCCCATTTGGCTGTCCAGTTCAAACTTCTGGGTACCCTAGAATGACTAAAGAGGATTAGGGAACAGCCATAGAACTCCATTTCCGAGATAAGTAGCAAGTGCTTACACACATTTATGTAAAGTCTCTAGGATCCTTGGGAGTACTATTATTATTAATTGGAGTAATATTGGGAGTATTATTAATAAATATAATAAATAATATTGGGAGTATTATTATTATTAATAATATTAATGAATTTTTAGTTAATTAATACAAATATTTTCTAGATTTTTTTGTTTAAATCACCATGGGTTATTTTAAAATGTGGGTCCCCAGGCAAAAGAGTCAGACATACCGTTATCTAAACTGTTCAGTGTACAAGGAAACAAATTAACCAAGGGCACAATCCAGAGTAACTACAGGGAGTCCTTGCTCCAGTATAAGAACAATTTACTCTGGATTGCAATATGAATTTCCCTTAGGTTTTCACTAGGTGGTGCAGTAACTACGGGTGCATGTAATGTGCTCCTGTAGTTACTCTGGGTTGTTGGGTATTACTGCGAACCTAAAGATACTTTCCATTGAATACAATGTGGCTTACTTTTGAGTAGGCATAGTTAGGATTGTACTCCAAATGGGGAATGCTGGAGGCATATGACCTGATTTGCAACACAAGAATAATCCACAATTTCCAAAATTATAGGATCTGATTTAAGGTCTTCACCACTCCAGTAATCTGTCCCCTATTATGGAAGTTCACACCATTCCTTTACTAGAGGATTTGGTGGATCCCCCTCTCCCCTACCATTCAAAAAAAAAAAAGCAGGCCTCCATCAGTTTTGAAAGACTATGGTATCTGCATCCCCCCCCTCTCCACGCCACTGAATTAGTCCAATGGAAAGGCAGAGCCAATATGATTGGATCCAGCTGCGTCGCAGAGCTGGGCTAAGGACAGGAGCTCACCTTGTCTTGTGGGGCCGACCCAGGTCTCGAACCCTGGCCTGCTGGTTAACAGGCACAGTGGCTTGCGCCACCCACAGCCCACAACAAAGGCAGAGAATGTCCTGGTCCTGTTTTGCGGTCAATAGATTCATCTTAGGACTTTTCAAATATTTCTCGTGCTCCAAACATATCTTGCTGTTTTTATGTGTTTTATTAGTTTCCCAAGGGGTAAAAAAAACAAAATTCCAAGCTCCCCTGTGAAGGCCTATTTTAAGCATCAACTATGAACAGACCAGGGATTGTCACCCCATCCTCATCCTCCCACCCCAAACCACCCCCCCAAATGCCTATCTTGATGCTTGGAGGAATCTGCTGGTTTGGAGTGGGAGGTGTTATGGGGAAGGGGGAAAAAGGTGCTTTGGTAAAAGATGAAGTACATGTGTAAAGTTTATCCAAGAAATTGAAGTGGAGGAAGAATGCAAGCTTATTCCAAGAAAACTGGAGAAGACAGCAACATATGGACAGAGAAATCCAAAATTTCAGCCCAGAGGACAGAAAAAAACCTCAATAATGGAACGGAAAAGTGCCACATTATGGGGTTAATATCTCTCGGGGTTGTGAAACAGCCACACAAAAAGAGGAGAAGCCACAAAGTTGTGTACACCAACTACTGAAAAACAAAATTCAGAAAGCCTGATCCCCACATATATAAACTGCTTTTCACCATGTGGAAAAAGCATACCTCCTTTTGCATCATCACCGAAGTGTGGGTATACCTTTGGATGCGACATCCGGGATTACTCTGGGGTTGCGAGTACGACTCGCAACCATAGCAGTTTCAAAGCCAATTTGGGCAAAAGAACCAACAGACCGATCTATTAAGTAAGTTTTACTTAGGGCTTTGTTTTGCATTTTCAGCCAGACCCTGCCGACATATCGATAGATTTATCTCTGCTTTCATAAAGACTAGAATTTTTTTAAAATCAGAGATGCCACATGTACAGAGTGCCCAGGCTATGAAAGGCTACAGGGCACATCATGTGGTTAAATACTGTACACTAAACCTACTTTTTTGTATGGTCACAGACTGGATGCCAAAAAAGGTAGACCAGGTTTGCCAGTCCCAGTACAGTATGTTGACTAGTCTGGATACAGATGTGTAAGGAGGCTTGAGATACTAAGGAACTCCACTTAATTCCATTCCAATGGAAGCTTCAGCCTAGATGCACAAAAATCAGACCATCCCAATGGCGGTTGGAGGCTCATCACATCCTCTCCGCCAAGTAAATGTGATGCCAAACACGGTTTCGGAAACCACATCCACCTCCCATGAAAACCAAAATGTTAACAGTTCTGCCCAAAAAATAATAATGTACATGAAGAATATTTTGTGCACGTCGTTAGGGCAAACCTAGAAGACTGTTGATTTAAAAGCAAAACCATTCACACAGCCTAAGCAGGTTGTAGAATATTGCATCACTTATTCAGGTTGCAGAATATGCCTTGATGCAGAATTGGGATTCTCTGCAAAATAGGCCGGATTGTTTTTCAGGTTGGTATACACAACGTGGCCCGCAGGGGCGTCAAACTTGGCACTGCAAGGGTAAGAGGAGGGGGAACATCAGTGAAGACAGAACCATGGGCCCAGAAGCTGAGGGTCACTGATGGAGCATCTTCACAGCGCCCCACATCCCTTCCACACATTCAGTTATTTACAATAATCCCACTCCAGCCACTAAGTGTCCAAATTAGCTCACTGCCTCCCTGCCCCACACTGTCCGGGCTCCAAGGCTTCTGGATCTAAGTTGTCTCTCCGTTGCTGTGGCCCTTGTTTTGGGACAATTCATCCCCCACTTCCCCGTCTTCGTGCACCCGCTGATGAAGCGTGAGGTTGCGAAGTTGCCGGAAGCTCTTGTTGCAATGCATGCATGGATAGGGTCGCCCGGCCGCAGCCGCCGCATGGATCTGCTGATGGGCTGCCAGCTTGGACGGATAGCAGAAGCTCTTCCCGCAGCGGTTGCAGGGGTAAGGGCGCTGCCCTGTGTGCGTGCGGCGGTGGGCTGCCAACTTGGAAGGGTAGCAGAAGCTTTTGGGGCAATCGGCGCATTTGTAGGGCCGCTCCGGGGTGTGGATCCACTGGTGGGCGGCCAGCTTGGAGCGGTGTCCAAAGCGCTTGGGGCACAGGGTGCAGGGGTACGGGCGCTCGCCGGTGTGCGTGCGGCGGTGGGCCGCAAGCTTGGACGGGTAGCTGAAGCTCTTGGGGCAGTCGGGGCATTTGTAGGGCCGCTCGGCACAGTGGGTCCATTGGTGCGTGGCCAACTTGGAGCGGTATACAAAACGCTTGCCGCAGTCTTTGCACTGGTAGGGGCGTTCCGAGGGCAGCACGGCGGGAGGCCGGGGGCGCCGAGGGCGGGCAGGCTTGGGGGACTCCGTGGCAGGTGGTGAAGACACGGTGGTGGGCGACGGCGACTTGGCAATCTCCTTCAGGCCTTGAGAGTCTGGAAAGGCAGGAGAAACAGTCAGAGGTGACAATGTGGGACGGAGGTCCTATCTTCCTGGCCTATATGCTCTCCCAACTATTAACAAGCCCTCTTATGCTGTCTATATAATTTGGGGGAGTTTATTGGGGAAGTTGAACCACTTTGTTAACTTTTATTGATACAGATCCCAGAGTAACCCCCAAATCCAGAGTAACTACAGGAGCACGTAAAAGACTTTACATGCACCCGTAGTTACTGCACCACCTAGTGAAAACCTATGGGAAATTCATATTGGAATACAGAGTAAGTTGTTCTTACACCGGAGCAAGGACTCCCCGTAGTTACTCTGGATTTTGCCCGTAGTTATACACTAGAGAGAACTACTTTTCATTCGGTATTATGTCCTGGCTGATTTTGGCCTGGTCAAACCCATCCCATCCACCTCTGGCTGTTTCCATCCCAGTTATTTGATTCCACTAGACAAGAAAACCCTATATTATCCCCTAAGCCAGGGGTCCCCAAATGTTTTGGCCAAAAGGCTGCATCAAGATATCTAGCATAGTATTGAGGGTTGAAAAAATTAAATATAAAATTTCAACTGAAATGGAATTTAAATTAATGAAGAAATGGACTCAAATTTCCAGGATTTCTGCAAGTACCAACACACAGCACAGAAATAAAGCACACAGGTAAATGGATTCCCATTTCCCCCACCCCACCATTACTGCTCCAGTCGTGTTTGGTCAACAAGGTCAGAAGCTCTTATGGGACCAGAGGCTGATGTGGGCCGGTTAGAGGCTTACTGGGGGCCACATCAGGCCCTTAGGATGGGGTTTGGAGACTCCTTTCCTAAGCCCAAACCCGGCCTTCATGTTTTGGAAACTGAAAAGTACACCTAATAAAAATATACATATTTTGGGACAAAAATGTCTGGGATGCAAAGGATACAGACGTCCAATATTGATCAGGACACAAATGTCTTAAGATGCAATATCCTATCACTGTTTATCCCTTACGATCCCCCTGCATGCTTCTCTAGAGACCAGGACCACTCTCCAAGACCCTGTTGGGCAGGCTGGCATCTCCCCATTCCTTCCCAATGTCCCATCAGAAACAGTCGACAAGTTGCAGGTGCCTCAGCACAACGGTACTGCTGGGATCATCCAGTTGGGGCCAACCCATTGGGGTCCTTTGGCAGTTGCGAGACCATGATGCTGGGTGTATGTGTGTGTGAGAGTACGAGGGCAATCCTAAGCAATTTAGGCTGGTGTAACCCACCTTTCTCCCTGTTCCCATGATGGTGTGGGGAGGCCAACCATGTCTGTGCAAGACCTAACCGCTCAGGAGTGGTGCAGATGTGCCTTATGGCACTTCTGTGATATCCCAAGGCCAGCACAGGACTTGTGTCGGGACCTATATCGGCCTAACCGGGCGTTAAAATTGCAGCCTGCATTGATGCAGCTGCGCCGTGCCGCAACGGTCTGTACCTGCAACGCTGCCACTCAGAGGGCTGCCAGCCAGTCCATTTTTGTTGCTGCTCACACAGGGCGGTTCCCCCCTTTCCAGCATGAGGACGAGGCTCGGTCTGGCGAGGATGTAACCTGTAGAGACGGAGAAATGATGGAGCATCAGAAATAAAACCAGACTGTGACATTTGGAGAAGAGAGAAAGACTTAAGAGCGATATAGGCTGTAGGATCTGGCTCTTTGCCAACCATAAAATCAGCACAGGGCAGTTCTGTGGATTGCATATATTATGGCACAAGTTAAAAAAATATTTAAAACCAATAAATTCTGCAGAACTTATTCCCTGCGGAGGTACGGTGAATATGAAAATTCAAAGTGGTTCTCAAACCTTTTAACATAGTTTAGAATTGCAATTTGTAGGGCCCGATCAGAATTAATGTCATTAACCTGAAAGTAATGTCATAGGGTGAAATCCAGAGTAACTACGGGGAGTCCTGGTGTAAGAACAAGTTACTCTGGGTTTCAACATGAATTTCCCATAGGTTTTCACTAGGTGTTGCAATAACTTCGGGTGCAAGTAATGTCTCTTACATGCTCCCGTAGTTACTCTGGATTGTGCCCATGGCTTATCAAGCTCCATTGAATTAAATAAACTGTGGGTGCAATCCTAACCAATTTGGGCCGGCACAACTCACCCACTCCCCGTTTTTGTGATGATGTTGGGAGGACAGGACAGGTCTGTGCACTGGCCTAACTTCCTAGCAGTGGCACATAGGTGCCTTGTGGAATTTTTGTGGAATCCCGAGGCCAGTATGGGACTTGCGATGGGACTGCAATCCTAACCTACAGTTAGGCTGGCCTAAGCTCTTGCATAAGTCCAATCCTGACCTGGGATGTCACAGAAGTGCCATAAGACACCTCCATACCACTCCTTGGGGAGGGTTAGGCCAGTGCACAGACATGCACTTGATTCCCACATCACCACAAAATGGGAAGTTGTGATAGCCTAGGTTAGGATTGCACCCTAAAAGTATAATTTTTACTTATATAAAATGTAAATAATTTTAAAGTTTAATGTTAACATTTTCTATCATTAACATTAATTTTTAATATTAGTTTTTTCCATTTTCTTGGTAAAGAAAACGTAAAGTTCACTTTGTGAACTTTCAGTTGAAAAGCGTTTAGATAGAGATACCCTGCAATCCATAGTAACTACGGGAGCACGTAAGAGACATTTACATCAACATAGTTATGGCACCACCCAGCGAAAACCTATGGGAAATTCATATTGCAATCCAGAGTAAATTGTTCTTACGTTGGACCAAGGACGCCCCATAGTTACTCTGGATTGTGCCCATAGATAGATAGATGATAGAGATTAGATAGATAGAGATTAGATAGACAGACAGCATGTAAGCAGTGTACAGACAGACAGACCCAAAACAGTTGGGATTTTTATGAGCAGTGCAATAGTTAACCCACGCTTGCCGACATTTCCCCAAATAAAACTGGGTCCCGCCAAAGCCCCATTTAATATATAGTTAGACTGCAATCCTAAACACACTTTCCTGGGAGTAAGACCCATCGAACACAATGAGGCTTACGTTTGAGTAGACATGGTTAGGATTGTGCCATTAGATATATGCTGTACATATAGTTTAATGCCCTCCCCAGTTAAGAGTAGCTTCTGGGGGGTGGGGGCTTTAAAACAGAGAAACGGAGAGGAGCAACTGTTTAGACACCCCCTCCTCAAGTCCATTAGCCCCCACCCCGATCCCACTCTGGTTATTATAAAGCCCCAGGAAAAACCCACCAGCAATCTCTTGCATCATGTTTGGCACGGCCGAACGGTGGGCCTGCAATGCCCAGTGCAGCCCCTATGCCCGTAGTTGCCCGCGGGCAGTCGGACTGGCACGTCGACTAGCCAAGTGACCAGGAAGTCCACCTGTGGCCGTTTGGGCCACAAACCACCACGTCAAATCTGTGCGGGGTCGGAAACCCCGAGGTGGGGGTGGACTGGTGCCAAATCTGACGTTGGTTAGGCGCACGAAGGCCCAGGTTAGGCCAGCGTTCGGCGTCGGTATTGAGCCGGCACTGCTCTCTCCTTCTCCGCCATGGCTTCTCGTCTCCTGCCAGGCCCCAGGATCCAATTACCGCCGGATTCTGCTCTCGCTCAACTTGGCGCAAGTGGGGAGGGTTGCTATGGCAACTGGCTCGGAACGCAGGCCGGAGAGGAGTCGCGGCACAGAAGGAGCCAAGCCGAAGGGCTGCCAAGCAGGCCGTGCCGAAAACACACACCGCTCAACCCCAGAGTCCGCTTTTAGCTCTGAAACCGGAACATATAAACATTTATATATATATGTATTTTCTATGCTGTTTGCCGCCTTGAGTCGGTCTTGACTGCGAAAGCGGAATAAAAATTCCATTAATATAATAAATAATAAATAATATAAAGAACAACTACATAAGCATCCCTTGGGCTGCCAACCAGGCCGCGCCGAAAACACACACAAAAACACACACCGCTCAATCCCAGAGTCCGTTTTCAGCTCCGAAAGTGAAACATATAAAAATTTATATATTTTTTTCCTATGTTGTTTGCCACCTTGAGTCGTCTTGACTGAGAAAGGCAAGATAAAAATTCCATTAATAAAATAAATAATAAATAATATAAAGAACAACTGCATAAGCATCCCTTGGGTTACCAAACAGGCCGCGCCGAAAACACACACAAAAACACACACCGCTCAATCCCAGAGTCTGTTTTCAGCTCCAAAAGTGAAACACATAAAGATTTTAATATATGTATTTTCTATGTTGTTTGCCGCCTTGAGTTGGTCTTGACTGCGAAAGGCGGAATAAAAATTCCATTAATATAATAAATATTAAATAATATAAAGAACAACTGCATAAGCATCCCTTGCCACCGAGCATCAGACGTACTGCGTTTCATCGTATCCTCCCTCCAGTCCCTCAGGGTTCACTCCTCTATCCTATATATGTTCCAATAGGGACATCCTATAGGATCCTATATATATGTTCACTCCTATCCTATATATTGGTACATAGTCCAATATGTATGTACATAGGCCTTGTATGGTATGGAGATGGGGATGAATTAGATATCTGGGGTTGTTGGATAATTTGTGTGGTGTTGTGGCTAAAGCGGTGGTTGAGGTAAAAGAGGTGGTTGAGGTAAAAGCTAAAGCGTTGAGGTAAAAAATGAAATTGTCCTGGATTCAGAGTAACCATTATGTCATAACCACACACAAAAAAGAGGACAAGGCCTTCCAAAATGGAGGACTCCCCAGAAAAATGTAGGACATGACAAAATAAAAGGTACAAGTATGCATATATATTGCTTTCGTGTGGTTAATTTAAACACAAATGAGGATAATGCCCTCCCAAAATGTAGGACTCCCCAGAAAAATGTAGGACATGACAAAATAAAAGGTAAAAGTATGCATATATATTGCTTTCGTGTGGTTAATTTAAACACAAATGAGGATAATGCCCTCCCAAAATGTAGGACTCCCCAGAAAAATGTAGGACATGACAAAATAAAAGGTAAAAGTATGCATATGTATTGCTTTCGTGTGGTTAATTTAAACACAAATGAGGACAAGGCCCTCCCAAAATGTAGGACTCTCTGGAAAAATGTAGGACATGACAAAATAAAAGCTAAAAACACTCATATGCATTGCTTTCACTTTTTTAATTTAAACACGTTGGCTGCAATCCTAAAGACACTTTCCTGGGAGTAAGACTCACTGAACACAATGGGGCTTGCTTTTGAGTAGTTGTGATTAGGATTGTGCTCTGTACCACTTATTAAATTTAAAACTGTTACCTATAATTTATTCCATATATTTATTGATTACAAGAAGGCTACGTGCTTCCTGCTCACAAGGAAGACAATCAAGATTTTTTGAGGTTAATTTAAAAAATGGACATGTCCTGGGAAAAACAAGACATGTTGGTCACCCTGGACCACATGCACACCTCCCCTACACACACAAAAATACAATTAAACCTGTAATAATTAAAGTTTTGTTAGGTATGTGTTAGATTTATTACTTATAGAGAAGATGTTGTCATCAGCTGAAGATGGAGGTGATCTGTTCTCTTCCCTCTCTGATTCAAGTCCATGGGGGAGCATCTCCTGAATGATCACTGCCCCACAGACTGAACAGAGATGATGGAGAATGGACCACCAGAGTGGACCACTTGCAGTCCACTCTGGTGGTCCATGGAAGGGATGCTGACTTTGTGGACCTCTGGAAGTGATCAAAGGTGATCTTGATTTTTTTTGAGGGTCTCGGACCACTTCCATGGACCTCGGGGTTGGGAACAAGTGGGCGAAAGAGACAGATCTCTGAACCAGGACAATCTGGAGTTAATCTTCACCTTTGTCATGAAGGTGGACTTTGGGTGCAATCCAGAGTAACTACCGGGAGTCCTTGCTCCAGTGTAAGAACAATTTACTCTGGATTGCAATATGAATTTCCCATAGGTTTTCACTAGGTGGTGCCATAACTACGTCGACATAAATGTCTCTTACGTGCTCCCCGTAGTTACTCTGGATTGTAGGGTAAGTCGCGTTAAGGTGGACTTTGGAAAAAGTCAGGGCTCAGTCCTAATTTTCCATTAATGGTACAGTTGTGCCACCAGTGACAGTATAATCTGAGGCATAAGTCCCAGCACAAGTCCCATGCTGGTCCGGGGGTGCCACAAAAGTACGTAGGGCACTTTTGCGCCACTCCTGGGGCAGTTAGGCCAGGACACAGACATGTGCCACTCTTTTCATGCCACTGTGGATACAAGGAAATCAGATCACTGCACTGACCTAAATTGCCTAGGATTGCATCTCAAGGGGTGTAATGCACCCTGTGATGGAGGAGCTGTCACTAGGGCTTTCTCAAGTTCCCATACCAAGTTCCCATACCATGTTCCCACAACATGTTCCCATAACATGGGTAGGCAAAAAAGCCTTTGAATTTTTTTTTTTAAAACCACCTTAGTCAAGAAGAAGCATCAGGCACAACAGGAGGCTAACTGAGACATCTGCCTAAACGTTAACATCTGAGCCATCCTTTTTCCCACAAACTGCCAAGAGACAATATGTTATTCATGGGATATTGAGGCTGCAATTCTACGAACACTTTCCTGGGAGTAAGTCCCACTGAACTCAGTGGGGCTTACTTCGGAGTAGACTTGCACAGGATTGCAACTTAAATAAACTAAAATCCAATGCAAATTCCCTGGGGGTAACTTCTACTGCAGAGACTGGGTTTTAATTCGGAGATGCACAGCACCAGCACACTAATATCCTTATTTTTTAAAATCCCAATTTTTTAAGATATATTACTAACAAACTGACCTACAGCACAATCCTAACAGTGTCTACTCAAAAGTAAGCCCCATTGTGTTCAGTGGGTCTTAGTCCCAGGAAAGTGTCTTTAGGATTGCAGCCTTATGAATGAGCTCCCAGAAGGAAACTTGTTTGTATGTATGTATGTAATTTTGTGAGTGTGTGTGATTGTGCGTAATATTTCAAATCCCAACTGAATATATTTCACAACTGCATAATATAACATAACATACAGTATATACTCGGAATGTATATATATTTCAAATCCCAATTGTAGACATTATGTTGCATTATTGCATCCCCCCATGCAGGATTTGGGATGAAACAATCCAGCATTTCAAATGAAGACATTTCCAACACAAGTTCCAACACAAAGAGGATTCAGAAGAAATCTTAAGTTGATTCCCCCCTTTGCATATTTTTGTGGGTTGCTGCTTTTTGGGGGGGATATTTGCAATGCACAAATTGCAATGGAACTCCTGCTCTTCCAAATCCACGCCTCTACCCCTGCAAAACCTGCTGAGGGTGGCAATTTTATTTTATTTTATTTGCTAAGGTGTCCATTAAAAAAAGGGGGGGTCCACTTTTTTTTTTTTTGCAAAAATGAAAGGGGGATTTCTTTAGCTGGATGTGGAGGGCTTTGCAATGCTGGTGCATCCCCTGGCTCTACATCAGTGGGCTTGCAACAGCTGGAGAGCAAAGGTGGGTGCAAATTAAGTGCCCCCCCCCCAACCTCCCATTCAAAGCCCTGGGCACTGCCAGCTGGGATGCCCCCCTTGCATGGCTCTTGCATGCATGCATCCCTCCCTTCTGCAGAGCATCCCTGGTCCAGCAAGGCCTCCTGCATCCTCCTCTGCCCTCCCTTGCACTCACCTGCCCTGGAGCCACCTCCAGCCTCAGGCTGCCTCTGGGGTCTCCCCTTCATGAGCCGATCTCGCCTGGTCATCCTGTCCCCAGGGGGAGCTGGGCTTGGCCCCCCACTGCATCCCTCCCCAGCCAGCAGCAGCAGCAACAGCAGCCCAGCTGGCCAGGGAGGAGGAGGAGGGACTGCTTTGCTTGCAGATGATTCCACCAATCCCAGCCTTTCCCTTGTCCCCCCCTTTTTTGGGGAGGGGGAGAAAAAGAGATGCTTGTCAGGCTGCAATGAGTGAGGTTGCAATGGGGCTACTCAAGAGTAAGGCTTCCCACCTCCAACCACCCTAGATCCTTAGATCCCTGGAGAAAGAAAGCCTTCACCCTCCAAGAAAAGGGTGTATAGCTCTCCCCCATTCACTGTCTCTACTCAAGAGTAAACCTTGCCAAGTCTAGGATTGCACATCCACATCCCCCCCACCCAACCTCATCCATGCAATTCCTTCCCATCCTGGAAAGGAAGCCCCCCCAATCCAAGCAATGGGTCTTTTTTCAAAGGAAGACCTGAGATTATTTAGGATGCAAACCTATCCACATCACCTTGGGAGTAAGCTCACTAACCATAATGAGCTTACTTCTGAGGAGGCACGCATAGCATCCTCCAGCTGACAACATAGTCCTATGCAAGGCTACTCAAGATAGATGCATGAAATCTCATTGAATTCAATAGGGATTATCCTAAACCCAGGTAAATCTAATTAGGATTGTAAAGGGGGGGGGGTCTTCTGCTAAGTAAATCTGGAAAAAAAACTTTGGGTGCAATCCTAAGCATGTCTACTCAAAAGTAAGCCCCATTGTATTCAATGGGTCTTACTCCCAGGATAGTGCCTTTAGGATTGCAGCCTTTGAATCTCAAGACACACAACACACACAGGCTGCTAACCGCACTTTCCTGGGAGTATGGACTATGAAAACAATAAGACTTACTTTTGAGTAGACATGTTTAGGATTGCATTGACAATCTAATTCTAAAGATAATTCTAGAGATCTCATACTGTTCTTAACATTCATCTTAGAAGCCTTGCTCCTGTTTTGCACTCTGCATATGCTCAGAGGCACTCTTCTTCATGCTTCCTATGCTTAACAGCCAGCATAAAATCAATGGGACAGCCTGCACATCACACCAAATATACCCAAGTCAAGAATGCTATACAATCATAGCATCATCATCATCATAGCCCAATCCTATGCATGACTACTTAGAAGTCCCATTACAAATTAAGGGGCTTCCTCCCAGGTATAGGACTGCATTTGCAGCTTATGGCTGCAATCCTAAAGATACTTTCCTGGGAGTAAGACCCATTGAACACAATGTTGCTTACTTATGAGTAGACATGGTTAGGATTGTGCTCAATGTCTTCCTGCTGTATGGAGCTATATGCAACACTATGACTGCAATCCTGTCCATACTTATCTGGGAGTAAGCCTCACTGACTATAATTGGGCTGCCTAGGATTGGGCTGCCTAGGCCCAAAACAGGGGACAAGAGAGAAGGGGGGCACAATTTCCAATGGGGGGGACACAATTTCAAGTAGGAAAGTGCAATCCTATTCCTATCAAGATGTTCAATGGGCTTACTCACAGGAAAGTGCTCTTAGGATTGCAGCCTAAATTTCACTTTGGGGGGGGGGGGGACTGCACAGTTTAAGAGTTGGGTGATGTAGAGCAAAGCAAATTTGCAAGGAAAAGAGCATGCAATTTTATATTGACAGTCCTTCCCACCCCCAGGCCTCCAAACAACTATCAATATTGCAAAACCACCTTGCAAAAAAAAAAATTCTTGCTTTAAGTGAAAGGGATTTGTGCATTTGAAATGCACACATCACCTGCAGTGTACCATTTGTGGAGCTTGTCTTAAAAAAGGACACAATGCAAACAAACAAATAAATAAATAGGGATATACATTTTTTTCCCAATTTAAAAACTAAAACCTTAAAAATGCATTCCAAAAAGTGTAATTTTTTAAAAAAAACTTCTAACTGCACACAAAGAGTGAAATTGCAGCATTGCATCACCAAAGCAAGGAAGCAAGCATGCAACAGCAGCAGTGCAAGGGACAGAATAAGGCTACCTGCAGTTGAATCAACTTTGCAAGTCCCCTGATCAAAATGCACCTCTGGACCAAACCACTTTCAGATTCTGTCCCCCCCTCCTCCAGCCTGTTGGTTTCACCCAACAAAGAGTGCAAAGAACTACTGAGAGACGGTGGCCGGCGTAGGAAAAATTCTTCAGCTGGAAATGATTACCAGCTTCGCTCTGTTCTTTGCACCATTCTCTGCACCAGCTCAATGCACAAAAGTTTATTTTTTGTGGCATGAAATTAAGTGGCCATTAAAAGCTTCACCTGCCTAATATCTGAGGCATTCACTATCAGAATGCATTAGTTAATTAATTAATTAGTTAGTTAATTAAATAATTAATTAGTTGATGCATTAGTTAATTCACTATTGGACAAATGCATTATAGTCTGCAACTATTTTGGAACAGTGTGCAATAATATATTTGTTGTAATATAATAATCAGTGCAATCCTAAGCATGTCTACTCAGAAGTAAGTCCCATTATGTTCAATACTACTTACTCCCAGGAAAGTGTGGATAGGATTGCAGCCAATAATATATTTATTTTTGTGACATGGAGAAAATAAGTGGCAAGTAAAAAGTGTGACCTGCCTAATTTCTGCTGCATTCACTATTAGTTGGATAAATGCATTATAATCTGCAGACCAACTGTCATGGAACAGCGTGCAATAATACAGTTGTGATAATACAATAATCATGCATATTATTGCATACTGTTAAAAAAACCCCAAGAAACATACTAGTGCTTCAATGTTATGCGCACATACATAGAAATTCAGTGAATACCTCTTGAGATCCTAAATGTTAGTGGAGAAGGGGAAGGCAACTAAAGTATGTGCAGCTAATCTGGGGAACTCCTTGACACAGGATGCAGTGATGGCACCTGGATGCCTTGAAAAGGGAATTGTGAAGATGGATGGAGTAAAAATCAATTGCAGTTTACAATCCTTGATAGATATTTGCAGTCTCCTGGTTTTACATTAGAACTAGGTTGTATTTGAATACGGAGTGCAAGTCAGTGGCGACAGGATACAGATGTCTTGTTGTCTTGTGTTCTCCCCAAAGCATCTGGTGTAGGGATGCCATGATCCTCTTCCACTAAATTGGGACAGGACCCTCAGTCCCATTTGCCAGTATGTGAACACAATCCCCCCAAATCAGAATTGTCCCTGTTTTCGGAACATATGACAACCCTAATTCGGTGGGCCACTGTGATATGCAGGAAGCTAAATGGGCCTTTGGCCTGATCTTGTGGGGCTTTTATAGTTATATATATATCCATAACCATATATATGGTTGTATATACGTAGCTCCCCCTCCCCACTGCATTCCATAATTCTCGGTTCTGGGATCTGGGAGTGGTTGGCTATATTGCCTATTTTTGTATCACAATGCAATAACACTCCCCACAGCCGCACCTTCTACACACCCTTGTCCTTCTACTTCCAGTGCACCTTCAACTAAACTGCAATAAATCTTGTCTTTCTTAAATACATATATGTTTGCTGCATAAGGGAGGAACATGCAGTTATCCTTTGCACAGGGAAAAAGTGTTGTAAAGTATAGTGACTTATCTACCTGGCTGTTGTCTTTATGCCCTTGAGCCACTGCTGATCATCTGTGTGCTTATTGACCTTCCTCACTGTTGTTGCCAACTTTTTTCCTTTTTCTGGTTTCCTCCTTTTCTTTACTGTACCCGAAGCAGAAACAGGCTTTTGTGGCCCAATGCTACAAGAAGCCTCTTTTAAATTTAATTTCTCAATTTAATTTTAAATTAAATTAAATTGTCCATGCAATTGTTAAAAGCACAGGAGCCCTAATAGCAAAGGAAAAAAGTTGACCCCCCCTAGAATCTAAGACAGGCAGTACTAGTACTACCCAGTATAACAGGGATCGTAAGTTTTGGTGCTTCTTATGCAGTTTTTAAGGTACAGGAGCCCTAATAGCAAAGGGAAAAAAGTTGGTGCAAGATGGACTGCATAAGTGGGCTGCACATCTTCCAAGGTTGGAGGCACCAGAGGGATAAAGTTCAGATGTGCTACTCAGGGGTGGCCGAAGTGCGTATGTCACCCAGTGCAGGGCACAGGATGTCACCCCCAGGATGTGCACACCGCTCCTTCCGGGACTGCTTAGAGGCAGCTTCTGGCTGCTGCTGTGCCGGAATGGGCGCGCTGACACCCGGGGCCAGTTGGAGAAGTGTCAAACTCCTCCAGTGCATCACCTTGCAGTGGCATGTCACCCAGTGCGGCCCGCACCAGCTGCACCACCTTGCTGACGCCACGCATGCTACTAAGGCTGCAATCCTAAAGACACTTTCCTAAAGAACACAATGGGTCTTACTTTTGAGTAGACATGGTTAGGATTGTGCTCTAACTAAGAGTGGAAGCCTAAGCATGTCTACTCAAAACTAAGGCCCATTATGTTCAGTAGTAATTACTCCCAGGAAAGTGTGGTTGGGATTGCAGCTTAACTAACTAACTAACTAACTAAGGCTGCAATCTTAAAGACACTTTCCTGGGAGTAAGAGCCATTGAACACAATGGGGCTTACTTTTGAGTTGACATGGTTAGGATTGTGCAATAACTAAGAGTGCAATCCTAAGCATGTCTACTCAAAAGTAAGTCCCATTATGTTCAGTAGTACTTACTCCCAGGAAAGTGTGGTTGGGATTGCAGCTTTAACTGCAATCTAACTAACTAACTAACTAACTAAGGCTGCAATCTTAAAGACACTTTCCTGGGAGTAAGAGCCATTGAACACAATGGGGCTTACTTTTGAGTAGACATGGTTAGGATTGTGCACTAAGAGTGCAATCCTAAGCATGTCTACTCAAAAGTAAGTCCCAGTATGTTCAGCAGTACATAGGCTGCAATGGTAAAGACACTTCCTGGGAGTAAGAGCCATTGAACACAGTGGGGCTTACTTTTGAGTAGACATGGTTAGGATTCTGCACTAAGAGTGCAATCCTAAGCATGTCTACTCAAAAGTCCCAGTATGTTCAGCAGTACATAGGCTGCGATCCTAAAGACACTTCCTGGGAGTAAGAGCCATTGAACACAGTGGGGCTTACTTTAGTGTAGACATGGTTAGGATTGTACTGTTCTTCCAAGAAAGCTCCATGCATGGTGGACAAAAGTTGGGAAGAAAAAGTTGAAGGTTTTTTTTCCTAAGTAGGAGGACAGAAAAGAGGACGTGTCCTGAAAAAGAGAACAAGTGGCCACCCTGATGCCAGGGCTGCCTGTCCCTTTAAGCATCCCAGTGCCCTCCCCTGCCTGCCACCCCCACCACTGGAGCCTTAAAGGGCTCCGCCTGCCTGGCAAAGAAGTAGCAGCATCTCTGCTGAGCCACTAAGTGGCATCTCCCAGCTGTATCCAGAGCCCAGCCATGGGGCTGCCCTGGAGATGCTCTGCGCTGCTCCTGCCACCCCTGCGCCTCTACTGCGCCCGCACTGCCCTGCAACAGGGGCTGCTCTTCAGGCAGGTGAGTCCCCACCTGCACCCCCCCCAAGTCCCCCTCAGTGCCCTCCCTGCCTGCCTCTGGGTGCCACTTTTAGTCTTGTGTCCTGCAGACAGGGTGACTTTATGTCCTCTCCTCTTTTTTCCAGGACATGTCCTCTTTTTCTAGCCTTATGTCCTGCAAAAAACCCACCCTCTTTTTCTTGTGATCATTGTGACCCTCACTCCTCTTTTTCCAGGACACCTTCTTTTTAGTCTTAGGTCCTGGAGACAGAGTGACCACATGTTCTAGGACATGCCTCTTTTATCGTTTTGTGTCCTGGAAAAAAATCTTCCTTGTCCTCTTTTTTCTTGTGATCAAGGTAACCATCTATCCTTTTTTCCAGGACGTGTCCTCTTTTTAAAGCCCTATGTTCTTTAAAAAGTATCCTCCTCCTTTTTCTTCCTTCTCCTTTTTTCTTGTGATCAGGATGACCATCTCCCTCCTTTCCAGGACATGTCCTCCTTTTTAGTCTTGGGTCCTGAAGACAGAGTGACCAAATGTCCTCTTTTTCTAGGGCATGCCTGTTTTATAGTTTTGTGTCCTGGGAAAAAAATCTTCTCCTCCTTTTCCTTGTGATCAGGATGAATGTGTCCTCCTTTTTCGGGACACATACTCCTTTTCAGCCTTGTGTCCTGGAGTAAGGGTGACCATCTGTCCTTTTTTCCAGGACATGTCCTCTTTTTAAAGCCCTATGTTCTGAGAAAAAAATCCTTCTCCTTTTCCTTCCTTCTCCTCCTTTTTCTTGTGATCAGGATGACCATCTGCCCTCCTTTTCCAGGACATGTCCTCCTTTGTAGTCTTGGGTTCTGGAGACAGAATGACAGCATGTGGTCTTTTTCAAGGACATGCCTCTTTTTTTAGCTTTGTGTTCTGGAAAAAAAACAAACTTCCTTCTCCTCTTTTTCGTGATCAGGGTGACTATCTGTCCTCTTTTCCCAGAACACTGTCCTCTTTTTAACCTTGTGTCCTGGAAAAGAGTAATTATTCCTTCTCCCTTTTTTTCCTTGTGAGCAGGCAGAATAAACTATATGTTATAGTTTTAAATGTTATAAATAATGTGAAATTAAGCACATGAAAGCAATTCATGAGTTTTTTTTTACTTGTCCTACATTTTTCTTGGGTGTCCTACATTTTTGGATGGTTTTTAAAGTTTAAAATGTTTTTAAAATGTCCTTTTAAAAAATTATGATATAAGGAGCACAATCCTAAGCATGTCTACTCAAAAGTAAGCCCCATGGTATTTAATGGGTTTTACTCCCAGGAAAGTGTCTTTAGGATTGTCATGTCACCCTGAGTGGAGGGGATCCCCAAGGACACCTTTGGTTTCCTCTGGCTCCAGGGTGCCTATCTCCTTTTGGGGTGACATGTCCTCCTTTTTAGCCTTTTTTCCTGGAAAAAAATCTTCCTTGTCCTCCTTTCCCTTGTGAGCTGGCACCGTGTAGCCTTCTTGGAATCCATAAATTATATGCCTTAAATTATGTGTAAAAGTTTTAAGTTTAATAGTTAGTAATACAATGTTTAAATATTTAGGGAGGCTTTTCAGTTATATGATCACCAGTTATATGGTCACACCTTGTGTGTCTTGATCTTCATCTGCTTCCTCCAATGCACCTGGAGTGTGGTGAGGACCCAGGAGCGGAGGTAAAGGGGGTAATTGGTACCCAAGGAAAGGTGGGGTCTGGAACCAAAAGGATGGATGCTGGAGGGCACTTCTTGGAAACATAGTGGAAAGGATCTCCAAGAACACCAGTGGCTTCTGTTTCTTCCAGCCTCTTTTCTTTTGCAGTGTTTCTCAACCAGTAGTACCAGTACCACCTGTAGTGGTGCTCACCAGATCCCTTGTCACCTGCCACCTTATTCTCACAAAAGGCCTCCCGTCCATCCTGATCCTCTTACTCATGTTCGTTATGCCATATACGGCCTCCCAATCCAGTAGTAATGTCATAGATGACAGCACCATATTTTGAATGGGTGCACCATGTGAAGAGGTACTGC
This sequence comes from Cryptoblepharus egeriae, assembly GCA_030015325.1. Taxonomy (NCBI): domain Eukaryota; kingdom Metazoa; phylum Chordata; class Lepidosauria; order Squamata; family Scincidae; genus Cryptoblepharus; species Cryptoblepharus egeriae. Next base: position 3,886,514 of record JAREYC010000014.1, read on the forward strand.
AGAGGACAAACCTTGGGAGACTTCCTTGCACATCTGGAATTGTGATCTGGGTTGCCAACTTCATCCCTTGTCAAGGTGCTTCTGCCTTGAGAAGTTATGGGGCAGGCTGGTGAGACAGATCTTGATGATCTTTGAGTAATTGCAGTGCTGGATATACAGCTAAACCTTTCTCATGTCAGATGTGTGCTGCACACAACTCCCATTGCAACAAATACTATGTGATTTATAGGATCATCCTAGTCCTTTTATGGTGGGGAGGTCATGTGCGTGTAAACCCTTTCCAAGTTTGGGTTTAGTGTAATCATTAAATAGTGTAGTGGAGGGTGTTGCTGGCAGGCCTGTGTACACACAAGGGTTTAATGGTTTCCTTCCTCATATATAGTTTTGCACACTCATTCTTTCATGTGCCTCCTGGTTCAGTGGTTCTCAAACTTTTTACCATGGCATCTAGAGTTGCCACAATTCTCTTCCACAAAACTGGGACAGGACTCCCTGTCTAACTTGCCAGGATGTGAACACTATCCTCCAAAACTGGAGTTGTCCCAGTTTTCTGGGATATATGGCAACCCTAATGGGATCCACCTTTTTAGAATGGGATCCAGTCTTCCAGGACCCACTGTAAGTTTCTATATAAGATTTAATAGTAGTCTATTAAAAGTACAGAACTGTAATTTTTCCCCAAATGTAGTCACAGACCATAGTAGTATTGTCTATTAAAAATATAATGCACATTCAAATTTCCATATCAGGAAAAAATTCCTGACGGTGAAGGGGTTCGGCAGACTGCCAAGGGAGGTGGTGGACTCTCCCTCACTGGGGATCTTTATAGAGGCTCAACGAGCACCTGTTGGAGATGTTCTAGCCCTACAATCCAGAGTAACTACAGGAGCACGTAAGAGACATTTATGTCGACGTAATTACACCACCTAGTGAAAACCTATGAGAAATTCATATTGCAATCCAGAGTAAATTGTTCTTATGTCAGAGCAAGGACTCCCCATAGTTACTTTGGATTGCACCCTGGGTCTGGAAGGATTTCCTGCTCTAGGCAGGGGTTGGACTAGATGACCCACTGGGTCCCTTCTAACTCTAGGATTCTATGTTTTGATGAAAATAAATGGGAACCTGCTGGAAATTGGCTCATGATTCACCTAGTGGTCCTGATCCACAGTCTGAGAAACACTGCACTGGTGCATTTGCAGCTATGCAGGAATATAGTTGCAAAAATGCACATTGTATATTTAGTGCTCTTGTTAGTTTTTCCTGTTTAGCTGTTACTAAAAGGAAAGTCACCAAGGCTGGTAAGATAATATGGCAACCCTGCAGCCCTGTTTTTTTAGTGGATAGATATGCTTGTCCTAACCTAAACCACCACTACATTCTTAGGACTGTCATTCTTTTGATAGTTAACATGTCCTTTAACCACTCAACTCATCTCCACCTCCTTCTCGGGCTGTGGACCAAGTACAGGCAAGATCCCTATCGGTTCATCTGCAGTTTCTGAACTTCAGCAGAACCACCGATAAACAAGCAAATGTCCTGGATTGCAAAACTAGCTGGTTAAGACCCGGATACTTTTCAAGCTGTCACGACTTTATCTAATGCATGCCTCAAAGGTCACTGCTATCTTTCATCTTTTTTTCAAAATGCATGTTTTGATTTGCACAGACTTACAGCGAGAAAGTGATGATAAGCTTGGAGAAATTGGAACCCCAAATTTGCAAATATATTATTAAACTAGTGAAAGCATACCCTCTTTGCAGGAGTAAAATTCCCCAGACAACACCCCCCCCAATGTGCATCAATGCCCCCCCCATGGTGCATCATCAACCCCCATGCGCATCAACCCCGCAATGTGCATCAATCCACATGCACATCATCTCCCCATTCGCAACACCCTGCATGTGCAACCCCCCCATGCACAGCATCCTCCCCATTGCAACCCCTCCCTCCGAACAACATCGCCCCCCTCCCCTGCACCGAGCACAAATTGGCTGGAGCTTGGTCAGTCTTCCGTGTTAAGTATAGGACAAAAACATGTTGCACCCCCTTTCAGCCCCTTAAGGGTTAAATTTCTCCACATCCGTTCTTGGTGGATGTTGATGTCACAGAAGGAACACCCTCCCCAAATTTCATGCTTCTAGGTCCGGGGGTTGGGGCAGAGCAGCCCTCAGTCACTGATTCTTCAATGCAAAGTATAGGGAGGAATACGCGTTGTGCCCCATTGCACCTCTTCCGGTTGGAATTTCCGAAAACTGGTTTTTGGTGCACCCCTCAGTCATGGAAGGAACACCCACCCCAAATTTCACACTTCTAGGCCCAGCAGTTTTGGCAGGGCGTTGATGAGTCAGTTAGGGAGTCAGTGATTGAATCAGTCAGTCTGTCAGTCTGTCAGTGACTTTTCTCTTTTATATACCGTATATAGATACCAGTATATTTATATTCGCAACTTTTTTTGTGTTCCAGTTTCTCCAAGCATATCATCAAGTCAAAAATCTTTAGAGGGGCCTGGCCTTACAAAAAAGGAGGGAAATGCATTGAGTTGCAACCTCCAGGGCTTAAGTTGCATTTACACAAATGCACAGAGCCTGGGAAATAAACAAGATGAGCTGGAGCTTTTAGCAAGTGAAGGGAAATTTGATTTGATAGGAATAACTGAAACTTGGTGGGACTCCCATGACTGGAACACACAAATGGAAGGCTATCAGCTGTTCCAGAGGAACAGAAGTGGCAAAAGGGGAGGTGGAGTAGCATTATATGTCAAGAACCTATATACTTGCTCTGAAATCCAGGAAATTGGTCCGGATATCCCTGTGGAGTGTGTTTGGGTAAAGGTTAGGAGGAAAAACAAGAAACAAAACATTGTGGTGGGCGTCTACTATAGACCGCCAGACCAAGGAGAAGGAGTAGACGATGTCTTCTTGGAGCAACTGGCAGGCATTGCAAGGAAATATGAGGTAGTAGTAATGGGGGACTTTAACTACCCAGACATTTGCTGGGAGACAAACTCAGCCAAACATGGAAGCTCCAGTAGATTCCTGAGGGACCTGGAAGATAACTTCATGGTCCAAAAGGTGGAGGAAGCAACAAGTGGAGGGGCCATCCTTGACCTGATCTTAACTAATTGTGATGAACTGATAGACCAGGTCAACGTGGCGGGAACTTTAGGGGAAAGCGATCATGAGCTGCTGGAATTTAGAATATTGTGGGAAATAAAAAGAGTGCAGAGTGAAACTTACATGTTGGATTTCAGGAAAGCTGATTTCAACAGGCTTAGAGGAGTCATAGGTGGGATCCCATGGGTTGATGATCTAATGGGGAAAGGGGCCCAAGATGGGTGGGAGCTCCTTAAGAGGCAGCTTCTACAAGCACAGTCAGAAACAATTCCCATAAAAAAGAAAGGGGGAAAAAACCTGAAAAAACCAGGTTGGCTCCACAGGCAACTTGGGGATCAGCTGAAGTTAAAGAAAGAGAAGTATAGGGAGTGGAAGACTGGAAAGATAACCAGAGAGGAGTACAGGCAGGTAGCCCGGTCCTGTAGGGAGGGGGTCAGGGATGCTAAAGCTCAGTATGAGCTGAGGCTGGCCAGGGGAGTCAAAGATAACAAAAAGAGCTTCTTTAGATATGCCCAAAGGAAGAGGAGGAGAAACGAGGAGGTGGGGCTGCTCCTGGACAAAGATGAACAGCAGGTGTCTGGAAACCAGGAGAAGGCAGAGCTGCTCAACTCCTACTTTGCATCCGTCTATTCTCGGAAGGAGGGCTGTGCAAATGGGGGTGCGGGATCATTGGCTGATGCGGGGATGTGCTTGCATCCCCAAAGAGGTAATGAGAACACAGATGGTGCAGAACAGCAGATTAAGATTGACAGAGAACTGGTTCATAACCACTTAACTGGCCTAAATGAATTCAAGTCATTTGGACCAGATGAGCTGCATCCTGGAGTTCTGAAGGAACTGGCAGATGTCCTTGCAGAGCCTCTGTCGATCATCTTTGAGAAATCCCTGAGGAGTGGAGAAGAGCCTGGACTGGAAGAGGGCAAATGTAGTCCCAATTTTTAAGAAGGGGAAAAAAGAAGACCCGGGAAATTATAGACCAGTCAGTTTGACTTCAATCCCGGGCAAGATATTAGAGCAAATCATAAAACACACAATTTGTGCACATCTAGACAAGTACTCGGTGATCAAAACAACCCAGCATGGATTTACCAAAAATAAATCTTGCCAGACAAATCTGATCTCCTTTTTTGATCGGGTTATGAGCTTACTGGACATGGCAATGCTGTGGATGTCATTGATCTTGACTTCAGCAAAGCATTTGACAAAGTCCCACATGAAATTTTAATTAGGAAGTTGGAAAAATATGGGCTAGACGGGGCAATTGTTAGATGGATCTGCAACTGGCTCGATGGCCGCACTCAAAGGGTTTTAGTAAATGGTTCTGTGTCAACCTCTAGTGAGTTTTTAGTGGGGCCCCCCAAGGCTCTAGTGAGTTTCTAGGTCAGTTTCTAGTGGGGCCCCCCAAGGCTCTGTCTTGGGACCGGTTCTCTTTAACATTTTCATCAATGACTTAGAGGAAGGGATACGGGGGAACATGATCAAATTTGCGGATGACACCAAGTTGGGAGGAGTAGCAAACACAACAGAAGACAGGAGAAAACTCCAGGAGGATCTGGATAAACTAGAATTCTGGGCTGTAACAAATAGAATGAATTTCAACAGGGAGAAGTGCAAGGTTCTGCACTTAGGCAATAAAAACCAAAAACATAGGTATAAAATGGTGGATACTTGGCTTGGCAGCACAACATGTGAGCGGGATCTTGGAGTCGCCGTGGATAACAAGCTGAACATGAGTCAGCAGTGTGATGTGTCTGCAAAGAAGGCAAATGCCATTTTAGGCTGCATTAAGAGGACTGTAGCTTCCAAGTCACAAGAAGTTCTAGTTCCTCTTTATTCTGCATTGGTCAGACCTCACCTTGAGTCCTGTGTTCAGTTCTGGGCACCTCACTTTAAGAAAGATGCAGCCAAACTGGAGCAAGTCCAGAGGAGAGCGACAAGAATGATCAGTGGGATGGAAGGGAAGCCCTACCAGGAAAGGTTGGGGGAACTTGGGATGTTCAGCCTGGAGAAGAGGAGGCTCAGAGGAGACATGATTGCCCTCTTCAGATACCTGAAGGGCTGTCATAGGGAGGAAGGGGGTCAATTGTTCATAGCTGCTTCTGAAAGCAGGACTAGAACCAATGGGTACAAACTGCAAGAGAGGAGATTCTGGTTGGATATCCGGAAAAAATTCCTGACGGTTCGGGCGGTTCGGCAGTGGAACAGATTGCCAAGGGAGGTGGTGGACTCTCCCTCACTGGGGATCTTCAAGCAGAGGCTCGACGAGCACCTGTCAGGGATGCTCTAGGGAGATTTCCTGCTGCAGGCAGGGGGTTGGACTAGATGACCTACTAGGTCCCTTCCAATTCTATGATTCTATGATCACTTTCTCAGTGATGCGTACTTAATGATTAGTGATTAATAATGCACTACACTAATAGTAATGCACTACAGTACATTATACACTATAATTATAATGATAGCATGGATGACAGCATTAGAGCTGGGAAGATGTAGTTGATAGGGAGACGGACTGGGACCTAGAAGAGTCAGCCATATATCATTTCAGATCTTTTATTAACACCACGAAAGCAAAAATATACCATAAGCTAGTTAGCAGTGCACAAGATATTTCCTGATACTTCTGGTATACTTCGGCATGCTCATTCTGCAGGCCTCGAATTGGAAATCACCGCAACATGTTATATGCGGTGCTGTTTTCTTGAAAGGTATTTGACAGGTTAATCCGGCACAAGAAGGCCCAAGTAGGTTGAGAATGGAGCGCGTATTGCAACAAGTGTGTCCGGTACTACTGGTGCTACCCCCAGATGAGGAAGGATACGCCACAGTAAACTGATGCTGCAGCACCCTGCTCTATAAGTGAGATTGGATTGCAAGAAGGAAGATGTAGTGTAGAGAGAAAGTGAGTTGTAAGTTGGATCAGGACCTTGGCATCTAGGCAAAGAATCTTCCCGTTTGTCTGTGGTTTGTAATGTACTTCTGGAAGCTGCCATGGGGCACAGGTGTGCCAAGGTGGGATTTAAATCTGCCTTAAATGCTCCTGGGGCTGAAGTTAGAACCCCATTTCTTGCTCTAACCGCTAGACCTTTCTACCAACCATCTAAGGACTAACCAGAGTTCTCTTTCCCCACCAGCTCTTTGAAGAAGAGAGTTGCACTTACACCTACCTGCTGGCAGATATGAAGACCAAGGAGGCCGTTCTGATAGACCCAGTTCTGGAGACTGCCAAGAGGGACTCCACGTTGGTGAAGCAACTAGGACTGAATTTGCTATATGCTGGTAAGGCTAGGTTCAGCCTAAGTAGAGTCTTGGCTTAAGAGTCATGGGCAGCCATGATGGGTACGTGTGTGCGTATCAGTGATTTTCAATCTTTTTCGTCTCATGGCACATCAGCCAGGTGCCAAAACTATCAATATTTGACTAATTGACAAGGCACACCGTGCTGCTGGTGGGAGGGGTTTCAATCCTCAATAACCCTTTTAATAATTGATGTTTAATAAATAATTTGTCTGAACTCTCATGGCACACCTATGGACCACTTGCGCCACATCAGTGTGCCATGGCACACCATTGTGCCATGCCACACTGGTTGAAATCACTGGTGTATATAGTGCAGGTCACTTGTCTTGTGTGCTACTCAGAGCATCTGGTGAGATGCCAGAAGCTGGATTAGATGCACCATTGACCTGATCCACCAAGGCTCTACTAATGTTCTTGCAAGGACTTGAACTGGGATCTTCAACCTCCAAAGTTTGTTTGGTGTCATTAAGGCTGCAATCCTAAACACACTTTCTTGGGAGTAAGATGGGAGTAAGATGCATTGAATACAATGGGGCTTACTTTTGAGTCGACATGGTTAGGAATTTGCTCTGAGTTACTGAGTAGGTCTGGTATAGGCTTTGTTGTAAAGGAATACGTTAACCATATGTGGCCAGGCAGCCCAATCCTAACTTGCACTGGGGAAGGGAAGCCAGTGTGCCTGCCACATATTCACTGCAAGTTCAGGGCCACTACTGTGGCGAAAGGTTTTACCCCTTAACCCCAGTAATGCCGTAGCAGCCTCCAATCGGTCTATATCCAGTATGTGCATTCATGGGAGTAACCACATTGAACACAATTGAATTTGTTTAACACGCTTAGGATTGTGCTGTTAGGTGCAATCCTAACCTTGGCCAGCACAACTTGTGGCTCTTCCTCTGGTGGGGCTTCCTCTGGTGATATAGGGAGGCAAGCGCGTGTCTGTGTACTGGCCTAACCCTTCCCCTAGAGTTGTGCAGAAGTGTCTTACAGCATTTTGGTGACACCCACAGGTCAGCACAGGACTTGTGTCAGGTCTTAGGCCAGCCTAAGTGGAGCATAGGATTGCAGCCTAACAGTGCAATCCTAAGCTACTTAGACATGAGTCCCATTGAGATAAGTCTCATTGAGTTCAATAGTATTAACTCCCAAGAAACTATGAATCTCCGTTTAGGTGGCTTTAGTTACGGCATAAGTCCTGTGTTGACACGGGGGTGTCACAAAAGTGCTGTAAGGCACTTCTTCCCCATTCCTAGGATGGTGTTACTTCAGTGTAGAGGCATACACCAATTTCCCCACATGACCATAGGAAGATATGCCGGTGAATTAGGCCAGCCTAAATTTGTTAGGATTGCACCCTTACCCTATAGTTAGATTGCACCCTATAGTTCCATAGTAACTATGGGAGTACATAAGAGACTTTGGCTGCAATCCTAAAGACACTTTCCTGGGAGTAAGACCCATTGAACACACATTGAACACAATTACTTTTGAGTAGGCATGGTTAAGATTGTGCTCTTTCTGTGCACCCATAGTTACTGCACCACCTTGTGAAAACCTATGGGAAATTCATATTGGAATCCAGAATAAGTTCTTACACTGGAGCAAGGACTCCCCATAGTTACTCTGGATTTTGCCCTTAGTCTCCTTGTTAGATATTAAAGTAACAACACAAACTCTTAATATTTTATATTCAAGATTTTCATGCTCCCAATTTTTGATTTTCCAAAATTTTGGAAGCTCACAATGTGTTTGACAAAAAATCTTGAAAAACTATAGTCAGAAGTCTTATCAAATGTTTGCAAAAAAATAAAAAATAAAATAGGAAAATGCTTTGGAAATCTATTTAGGCTGCAATCCTAACCTCTACTTAGATCAGCATAAGTCCTTTGCTTACCTGGGGGAGACACTAAAGTGCCATAAAGCACTTCTGCCACACTCCTGTGGGGGTTAGGCCAGTGCGCAAGCATACAGTGACATCCCCACACCACCACAGGAAGATATGCCAGATGAGTTAGGCCATCCTAAATTGTTTAGTATTGCACCCTTAGCCAGACTACAATTGAAAGAAAGTTGTGTAAGGTCAAGTGGTTACCAAATTTAAGGACACCAGGATAGATTCACAGGTGAGCCATGGGTTATCCTGTGTCTTCTTTAGCTCTCCTGAACGCTACCATCTTGGGTTGTGCATGACCTTGATGTGGGTGAGATTGTGGTGCTCAGAAGATCTGGGAAGTAGAAGGCACCATAAAAGAAAGGTGCCATGGAAAGTGTGGGACTCTCTGTGTTTGGGCTTGTTAAGATTAACCCTGCAATCCTTTCCTCCTGCTTCTCAAGTCAATACCCATTGCCACGCTGACCACATCACAGGCACGGGGCTTCTGAAACAGCTATTGCCAGGATGCCGCAGTGCCATCTCCCGGGATAGCGGGGCCTCCGCTGACGTCATGATCCAGGAAGGGCATATCCTTGCATTTGGGGCTTTTGTAAGTATCGTTGGAGAATGGTTTGTGGGTACTCTTACTGCCACAACCTCTGTGTTGTTCTCCGAGAGCCTTTGTGACAGGCAGGATTCCATGGCTAGTATAATAGTGCTGGGTTCAAAGATACCCCCCCCCCAGTTATTTATTCAATGTGCTGACTTTGGTTCCATCAGTGCAATGGAACTAATAGTGATCCCGTTTTGTCCCTTCAGGCCTTAGAAGCTCGCGCCACCCCTGGGCACACGGATGGTTGCCTGACCTATGTGCTGAACGACAAGAGTATGGCCTTCACTGGGGATGCCCTGCTGATCAGGGGCTGTGGACGGACAGACTTCCAGCAGGGTATGGGGGGAATAAACCACAGGGATTGTGCTTGTCAAGGGACTTCTTTGTGTAGATGGGGAAATTGGAGAGTAGGGTAGGATCCCTTGGTGGCGGGGCGTGGGGTGTCAGTGAAATCTTAATGGGGTACTTCTATAAGCAATTATTGACTAGTGTAATGTAATGAAATGTGGACACAGTAACATTGTGTAGTGCATCTGCCTCATTTTAAGCCAACATATGGGGTCAACACCAGTGATGGGCTTCAAATAAATTAACAACCGGTTCTCTGCCCATCTGGCAGCCACTTTTAAATGGCTATTTTTAAACTTTATATGTCCTATCTCTCGTTAACAACCGGTTCTCGTTAACAACTGGTTCTCCAGCGAACCTGCTGGAGCCCACCACTGGTCAACACCCTCAAATTGCCCTATTCATATGTATCATCCCAGGCTCTCCAGAGACCTTGTATCGCTCTGTCCATGAGAAAATCTTCACCCTCCCTGGGGACTGCCTGCTCTATCCGGCCCATGACTACACTGGTAAGTTGATGCCAACATTGTGTGGGTAAGGTGTGCTGTGGTGCCACCATGAGTGGGTGAAGATGGCGACCCTATCAATCTCTCCATCTCTTGATCCCTTTTCCTTAACAGCAAATTCAAGAGGGGCAACCAGGTTAGGGTCCAACTGTATAGACTTTTCCAATGCGATTGCAACCTCAGTTTCTTGCATCCTACTTAATCTTGTTAATTTTCCCAATTTTGAATTCCTTATTATGTCCACCCTCCCTTCCAGGCCAGACTGTGTCCACCGTAGAAGAAGAGAGAACCCTGAACCCTCGCCTGACGTTGTCCAAGGAGGCCTTTGTTGAGCTGATGAACAACCTGAAACTCCCTAAGCCCAAACAGATAGGTAAGAACAGCTTAAAGCACAATTCTAACTATGTCTACTCAAAGGTAAGTCCCATTGTGTCCCAGAAAAGTATCTTTAGGATTGCAGCCTTATTGTTCCCAAACTTAGGTGCAAACCAGAATGTCCAGTAAGACAATCCAGGAGGGCTTCTAGTTGGGAGTAAGTTCCTTATTTAATTATTAATTAATTTAGGGGATTTATTTCAGAGTAAACTTGCATAGGATTGGGTTTGCAAGAGTGCAAGCTGGTTGCCCCCCTGCATTCCTGGGTCCTGTTTTCAGATATAGGGGGCAATTCCTATATGTCTCTATATGTGATGCATCTCCTTTTTTCCCTGCAGATTTTGCAGTCCCTGCCAACCTCAAGTGCGGGGTCCAAGATTAGCGGTCCAGCTATTTCTTCCTCCCGATGATGCCAGCTTCTTCCCGATCACTCCAATGGGGTGCTCCTGTACTGATTACTCCATGATTGTGCAATTGATTATTTTACCACTGGTTCCAGACCTATGTGGTGAGAGGACAGTTTGATTCCTCAATGAGGCGAAGGAACGGTCCCATCCTAAAGCTTGCAATCCGTTCCTTCACTCCTGCCCACCCCCCCAAAGCGTTAACCACAACTCTTTGTAGCACAGTTTGCACTAGCTGGAAATTCCCAGCCAAATCCAGATCCCTCTGGGTGCTCCTTTCACTTCTTCAGTGTTCAGATTTTTTTTTTAAAAAAACTGTGTTTTTAATACTGATTTTTACTCCCCTGTCCTGCATTTGAAGTCCTATACCTGAATATGTGAATGTTTGAAACTCAGGGTAGTGGTGGCCTGAGCATGTAAATGCTATCTGTTGGCTTATCAAATAAATGGACTTGTTGGAAGTTGGCTAGAATTTGATTGGGGCAGGAATGTGACCTGGGACTCTTCAGGGTTGTGATTCTGATTGGGGGGATTAACAGATATGGAATGTCCATACTGGATGGGTTAGGGTTAATTACAAGAAGGTATCTATACATAAAAAAAGCAGGCCTCCGTCAGTCTTGAAAGACTATGGTATCGTGCTCGGCGCTGCATACGCTGCATGCGAAGCACGAAAGCCTGGGTTAGATTGTTATGGAGGATAGGCTGTTACCCAAGCAGCACATCCCCCCTCTACACCCCACTGAATTAGCCCAATGGAAAGGCAGAGCCAATACGATTGGATCCAGCTGTGTTGCAGAGCTGGGCCAAGGACAGGAGCTCACCCTGTCTTGGGGGGCCGACCCGGGTCTCAAACCCTGGCCTGCTGGTTAACAGCGTCTTAGCTGTACATATCTCTATATAAAAGTGAAAAGTCACTGACTCACCAAATTTTTATAAATTTAACCCCTAAGGGGGTGAAAAGGGGTGCAACATGTTTTCGTCCTATACTTAACATTGAAGATTGATCAACACCCCTCTCCAAACTCTGCCCAGTAGGGGTGACCACAGCTGGAGGAGGGTGGTGCATGGGAGGTGTTTGGGGAGAGTGTTGCAGGGGCTGATGCAGCAGGGGTGTGCACAGAGTTTTTTCAGGGGTGTTTAGCATGGTGGGAATCAGTGGTGGACTCCAGCAGGTTCGCATCTACTCTATAGAACCGGTTGTTAACAAGAGATAGGATAGGGGTGTTTGCACAAGGGTAGGTGTTATCTGTGGAAAAATTTTGCTAGTATATGTATGAAATTGAAACTCTCTCACTGACTCATCAATACCCAACCCAAATCCATGGACCTAGAAGCATGACATTTAGGGAGCATGTTCCTTCCATGAACCAGTTTCTGTAAATTTAACTCCTAAGGAGGTGAGATGGGGTGCAGTGAGTTTTTGTCCCTATATTTAAAATTGAAGATTGACTGCTTACCACCCAGCTCCAACCTCTAGTACTAGAAACATGAAATTTGGGGGGTGTATTCCTTCTGTGATGTAAGGATCCACTAAGAATAAATTAAATGCTTGGTGCCTAGTAGCAATGTCCAGCATCTGGGGGTGCCCGGCATTCCATGGTGCCCTGTGCTTGCTACCCAGTGGTTACCAGTGCCCAGTAGGGGTGCCTGGCAGTGCCTACTGCCTGCTGGTGATGCCCAGTTGTTCCCGATGCCCACTGCGTAGAGGTGCCTGATAAAAATGCCCAGTAGGAATGCCCGCTGCCTGCTGTTGCCCAATGGTGCCTTGTGCCCGGTAGGGATACCCACTGTCCACTGCATGTTAGTACCCAGTGCCTATTGGAATGCCCCCTGCTCCCCGCCACTGCCCCCTGGTGCCCTCTGATGCTTGGTGCCTAGTGCCCACTAGTGCCTGGGGACCACAAATATTCTTGAAAATTTTACTCCTGAATGATGAGGAGTAAATGCTGCCTCCTCACAAGGAAAAGGACTACAATGAAGATTTTTTTTTTCCAAGACACAAAGCTAAAAAAGAGGACATGTCCTGGAAAAAGAAAACATCTGGTCACCTGCATTGCATAGGTCAGGGGCAGATGGGGTCCATGGACTCTTTCAGCTGGACTTAATTACTGAATTGTTGTAGTTGCAGATCTTAAACCACAAGGGAGCAGTCCTTACTCATTACCACAACTGCTGTTGGTGAAATGCTGCATGGTGCATTGGAGGAGCTAATGTCAGTGTGTGTTTACTTTCTAAAGCCTGGGGGGGGTGTGTGGATGGGCATAGCTGACTTGGATTGACCCAGTGACTCTGTGGGAGAGAATAGGGCTGCAATCCTAACCATGTCTACTTAGAAGTAAGCCTCATTGGGTTTTCCTCCCAGGAAAGTGTCTTGAGGATTGCAACCTAGACCAGGAGCTATACATGGGGAGGGCAATTTGGGCCTTTAGAACACCAGCGAGAGGTTGGAAGAGCGGAACAGGCATTGAATGAATGAGTTCTGAGTATTACCCTACAATCCAGAGTAACTACGGGAGCACGTAAGAGACTTTACGTGCACCCATAGTTACTGCACCAACTAGTGAAAACCTATGGGAAATTCACATTGCAATCCAGAGCAAATTGTTCTTACACCAGAGCAAGGACTCCCCGTAGTTACTCTGGATTGCGCCCGTAAGATGTTGGAAGAGTGGATCATCAGAAAACAAACCGTCAGAAAGCAGGGGATACCTGTATATTCTATCTGTCCCTACCCGCCTGAGTGTCCCAGCAGTGTTCTCTGTTAATCAGTTTGTATACTTTGTCCCTTGAACCTCCAGCTGTACAAGATGGTGAGATTGCTGTACACCTTGGGAGGAGGGTGACCTGAGAGAAGCATCACCTTACCTGCCATATTATAATATTACCTTTTACACTTGCCTTTCAAAGCCGTCGGACTGCAGAGATGATGTTATAGGAGAAAAGAAGGAGACGCCTTACTATTTTGCCCTTTCCCCATAGTGATTGCTTTTTCTAAGGCTTTAGAGAGGGCATAATTCGGCTGAAATGAGGGTTAACAGATTTTATTAAAGGACACACTAATTTACAGCTCGATCCTATGTACTCAGATGTACCAGTAAGACTCGTCAAATTTAATGGGACTTACCCTACAATCCAGAGTAACTACGGAAGCACATAAGACATTTACATTGATGTAGTTATGGCACCACCTAGCGAAAACCTATGGGAAATTCATACTGCAGTCCAGAGTAAATTGTTCTTACACCGGAGGAAGGATTCCCCATAGTTACTCTGGATTGTGCCCTTTCTCTCATGTAAGTGTGCATAGGATTGCAGTCTAAGTGCTATAATTAGTGCTCTAATTTGGGCTCCGCCGCGGGTGGCTTTCCGATCTCTGCAGACAACCCACCCAATCTTGTTAATTTTCCTAATTTTGAATTCCTAATATGTCCACCCCATTTCATGCCAGACTGTGCCCCCCCAAAGTCAGCTAGTACTTTCGAGTTGAGCTTCAGCAGCAGAACCTGATAGTAAACTTATAGTATGTTCTCTCCCTAAACCTGCTCCTTGGCAAAGAGAAAGTTGGAGGAGATTACTTTTTAGCAAGAATAAATTTCAGGGCTTAGCTCAAGTCCTTTAATCCCAATCTTTTTCCTGGCTTGGTGAAACAAAAATAGGGCACTCTGTGCATGCCCAGGAACACATTCTTCTGAACATGTTCGAACTTAATCCTGGCATTGGAAAACAGTTTGTTGGCTTAAGCCGAAGCTGAAGGAAAGCCTAAAAAGAAAAAACAGATGACAGTAAAACTGGTTTTATTTCCTGTGTAACAGGTGTGTGCAGGTTGGAAATACCATTTTCAAATTCCTGGTTGCCACTTCACACTTGGAGTCTCACTGCGAGGCTGAATAATTCCAGTTCTGAGGCTCATCAAGTTTTTTAGGAGTCTCATGCTGCAATCCTCAATCCTGGGAGTAGGCCCCATTGAATACGATGGGACTTACTTCTGAGTAGACATGCCTTGTCAGTGACAAAATGCACAATGCTGGGTTCCTATTCGGTGTTGTCTTTTTGTTCCAAAGTTTCTGCCTTGAATGATCCTGGGACCGCTTTACCGTAATCCTATGCACATTTGCTTGGGACTAAGACTGCAATCCTAAAGACACTTTCCTGGGAGTAAAGTCCATTGAACACAATGGGGCTTACTTCTGAGTAGACATGGTTAGGATTGTGCTCTAAGACTGCAATCCTAAAGATGCTTTCCTGGATATAAGATCCATCGAACACAGTGGGGCTTACTTTCGAGTAGACATGGTTAGGATTTAAGTCCCATTGAGTATAGTAGGACTTACATATTTCTGAGCCAGCCTGGAAAGAATTGCCCCTTCAGCAGTGACGTAGCTAAGGAGTACAGAGGGGGTACTACATTGCCCTGGGCATCACACCTTGAGGGGGTGCCAATCTGCACCCCTCGATGGCAGATCCCAAGGTGGAGGGGGGTCTGTGTCTAGCAGAATGTACCATGACTGCAAGGATTCAATTGTCATCACATTGCCTTTTCCAGCGTCCCCATTGCAGGCAATTAGGATCGTTCTGAGCCACTTTAAGCAGCTGATAGCCTTATTTTATTCTATTTTTTGGTAAATAAAATGTGACTTTTTCACAACTACTCCAACTGTGCTGTAAACATAGCAATAATCACCATCATCAATTACATCATCAATATTGCACCATCATCAGTTACTTATGGGTCAGGTAGTTCTGATGGGTTATGTCTGACTTCACGACTCTGGGTCCCGATACCACTGCCCTGTATATCAATCTTTCTTAGTGCACAATCCTAACCATGTCTACTCAAACATAAACCCCACTATGTTCAATGGGCCCTACTCTCAGGAAAATATCTTTAAATATTTAAAGATTACAGCAAATATTACAGCATTAATTGCCCCCTTTCTAATCACTTTAATACTTGTGATTTCTTTTTTTCAAAGGAAACATCTGTCTCCCTCCTGTCTCCGCCGACTGTTTTTGAAAGTTTCCAACTGGGAAACAAATGATGGCCCATAATCTAAATTTGGGAATGTCCAACAGGGCTGTCTGTGAACTTGGACTGAGTCTCGACAGGGGTCCAAATTATATTGAGCGAATGGAAAGTTTCAGCAGCCAGTGGTGTGATTTTTGAGCTGTGATGCCAAGTTGAAAGGATTCGACCTTCTTAGTAGCTGTTCTGTTGTGCTCCATATCAGTGGCATAGCTAGAGGGGGGGCTGAGCACTTGGATGGAGCCATTTTCTTCCCCTGGCCTGGAATGGCTCCAGAGGGGAGAGGCGCCTTTCACACCGCAGCAAGGCTCCCTCCAAGGCTGACTGCTCCACCCCCTGTAGCTATGCCACTGCTTCATGTTTTCAATGGTGGAGAACCCGCATAGCTTTCTTGGGAAAAGGCAAGCCTTTGGGGGAGATTTCCCAAGGGAAACCAAAAGGCAGATAAACAAGAACAAAACTGGACAAGATCTGGCATGTTTTGATGTGTCAGCCAAAACAGGCCAGTTTTCCCACAGATCAGATGGATGCAAGATTTGCAAGGTTTGTAAAATCCACCTAGACTCTCTTTATATATTTATACAAAAGGGGGTCCATATAAAACGGGGTCGTAATATATGTATGTTTATGTCCACCTGGAGCCCATCTTCAGATCCAATTAATTATGTAAACTTCCTTTGGGGGTATGTATTTATTCTTGCATGATCTCTAGAGATGAGGGTCCTGGGCAGTGGTGGGATTCAAATAAATTAACAACAGGTTCTATGTCCTAATAACCTAAATTAACAACAGGTTCTATGTCCCATTAGTAACTGTTTCTCAGAACCAGGTGCTCATTAGTAAAGGGTTCTATAGAACCTGTGAGAACCCCCTGAAGCCCACCACTGTATAATCTGGGTACCTCACTCAAAGGGATCTACTCTGGGGGACGTGCCCTTCCCAAGTGCTCTTCTTGCCCAACCTGCCTCTTGAATCTTGAATCCAGTACCCCTGACCTGCCAGCCTTATTCAGAGTCTTTCCCTTGTCTTATCCGAACATGCACACACACATGCCCACACTCTGCATGCCTCCCAGGATAACATCTGTTTGTGCATCAGGCCACCCAGCAAGTTTTCCTTGTGGATTTATGCACCCCAGATTTGGTATGTTATTCAAGGAAGGTTTTGAGAAGGCGGATCTCGTAGCATGCTTGTCCTGGGCATCGATACAAATGTGAGCCTGATACCCTCTGTGTTGTGACTGTGCAACTTGCAAATTTAGCACTCTTTGCAAAAAGCAAATTTAGCACTCTTTGCAAACCAGAGTGCAAACTACACTTTGCAAAGCCTCATGCACTCTTTGCTTGCCCTTGAAAAAGGAGCCACCACCTGGGAGGCCATGCATGCAAACAAGACATGGAGCTTTCTGCGTGTGCAAAATGTACTTGATGGGCACACCCTACAATCCATAGTAACTACGGGAACACATAAGAGACATTTACGTCAACGTAGTTATGGCACCACCTAGTGAAAACCTATGGGAAATTCATATTGCAACCCAGAGTAAATTGTTCTTACGTCGGAGCAAGGACTCCCCGTAGTTACTCTGGATTGCACCCACAATCCAGAGTAACTACAGGGAGTCCTTGCTCCGGTGTAAGAACAAATTACTCTGGGTTGCAATATGAATTTCCCATAGGTTTTCACTAGGTGGTGCAGTAACTATGGGTACACGTAACGTCTCTTACGTGCTCCCGTAGTTACTCTGGATTGTGATGTTATCCTTGCAAAAAACCCTATGATGTAACTTTTTATTATCTTCATATTGCAGATTTGGAAGACTGAGGCTGAAAGGGACGGGCTTGCCTGAGGCCACTTACGTGAGTTTATGGTAGGAAAGGAATTTGAAGTGTGGGCAACTCCGTCTGCCTCCTGATTGCCTCCTTGTTTCATCCTATATCTTTATAGCCATTGAGCTATTAACACACAGTGCACAGTTTTGCAACTCACTGGCAAGATTTTGTTATGGCTTTCTTGAAAGGATTAAACAAATCAATGGCCACAAGCCGAAATGGCTAAAAATGGAACCTCCATGTATAGAAGAAATCTATCTCAATTCTTTGACTAACAGTAGGCTTAGACTACAATCCAGAGTAACTACCGGACCTTTTACACCAGTGTAATTATGGGTGCCATCCCATGGTGCCATCCCACGTAAAGAAGTGCCACCTATGGGAAATGCATGGTGCAATCCAGAGTAAGTGACTCTTATGTCTTCCCATAGTTTTACTCTGGATTGTAGGGTTTGTGGTTAAAAGTGCTGGGCCTGTCATTTTGATTGGCAGGTCAGTGGTATGAGACCCAAGTGTAGTGGTGCCTCGCTTAACAAGTGCCCCACATAAAGAGTGATTCACATAACAAGCAAAACTCCCATTAGGAGTGTGCTCCACTTAACAAGCCTGCTTCACTTAACAAGCCCCAGGCAACTGCCCCCCAAGTTGCTCCATGCTGACATTCCATGCGGAGGCTGTTTAAAGGGCTGCCGGCCAGCACACTGCTGCCCCTGCCCCCAAATGCCCCCACCAGCCTCCAGCAACAGCCTAGATAAGCCCCCTATCCTTCATGCAGCCTCCTAATCATGTCTACTCAGAAGTAAGCCCCATTGTGTTCAGTGGGGCTTACTCCCTGAAAAGTGTCTTTAAGATTGCAGCCTCCTAAACATGTCTAAACATGTCTACTGAGAAGTAAGCCCCATTGTGTTCAATGGAGCTTACTCCCAGAAAGTGTCTTTGGTTGCAGCCTCCTAAACATGTCTACTCAGAAGTAAACCCCATTGTGTTCAATGGGGTTTACTCCCAGAAAAGTGCCTATAGGATTGCAGCCCAAATAGACTTCATAGGATCATGCACATTGCATGCATGTTTTGAATTCAATCCCAGTGTTTTGTAATCATTTTTACATATAGTTAATATTTTATATGAATATTTTGGGGGTTGTGGAACCAATTGTCTGAGTTTCCATTATGTCCTATGGGAAAATCTGCTTCACATAAAGAGCGTTTTACATAAAAAGCGTGCTTCCAGAATGAATTAAACTTGTTACGTGAGGCACCACTGTACTGCAAGGTGGAGTGAGCTCCCATACTTAGCCCAGCCCAGTTAGCAAATTTTAATGGAACCTGGTTTGCAAACTGGGGCCCCACATCAGATTTGTTTCGTGGATGTGCTACCCCAGATTTCATCTTTGTCACGGAAAGGTTCCTTGTCTGCCAACAAAGACCAGATTTTTTTGGGTGGCGCAGTATGTTGTTGTGTCAAAAGGGAGCGGCCCCTATTATTGGAAGCAGCAGGACAGGTATTACCGTGCAAACTAGAGGCAGACAGGGTGGGGTGCTTTCGGTCTCCGTGTCCCGCAGGACAGCCGCCTGCTACACCGGAATATCCGCCTGGGTGGAAACATCCTCATGTCCGGCAAAGCTGGGGAATGATGCGCGGGACTTGCCTGAGCGTTGAGCTCTGAGATCAAGCAGTGCGCTTTATAGGTTTAGCTGCAGGTCATAACAAAGGTAATTCAACTCTCTGGTTTTATTCCAATCACATCTGCGTACATACGGAACAGCTGGAGAACTGGGGATGGCCAAATTTCAGCTCTTGGAAAGTGCCGTCTATTCTCCCCCACCTCCACTGTCAAGCCAAAGGCAAAAGACTGTTCAGGTGTTCCTCAGTAAACACTAGGATTTCTTCTTCCTCCCTTACCCTACAATCCAGAGTAATTACGGGAGCACATAAGAGACATGCCAGGGTGACCAGATGACTGGAAAAACCTGGATTCGTCCGGACTTTTAGCCTCCTGTCCGGGTGTCCTACATTTTGGCATCATTGTCCTGCATTTTAGCTTCAATTTGAAACTTCACGATAGTGCACAGTACCCCATCATGCCATGTGTCGTTGGATTCGTATCGAAGAGCAGAATCCAATGAAAAAATCAGTTTTGAGATATCTCCTTCCTATCAAAAGTTATGGTCAAAAAACCGAAAAACAAATACAATAAAATACATTTTGGGGCAATTTTTTTTCAGCGGGTAGGAATTTTGGCCTTGGGGTTCAGGAATTTTGGGTTTGGCATCTGGTCACCCTGGACATTACATGTATCTGTAGTTACTGCATCACCTAGTGAAAACCTATTGCAATCCAGAATTAATTGTTCTTACACCAGAGCAAGGACTCCCCATAGTTACTCTGGATTGTGCCCATAGATTTAAAAAATGGATAAAAAATGGAAAATAGATTTAAAGAACCCATTTCCAGGTTTCTTGTTCCTCCACTGCACCTATCTGCAGTGGTTTGATTCTGGGACTAAAGAATGGAATGATTGTCTTTCTACAACAGTAGAAAAAGCAGTTTTTAGAGCTATGTTTTAAAACTATGATTTGCAATGGCAATTTGGGTTGAGTCAAATCCATGTATAAAAAAACCTGTGTTGGACCAGTAAATGCATGGCTCGGAGAAAATTACCCAGGGCCAACCGCTGGCATTCAATGGAGCTTATTGAGTCACTCAGGCCCCATGGCACTCAGTAGGGCTTTCTTTTTCTTCACTTCCTTTTTTATTGCTTTGTGTGTCAAGGGAGGTTTAGGCTGCAATCCTAAAGACACTTTCCTAGGAGTAAGATTCATTGAACACAATGGGCCTTACTTTTGAGTAGACATAGTTAGGCTTGTGCTCTGTCTAAATTAGTGGGCTTACTCACTAATAAGTGTATCTAAAAGAGCAATTTTATACCTATTAATTATAGTAATAATAATTGTTTTAAAAAAATTTATAGAGTGCCATCAATATGCATGGCACTTGACATAGAATGTAATGACAGATCTCTGCCCTGAGACGCTTACAGTCTGGATCTTGATGCAAGGAAAAGAAAGGGGGGTGGAGGTAGGGGTTAAAACAGGGCAAGCAGATGTGATTGATGGAGTTAAACTTATATGTACTTAAGATGAGTTACAGTTGGGAACTAGGAGCATGGCACGGTGCCAGTTGTGTCAAGGATAAAGTGGGCTTCAAGAAAAGACGTTGCAACAGTAATGCAGGCTGGGAAGTGCCCTGCGGGATTCCCGGAGGGTTAGGGCAGCAAGGGAGTGTTGATGGTGTCATTGGGGCAAGTAGTTACCCAGACCTGTGAAACAGGGTCAGGAAAACATTTCCCCCAAAACATTTATGGGGGTTTTATTTGAAGTTGGAATGCTTATTCCAAAGAAATGGTATCAAAGAAATGGTTTTGGTGATACAAAATTAGATCTGCTAGGGCAAAACTGATGCCAATTTTGGAATCGTCATCCCGAATATACCCTGGAACAACTTTTAAGACAGCAAAATGTGTGTTGGTCTGTGTTCAGGAAAAGAGCACACATAAATTGTATGTGTTCATTACTTACAGGATGACCATATGACTGGATTTTTCTGGATTTGTCCTCTTTTATAGACTTCTGTCCAAGTGTCCTCCAAAAGGGCTTCATTGTCCTCCATTCTGGCATCATTTTGGAACTTTGTAGTGGTGTGCAGTACCCCATCATGTCATATGTTTTTGGATTTGTATTGAAGAGCAGCATATTTTGGTTTTGAAATAACTCCTTCCTATCAAAAGTTATGGCCAAAAAAAAACTAAAAATAAAAAAATATGCATTGAGCTTTATGGGAAAGGGAAAATGCCCAAAGTGGTTTTACTTGTGGGTAGGCAAACATGTCATTGTGTGCCGGAAAGGCCAGGCTGAGAACAATCCAAGACCTTGACCTCGTTTTGAGAGTCATGCATTTGGTCATCCAGTTGATAGAGCATACAACAGGTACGCATGATTACTACTGTTAATAGAGTTTATGACTATAGTTGAAGCAAATTCGGGGTGAAAAGGAAGCCTGGGCAGCCCTCTGCATTTTTTCTTCCCACTCATCCTACCCTGCGTGCATCAAAGACTTCTGATCAGGTTCATGGCCCCATTCTTAGGACAAGGAAAACTGAGGCATGCTGTAGGGATATAATTAACAAATTGAAGGCAGGACTTCTGCATGTTGATATGAACTCCTATTCTTGACATAGGGCCCTGATCCTGATTTGAACTTCTCCCATGTCGTTCCAGTTAGCCATGGAACTGGAGGAACTTGCTCTCCTAACGTGGACACTTTAACCCAGCATCCTAGACCAGTCTGCTCTAACCAGTAGTCTTCCCTCCCCTCTGCACCTGGCCACATATCTTACTAAGCTAAGTTCCTTTCCCTTCCTCCTTCTCTGGCACACCCCATTAGATCCTTTCTCAGTGCCAAAGCTTGGGAGCAAATATTATTTTAGTCTATTTAGCTTTTGGCAAAAAAGTTACAGAATAAAAGGGGGAAAAAGATCCCGCTTCAGGAAATGGACAAACATTTATAACTTTTGAGGTTTAACAGCTTCATTTCCTCTGTACTGTACTTGGTATCTGCCAGCTAGAGACAAACTTTTTGGAGCTTAGTTTATATTTGTACAATCCAGTGGTTAAAATGTGCTTCCTGTACTTTCAGGGTGCAGGGAGCAATGAGTTTAATATTTGAATCTCCTTGCGTCACAGAAAGGTAGCATGTCAGGAAGCATCACCTTGCATCACAGAAAGGTAGCATGTCAGGAAACATCACCTTGCATCACAGAAAGGTAGCATGTCAGGAAACATCACCTTGCATCACAGAAATCTAGCATGTCAGGAAACATCACCTTGCATCACAGAAAGGTAGCATGTCAGGAAGCATCACCTTGCATCACAGAAAGGTAGGATGTCAGGAAACATCACCTTGCATCACAGAAAGGTAGCATGTCAGGAAGCGTCACCTTGCATCACAGAAAGGTAGCATGTCAGGAAGCGTCACCTTGCATCACAGAAAGGTAGCATGTCAGGAAGCGTCACCTTGCATCACAGAAAGGTAGCATGTCAGGAAACATCACCTTGCATCACAGAAAGGTAGCATGTCAGGAAGCGTCACCTTGCATCACAGAAAGGTAGCATGTCAGGAAACGTCACCTTGCATCACAGAAAGGTAGCATGTCAGGAAGCGTCACCTTGCATCACAGAAAGGTAGCATGTCAGGAAGCGTCACCTTGCATCACAGAAAGGTAGCATGTCAGGAAGCGTCACCTTGCATCACAGAAAGGTAGCATGTCAGGAAGCGTCACCTTGCATCACAGAAAGGTAGGATGTCAGGAAACATCACCTTGCATCACAGAAAGGTAGCATGTCAGGAAGCGTCACCTTGCATCACAGAAAGGTAGCATGTCAGGAAACGTCACCTTGCATCACAGAAAGGTAGGATGTCAGGAAGCGTCACCTTGCATCACAGAAAGGTAGCATGTCAGGAAGCGTCACCTTGCATCACAGAAAGGTAGCATGTCAGGAAGCGTCACCTTGCATCACAGAAAGGTAGCATGTCAGGAAGCATCACCTTGCATCACAGAAATCTAGCATGTCAGGAAGCATCACCTTGCATCACAGAAAGGTAGCATGTCAGGAAACATCACCTTGCATCACAGAAAGGTAGCATGTCAGGAAACATCACCTTGCATCACAGAAATCTAGCATGTCAGGAAACATCACCTTGCATCACAGAAAGGTAGCATGTCAGGAAGCATCACCTTGCATCACAGAAAGGTAGGATGTCAGGAAACATCACCTTGCATCACAGAAAGGTAGCATGTCAGGAAGCGTCACCTTGCATCACAGAAAGGTAGCATGTCAGGAAGCGTCACCTTGCATCACAGAAAGGTAGCATGTCAGGAAGTGTCACCTTGCATCACAGAAAGGTAGCATGTCAGGAAGTGTCACCTTGCATCACAGAAAGGTAGGATGTCAGGAAACATCACCTTGCATCACAGAAAGGTAGCATGTCAGGAAACATCATCTTGCATCACAGAAAGGTAGCATGTCAGGAAACATCACCTTGCATCACAGAAATCTAGCATGTCAGGAAACATCACGTTGCATCACAGAAAGGTAGGATGTCAGGAAACATCACCTTGCATCACAGAAAGGTAGCATGTCAGGAAGCGTCACCTTGCATCACAGAAAGGTAGCATGTCAGGAAACGTCACCTTGCATCACAGAAATCTAGCATGTCAGGAAGCGTCACCTTGCATCACAGAAAGGTAGCATGTCAGGAAGCATCACCTTGCATCACAGAAAGGTAGCATGTCAGGAAGCGTCACCTTGCATCACAGAAAGGTAGCATGTCAGGAAGCATCACCTTGCATCACAGAAAGGTAGCATGTCAGGAAGCATCACCTTGCATCACAGAAAGGTAGGATGTCAGGAAGCGTCACCTTGCATCACAGAAAGGTAGCATGTCAGGAAGCGTCACCTTGCATCACAGAAATCTAGCATGTCAGGAAGCATCACCTTGCATCACAGAAAGGTAGCATGTCAGGAAGCTTCACCTTGCATCACAGAAAGGTAGCATGTCAGGAAACGTCACCTTGCATCACAGAAAGGTAGGATGTCAGGAAGCGTCACCTTGCATCACAGAAAGGTAGCATGTCAGGAAGCGTCACCTTGCATCACAGAAAGGTAGCATGTCAGGAAGCGTCACCTTGCATCACAGAAAGGTAGCATGTCAGGAAGCTTCACCTTGCATCACAGAAAGGTAGCATGTCAGGAAACGTCACCTTGCATCACAGAAAGGTAGGATGTCAGGAAGCGTCACCTTGCATCACAGAAAGGTAGCATGTCAGGAAACGTCACCTTGCATCACAGAAAGGTAGGATGTCAGGAAGCGTCACCTTGCATCACAGAAAGGTAGCATGTCAGGAAGCGTCACCTTGCATCACAGAAAGGTAGCATGTCAGGAAACGTCACCTTGCATCACAGAAAGGTAGGATGTCAGGAAGCGTCACCTTGCATCACAGAAAGGTAGCATGTCAGGAAGCTTCACCTTGCATCACAGAAAGGTAGCATGTCAGGAAACGTCACCTTGCATCACAGAAAGGTAGGATGTCAGGAAGCGTCACCTTGCATCACAGAAAGGTAGCATGTCAGGAAGCTTCACCTTGCATCACAGAAAGGTAGCATGTCAGGAAACGTCACCTTGCATCACAGAAAGGTAGCATGTCAGGAAGCGTCACCTTGCATCACAGAAAGGTAGCATGTCAGGAAGCGTCACCTTGCATCACAGAAAGGTAGCATGTCAGGAAACATCACCTTGCATCACAGAAAGGTAGCATGTCAGGAAGCGTCACCTTGCATCACAGAAAGGTAGCATGTCAGGAAACATCACCTTGCATCACAGAAAGGTAGCATGTCAGGAAGCGTCACCTTGCATCACAGAAAGGTAGCATGTCAGGAAACATCACCTTGCATCACAGAAAGGTAGGATGTCAGGAAGCGTCACCTTGCATCACAGAAAGGTAGGATGTCAGGAAGCGTCACCTTGCATCACAGAAAGGTAGCATGTCAGGAAGAAATCTATCAACATCTTAGTTCTCTATATTAAAGGACTTTATTCCCCAGTCTTGCCTTCCCTGCCACTGCAGCTTGAACAGTCCCGAAAAATCTTTATCACATGATTCTGCTGGGGATTTACATGAACTCTTTATTCTGGTATGTGACCTGCAGAGTTAAATACTTTCCCCTGTTCAGGTTCTGCAATGCAAATTGCCACCCCAGAGATGCCCTTAGCATGGAGGATAAAAACCTACAGGCACAATGAATTTCCGCCACCCCATGGATCATGACAAGTGAAGGGATTTAAAGTTTAAATCCATCCTCCCCATAACACAAACCAAATTCATATCAATTCTCCCAGGAAGATTCTTTTTATTTTATTATTTATTTTATTTATTAGATCTGTACTTCGCTTTTCACCCCAAAGGGCACGCAAGGTAAGTAAGAAAAAGTGTTGAGTTTGCAAAAAGTGTTCCAAAAGTAAGGAAAATGTTGAGAGATGCAAATGTGGATGTCTTAAAACTGCCCCAGCTGAAACTTAGCAGCCAACACAACATGTAATTTAAATTGCAGGGGTATTTAATCCCCAAACCCTGCCCCATCCCAATTTCCTATGAAAAACAACACTCTTGCCCCGTCTACTAACAACCAATCTTAAATACCTTCCAGCACAATCCTAATCATGTCTACTCAAAAGTAATCCCCATTGTGTTCAATGGGTCTTATTCCCAGGAAAGTGACTTTAGTACTGCAGCCTTAGAGCACAATCCTAACCATGTCTGCTCAGAGGTAAGCCCCATTGTATTCAATGGGGCTTACTCCCAGGAAAGTGTGCTTAGGATTGCCACCTTTGTTAATGGCATTTTTGGCATAATGTTCAGTTTGTCCCAGAAGCACAGGAGCAAACAGCTTGGTGGGTCAGTTGGCAATCCTTGGAGTGGAACCCCAGAATCTAGTTTCACATGATCATCGAATGGAAAAAAACACTAGGAAAAAGAAGATTGCATCATCATTATGATACAATGAAGATGAAAGGCTCTCTGAGCACACACAGAGTGCCTTATGCTTTGTAACAAGGCCAACCTTGTCTGAAAAAGGCTGCAATGCTAAAGACACTTTCCTGGGAACAAGACCCATTGAACACAGTGGGGCTTAATTTGGAGTAGACTTGGTTAGGATTGAAGACATGGGTACAGAGTAACAGAATAACTCTGTACAAAAATCCAGAGTAACTACGGGGTGTCCTTGCTCAGGAGTAAGAACAAGTTACGCTGGATTGCAATATGAATTTCCCATAGGTTTTCACTAGGTGGTGCAGTAACTACGGGTGTACATCATCTCTCTTACTTGCTTCCGTAGTTACTCTGGATTGTGCCCTTGGTTAGAAAAGTACCCTGAACTCTAGTGCTGCATGATGGGCACCTCTCTCTGTAGAAACTGAGATCCATGGTTGGGGAAGATCAGATCTGAGAGTGACTCCCTGTCCTTTGAACATGATGCCATTGCCTTAGATGAGTCAGACCATTGATCTCTCCAGCCCTTTGCATCAGATTCCAAAGTTTTGGAGCCAAAGTATTTCCTAGATCGTCTAACTTGCTGGAAGTGGCGCAAACTGAATGTGGAATCAGGCACGGGCCCTATCACTGAACTATGACCCTGTCTGCAAGAAAACTTCACCTGATGAACATCTACCCGTCATGCCATTGTTAAAAGAGTTGGAGGGTGGAAACAGCAACCCTTGACTATTAAAGTCACCAGTTCCAGTCTGCCAGTAGTGGCTCCAGTTGGCCAGTTCAGGCTCCCCTTGATGCCGGTTTTCCCCCTTTGGGCTCTGATGTCACAGATTATTTTTTTCGGTGTGTGTTTTTTCCAAAGCTGGCTTGTAAAACTTGTTTGAACACCAGAAAGGCAGGAGAGAGAGTGAGTCGCTGCAGGCTGACATTGGAAGCCGAAGCAGAGGGGGAAGTCGAGCAAGCCCTGCCTGAGTGGGTATTGCTGGTGGGTCTCCCATCCACGCACCCAGGCACTGAGAGAGGCCAGGTGAGTGACAGCTGAGATGTGGAGGCTTGACAGATAAGAGCGGGTGACATGGCCAGCCCCAAACTTCCATAGGATGGAGGAGGAGCAAAGGAGAGACACCTAGGAAAAAGAAGGAAGGACACAGGGACAACCTTAGAAGACACCCCCCAACTCGGATCTGTACAGACAGGAGTAAATCTGCATGGAGAAGGGAATCCTAATCCTGATCTATTTATAGTATTTTAGTTTTTTTCCTCCACTGGAATTGCCTAGGATCCTGCCCCAGAGCCACACTCATCTTCTACCCCAAGGAAAATTTGGGGGGTCTGTTTTTGGATTACCAAACCAGGAAGGAGACAGGCCATTGAAGAGTGAGTGTCGGAGGTGATGACCTTGTTGGGATGTAAAGGTTATGGCTTTGGGGTTTTTGTGATCACTGTGGGAGGAGGAGGAAAGGGTCAAAAATGTCAAGGGGATCTCTTGATCAGGGTTTCTCCAAAGTGCCTGCCCCTCTCAAACCATTTTTGGGGTAATGGTTGGCTCAGAGGGGACACACTAGGAATATATACCGTATATTTTGCCCGGCTTCTAAAACTTGCCCGGTCAGGCAAACACCTTGAAACAAAAAATGGTTGGGATTTCGTAAGAGCAAAACTTTCTCATTTGCTGAAAGGGGAATTAAGCACTTGGGGATGGATTTGCTGTGCGGTCTGGGAACACCATGGAGTGATTTCAGAAGAATTAATGGGATTTCCAAGTGTGGAAAGGGTTTTTTTCTTTTGCAAATATGGGAGTTGTACTAGTGGTGTTGTTCCTGTTGCAGTCTGAATTGTGTGTATGTGTGTTTTGATGTGAGATGGAAAGCATAAATTCATGCTCGATGAGAGGCAAGTGTCCCCATCCTAAGCAAGCAGTGCCTCCGTTGCAATTCATATCCTAAAAATTGGCATCCTTGTTATACTTACAAAAAAGCTTATTTATTTCTTTTGAATACTCTGAACCACCAAGGAGCTCAGAGTGGTGTACATGGTTCCTTCCCTCCTTTTGTCCTCCCAACAACTCTGCGAGGTAGGCAAGGCTGAAAGGAAGCTTTGTGGCCATACAGGGATTTGAACTCAGATCTGCCAGATCTAAGTCTGATTCCCAAATCAATTGCACAAACTTCAGTGAAGATACCTTTCAGGTGGAAACATTGATTCGAAAATATACAGATGTTATTATTTTGTGATGCAAAGCTTAGCTTCTCCCCAGGAACCCCTTCTGTACCCTTTCCCTGGTTTTTTCCTCTCTGTGTTGCCACTCGGAAAGGTGAAAGAGGCTGATCATGAGCTCAGCCCATAAGGAAGTGAGGCTGGAGGTGAGCCAGAGCAGGCTTCTCCTTCTTCCCTATGCCAGGTCGCAGCGGCCACAGTTGTGCCGCCTTCTCCGCTCTCTTTCTCAACCGACTCCATTTGCTTTGGAAAACCGCCAGGCAAAAACCACTTCCAGTTTTGGTTGGTGGGGTGCAGGCGTGTTCTGCCGTACAATATCTCTTCGATCAACTGGCACGGACCCAAAAAGAAAAAATGGAAGACTTAACATGCCTCTAGATTATTTTTCCTGCCCGATCCTGATGGTTCAAAAAATATATCTTGGTCTCAAATCCATTGCAGAGTTAACTAAGGAGGGGGTTGCTTGAAGTTCTCCCATCCAGTGAATGTCTCAGTAGGGATTTGAAATCCTCTTCCCACCCATGAAGCATTTCATCCTCCCTTTGATTGAAAAAGGATAGAGAGTCACAATATTTGGGCAGCAGTTATAAGAACATAAGAAGAGCCCTGCTGGATCAAGCCAAAGGCACATCAAGTCTTGCCGCCAGCTAAGGAGGGTTGGCATTTGAAGTCAGTGCCAGGAGATCCTGGACCAGCCCTTAACCATGTATTCATAATTAAATTAAATATTAAATAATTAAATTAAATATTCAATGGCATTATTTGTATTTTCCATAATTTGTATTATTATAACTTTGTTCGTTTAAAGGATTTATACCGCCGTCTTTCCCATGCCAATGCAAATGCCCTAGGCATCTTACAAAGCTTTAATTCCTCCCCTGCTGCTGTTTTCACAACAACCCTGTGAGGAAGGTGAGGCTGAAAGTGAGTGACTGGCCTGAAGCCACCAAGGAAAATTCATTGTCGAGGTGAGATTCGAATACGGATCTTCCAGATCTCAGTTCAGCTCCCTAACCAGTAGTTGCTTTGTTAGGAATGAGAAAATAAGGAGAAATAAATCACAAAAGTATGCCAAGGAAAAGAGCGCAAGTTAAATCTCTCTCTCTTTCTCGCTCTCTCATACACCTGTTTCCTTAAGCAAGGTATTCATGCCTTTGGTATGCATCAGGAATATGTGAGCTATTTAGGCTGCAATCCTAAACACACTTTCCTGGGAGTAAGACCCATTGAACACAATGGGGTTTACTTTTGAGTAGACATGGTTAGGATAATACTCTTAATTGTTTACAAGAGCATCGGCAAGGTTTTCAAACTAGAGAGTTGGGCTTGGTTTGAAAGGGTGTGCCGGGACCAGTCTGATGGAGGGACTGGGATAGTACCCTACAGTGGGCCTCCATGACACTTTTGTCCTCTGTACCCTCCCCAAATTTATCAGTGGAGGACACAGTGGAGGATCAACTCATTGCAAACCATCCCCTGTGACCAAAGAGAGAATCTCCTGTGACAGCATCCTTATGTCACAAAGTGATCTCTACAGGGTGTACCTCGTTTATATAGGTCGGAGTTTTGGTTGCAAGAATCTCAATCAACCTGTGTTGCTGGTGCAACTGGTATCAAAGGGCGGTGGTGGTTTAGAGATCAGTCTTGCAGATGGGCCATGAGCCCATTCCTGACCTGGCTGACCACTGCCACTCCTGCATGCATCAATAATAAATTTATTTATTTCAAAGATTGATATATTTTTTATATAATGGTAAATGAAAATGTGGATTGGAAACTCCAATCCACAACAAGTGGACACCATCTCAACATGGTACCAACGCTGAAAGAAGTTGCCATTTATAATGATACATGCATAGATCTTTGGCTGTGCAAAAATCAATTACCCTCCAATCCAGAGTAACTATGAGACATTACGTGCACCCGTAGTTATGGCACCACCTAGTGAAAACCTATGGGAAATTCATATTGCAATCCAGAGTAAATTGTTCTTACACCGGAGCAAGGACTCCCCATAGTTACTCTGGATTGCATCCATAGTCTGGATGACGATGGTGTTTAGGGTTGTTAAAGTATTTGATAGTGTTTCTTTTTTCCTTCTGTCAGCGAGGAAAAACATCCATGGAGAATGGGATGATGAAATGAGATTAGGGTTTCTGTAATTCTCTTCCATAAAAACCCTCTGTTCCATTTGCCAGTATGTGAACGCAAACCCCCCAAAACAGCATTATTTCTGTTTTTCTGGACATATGGCAACCTTAGGGCGCAATCCAGAGTAACTACGGAGAGTCCTTGCTCCGGAGTAAGAACAATTTGCTCTGGATTGCAATATGAATTTCCCATAGGTTTTCAGTAGGTGATGCAGTAACTATGGGTGCACATATTGTCTCTTACGTGCTCCCGTAGTTACTCTGGATTGTAGGGCTAGTTGAGATTTTCCAAAGACTGCCTGATTTTTCTCAAAATCTAGTATGGATACTTCCCTATCTGTAGAGAATCAGGGCTGCTCATAATGGTATAGGTATCCGCTTCCTGATGGTTTGTTTTCTGACGATCCACCCTTTCAGCCCAGAACTCATTCATTCAGTGCATGTTCTGCTCTTTCAACCTGTTTCTGCTCTTCTAAAGGCCAAAATTGCCTTCCACTTGTTGTAGCTTCTGCTCTAACCCCATCCCTGAAGGAGTTAATGAGAATCCACTTGCAGAAATCTTTGTGAGGCAGCAGGAATTTGCAAGATAAAAGGGGCCATTGCAATTTGCTACAAACAGTAATGTTGCAGTGTTACAATTTATGTTGCAATTTGCAACATTTATGAACTGAAAAGGGTTGGATTCCACTTTTCAACAGTTTTCAGTTTTGGACAGTGCTCCAGTCCCTAACCTGTCTCTTTGGTTAGGGAAGAAAGGCGGGGTATAAATAAAATAAAATAAATAAAATAAAAATAAGTGGAGGATGCCTGTATATGAATGAAGGATGGGGGCAGGATCTTATAACTAACAGCACAGACTGCTGGGAATCGGGGCCCTTGGTACCTGCCTTTTCGGACAGTGCCTGCCAAGTCTAATTTCTTCCCTCTTTGTTTGCAATTATTTCTTTTCTCCGGAAAAACAAGTCATAATAAGGAACTCCCACCTGCTTCTGGGTGGAGTACGAAGGGAAAGAGTGGCGAGGAGAGATGAAAAAGAACAATTTCTCTTTTTTACACCGTAAAAGTTGGGAAGAATATGTGAGATCTTTAAAAAAAATACTCAGACTCAAGTCACAAAAATTCCATTTTTCAACTCATTTGAAGACTCAAAAGGTTTGGAAAGTATAAAACACTCAAGTCAGACCTCCCAGACTTGAGCCTTTTCCTGATTTGAATCACCAAGAGTGCAATCCTAATCATGTCTACTCAAAAGTAAACCATTATGTTCAAGGTCACTTAAAGCAGACCTCCATCAGTCTTGAAAGACTATGGTATCGTGCTCGGTGCTGCATACGCTGCATGCGAAGCACGAAAGCCTGGGTTGGATTGTTATGGAGGATAGGCTGTTACCCAAGCAGCAAATCCCCCCTCTCCATGTCACTGAATTAGTCCAATGGAAAGGCAGAGCCAATACAATTGGATCCAGCGGCGTCGCATGCATCTCTCTCTTTGTGCATGTGTACATATGTGTGTGTGAGAGAGATACAACATAACTTCTAAGTTACAACATACAACAACATAATAACAAAGTTATGCTCTGGTTATATCCGAGGATGTACACTCCCTCAGCAAATTTCCTTGCTCTGCTGGCATCGTACCCAGTCCCATGGAAAATGTTGACCTTGCTGTTATTTCTACTTGAAAGCATCTCAAGTGGAGAGGAACCAGCTGAGCGGAGATACTGTAGCGGAAGCGTATGGTCTGGCGAGATGAAGGGTCAGCACCTCCTGTTCCCTGCTCAGACCCTTTAAGAAACCATGCTGCCGTTTGGACCCCTTGGAAAGGCTTGACCCCCCCAACATTTCCCAGCTATAATCCCCCCTGTTCTCATCTTCCACTTCTCCCCCATTGCACATTATCGAGGTCCTTCCTTGGGACTCCCTTGTCCCCTCCCTGCGCACTCTTGTGTTCCTTCACTTTGCAATCTCTCCTGATATGCAACCGTTCTTTTGGCAAAAGATAAGGCATTGCTGTCCTACAACGGCATGGATGGTTCAACCCTGCTCCGTTCGTTGGCAGGCTATGGGTTTCATGGTGTTTCAATGCTGTGCTTGTCAACGCAAAGGTCGGCAGGCCAGTGGTTCAAGAGCCAAGTACTACATGACAGAGTGAGCTCCCCTCACTTGCCCACATCCTGCCAGCCTAGCATATAAAGATCAATAGCTAAGATTGCCTTTGGCGTTACCATGTAAAGATCAATAGGTACCACTGCCTTTGGGATATAGTGTAAAGGCATGTAAAGTCATGCGTGACCATGTAAAGATCAATAGGTACTCCTCCTTTGGGATTTAGTGATGCGTGACCATGGAGGTGTCTTTGGTGTGCACTGCTGTGTGCATCCCATGTCTCATATCTTCTGTGCGAGCATAGGGATCAATGCAGACCAGCAGGGTGAGTGGATCGCTCAGACAAACCCAGCAGCGCATACATTTGTAGATATCATATGTTTACATATTGCCACCCTGCCCTTTCATTACTGCTGGCTTACACTCCCATCAGGGCTGGAGAGGTTTGGACTCCCATTTACTAATTTATTGTTCGGGGTTTTGTTTTTTTAAGTTGATACGTTTTACTGAACAAAGGCCATTTCTGCACTCTGGGTATGATAGAATCAGTTTCGTATGTGTCTAATCTGTTGAAAGAATGATTAAAAAAACCTGCGGGGAGTGCCGCAGATTAACACAATGATAGATGCCAACTTTGACATATTCCTCCGGGGCTGATCTTAGCTTAAGATAATAAGGTGGTGGCAAGAAATAGGGCCTTCTCAGTAGTGACACCAACACTATGGAATTCCTTCCCTCTTGACTTAAAAACTGAATTTATATTGTTTTATAATGTTTTTAATTGCTGAATTTTATATGTTTATAAACATAAAATATGTTTATATATCATATTTATATAATAATAAGTTATTATATTTTATAGTATAATAACACATATTTATGGTGTTTTTAATATTGATTTTATATATGTTTACCATGTTGTGAGCCACCTTGGTTCTGTAGAAGGAAGGCAGGATATAAATATAGTAAAGAAACAAAGAAAAGAAATAATATTCAGTTTGTTGAACAAAAAGAAATGTGCTTACCAGCTGTGGTTTGGCATGTACTGTGTTCCAATGAAGACTATGCAAAGTAATGCAATGATATGGGTGACCGTATGTCCTCTTTTTTCAGGACATGCCCTGGATTTTAGCGATGTGTCCTGGAAAAAACTTCAATGTCATCCTTTTTCTTGTAAGCAGGCAACATGTAGCCTTCTTGTAATTAATAGATTATGGGCGCAGTCAGAGGTGGGCTCTAGCAGGTTCGCACCTACTCTATAGAACTGGTTCTTAACAAGAGATAGGACATATAAAGTTTAAAAATAGCCATTTAAAAGTGGCTGCCAGATGGGCAGAGAACCGGTTCTTAAATTTTTTGAAGCCCATCACTGGGCGCAATCCAGAGTAACTTGCAATGGCTGCAATGCTAAAGACATTTTCCTGGGAACAATACCCAATGAACACAATGGGGCTTAATTTTGAGTAGACTTGGTTAGGACTGAAGACATGGGTACAGAGTAACAGAGTAACTCTGTACAAAAATCCAGAGTAACTACGGGGTGTCCTTGCTCAGGAGTAAGAACAAGTTACGCTGGATTGCAATATGAATTTCCATAGGTTTTCATTAGGTGGTGCTGTAACTATGGGTGCACATAATGTCTCTTACGTGCTCCTGTAGTTACTCTGGATTGTAGGGTATGAGCACAATCCTAACCATGTCTACTCAAAAGTAAGCTTGACAGTGTTCAATGGGTCTTACTCCCAGGAAAGTGTCTTTAAAGTCTCTAAATACACTTTCCTGGGAGTAAGAACAAAATAAGGCTTACTTTTGAGTAGACATGGTTAGGATTGTGCTTGTAATGTAATAAATTATATGTTACAGTTTTAAATTTATTAATAAGTAACATTGTGTTGAAATTAAGCACATGAGAGTAAAATATATTAATGCTTTTACCTTTTATTTTTTCATGTCCTACATTTTTTCTTGGATGTCCTGCATTTTAGTGGGTCCTTATCCTCTTTTTTCGTTACGGCACATGGTCACCCTGGATGACATGCTTGTAAAATATTTTCCAGTGATAGTCTCGGTACTACTGGGAAAACAAACAAACATCAGATGATATAAGCAGGCCTACCCCCCAATCCAGAGTAACTACGGGAGCATGTAAAAAACTTTATGTGCACCCGTAGTTACTGCACCACCTAATGAAAACCTACGGGAAATTCATATTGGAATCCAGAGTAAGTTGTTCTTACACCAGAGCAAGGACTTCCCATTCTGGATTTTGCCCCTAGTCTTTCTCACTTTCTATGGGGAGAGTGATGGAGCAGAATGTGTTTTGACTGTACACTGCATTGCATTCTTTAATAACAATATCCCTGCATGG
This sequence comes from Cryptoblepharus egeriae, assembly GCA_030015325.1. NCBI lineage: Eukaryota > Metazoa > Chordata > Lepidosauria > Squamata > Scincidae > Cryptoblepharus > Cryptoblepharus egeriae. Next base: position 3,921,355 of record JAREYC010000014.1, read on the forward strand.
GGGCCTAAGGACAGCTACAAGGTGAATAAGCTTATTTTATTAATTTTGTTTATTATTTTTAAAGGCTGTGTCTGAAAATAAAATAAAACCATTTTTAATGCAATGAAACAAACAGCAGAAATGGATAACTTCAGGAAATGGATAACTAGAGTCAGCAGAAGGGCACGATCCATTGCTAGGTTGTTTAAATGTTTTATGATTGTTTTTAATTTTGCAAGCTGCCTTGATTACCCACTTTGTGAAAAACAGAATCAGGATGATCAGAGGTCCTTCTTTTCCAGGACATGTCCTCCTTTATTAGACTTAGATATCCTTCTTTTCCCTGTGAACAAGGTTTTTATTTTCTTACAAAACATGAAGGATAGAAGCAAAATCTTGAATCCTATATGTTTTCTTTATGGTTACAGGGAGACCTGGTTATTATGTGCCTTTGATCAATGGTGCTCCACAACGCTGAGGCTATGGGGGTCCTGAGTCAATCGGAATTGTGCCGTCGTCCCATCTTGGAAAAGGACCGCTTGGAGGACGTGCCCAAATGCAACCAGTCGCCAGAGAAAGAAGGATCCCCAACTCTCAGCAGCATGGGAGGTGATTCCCTCTCTTCCGAACAAGGACCCAGCCTGGAGGGCAACCTCAGTGATGGTGCAGAGGATGATGAAGCCAGTAGCACAGAGAGTGGCCAGAATGGAGTGAGTAGATCTGATTCCTCCTGTCCAATTCAAAGTGGATGAAGGGCACATCTTCACATGCCAGCCGTATTTCCAAAAGTGATGGAATTTGCAGCGGACCCCCCCTTGATGAACTCACAGAATGGGGAGATCTGGGCATAGATCTGGGCACTAATGATGGAGCCACAAGTGGCCCTCAGTTGTGGAACTCCCTTCCCAGAGTAGCCCTTAAAAGTTCTATACTGGTAATTTTAAATAGCAGCCCAATCCTGATGGACTTCTCATGCACTGATGCAATGTTACCAGTATGCCGTGTCCACTGGGGAAATTTTGCAGGTTGGTGGTAAGAGGAAATCCCCAATGACACCAATGGGTCTCCTAGGACCTGCACCGGTTCAATTACCAGTGCAAATACAAGTGGATCTGTGTCTGCAGATTGTGCCCAGGAAGAGGGATAGGGTATAGTATGTACCAGTGCCATTAATTCTGCTCCCTCTTTGGCCCAGTCTGCCAACCTTGTCACCTCCAAACCCTCTCCATTACACCCCCCTCTCTACACTTACACTTCTGTTGCCTGGTGCAAATCTTACTGGTTACAGAAGTGTGAGGAAGTGTAGAGAGGGGGTGTAATGGGGAGGATATGGAGGGAGCCTGCAGTAGCCTGTGGGAATATAGATACGCAGGGATATAGATGTGCAAGCATATAGATGTGCACTTCTTCTGCCTGGTGCAAGTCTTACTGGTTACAGTGCATAACCAAATCTTACTGGTTACAGATGCGCACTCAGTCGGTTTGATAGGTTTTGCACCGGTAGCAGAAGTGCACATCTATATGCCTACACATCTATATCCAGAGGTGTGCTGCAGCAGGTTTGCACCACATCGCAAACTTTGCAATGTGTTCTTAACTTTGTTCTTAACTTTGACCCAATCTTAGAGAATTGTCTCTTAGCGCTAAGATTGGGACCGCCTATGCCTCTTTTCTATGCATTGCTCCTGTGTGCAATCCTGTGTGCAATCCTATGCATTACTCAGAAGTAAGCCCATTGAGTTCAGTGTGATTTATTCCTGAATGCAGAGGAATAAATTACATTGAAAGTGGGCTGAAAGTACACTGAAAGTGAGTAATGCATAGGATTGCCCAGGAGTAATGCATATTAATAAATTACACTGAACTCAGGGGCTTAATACTGATTCTTGCGGTCACACGTGATACAAAAAAATTTGGTAAACATAGGGTTAAAAGGGTCATTAGGACATAGAGAACCATTTCTTAAAAATATTTGAAGCCCACCACTGTCTATATCCCTGCATATCTATATGCCTGCAGGCTACAGTGCATATCTATATGCCTGCATAGGTGCTGGCAGGACAATGCATGCCATCCTGCGGACCCAACTATCTCCTGCAATGTTTCAATGTGCTTAATGTTTTTATGCGGCAGCGCACGGCAGTGCAACAACCATTCTAGCATAAGGTCAGTATAGGTTTGAGCAGTAACAATTTTTCCCATTTGGCCAGAACTTCCTGGCTCTCTGACTGCGCTAATCCATACTAAGTTCCTACTTGACCTTTGCTTTAAGTGCTGCAGTTTGTTAATGATTATGGATGTTGTCCACATATGAGACGTGATTCTTCTTGATTGAAGGTTCACCTAAAGCCACTTTGATCTGTGGACAAAACAGTCTGGAAAGTGAGTGAGCAAGTTGGATAATGTCATTCTCCCTTCCCAGGATGAGAGTCCCGGCACGAGAAGGAACGGGCATTGCATGCGAGGGAAACAGCAACCCCAGCATCAGGCCCTGAGCAAGATCTCAGTTCTCGAAAATCGCATCAAGGAGCTGCACCGCCGGAAGAAGGAGCTGAATATGGAGGTACAGTGGTGCCTCACATAAAGAGATTAATTTGTTCCAGAGGCCTGCTCTTTAAGTGAAGCGGATTTTCCTATAGGAAATAATGGAAACTCAGACGATTGGTTCCACATCCCCAAAAATATCCATATAAAAATATTAACTGGATATAAAAATGATGAGAAAACACTGGGACTGAATTCAAAACATGCATTCAATGTGCATGATCCTATGAAGTCTACTTATGCTGCAATCCTAAAGACACTTTCCTGGGAGTAAGCCCCATTTAACACAATGGGGCTTACTTCTGGGTAGACATGGTTAGGAGGCTGCAAAGACACTTTCCTGGGAGGCTTACCTGGCCTGTTTCTGGAGGTTCAAGGTGGCCGGTGGGGGCAGTTAGAGGCAGCAGTGCTGGCCGGCAGCCTTTTTAAAGAGCCTCCATGTGGAGCATCAGGGCTGCATAGCACGCCTGCCCATAGAACGCTTGCTTGTTAAGTGAAGCAGAACTTGTTATGTGAAGCAAGATTTCTTGGAAATTTATACTTGTTATATGAAACGCTTGTTATGTGAGGCACTTGTTGTGAGAGGTACCACTGTATGTCTAAGCTGGTATGGTCCCCTCCCTGTGTCAAGGGTAAGGATGCTTGTACAACCGTAGATACCTGTAAAACCAGTATTCTGGAACCACTGCACCTGCGCATGGAGAAGGATTGGGGCATGTCCCAGATGGACAGACACCAGTCTCTTCTGACCTTATAGACTATGAAAGGGATCCCTTGCTGTAGCAGTGATGCACCCAAAGTGTTCATCACAGTGTGGAGAGTGTGTTCTGATCACCCCAGATGGGAAGCTACCAGATCTCCTCAGCACTAAGATTGGGACCACCTATGCCTCTTTTCTATGCATTGCTCCTGTGTGCAATCCTATGCATTACTCAGTGTCTCAGTGTCATTACTCAGTGTCACTGTCTTCCATGCTTCTCATTTGGATGCCTGCCCCCTCGTGGCTGTGTTGAGGTTTGTTGCAGGGCTGTGGCGGTGTATGGCACTGTGTTCCTAACATGGCTCTCCTACCTGGCAGATGGACCTGGAAGGAGCCTTGCTGGAAGGAGAACTGCAGGAAGAGCGGCAGGCCTTGCGATGGGAAGAAGAGAGGCTAGTGGAGTTGCAGAGGAGGCTCATGGAGACGGAGCGCAGGTGCCACGCTGAAAAGGAAATGGTGAGTACCTGTCATGTACCTGTTGTCTAGGCATATCCTGCTAGTCAATTTCTTTTAGGTATCTGATACGGTGCAAGCTAAAGATGTGTTCCTCCCCAATCAAATATTGATGGAATGTGGCAATGCACAACTTTATTATTTTTTTGCTGGTCTGCAAAAGTAAAATGAAATGAGTGTAGAGAGAGAGAGAGAGAGAGAGAGAGAGAGAGGAAAGGAAATGAGAAGTCATCATCCCAGAAAAATCAGTATCTCCAGAGTAGGGTGACCAGATGCCTGAACCTCAAAAGGAGGACAAGGTCTTGAATTCCTCTCAGCCTGCCCTTTCTGGCAGAGAATGGCATGTTTGCCTACTCATGAGTAAAGCCGCAACACTGGGCACTTTCACTTTCCTATAGAGCTCAATGCATATTTTTTGTTTTTTTGGACAACATTTGATAGGAAGGAGATATTTCAAAACTGGTTTTTGCATTGGATTCTGCTCTTCAATATGAATCCAACAACATATGACACGATGGGAAGCGCACACCACTGCAAAGTTCCAAAATGAAGCCCAAATGGAGGACAATGAAGCCCTTTTCAAGGACACTTGGACAGAAGGCTAAAAAAGAGGACAAATCCAGAAAAATATGGTCACCCTGCCCCAGAGTCATCCTAACTTTGTGAAGACAGACACTGAGCACAATCCTAAATATATCTACTCAAAAGTAAGACCCATTCTGTTCAATGGATCTTCCTTCCAGGAAGGTTTCTTTAGGATTGCAGCCACTGTCACTCAATGGTTGTTAATTCCCTGGTTTCATGTGGTTGGTGTGGCCCAAGTCCATCAGTTGACTGGAAATGTTTTGCATCAGTCTTTCTCAGCATTGTCCTCCACTGTACCACTTCACATTGCCCACTTATTGGAAGTACAACTGGTGATGATATCACCAGTTACTTCTGAGTAACCAGTTACTTCTGATACCAGTTACTTCTGAGTTGGAAGGTTAGATCTGAGAAAGCATACACCAGTAATAGGCTCAAGGTGGATAGGAGGGCATTTTCAAGCATGGAAAAGCATGCTTTGGAGTTCTGCCCACTGAACCAAGCCTCCTACCACTGTTTCTTATGTCTCATTTCTGGTCTTTCTGCTGGGTAATGGGTGTCCAGGGGTCCCACAAATAACACCAGACATCATATCAAGTACCACTGAGGGTGCAGCCCTAACTTAAATTCTAACCACATCTCATCGGTCTTCCCATTCCTGTGGTGATGTAGGGAGGCAAGCGCATCTCTGTGGAGTGGCCTAACTTTCCCCAGAAGTGGCACAGAAGTTATGGCACTTTGGTGACATTCCCAGTTCAACATGGGATGTATGCTGGGGCTTAGGCTAGCCTAAGTGGAAGTTAGGATTGCAGCCTAAGCTGCCTAATAGCCATGAATTAACTTCAGGTCTTCCAGGACTTTGTCTAATTCCCTTTCCTAGTCAAGCAAGCTACTGGCATTCAGTATATCTTGTGGCAATGGATTCCATAAATGATGCACTATGTGAAGTCTCTCGTCTTGTGTGTCCTAAATTTCCTATCAGTTTCATCGAGTGACATTTGGCTGTAGTCTTGTGAAAGAAGAAAACTTATCTTTCTTTACTCCCCCCCCATTGCCACTATAGAGTAGGCTGTGTCTTGTATGTGCTCCAATATAATCTCATTGACTGATAGCATATAAAGCAAAGCCTGTCCTGGAAACTCCATAGAGTTGGAAGGGACCCAGTGGATCATCTAGTCCAACCCCCTGCCGGTAGCAGGAGATCCTAGTTCCACCTTAGTTAGCCTTAGAAACTGGGATCTCAAAGGAAAGACCCGCAGCTGAACCTTCTCTCTATTCATGTGTAAGAGTATTATTACTGTATTTACTCGAATCTAACGCTCACCATTTTCCGCCGAATTCAGTCTCCAAAATCAAGGTGTGCATTAGATTCAATGGTTAATTAAATTTGAGTAAATATGATATTTTGATTATAAGTATAGGGTGCGCATTAGATTCAATGTATTCACCTTAGATTCGAGTAAATATCACAGACGTTACATATCACAGGCGCCAGGTATTTGACTGGAATTGGCTCTATTGTGATTCGGTTCTTATCCAAGGAACGAGGAATCACAAAGGTATCTCAATATGTGTCAAGTTCTGAAGAGCACTGCTTTTCGTTGTTGTTGTTGTTGTTACAGTAAGTCCTTGACTTACGGCCTTTCAGGATGCAAACTTTCATACATACTCGTACAAACATCTCTGAAAAATAAAAACATTCAAACAAATGAACAGATCCTTGACTTGCAACCGTTTCTCGCAGTGGGAAAATGCATTGAGGTCAATGGACTTACAATAGGACTTACAAACATTTCAGCTTACAAATGAGGTTCTGGAATGGAACTCATTTGTAAGTTGCGGACTTTCAGTAATTGTATTTGTATCCCACTTTGCTCCTGCACGAAGGGGGCTCAAGGCAGCTAACAATAAAGCAAGCAGAAATACAATAAAAATTAAAAACAGACAAAACAATTAAAAACATTAAAAAAACTTAAAACGGCATTTTAAAACATTTGAACACCCCGAATTGCAATAAAATCAATTATTTTATTATAAATAAAATCAAATTTTAATTTTATAATAAAATTTTATAATCAAATTATTTTGACTTGCAATCATGTAAGTCCTTACCCAGAGTCCAAAGTGACACAAACAAGAACTTGCGACATCATTGAGAACGTGGCCCCACAGGCAGTGCTATCACAGGTGCAGATCTCCTCTTTCACGAGCAAGGTGTGGCCGGTTCTGGGTCGGATCAGTGGCTGAGACTCGCTTCCCATGGAATCACCTCCACCCTCTTTTTTCCCCCTTGGCAGGAGAAGGCACGGCTGCAGAAGGAGCGTCAGAGGGTTGAGGAACTCCAGCGGCAACATGCAGAGTCTCAGGTTCATCTAGACAACCAGCCAGAATCGATGCGGGAACGGATGCAGAGGCAGTTGCAGGAGGTATGTGGGTTACCAGTTGCCATTGCTTGCTAAGGATCCGTGCACAGACATGATGGGTTGTGAGGCTGGACTCTCTTCCGACTGTCTCACTTCAGCTTGGATCCTCCTAACTAAAACAAGATTTCCCTGCACTTGGAAACCTCACCCATCAGGGAAAAGGGCTTTAGATGCCCTTTTCTGGTTTTTTGCCTTTGGGGTATTTTCATGGAGGGATTTTTACATGTGCAATCTCATTCTGCAATGCCTACAATGTGTACAATGCGTACAATCTGAAATCTAGCATACAATCTATAGTCTCCTGGTTTAAAAATCTGTGTCGGGAACATGTACCTACTGGCTAACTATGGGGCATCCAACCAAGGCCAGATTTAGGTTTGATGAGGCCCTAAGCTATTGAAATGAATCGGACCCTTTATATGTCAAGCTGTCCTTTGTCGCTGTTGTTTGTGTTGAATAAATGCTACAGGGTAATTTATGGACCAAACCACTGTTGCTGTATGTAGGTTTTATTTTATTTGTTTTTTTATCTTATATTTTGGAAATGTACATCTAGGTTTTTTTCCCCTTTAATTTTTTTGGGGTCCCCAAGATAGTGGGGCCCTAAGATATAGCTTGATTAGCTTATACGTAAATCAGGCACTGCACCCAACCCAAGTGGATTTAGCTGGGTGAAACCCAGAAGTCTGCATTGACACTGATTCTCTTCTTAAGACTTCGGAGATGCTTGATGGAGCCTTGAGGAGCTACGAGGACCTGGAATTCCAGCAGCTGGAACGGGAGAGCCGCTTGGAGGAGGAGAAGGAGGCGGTTTGCCAAGCTCTGGCACAGGAGATCACCCAGCTGCAGAATAGCATCAATAAGAGGAAGGTGAGCAGTAGTCCTGATCCTCGGAGAATCTGGCTCCAGGTCTTGTTTGGCTGTGCCCATTTCACAGTTTTCCATTCAAAACTGAGGAGGGAATCATCTGCTGAGTTTTTGTGCCCTTTGCATGTGTGCAATGCACTCATGTAAGAAATGTTGTTACCTATGAGCAAGAGGCTATTGTGACAGAGGGGGTGTTACATGGAAAGGGTGGCCACATGCCATCTTTTTCCAGGACATGGCCTATTTTTTAGCCTGTGTCCTGAAAAAAATCTTCATGGTCCTCCAATTTCCTTGTGAGCAGGCTGCATGTAGTCTTCTTGAAATTCATAAATTATGGGTGCAATCCAAAGTAACTACAGGGAGTCCTTGCTCCGATGTAAGAACAATTTACTCTGGATTGCAATATGAATTTCCCATAGGTTTTCACTAGGTGGTGCCATAACTATGTCAACCTATATATCTCTTATGTGCTCCCGTAGTTACTCTGGATAGTAGGGTGTATGTCATAAATCATATATAATAGTTTTACTTTTAATAGGTAACCTACAGCACAATCCTAACCATGTCTACTCAAAAGTAAGCCCCATTGTGATCAATGGTTCTTAAATCCAGGAAAGTGTCTTTAGGAGTATAGCCATAGTGTTTAACTTAACCACACAAAGGCTGAAATCCTATCCATACTTTCCTGAGAGTAAGCTCCATTGACTGTAATGGGATTTACAGTACATCTTAATAGACAGGCATAGAAATGGTCTCAAAAGCAAACCATATCAGTCTATATTTAGCTCATATTTTATCATGTCCTAAGTTTATCTTGTGTGTCCATACATTTTAATAGGAGCTTGTCCTTGTTTTGGATTACGACGCATGGTCACATGGATCTTTATCTATTTACTTGCACTGCAACCAAAAGCAATAGACAAACTCAAATCAGTAGAAAAATAATCTCAAACTCAGATTTGAGTTGATTGTTGTGGCACAGTTTTGAACTGGGGACAACAACTGTTTATAAGTGGAATCTAGTGTGGATAAGGATACTTTGGTTTTACTTCCGGAGGCTGTTTTGAATCTGCCATTTGACTGAAACGGGGAATAAAGAAGGATGATCTTTGCTTCTGATGACAAAGGGCATTAAGAAGTACATAAATGTTTGTGTTGTAATTTGCATTTGAGCATGCAAAGAGTTGCACGTACACAATTATGCATGCAACAACCTGGCAAAGATTTGGATTCCTATATTGCAGCTGAGGCTGGGCAAGAGAAGCTTGCTTAAGGCCACCTTTATGAATTCATGACAGATGTGATATTTGAGCCAAGGAAGACGTATGTCCAATTAGTCCATTAGTATTTTATTATCATCCTATTTCCCACAATGGACTGGTGCTCTGGTGCGCATAAGGCCTTGATTTTCAACCTTTTCCATCTCATGGCACACCACCAGTTGTTTTTACCACTGGTAAGGCACACCTTGCTCTTCAAATCCCCAAGTTTCCCTTTTAATAAATGTCCCTCCCCAAATTCCCATGGTGCTCCTGAGGAGTATCCCGCGGAGTATCCTGAGGAGTATCCTGCGGAGTATCCCGTGGAGTATCCTGAGGAGTATCCTGCGGAGTATCCTGAGGAGTATCCCACGGGGTATCTTGAGGATTATCCCATGGAGTATCCTCAGGAGTATCCATGGCACACTGGCTGAAAATCACTGGCATAGGTGGACAGCAAAGGCCACAAATCTTTGTCAGTGCCATTTTTCTGGAAAAAAATAGGTGCTGGTACTCACAGGTACTCATCTTTTGTGTGTGTGTGTGTGCGTGTGTGCGTGTGTGTGCTGGTACTTACCCACAGAGGTGCCAGTACTCCATATGGGTGTGTACCCCCTCAAAAAGCCCCTTGACTTTTCTGTATGTAACAGCATTCTAAGTGCATTTAGTGCTTAATCATGCCGACCATTCATACAACGCTTGCTTTTCGGTCTTATAATGAGGGTAAGATCCCTAATAGGATCAGTCACGACTAGCAGGGCGACCTGCAGGAAACAACTTTACCTTTTCTCTATTTATACCTGCACAGATGAGAGAGATCTGTCTTGCCCTGCACCAGTGGTGGGCTTCGGGGGGTCTCTTAGGTTCTATAGAATCCTTTGCTAATGAGTGCCTGGTTCTGAGAACCGGTTACTAATGGGACATAGAACCAGTGGTGGTCTCCAGCAGGTTCGCACCTACTCTATAGAACCGGTTGTTAATGAAAGAGAGGACATATAAAGTTTAAAAATAGCCATTTAAAAGTGGCTGCGGGATGGGCATAGCACCGATTGTTAATTTCTTTGAATCCCATCACTGCATAAAACCTGTTGTAAATGTCGGTTATTAGGACACAGAACCTGTTGTTAATTTATTTGAATCCCACCACTGCGTGCAGCATTAAGAGTTTTAACTGAGTTCTTTTCATCGATCCAGCGGACGGTGCTGAGGCTGGAAGGGGAGGCCCGTTTGACGCAGGAGCAGATGGTGGGCGAGTGCCAGCGATTTGCACAGGAGAAGGGCGAGGCTGTCAGGCATCTCAATGTGGTAAGAAATTCCGCAATTGCTTTTGGCCCAAAGTCAGGAAAGCACCTAGGAACCCATTTTCCCGGTCCTCCCTTTTCAACCCACTTCTCCATGCTTTGTAATGATGACATCTTACTATCAGTTCCCCGTCACAAAATCTCCTGCCTTCTCTTCTGACCTGGGTATAGAACTCAAAAGACCTGATATTGGGATTTCCTTGAGTTCAAAGATGGATTTTGAATACTTGGTCTGTACAATTGAGAAACTTCCATCTCTTAGAGATTCACTGAGCATTTTTTGGCAGGCTTGTAAAAGTAGCAGTGCAATCCTATTAGTGTCTACTCAGAAGTAAGTTTTGATTTAGATAAGTTAATAGATTATATTGATAAGTTTATTAGGAATTTATTTAGACTGAGATATAGAAAGCAAAATATTTGTATTCAAGAAGGTGTTAGAATTAAAATGAAAGGTGAAATACACACACACACATATGTATATGTATGTGTGCATATATATATGTATATATATGTATATATGTGTGTGTGTGTGTGTGTGTGTATATATATATACACACACACACACACACACACTCAATTATATATAGGGCACAATCCAGAGTAACTGCAGGGAGTCCTTGCTCCAGTGTAAGAACAACTTACTCTGGATTGCAATATGAATTTTCCATAGGTTTTCACTAGGTGGTGCAGTAACTACGGGTGCATGTAATGCCTCTTACGTGCTCCCGTAGATACTCTGGATTGTAGCCATATTTAATTATATATATAATTGAACGAATTGGATGAAATTAGAGGATTTATTTAAGTAGAAATTTTAGTTTTGAAAAGATGTTAACTTTGGTCGCACCTTGGAGGTCCTTATGTGTACAACCCTGTGTGTACCCCTCCCCAATTGTATATCATTGTTCTTTTTACCTATATCTGAAATTAATAAAATACTTATTAAATTGAAAAAAGAAGTAAGTTCCACTGAATTTAGTGGGGCTTACTCCTGGGAAAGTGCTCTTAGGATTGCAATGTAGGACTCTGTGTAAACTGTAATTGCAGCATCTAGGTCAGCTTTAAGCCCATTGCTTTCAATTGGGCCATGTATCTAAGGGGGTCCGACCCCCTCCCTCCTGTTAGGGCAAAAATAAAAAAATTAACTTATAATACAACCCTTGCTGCCTGTTTGTGCCAGCACAAATCACTTGTGCCAGTGCATGGGTGTCCCAAACAGGCCATCTGTGCCACCCAGTGTGGAGGGGACACTGAGGCAGGGAGGTGCATTGGCCTCCCTATGAGATACGGCCCTACACAGCGTCAGTTCTGCTGGCTGATCTTGGCCAGTGAAAGAGTCTGTGGGCAAGCGGGAGGGTGGGGAAGAAGAAAGAAGTTTAGGATTGGAGGAGGGTAGGGGGAGGGCATTCCTGAGAGTGGACAGACAGAGTATGAGAGGTTCCTGGGATCCAATACTTGTGCTGGATCCAAGCCCTATTCCCTGGGTAGTACGAAACATCCAGAGGGCACATATCCAGAGGGCACATTGCTGGGAACCAAGTCTGGATTGAGACACTAGCAGGATTAGAAGGCTGACCACCCCTATGCAATAGTCATAAAACACACCATAAAAAACAAATCTTCACCATCAAAAACTTGCATCAACAAATGCAACAACAATAAATGCAACCTTAAGAGTAATGGTGGTTCAGTTGCTATTTTTGGAATAATCAAATAACACCTATGTATCTCTTAAGTTTTTTTTTTAATATATGGGCACTTCTAGACAAGGGTTCCAATCAGAGGTGTACTGAGTGCAGTTCGTTCAGGTTGGCACGCCATCCTGTGGTGCCATAATGACATGATAAGCATGCGCCATGGAGGCACATGCACACTGCAGTGACTCCCCCTCACTGGCAATCTGTTACTCCCAGCTGGCTGTGGACAGCATATGTGTTTCCTCTACAATCATGCACCCTCTACAATAGGCCAGGCAGCAGAACCTCACCGGCTTTAGAGGACACATGAGCTCTCTCGATGAGGGGAAGTCACAGGAGCGGTGGGAGCATTGGCAACCCTTCTCATTATAGTGCCCGTGGTGGCCTGCAGGAATCATATGCCACTGGGTCCAATTTTGTTGGTCCTGTTCCGAGTTCACAACTCTCTGATGCTTTTTCATGTAGATCAGATTGTGCACCTGATTATAGGCAAATGAACTTTATGGATTCACTTAACGTCTGGAAAGCTCTCCCAGACCTTTGAAGTGCCACCTCTTCACTTCATGGGAGTGCCCGAGAACCAATTTATTACCATTCAGAATGGGGGCAGAAGGAGTCAGGGAGTGGCAAGTTAAGCTGGAGTTAATTAAACTGGGGAGACACCCGGGGTGGGGTTCCCACTTTGCTTGAGAAGGTTTTGCTTGCTTCCAATAAGCTCAGCTTGAATGGTCATAAATAGCTATGACAAAGGAGCCAGAAGTCTTTAATTCTGCATTTCAGTACCAGTAATGAAACTATCCCTGGCTTCCTATCAATTGGGGGAAGCGGGTTGATCTCCCCTGGGGTTTCGTTGCAAATATTCTGAGTGGAAGACAAGGTGAGTGTCGTTGGAAGTGCGGACATTCGGTCCAAGGTGATCAGACTGTGTATTTGTTTGTAAGTGAGGATGGTAGGAATAGTATAAAGGTGGCCAGGGCTGGTGCATCCTAGGAAGGTGACCTATTTGTCTCTCCGTTTAGGAGAAAAACCGCCTAATGGACATGGGCCAGGAGTATTTGGAAGAAAATGGGGAGGATTCTTCTGACAATAAGCAGGAGCTCACTCAGGTACGCACTTTAAAATAGGAGGGGTGACCCAGGACACTTCATGGTCCCCCTGTGGCAACATCCTAAAGCCAAAGCATCACAATGCAAATTTTGGGAACCCCTGACTTAACCTGATGCAAAATGGACGTCCATAAAGGATACACATTTCAGAGTCTGATGCACCATATTTTCCTCTGGTTTCTTATCTCTAAAGGCTTTCGTCTAGGGAAAAATTTTCCTTCTCTGAAGGGGACCAGATGAATGGGGTGTGAGTTGGGGTGGGGGCCAGCAGGGACATACACCCTAGTTCAAATCCTATCTTTGCTTATAATTTATTAGGTGGCTGTAGGCAAGCTATGTCTTTCCAGCCTCAGCGTTACTCATCTGTAGTATAGGAACAATAATACTTATGGTGTTGCAAAGACTGAAAAACAACATGGTAATATATGTGCTCTGAACACTCAAAAATGTGGTACAAATCTTAAGTATTCTCATGATAATACTAGTGAAAGTTGTGGGAGTAAAATTCATCATCCCCCTGCACATCATCCCCCTGCACATCAAACCCCATGCGCATCAACCCTCATGTGCATCAACCTCCATGCACATCAAACCCCATGCACATCAAACCCCCCATGTGCACCATCCCCCAATGTGTATCACCCTCCATGCACATCACCTCCCCATCTGCATCATCTCCCCATGTGCAACACCCCTATGTGCAGCATCCTCCCCAGTGCAATCCCTCCCTCCGAACAACATCCCCCCAGTACACCAGGTACCAAATTGGCTGGATGTTAGTCAGTCTTCCATGTCAACTAGAGGACAAAAACACATTGCATCCCTTTTCAGTCCCGTAAGGGTTAAATTTCTCAAAATCGGTTCTTGGCGGGTGTTGATGTCACAGAAGGAAGACCCTTCCCAAATTTCACACTTCTAGGTCCAGGGGTTGGGCCAGAGCATCTCTCAGTCAGGGATTCTTCAATGGAAAGTATAGGGATTAAAGTGCACTGCTCCCCATTTCACCCCCTTCCAGTTAGAATTTCTGAAAACTGGTTCTAAGTGGATCCCTCCATCACAGAAGGAACACCCACCCCAAATTTCACGCTTCTAGGCCCAGAGGTTTTGGCTGGGCGTTGATGAGTGAGTTAGTGAGTGACTTTTCAGTTTTTTATATTCTGTATAGAAGATTCATATGATGAACTTGGCATTCATTCTTATGATGATATTCTTATGATGACCTTGGTAAGCCAGACACAGAGCACGATCCTAACCCTGTCTACTCAGAAGTAAGCCCCATTTTGTTCACTGGGTCTTACTCCCAGGAAAGTGTGTTTAGGATTGCAGCCACAGCCTGCCAGCCTTGAAGCACCTGCTTTTGTTTCAACTTCAGTCCAGTCAAAGCTTGTCTTTGCCAAATCTATGTGGCTTTTTTGGGGGTGAACCCGACCTCTCTAGCAATACCCTTCATTTCAATGCCCGAGTCACACTGGGGTGAGGGTGAACATTACCTTTTTGGAGTCGTGTGGGGCCAGTTTGAAAGCATCCCGATTACATTAATGAAAAACAGATTTCTTTCTGTCTAGGGTGACTCCTCAAACAAACAAACAAACAAACAAACAAACAAACAAACAAACAAACAAACAAACAAACAAACAAACAAACAGAGCCAATCCTTCAAGTTTATAGTATGGTCAGTGGGAGAAAAGTTGTTTCTTGTGCATGACAATTGGCTAGCACCTGTGATGGCGCCACCACCAATAAGCACTCCCACCCCCTGTTGATTTTTGGAGTGGATTTTTTTGGAGTGGTTGATTTTTTGGTGTGGACATACAAACTATGTGATTGGACTCCCACTATTGGGGTGCAATCCTAACCAATTTAATCCAGTACCATTTACCCGTCTCCCCATTCCCGTGATGATGTGGGAGTCTGGCACATGTCTGCGGACTAGCCTAACCTCCTCCCCCGGGAGTGTTTCCAAAGTGCATTTTGGCACTTTTGCAATACTCCCAGGCCAACATAGAATTGTGCCAGGACTAGTGCGGACCTAACCAGGGACTAGAATTACAGCTTAGGTGAAGAACCTACCTTGACTGCTCCAAAGATCTTACATCCAGGCCATAACCACAGAAAGTCAGCCATAACTATGAGCGCAATCCTAATCATATCTACTCAAAAGTAAGCCCCGTTGTGTTCACTGAGTCTCACTCCCAGGAAAGTGTCTTTAGGATTGCAGCCTAAGTCCAATTGAAACCACTGGACATTGTTCACTAGTAGTAGCAGTTACTTTGTCACTACCAATGTGACTCCTTGAATGTGTTTACAAGTGGTGACCATTTTTTGTGGAAACCACAATCTGTTTTCCCTTGTCTGATTCTAATGATTAAACCTCTGGTCTTGACTGAGTGCTGTGGATTGGAAACACAGTCAGTGTCCCTCATCTTACCCTTTCCACTGTGCCCCCCATTGATGTGACCATGTCTCTCTGCAGCTCACTTTTACCCAAAAGACGGACCAGAAGGTCTTTGTGTTGGGTGCCGATCAGTCCGACTCATCTTCCTGTGTCTTCTCCGTCCGCAGCTCTGTCAAGGTCTGTCTTGTCCTGTCTGTCCTGATTTTGCATGTTGCTTCCTTTTATATGTGTGGATGTGATCTCACTTCTTTACACCTGTTTAGTCCAATGAGGGGCATCTGTCTTGGCATGGCTCCCTTCCAGGAAAGCATGAGGTTAAGATCCTGCTGTTTTGAAGCATGTGGTGGGTAACGCATGAGAAACTGCTGAATCTTTCAGCCTGATTTGTTTTATTGTGGCTGTGTCAGCAATTGCATTTTGAGTTTATCTATTTTTATTTGCTCCTCTATTCATAGGCAACCAAAATTGGGGTGGCAATATTGGCTATTTCTGGAAACAAAAGCCAGCTGTATGTGTGTGTTGGGGGTGGAGACAGTTTGCGTCTGGGTCTGGCCAAGTTGCGCACTGGCTGAACATCCATGTGCATCAGAAGGCCAAGCTAACTCTGGATCCCCCCATACCAATGGTGGTGGTAACACCCAATATACCACTAGGGATGGAATGAGGACCACTGTGCACAAACCTAGCCCAGGAAATTAGTGTTAGGTGGTGGAGAGTGTCTATTGGCAAGCACCTGTGACGTCACCAGTTGTGGGCTTCAGGGGGTTCTCACAGGTTCTATAGAACCCTTTGCTAAATGAGTGTCTGGTTCTGAGAACCAGTTACTAATGGGACATAGAACCTGTTGTTAATTTATTTGAATCCCGCCACTGGACATCACCCAGCAAAACTCACCAGTTGTACCTCAGTTGGTGTGTGGGTGGTGGGTTACAATTTTTTCCCTGTCCATAAGTCTCCTGGACTGTCCTCCCCAGTGATGGGATTCAGATAAATTAACAACAGGTTCTATGTCCTAATAACCTAATTTAACAATAGGATCTAGGTCCCATTAGTAACTGGTTCTCAGATCCAGGCACTCATTAGCAAAGGGTTCTATAGAACCTGTAAGAAGCCCCTGAAGCCACCACTGGCCCCTTCCACATCATCAAGTAGCAGATCTGGGTGTAGAAAATGTTCTGGCTCTTGGTTGTTGACGGGAATAATACTCTTACTAAAAAGTCCTTGGAGTGGGGCATGTTTTAATTTCCACTCCCCACTTTTGAAGACCATTTGACCTGATCTAACTTGGCTGTCTCTATTCTTGCATGTTCTTAACATAAAATGACCTTTAGGGTACTAAAACCAAGATGGGGTGTGCAAGTTGGGTATCATTTTTGGACTGCAATTCCCATAAAACTTTAGCAAATCCAAACAAATACTGTAAGAGCAGCAATTTTCAACTGGTACTCTGTGGCTGACACTGGTGTGCCATGAAAGGTCTCCAGATGCGCTGTAGACATTTGGAGTACAACAGAGAAAATTGCTGAAATACTCTTTAGTTCTGTTTTTAGGGCAAGTAGTTGTCTGTAGTAACAAATTAGTAGCAGTAGCAGGGTTGGTGGAGGAAGAGGAACAATTTGTTACTACAAATACCTGAGAAACAGATTTGGAAGAGTCTCTTGGAAACTGGAGGGGACATCACAGGAGGTGCACAGCGGACAGTGTGCTGCGAGTAGAAAAATGTTGAAAATGGGTGACAAAAGGGGATAGTATCTCCTTAGTATCTTTTTTGATAGTCTCTCTTTTGAAGGATTGAAGCTGCACTCCAGATCTGTAGCAAACCCCACTGTTTTCTCTGCCCAGGGTTCAATTGGGCTGCAAAGAACTGCCAGTCTGCCCCGTCGACGTGGGGATCGCCTTCCGCCCAGGACTGCCCAACGTCCCATCTCTCTGCATGGTATGGATGGTCCAGGATAAAAGACTGGACAGAGGAGGGGGAAGGTTATGGGATACTGGAACTGAAGAGGAAGTGGAGGAAACTACTTATAAGAAGGTTTAGTTATGGAGGTTGTGTCTGGTTTTCCTGGATATTCAGGAGGGCTGTGGCATTTCTGGGCTGAAAATAGCATCTGAGCCATTTCAAGGAAGCCCCTGAACGAACCTTTCTGCTTGGATCTCATTCAGGAGCTCTGGATCCCAGTGTCCTGGCAGCGCAGCTCTCCGGTGGGAGCAACGGGCACTACCTTGGCAGTCCGAACCTGAAGTTCTCACGCCTTAACAACCCTCTCTACCAGCTGCTGGGTGGCCAGGGGGCAGTGGGGCAGCTTGGAGGGGCCAACCAAGGAGCCTACAGGTGAGTGTGTTAACCTCACTCCCCATCATGAAACATAGGAAGAGCCCACTGGAGAACTAGTAATGTCCTCTCCTCTCCAGCAGAGGTCACCCCATCCTAACATCTGTCCTCCCTCATTTTTCCATTAGTTTTGCACAGGGCTTCTTAGGCACGATATTCATATTCATTGCATATAGATATATATCCGTAGATATATATCTACGGCAGTGCATGTACATGCAGCAGCTCAGCACAACAGTGATTGGTTGAGTCTGTATCCTGAATTTTGTTGTATACTCTTATGTACAATGAGAATAAAGTTTTTTTCTCTTTCTTTCTTTCTTTCTTTCTTTCTTTCTTTCTTTCTTTCTTTCTTTCTTTCTTTCTTTCTTTCTTTCTTTCTTTCTTTCTTTCTTTCTTTCTTTCTCTCTCTCTCTCTCTCTCTTTCTCTCTGTCTCTTTCTGTCTCTTTCTTTTTCTCTTTCTTTCTCTCTCTCACTGTGCAATCCATCTGAACTGAAAATAACCAGATATGTCTTCCCAGCAGCTTGGAGAACTGCGTCACCAAATTGGCTGAGATGGAGCGTCGGGTGCGAGAAGCCATGGCAGAGAGAGAAAGGTTGCTCAAGGAAAGGGTGAGATATCAAAGGAATGAATTCAAATCTCAGATCGTAGACCTTTCTCTTCCTTCTAGTCCTCTGGGCTGTCTTAATCCTGTGCTTTTTCATGCATCTAGTTTCCTTTTCCTTTGTCACTGATTTCAAAAAACATCATTCCTGCCAAGGAACATCACAGTATCCTGTGGCAATGAGTTCCACAGGTCTCTTATGTGTGATAAGAGAAATTGTATAGATATTAATGGAGATCCCCCATGAGAGAGAAAATATTTTCCTTATTCACTCGTTCCACTATATATCTTCTAAACATCTACCACTATATATCTTCTATATATTGTATATCTGCCGCTATATATCTTCTAAACATCTGCCAAACATCTGTCTGGAGCTAGGGTTGCCATACATCCTGGAAAACTGGGAGTGTCCCAGTTTTGGGGGATTGTGTTCACATACTGGCAAGTTTGACAGGGGGTCCTGTCCTGGTTTTGTAGAAGAAAATTATGGAAATATCTGACACCCACTGGTGGGTAGTGACTCAGTTATTGGTAGTTTGCCAAACTGACCAGGGACAGTAGGCTATGTGCATCAAGGGTTAAAGAAGTGCTACTTGGAGGGAGCGCATTGCTACCCACATCCCTTGACTTTAATAAATCAGGCAACAGCCTCTAGGGCCGTAAAAAGATTAGGATCTATCACACTTACTATCCCCTTTTCACGTTTTCGACACTAAAATTTCCTCAAGCTAAGGGACCTTTTAAATCTGTGAAATAGTAGAAATATTATTATTATTATTATTATTATTATTATTATTATTATTATTATTATTATTATTATTATTATTATTATTCTGTATTCAGAACCAGCCAGATTAGGCTGGTGAATAAATGCAGTTATGCCAGTCTCCAGCATGGCTTCCAAGTATTAGATCCCATGTCCTTCTTGAGACAGACCATTGCAACAGCATGTGACAATGAGTTCCAAAGGTTTACCGTATCTTCTCTGAAAACACATACTGGCTCCCATCCCCCCAATGTTGCCGAAACCCAGAACAGCCTGTTTCCTGCTCAGCTGCCTTCCTCGTGGCTTCTAGAACAAGGAAGTGGCCCATTTCACTGTGTCAGTGCTCTGCGTTCATGGGAATGGCTCCCGATTGCACCACAGGTGGTGGGAGGGGGGTTTGTGTTGGCATTTCTTCTCTTTTGGGGGGAGGGCATGTCTGCTGCTGCTGCACCCTTCCTTTCTGTTGCTCACCCCTCATTCTTTGCAGGAGGCCAAAAAAGCCCTGGAGGCAACAAGACGTATGGAGCTGCCCCCGTCAGTCAAGGTAAGAGCATTTATGAAGCATATTTGCAGGCATAGAATTTGCATGCATTGCCCTGATTTCATTCATCCTTTGCAATATGCTGCAGTCAGAGCTTTGGCTTTGCAATGGGCTTGGTTCAGAACTCCTTGCAAGTGTCCAAGCATCCCTTGGTAGGTGTTCAAGGTAGAGGGTCAATAGCCATTCATGTTCTGCTCATATTGTTTGGCTGTCATTGGTATTTTATTTTTAGGGAGACTTGATTTATTATTGGTATTTCAGATTTCCCAGTTCATTAGCAGGAAAAGAGTTAATTAGACTAAAAAGAGAAAAAGAGAAAAAGAGAAAAAGAGAATAGAAATATATAAGGTATATGTCCACAGCTCTCTCGCACTCGGTCCCTAGGCAATTGTGCATATCTGTCTGTCTGTCTGTCTGTCTGTCTGTCTGTCTGTCTGTCTGTCTGTCTGTCTGTCTGTCTGTCTATTCCTTCCCTCCCCTCCCCTTTCATTCCCTCCCTTGCTCCATCCCAGTCTATTACTTTCTTCCATGTCTGTTTGTCTGCTTATCTGTCTGTCTGTCTGTTTTAGAGTACCGTGGATTCTGAATACCGTAATACTCAGGTATTTCATCCGAAGACACCCTTTCAAACTTAAAAAAATCTGTCCATGATCCCCTTTCAAGCTCCTGCATGTCTACTCATAAGTAAATCCCATTGTGCTCAATGAGACTTACTCTCAGGAAAACTCAGTTCCAGATTCCAAAATGATCCCACCCTCTTTTTGACTTTTCTTGACATGATGTCCCAAGTGCTTTAGAGGATTGGTTCAGGAGTGTGCGTGGAGTTTGGATTTCAGTGGGGTGGGTGGGCTTGCTTACCCCTCCAGAGTCTTTACCTGAGGTCAGCACTTCCTGGCAGCTGTGAAGAGCCAATTGCCTGTCCCGTATTCTCTGAGAATATCACTGGCTTTCTATAAAGCAGGCCTCCTTCAGTCTTGAAAGACTATGGTATCATGCTCGGTGCTGCATACGCTGCATGCGAAGCACGAAAGCCTGGGTTGTATTGTTATGGAGGATAGGCTGTTACCCAAGCAGCAGATCCCCTCTCTCCACGCCACTGAATTAGTCCAATGGAAAGGCAGAGCCAATACGATTGGATCCAGCTGGCATCGCAGAGCTGGGCTAAGGACAGGAGCTCACCAGGTCTTGAACCCTGGACTGCTGGTTAACAGGCACAGTATCTTAGCCATTTGCACCACCCACAGTCACTCCTCCAGCTTGAGAACTGATGGTGTGTCAGCATCCAGCCTTTCTAAGCCCCATGATGTTGCTCTTTACAGACACCCAGCCCAGTGGAGATCCAGGAGCCCAAACCTGTTGCCTTCGATCTGCGCAAACACCTGGAGGCGTCAGGGCACAGCGTGGACACCTGTCCGCAGGTGCGGGTCTCCAGCAAGTCCTGCAAGGGCTACTTGGTCAAGATGGGGGGCAGGATCAAGACCTGGAAGAAGCGCTGGTTCACCTTTGACCGTCAGAAACGTGTCCTGGCATACTATGCAGGTGAGAGATTGGGTGCCTGCCCCCATGAATGGGTGTTATTCACTCTCTGAGTGTCTCATGATTTATTTATTTATTTATTTCCTAATTTACAAGAGGGAGCCCAAGGCGGCTTGATGAGGGCGAAGCACCCAAAGGTGCAAGCTCCCATTTTGTTTTCTCCCATCTTACTAACCTCATTTGCTTCCTCTTACTCCAGACAAAGAGGAGACAAAACTGAAGGGTGTGATCTACTTCCAGGCCATCGAAGAGGTTTACTATGACCATCTCCGCAGTGCCTTCAAGGTATGAAGGCAGAAGATCCGGCAAGCATATTGGGTGGGGTGGGTAGCACTGCTTTTAGGAATGGAATATCCTGAGTTTGGTTGGAGTTACACTGAGCTGACATCATCTGGTCAATTTCTTTCCAGTAGGTTCTGCTCGGAATGAGAAACCAGCCAATGATAGTGGTTAATAAAGAGTTTGTAGAGATGGGCTTGCTTATTCCCTTTAAGGTTCTCTAGGGTCTACTGGGGACAGCAGAGTATACTGGTTACATTGCCAGAAAGGAACCAGTGAGATCCTAGTTCAGCCATAGTAGGGCGGCCATAATTCTCTTCCACAAAACTGGGACAGGACCCTCTGTCAAACTTAACAGTATGTGAACATAATCCCCCCAAACCAGGGTAGTCCTAGTTTTTGGGGACATGTGGCAACCCTAAATTATAGATTAATCTGATTTTCTAAGCCTAAGCCCCTCTATAGGATTATTGTAAGAATAAAATGGGGAGAAATAAAAATGGGGAGGAATAAAATGGGGATAAAACTTTGGGAAAACCCAAAGTTTCCCAGAATCTATAAAGCATGATTTGTTTTTGTATGTCATCTTGATTTATTCCATCTTGCTGCTTCTCTCCAGAGCCCCAGCCCTAAACTGACCTTTTGTGTGAAAACATACGACCGCCTCTTTTGCATGGTGGCGCCCAGCCCAGAGGCCATGCGCATATGGATGGATGCCATTGTCACAGCGGCAGAGGAGAACGCTCGCTATTGAGCGGCATCATAAACTATAGATTTGACTCTCCGTGCTTGATGATGGACCAAACCCTTCCTTGGATCCGTTTTGGTTCCTCCCATAGTGAAGAACTTGGCAGCGAGGATGATGGAGGAGATGGAACGTTCTTGTGTTTGGTTGTCAGAAGGAGATTGACCTCCTTGCTTCAACAGGGTGGACATTAAGTATAGAGTTGACCAATTGTAACTCAAGAATGTCAGCAACTATTTGAAAGAAAGAAAGAAAGAAAGAAAGAAAGAAAGAAAGAAAGAAAGAAAGAAAGAAAGAGGACATCTGGAACAATTCTAAAGGGTTTCTCATGATCCCCTTCAACAGAGAAGATCTGGAACGATATCTTCACTGTTAGAAGCTGCTAAGCAGTGAATTTCAGCTGTATACTGAAATTCTGTATACATTACAGAATTTTGTATACATTACAGAATAAATTCTGTATACAAATTTACTGTATACATTGCAATTTAAATTCCAGAGAATTTTTGTCCAGAGGAATCTGAAACCTTTGGACAACATTTACCCAGTAAATCAAGTCAGCTGGAGAGATCCTTAACATAAGTGTTTCATATATGAGTTGGCCAGAATTTCCATTAATCACACTTTCTGGAGAAGTGTCTTAAGATTCCTATCAACTGGAAGACAGCGGCTTATATTACCAAAGTCAGATGAAAATTGGCCCTGGAAACCAGCAGGTCTGTTTCCCATAATGTCGCTGATTATGATAAGCCTGTGTGCTTATGTCAAGCTTTTCCCATAATGTCACTGTTTTTACAGAACCTCTGGATTTTTTGGATGGATTATGGTAGAGGTTCTGAACGGTGGAGAAAAACCTCTCCGAAGGACCCCTAAAGAGAATTGAAAGATTATCGGCTCATGTTGTATAGATCTTATATTTATTGTGTGCTTTGGGCATCTTTGAATGTCTGGGTCGCTGTTTAAAGGGGGAACCATGTATAAAATGAACAAACTATTTATTGTATAAACCTTTAAAGTGTAACCACAGTTGAGTGTCAAAAGATTTATTTCCCTTGACAGAAGAACATTTACTCCCTTATCATGGTTCTCATGTCCTTTGCGGCTCCTCATAGCACTACCAGTAACCTTCAATCTTTCTGCCCCACAAAGCTGTACTTATTATATACTCCAGGTATCGGGGGCATGATCGAGACCTATAAAATTATGCAGGGAAATGATAGAGGGATTTTCTATCCCTCTATTTCAGTGGTTCTCAACTTTCCTAATGCCATGACCCTTTAATACAGTTCCTCATGTTGTGGTGACCCCCCAACCATAAAATTATTTCAGTTGCTACTCCATAACAGTAATTTTGCTACTGTTATGAATCATAATGTAAATATCTGATATGCAGGATGTAATTTCATTGTTACAACTACTCAGAAGTAAATCCCATCACAGCCAATGGGCTTACTCTCAGGAAAGTGTGGCTGAGAAGCCTCTGCAGTGATTCTCCCCCCACAGCAGGGTCCCTACCCTTTAAAAAAAATTACAGGCAGGCAGGCTGGCACCATCCCTGGCAGACAGGTCTATTCAGAAGTTAGTCTCATCACAGCCAATGGGCTTACTCTCAGGAAAGTGTGGCTGAAAAGCCTCTCCAGTCATCCTCTCCCCACAGGAGGGTCCCTTTAAGAATTATTTCAGGCATGTGTGTGCAGTTGTGGGGCCTCTGGAGCTACAGGGGGGCCTCTGGTGTGCTGTGGGTGGGGGCGGGTAGCAGTGGGCGGGCAGGGAGGCAGAAGCAAGGCTTTATGCCCCCGCACAGCTGGTTGGCTGGGCAGTAGGTATGGTCAGCCTGGTATTAGGCGACCCCTGTGAAAGGGTCGGTCAACCTCCAAAGGGGTCGCAACCCACATGTTGAGAACCCCTGCTCTATTTGATCATACATCCTGGCTGTTCCTCTGCTGAAGATTTACCCTACAATCCAGAGTAACTAGGGGAGCACGTAAGGGACATTTATGTCGACGTAGTTACGGCACCACCTAGTGAAAACCTATGGGAAATTCATATTGCAATCCAGAGTAAATTGTTCTTAAGTCAGAGCAAGGACTCCCTGCAGTTACTCTTGGTTGCGCCCTTAGTAGCAAACAATACCAGAAGCATGAGGACATCCACAAAAACTGAAGAGAAATATTTTTTTACCCAGTGTGTCGTTAATCTGTGGAACACCTTGCGACAAGATGGGAGAAGCCTTGAAAAGGGGATGGGATAATTTTATGGAAGCAAAGTCTATTATAGGTTACAAGTCCTGATGGGTATGTGCAATGTCCTGGTTTTAGTTGTAGGTTGCTTCAGAATGCCAGATGCATCTTTTGATGTTGTCTTATGCACTGGTGGGTCACTCTGAGACATAGGAGACTGGACTATTTTTATTTTTATATTTTTTATATATTTATATTTTTTATATTTTTATATTTTTTAAATTTTTCCATTCCATTCCAAGCTTTTATCTTATAGTGGAACCTTGGTGCTCTGGGCACTGCCCCAGTCACAGACTGCAGGCAGGTGCAGCGCCTTCCAAATTAAGTTCCCAAATTATGTTTTCAACACACAGTAATTAAGCCCGGCTGCCATAAAATGTCAAGTCATAATCTCATTGTATCCAGAAAATTTGATGGGGCTCATTACCGCTCCTGTATTAGTCGCTATCAAGCACATCAGACAGAATGATTACAGTTCAACCCTCTCCCTGATGTACCATGTTCTGCTTTGGGGGAAAATCTCATCGGTCACCATGTGCAGACATTATGCTATCCTGTCTGAACTGGAGCTTTCTATTCTATTGCCTTAGAATTAACTCATTTACTTGAATCTAATGCAGAATTGAATCTAATGCACATCTATACTTATCAAAATACTGTATTTACTTGACTCTAATGCACCATTTAATCTAATGCACATCTATACTTATAATCAGGCCTCCGTCAGTCTTGGAAGACTATGGTATCGTGCTCGGCGCTGCATACGCTGCATGCGAGGCACGAAAGCCTGGGTTAGATTATTATGGAGGATAGGCTGTTACCCAAGCAGCAGATCCCCCCTCTCCACACCACTGAATTAGTCCAATGGAAAGGCAGAGCCAATACGATTGGATCCAGCAGGCGTCGCAGAGCTGGGCTAAGGACAGGAGCTCACCCTGTCTTGTGGGGCCGACCCGGGTCTTGAACCCTGGCCTGCTGGTCAACAGGCACAGTGTCTTAGCCACTTGCACCACCCACAGCCTTACTTATAATCAAAACACCATATTTACTCGAATCTAATTCACCGTTGAATCTAACGTGCACCCTATACTTATAATCAAAATACATTATTTACTCAAATCTAATACACCGTTGAATCTAATGCACACCCTATACTTATAATCAAAACACTGTATTTACTCAAATCTAATTAACCATTGAATCTAATGTGCACCTTGATTTTGGAGCCTGAATTAAGCTGAAAAAAGGTGAGTGCTAAATTTGAGTAAATTTAGTATCGCGTCTCCCTCCCATTTAAATTTAGTATTGCATAAATTAGTATCGCAAATAAATTAGTATCGCACAAGTTTAGTATCGCAAATTTAGTAATGCATAAATTTGAGTATTGCATCTCCCTCCCATTGCACACATATATTTGTTTTGTGCATTCACTGGACACATGAAGCAGGGAATGTGTGCTAGTCCTCACATAGCACTCATGAAAAGGTTTACTATATACATGGAACTGTATGTATATAGGGTCCTCTTATAGCTGTGATGACAAACACATGGAGGCAGGTCTGGTGGGGCAGCAAGTGTGGATCTCTGATGTCTAGGTTAGACTCTGCCAGTACCAGGTTTCTGATGTTCTGTAGCAAAGCTCCCCCCCCCCACATGGCACCTCTGCCTGCCCCCAAGTAGCAATAATGGGTGCTTGCACAGGCATTGGTACTGTGGGATCAAAGGTTAAACTGGCTGGGTGCTCATTGCAAGAGAAATTAATAAAGTTGGAGATATGTACATGTTTGGGGAGTAGAGACCACGATCTGTTGCGGCAACTATTTTGGTTATTGTTTTTAGAGAGCTGATGGGTTGGAGCAATCATAAATTAAAAAGTAGGATTTATTCATTTGGGATTTATTTTCATTTGGTTGTACATCCTGGCTGTTTTTCTGCTAAAGACTCATTGGCAGACAAACAAAGTAAATGCAACTCAAATATGTGTTAGACGAAACCACATCAGCAACAAAACAAAGCAGTGATAACATTTCCAGCACATAGTCAACCTCATAGGGTTGAGCCTGCGGTTTTCATTAGGAATCCGCCCTAGCTTTTAAATCACAATTTGATATGGCAGCAATCCTTACCTCCAGTTAGACCAGCCTATGCCTGGACAGAAGTCCTGTGCCAACCTAGGGGTGTCCCAAAGTGCCATAAGACACTTCTCCTGGGGGTTGGGGGGGGGGGGTTGGACCAGTGCACTCACATGCGCTTCCCTACATCACCACAGGAATAGGAAAACCAATGAGCTGTGTCAGCCTAGGTTAGGATTACACCCCATGGCGCTTAAGGATTTGCTGATTTTCAACTGTACCTCCTTGTTTACCTCCAAGTATATTCTCCTTATATATTTGGAAAGAAAGTATCACAAAATGCTATAAATCTCCAATGTCCTCTTGTCCAAAGGAAACAACTAAACTCAAATTGCTCTGTCCTTGGAACTCCTTGCCACTTGAGGATGTGGGAAGCATGCCCACATTTGCATTTATCCATGAAATTTCATGACATTCTGGCTTTTTTGAGTTTGGGGTGGGGGAGAAAAAAATAATGAAGATTAAGCTTGTCCTTGTTCAGTTCCAAAGCCAGGACTCCAAAGATTCCTCAAGTTATTCAAATTCATGCCAGGACGAGCAAAATCTTTGAATTCTCACTCCGGTTTCAAAGCAGCAGTTGTTTAAACCATGAAGAACCATCACCACGGACCATGAGAAGCCATCGTAAGACCAAAGGAACATAAGAAGAACTTCCACTGGATCAGGCCAAAGGCTCTTCTAGTCCATTTGGTCCATATATCACACAGACCCACCATCACCACAGACCACAAGATCAAATCTTCACTAACTTCAGGAAATTCAACGAGTAAGGAATATGTTAGATAAATGCCATGTTTTTATATGAGCCATGCCAGGCAACTCTAAGCCTTGACGGTTGTTTCAACCAAGTCATGAGCAGTGATTGAGCAGTCCAGGTCATCGTCAGAAGGAGCCGGTTCCTTCCTGGATTTCCCATGTCTTCTCAATGAGTAAACCGTGTCTTCGAGCAATGTTCTCTTGAAGGCCCCAGCCAAGCTGAAACGTCTCAACTCCTTGCGGAAATCTAACCCCATGAAGAAATAAAGGATAGGGTTGATGCAGCTGTTAAGGTAAGCCAGACAGGATGCCAATGGAAGGATCATGGAAATCACCTCGCTCTTGACCTTGGCCAATTTGAGGAGGAGGAAGAGGTGGTACGGTGCCCAACAGAGGAAGAATACAATTACGATGGTCAGTATGACCTTGAAAGGCTTCTTGGAGCGGATGGTGGCCCTACGACGCCTTAACTCCATAGCAATGATCCCATAGCACAGAACAATGATGGCAAAGGGAGCCAGGAACCCACAAACCAACCTCAACAGATATAAGGTCAGTTTGACCATCTCCCCATCCCCCAAAGTGAGGGAGCACTTGGTTTTGTTACCCTTCTCGATGACCACAGAACGGTAAAGATAGAAAGGGAGGCTGGTGGTGGCAGCTACTACCCATGCGCCAATCGCAGCCAGCCACGCTAAGCGAGGTCCACGGTTATTTTTGGACCACACCGGGTAGGCCACGGAGACGGCACGGTCCAAGCTGATCGCCGCCAAGAGGAAGACGCTGCCGAACATGTTGAGATATTTGATGAAGCTGGTGGCCCGGCAGAGAAAGCTTCCAAAAGGCCACTCTTCATAGAAAGCATTTTTTATCAGCGGCACAATCCGCCACACCGAGAAAAGGAAGTCGGCCATGGCTAAGTTGAAGAACCAGACGCAGTTGACCATACGTGTGACTTGGCGAGCTGTGATCCAGATCACCACTCCGTTGCCCAAGGACCCAATTAAGAAGATCACAGCGTAAAAAAAGACCTGGATCATATCAATGGTGTTGCTCATGTTTGTCTTGGCCTTGGAGGAGGGTGACAACAATGTGCCATTAGACCACAGGCTAGTGAGGTTGGCTGCCATCTGGGGAGTCTACAAAGAGAGAGGAATAAGAAGTCAGATGGTTCTTCCCTGTTTGGGAGTCCTCCGGAGAGAAGAATTGTGTCCCAGTTTGCCTCTAACGTCCAACCCTTTGAGCACAATCCTAACCATGATTACTCAAAAGTAAGCCCCGCTGTGTTCAGTGGGTCTTACTCCCAAGAAAGTATCTTTAGATACTCCCAAGAAAGTATCCAGCCTGTAAGTCCCCATTTCCAATCCGAAGACGTCCTTAGAACAGGGCTTCATGAAGACACATAGAAAACAGATCTTCTGAAAATGTCTTGTCCCTGAAGCCAAAGAAGATGCAACCCCATCAATTGCATCATTGTCTGATCGCAAGTTTATTTTTAAACAACAGCCATGCAAGGGTCAGATCCAGATCCAGTGCTGGCATTCAGGGATTTAACCCTTAATCTGTGTGCTATTCCCCCATTGAAATCTTCTCCCCAACACCGCCAAGATGCCATTGTAGCAAATATTTATAATTAAACCAGTAAGTCACCTTGGTCTACCCCCAATAGGGATAGACATGAGAAGACAGATGTCTTTTAAATGAACAAATAAATTGATTTTTTTTGGATATGCAGATTTTCTAAACAATTGTGCAAAATTTACATATAGAAAAGCAGGAGAATAAATTTACTAACAGTTAACAGTTTAACAGATTCTTGGAGGGGATCATTGACCATCTGACCCTATCTATCTATCTATCTATCTATCTATCTATCTATCTATCTATCTATCTATCTATCTATCTATCTATCTATCTATCTATCTATCTATCTATCTATCTATCTATCTCTCTCTCTCTCTCTCTCTCTCTCTCTCTCTCTCTCTCTCTTATACTCCCCTTTCTCCAAGAACTCAGGTTGGAGTACATAATTCCTCTCCTCCTTTTGTCTCACAACAACCCTCTGAGGTAGGTTAGGCTGAAAGTGCACATTAGAAGGCAGAAGGATTTTTTAGCTAGAAAACTGCCCAGAAAAGTTCACTCCATAGGCCCCAATCCAAGTGAGACTGCACAGCTGCTATTTTACAGTAAGAGCACAGTCCTAACCATGTCTACTCAAAAGTAAGCCCCATTTTGTTCAATGGATCTTACACCCGAATCCCAGAAAAGTGTCTTTTGGATTGCCACCCCAGGCAGCAATCCGAAAAACTTTCTAGGGAATAAGACCCATAGAAGACAACAAAGCTTACTTTTGAGTATACATCCTTGTGCTCTAAGTTGCATTTAATTCTCACCTATGCTTGCACCACAGTCTTGAGAAGGCTGCAATCTGAAAGATGCTTTCCTGGGAGTAAGACCCATAGAACACAATGAAGCTTACTAAGTTGCATTTAATTCTCACCGATGGTTTGCATCACATTCTTGGGAAGGAAAAAGTTGGGTCATAAGCACAGGGTACACCTTACTTTGGAAAAAAGGTGTGCCGCAGATAATGTCACATTGGGAAGCAACGGTCAATGCTCTACTCTAACCTCCTGGGATTTCTGATCAGTCCCAAGGAGGACTCGTCAGGATCCTAGCTTCTTGGAGACACATGGACCAGAAACTGGACCCTTTGCACATGATCTGATGAACTCTTCTGCACAAAGTAGAACATGGAGTCAGTAACATCTCAATTTTCTCACACTGCAACACACGGAACAGCTAATGCCATCCGCCTCAATCACAGCTGGGTGTAACATGTGCAAGTCAAGACACAACAATGACATGCCGTAATGCAAAACCACAGCACAGACAATTTGCAGTCTTGGGCACCACAGACCACAAGAGAGGCAAGATCTACACAGGAGGCACTGTCAGCCAAGCAAGAATATATTTCACTGGTTTCCAGAGCCCAAAGGAACCCCAAAAGCCACAGAGACAGAACAGCAATACCAAGGAGATGAAGCTTCCTCGGTCGTCCTGATTACCTGTGACAAGCTGCAGGAATCCAGGTAGTCTCTTGTCTTCTGTCCGCCTCCTTTGAGAGGAACCTGGAGATTTCTTGGTAGCCGCCTTCACCACACTGCCTGCCCGAGATCTTGATCACGGGCCAAGCAAAGATTAGCTCCTGATGCAAAGAGGAACTTGATGGGGTGCTTTCTTCATACTATGTGGCAGATGGGAAAAGGCAAAGACCAGCATGGGGTGAATGAGCTTCCCCGACCTGACAGGATGCAGTCAGTGGAAGAGGCGAGAGGTTACTGAACCAAAAATACTCAGAGCAACAGGGAGAGTCATTCAGAAAAATAACACTCTCCTAGAGCCGGGTGTCAATGATTCATGAGCCGCAGAGAAGGCCCCAGATCTTTGTCTTCTATAGGAATGCCTTCCCTTGGGAGATGAGCTGTTCTTTCTGTGGTGGAGAACCCTTGAGGCAGACACTTGTCCAACCGATCACGGGCAGAGTTGGTGTTCACATTGGACTACGTTCAGTGATGGGCTTCAAATAAATTAACAACCGGTTCTCTGCCCATCTGGCAGCCACTTTTAAATGGATATTTTAAAACTTTATATTGCCTATCTCTTGTGAACAACCGGTTCTGTAGAGTAGGTGCGAACCTGCTGGAGCCCACCACTGACTACGTTGCATCCAACTTCAGCAACCAGAAGAGACAAATTCCACAATCAGGGTGACCATACAACTGGAAATTTCTAGATTTGTCCTCTTTTTTAGCCTCCTCCAATGTCCTCCAAAAAGGTTTTCTTGTCCTCCAATTTGGCTTCATTTTGGAACTCTGCAATGGTGTGCAGAACCCCATCATGTCATAAGTCATTGGATTCATATGGAAGAGCAGAATCCAATGCAAAAATTTGTTTTGAAATATCTCCTTCCTATCAAAAGTTATGGCCAAAAAGCTAAAAATAAAAAATATGCATTTCTATGGGAAAGTGAAAGTGTCTAATATCACTGCTTTCCTCGTGAGTAGACAAATGTGCCATTGTCCACCGGAAAGGCCAGGCTGAGAAGAATCCAAGACCTTGTCCTCCTTTTGAGGTTTCAAACTGCATCACCAGCATGTGAGTCTGGCTTTTAAGTGTGCATACTGCATGCGTGCAAGCCAAAGAGCTCAATTGTATCCATATCTACTCAAAAGTAAGACCCAATGGGTGTTACTCCTAGGAAAATATCTTTAGGATTCCAGCCAAAATAAAACTGTTTGTGTGAATGTAATACATGCATGTCTCCTCTGCAGCCCTACTTTGAGCTTTAACTACTATACTAGAAAAGAAGGGAGGAAGTTGACAAGCAACGAATCCTATGGTTCTCATAAACATCATTCTTAACATTATTCTCAACATTATTCACATCAGTGTTATTTGTGACAAGCAACAGATCCTATAGTTCACATAAACATTATTTTTAAGAAGCCATCCTTGAAATGCATAAAGTAGATAAAGCAGGGCTTTGCTGGGATGGATATTAGAAAACAAGAACTGTTCTTGATTCATGGAAAAAGTTGAGATGGATGTCTTACTCTGCAACTACAGGTATGGAGGAGAAGGTTGTT
This sequence comes from Cryptoblepharus egeriae, assembly GCA_030015325.1. NCBI lineage: Eukaryota > Metazoa > Chordata > Lepidosauria > Squamata > Scincidae > Cryptoblepharus > Cryptoblepharus egeriae. The sequence goes on from JAREYC010000014.1 coordinate 3,953,309, forward strand.
GGTAATGGTAAGAGACACTTTGCACATGCTTAAAAGTGCTCTCATCTCACGTGTCGCAGGGCTGGTCCTAGCACTAGGTTTGGTTTAGATCAGAAATTTTCAACCAGTGTGCCATGGCATATTGGTGTGACATGTATGGTCTACCGGTGTGGGGGAAGGATCCAGTGCGTCAATGGGGATGTGAACCCCCCATCGATGGCATGATGTGCCTTGTCAATTGTTTAAAAAGTGATGGTGTGCCTTGATCATTTTAGCACATTGTCAGTGTGCCATGAATGGAAAAAGATTGAAAATCACTGGTTTAGATGAAAGCCTGCGGAGTTCCTTTTAATGGTTGTTTTTGATTGATTGATTGTTTGATTGATTGATTGTTGTTTTTGATTGATTACCTTCATGTAAACAACCCATCTGTGCCTACCTGTTGGCCACCTGACATGGCAAAATAGCTTGGCACAGAATGCATTCCTTGTTATTCCCTCCATGCATTGCTGGGGCAGAAAAACTGGAGTGGCATCTTCTGATCTCTGCCAAACCCAGAAAGGCTGACAGACTGACAGACAGATATTCTGGTCCCCCAGCTCTGCTAATGTGAAACAAGAAGTCTGGTTGCTTCATCGCTGAAACCACTATTGCAAAGTGTTCACTTCTCCTTTCAGTGTTTAAGACTTAGAGCATAATCCTACCCATGTCTACTCAAAAGTAAGCCCCATTGTATACAGTGGGTCTTACTCCCAGGACTGCAGTCTTAGAAGCACTTCCAAAGAGAGGAGACGTACAGCAGGATGTTGTGGAGTTCACCACGATGTCCGTTCCTGACCCTCGTTCCTCAAATAGTAAGTGGGCTGTCTGGTTCTTCTAACTAATGAGGACAGACCTGAGATGAAGAGTTGCCATGTGTGTAACTTAACAATGTGTGCAAAGTGTGTAACTACTTGAGAACATCAACTTGAGAACATCAACATCAACTTCTTGAGAACACAGGATTCTGCATTATATGACAGACCAGCTTGCTGACATTGTCCTCACCAGTGGTATTGCTAAGGGGGTGCAAGTTGGACCAGGTAAAGCACATAAGGGTACGTGTGATGACTACTGTCCACATTTTTTTAAATCTTGGTGTTATTAAATAATATTATCATGTTATACTGCATTTACCTGAATATCGATTCAGGTCATCGATTCTAATGTACACCTATACTTATAACCAGACACTATATTTACTCAAATCTAATTAACCATCAAATATAACGTGCACCCTGATTTTGGAGACTGAATTTGGCTGAAAAGGGTGAGTAAATACACTATCAATCAATGCAGAATATTATGCGGAATGCATTGAAACCACATTGAAATATCTCTATTGAATGGTATGTCAATATACTTATAAGCTAGTCATCCCAGTATTGGTTGTTAATGCAACAAACAGCAGACATTCATATAGAAAAATATATATTTTCATTCCAGTGCAAAACATAATCCATTAAGAGTTTGTCAGATAAATATTCCATGGTCCAAAGCAACAAAGAATCCAATAAACAATCCAAGTAGCACAGAGTAGCACAGCAATAATCTTCATACAGTAGCAGCAACAGTTCTTCATAAGAGGAAGATGAATAAGGCGAAAGCCTTTTTCCAGTAAATATCCAATCCATGGTTATCAGCATCTACACATGCACAGGAGACCCATCAGCAAGAACACAGCCAGGTCAAAACCCCACCATGAGATGAACAGCACAGAACAAATATTTATATAAAACATTAACCAATCCAAATTAACCATTGCTTATATAAGCCAGACCCAACAATAAAATTGAACTCAGCTGTTAGTACTTATTATCTATAATTCAACCAGCACAGCTTACAAGCTGACATGGTATAGTCAAAAAAACCAGCAGACGTGGACAATGGTATACATCACCATGCGCACCGCACAGGGTGTTGCGCTGCCCACTGCGTGGGAGAATGTCCATCATAGGGGTGATGCACTGGCCTCCTAAACCAGGTGAAGCAAACACTAATGACACCACTGGTCGCCCTCTTTGGGACTCCAAACTAAAGTGTTTCTCTACCCTACCAGGGAATGAACCTGGGATGTCCTAGATCATGGGTCTCCAAACTTTTTGGCAGGAGGCCACATCATCTCTCTGACACTGTGTTGGGGGCCAAAAAACTAATTTACATTTCAAATTTGAATAAATTTACATAAATTTACATATAAGAATGTATTGGAGTCGATTACAAGACTTGCCCAAGGGCCGGACAAAGGGGTCTTGCCGGGAGCCGCATTGAGGCTCACCAAAGACCACATCTGGCCCCTGGGCCGGGGTTTGGAGACCCCTGTCCTAGATGTATAATTGATGAGCATAAAGAGAAGGGAGCATAGCTCCAGATGGCTTGGGGCAAATAAAATAACATCTTTCTCTTTTTGCTCATTGATTTAACTCAGCACTAAACATTCAGGTCATCCCCCTTTCCTCCAAATCCATCCTCTTTTTTGGGTTTCGGTAGGGAGGAGCAGCTTAACCCTCTCCTCTCCACCATACTTTTCTCCCCCAATCAGTTTTTTCCCCCAACACTGCTTTTGGCTTGACCTTAGAGGGACAAAAGATTTCTCTTTTTAAAAATATTTTTCTGGCTGGGGATGGAATAGCAAGTGAAGAGAAAAGGATTACGATTCTCCCCGTTTCCCAAACCCCAAAGTTCTCCACATAAGATCCTCACATTAGATTTTTTTTAAAAAAAGAGTGACTGTTATGTGTTATTGGAGCTTGAGTAACCTCAACCAACCCACACACAACCTTATAAATAGATTAAGCAGAAGTACTTTGGTCCAGCAAAATGTGTTGTTTCCCTTTGCTCACCCATCCCCATTTATCTCCCCTGCCCCAATTTCTTCCTCAATTTTTCTGCGGTCTTCATGAGCCTCCAGGGAAGTTAAGCAGGCATCAGAACCAAGAATTCCTAGAGTCTTATGGCTGCATACCAAATGAGTTGTTGTCCTCTTCCACCCTTCATTTCCCAGTTTCTTTCTTTCTTTCTTTCTTTCTTTCTTTCTTTCTTTCTTTCTTTCTTTCTTTCTTTCTTTCTTTCTTTCTTTCTTTCTTTCTTCATTCATTCATTCATTCATTCATTCATTCATTTAATTAATTATTACTGAAGGGTTTTATACTTCAATTTCCCATACCATATGCACCTTCCCAAGGCAACTTACAAAAAGCTTTATTTCCTCCCCTCGGCACAACAACCAAGTGAGGTAGGCAAGACTGAGAAACTGGCCCAAGGTCACCCAGGGAGCTTCATGACTGAGGAGGGATTTGAACCTGAATCTTTCTGGTCTCAGTCCAACTTCCAAACCACTATGCCATCCAGGTACACCTATTCCTTATCTTTCCCCCCCTTTCCCCATAATTCTGGCACTCTTCCAATTGTATGTCAAGTCCCATGTACATGCTGGGAAATGTTGGGATGTGTTAGCTTTGCCTTTCTCATTAGTGTATTTTTCATCCAAGGCTTTGATATGTGCTTTCAATATTGGAGTCAGAAATATTGGGCAAAATCCATAGCAGTTATGGGTCCACGCAGTTACGTCACCCTCTAGTTTTATTTTATGGAAAGTCATCTTAACTGCTCCGGAGCAAGGGGCTTAATTTCATTTTAGGATATAGGCCATTGAGTCATATATTGCCATCAGGTACACTGCCTCTAAAGCTGGAGGTTTGATTTATCTGCCATGGCTAAAAATTTATTAGGATGAAGGGTGTAATAACCTACTTGTGGTATACCCCAGGATACATGGCTTATTATGAGTTATCACAGCCAAAATAGTGTTTGTGTGAGTGTGATAAGAATTTTCACAATTACTAGCAAGTGTGCATGTCTTTAGGAAAATCTCCTGAAAGATTTATGTCTGAAACCCAGCAATTTTTTATAATGTCAGTCTTTTGTACGTGGGTGGACAGAATTGTCTCAAGTTCTGAAGCCAGTTAAGGAAGTGGTTTGTTTGAACAGTCCATCTATTCTATATGATGGCGCTGAAATATATAGAGAGATGGTTTTTGACTAGAGTCGACAGTGGCTTTCTGACCGCAACCCACTTAACAAAGTCAAGGTTTGAAACTGGAACCTTAAGGTGGGGAAGATGGTTTGCATCCTGAAGTGATTTGCAAACATTTTATCTTGTCAGAAGTAGTCTGGGGCTGGCCCACCTGCGAGGCCAACTGAGACAGTGGAATTTTCATTTATTAATTTTTGTTGTAAGACTAGCAAAAACCTATCCGTGTTCCGGGAGTAAAATTCCCCTGTATGTCATCCCCCCCACTGTGCAACAACCCCGTGTGCATCATCCCCCATGCGCCACATCGCCCCATGCGCAACGTCCTTCCATGTGCATCAACGTCCCCATGCACATAAACATACTGTGTAACATATCCTATGTGCATCGTCCTCCCTTGTGTAACATCCCCCGTGTGCTTCAACCCGAATGCGCAACATCCCCATACCCTATGTGCATCAACCCCATATGTTCATCAACCCCCATGTGCATCAACCCACTGTGTGCATAAGCCCTCACGCACAACATCCCCATGTGCATAAACTGCCATGCGCAACATCCCCCACAAGCATAAACCCCCATGTTGGACATCACTCCCATGTGCGACATCAACCCATGTGCATAAACCCCCATGCGCAACATCCCCCATGTACATCAACCCCCATGTTCATTACCCCCTCCCATGTGGCATAATGCGGTGGCCCGTGTGGTTGCTGGGGCTTGTCAGTTCGACTCTGTCGGGCCACTGCTTCAGTGACTACACTGGCTGCCCATTCGTTTCTGGGCTGAATTCAAAGTGCTGGTCCTGACCTTTAAAGCCCTAAATGGCTTGGGTCCAGGGTATTCGAGGGAACACCTTCTTCTGTACAAGCCGACCCGTCACCTAAGGTCATTTGAGGGGGCCCTACTGACTGTGCCACCACTAAGAGATGTGAGAGGTGTGGTGGCCAGAGATAGGGCCTTCTCGGTGGTGGCACCCCGGCTTTGGAACTCCCTCCCCTTAGAACTGAGGAAAGCTCCCTCAACACACAGCTTCAGGCAGAGCCTTAAAACCTTTTATTTAAAAAAAAGCTTTTTAGGGGGCAGAGGTTGGGGGGCTCTTGTTTTATTGTTTTTAACCTATGTTGTTTTTTAGCTTGTATGTTTTAATTGTTTTTATCAAATTGTTCTATTTATGTTTTTAATTATGTTTTATGTCAGCCGCCTTGAGTCGGGCTAATTTGCCCGAGAAGGTCAGGATATAAATTTTTAAAATAAAATAAATGTGTAATACCCCCCTCGCAATGGTGGGCACCCCTATCAGGCAGGTTCAGGTTTTGGGGCTGGGTATGGATCAGTCTTCCATGATAAGTATAGGCCAAAAATATGTTTCATCCCTTTTCATCCCCTTTAGGGTTAAATTTCTCCACATGGGTTCTTGGTGGGTGTTCATGTGACAGAAGGAACTCCCTCCCCAAATTTCAGGCTTCTGGGTCCAGGGGTTGGGGCAGAACTCTCTCAGTCATGGATTTTTCAATGCAAAGTATAGGGAGGAAAACACGTTGCACCCCATTTCACCCCCTTCTGGTTGGAATTTCCGAAAATTGTTTCGTAGTGGGTGCCTCCACCATGGATGGAACACCCTCTCCAAATTTCACGCTTCTAGGCCAGGTGGTTTTGGCTGGCTGTTGATGAAAGAGTGAGTCAGTCAGTGAGTCAGTCAGTGACTTTTCAGTTTTTTATATATAGATTTTAGTTATTTAAAAAGGAAAACAACAGACAATACAAACATGATACAACAATCATCCCTCCCAAGTATTATCCATAATATAACTTAGGTTGCAATTCTTTTAAGTGCTTGCCCGGGTGTAAGCCCCACTGAATTCAATGGCAGTAACACCCATTTGACACAATGGGGCTTACTTCTGGGTAGACATGGTTAGGAGACTGCAATTCAAGACACTTTCTGGGAGTAAGACCCATTTAACACAATGGGCTTACTTCTGGGTAGACATGGTTAGGAGGCATGGTTATCAAAGACACTTTCCTAGGAGTAAGCCCCACTGAACACTGTCCTATGCCCCATGTTAGCATACATGGGCTTCTGTGTTTATACATCCAGCTAAAGTTTGACATTTAAATAAACTCACAGATTTAAACAGTTGTGGTGTTGATTTAACATGACCATGATCTCATCCTGGCATTCAAACAAAAATGGCTAAGGCTGCAATCCCAAAGATACTTTCCTGGGAGTAAGACCCTTGAATACAATGGGGCTTACTTTTGAGTAGATGTGCTTAGCATTGTGCTCTAAGAAACATATTAGTATGTGCAAGAATTTATATTGCTAGAATCTGGAATAATGCAATATAAACAATTGACTGTGTGAGATGATGGGAAAGGGCAACAGCAGAGAAATTGGTATGAAGTTAATGACATTTTTAAGGATTTTTAATGTCATTTTTAATGTCATTTTTAATGACATTTTTTGTTTATTACAAAAATAAACAAAAAATGCAGGACTTCTGGAAAAAGAAAGCTTCTCAGCACAGACAATGATGAACAAGCATTTTTCCGCACGGATCACTAAAATAGAGCTTCTCCTTTAACAATTTAGACTTTGCACATGAGTCAGAAATATATGAATCTATTTTTCCTTATGGATTAACACAAGGCTTTTTTATTTTAGCGGATGTGATGGTTTGGTGGTGGTCTTGGAACAACTGGGCTGAATTTTGATGGCAGATAGAGGCTTCAATCCTAAACACACTTTCCTGGGAGTAAGACCCATTGAAGACAATGGGTCTTACTTCTGAGTAGACAGGGTTAGGATTGTGCTCTATTTCTGGTTTTGCATCTGAAGATCTGGTTATGAGTGCAGCCAAAGCAAGACCCTATCTTGATAATCAGTAGCCATCAGTATTTGACAGCACACAGAGAAGAGAACGTCATTAATTTAATATTGGCTCTATTTATTTAATTAAATATATATAAATATATATCATATTATATATCCAGTATTTTTATATATATATATATATATATATATATATATATATATATATATATATATATATAAAAACCAGAACCAGGCTGGAATCCTAAAGACACTTTCCTGTGAGTAAGACCCATTGAACACAATGGGGCTTACCTTTGAGTAGATACGGTTAGGATTCAATCCCGTTAAATCTGGGTCGTAATAAGCCATCTTTGAAAAGAATGCAATCCTGCTGCAATCTGCCGCAATCCTAAAGACACTTTCTGCTACGATCCTAAAGACACCTAAAATTCTGCTGCAATCCTAAAGACACTTTCCTGGAAGTAAAACTCATTGTTTGTAATGGGCCTTACTTTTGAGTAGACCTGGTTAGGGTTGTGATCATCATATGTTAGCAGCTTGACCATATGATTAGATCCCTCTGATCTCTTTGGGTTTTTTTTTAAATATTCAAAACATACAAATCCTATTTCTGTCCAATGTTAGAAAGTATTCATGTAGGGCCACTAAATTCCTGAAATGCATGGGAGGATAAAATATAATGTGAGTATTGCTGATTGTGCTGTAGACTTTACTCCCGCAGTATACTTGCCATTATCATGCGTACCAGTATCATGAGCCATGCGTACCAGAGTAGTAAGGATGCACAGCTACCACATGCTATGCTGATCGAAAACAGAAGAGGAAGCAAATGGATCTCAGGCTAGTTCCTAAAATCATAGGATGTTAAAGTTGGAATCTTGGAAGTCATCCAATCCAGTCACCGTCTCAAAGCATTACTAGTCAAAGCGACTGCACTAGGCCAACTAACACACAATTTTAAAATGTTTTTGAATTATATACAGTGGCACCTCGCGTAACAAATTTAATTCATTCCTGAGGCATGTTTGTTACATGAAACATTCTTTCCGTGAAGCGGATTTTCCCATAGGAAATAATGGAAACTCAGACGATTGGTTCCACAACCCAAAAAATATTCATATAAAAATATCTGGATGTAAAAATGATGATAAAACACTGGAATTGAATTCAAAACATGCATTCAATGCACATGATCCTATGAAGTCTACGTAGGCTGAAGTCCTAAAGACACTTTCCTGGGAGTAAGCCCCATTTAACACAATGGAGCTTACTTCAGGGTAGACATGGTTAGGAGGCTGCAATCGAAGACACTTTCTTGGGAGTAAGACCCATTTAACACAATGGGGCTTACTTCTGAGGAGACATGTATAGGAGGCATAGTTATCAAAGACACTTTCCTGGGAGTGAGCCCCATTGAACACAGCCCTATGTGGCTGTGGTTGGCGCAAGTGGTTAAGACACTGTGCCTGTTAACCAGAAGGCCAGGGTACGAGACCCAGGTCCCCACAGAATGGAGTGAGCTCTGTCCTTAGCCCAGCTCTGCGACACAGCTGGAACCAATTGTATCAGCTCTGTGGACTGCTTCAGTGGCGTGGAGAGGGGGGATTTGCTGCATGGGGAATAGCCTATCCTCCATATTAATCTACCCTGGCCTTTGTACTTTGCATATAGTGTCGAGCATGATACCATAGTCTTTCAAGACTGATGGATGCCAATACAATACTTCCTAATACTTTCCACTTTGAGGGACATCTGATGTTCCATCAGATATTCTACCATGAGACTTTGCATACTGTTTACCACCAGAGTTTACCTCCTGTGGTCAGGGCCGTAGTCGGGGAGAAGACAATTGTTTAGGAGATGACAACAATTATGCCAAGTACCTATACTGGTGTATATCTATACCATATAACAATAATTTGCATAGAATAAATGCATTTCTATATATAGTACTTATTTGCTTACATAGAAAAAACATGCAACTTATTTTTTTCATTTTGCACACCAACACAATACATAGGGTTGCATCCCAACAAAAGTACAAAAGCTAAGAAAAGGCCCCATATCTGATGTGGTCCCCTATATGTAAGGATTTTTCATACCTCCACTCCCCCAGCATTGATGCCCTGCATTCAATGAACTCTAAAAGCAAAGGACAGATGGTTCCATATAGTCCCTCAACACGTAAGGATTTCCCTGCCTTTCCAAGCAAGCATTAAATTTTTAAAAATATATCTGAAAGCAGAATCCCATCTAGGGTTTCTCCAAAGAGAAACATTTCTCCCTACCTCACTCCACTCCCAACATCAATAGCTTCATAATAATTTATTTGCATGATCCGGAATAGAATATTCTCTAATTCATACCGACTTATGTCAGAAGACCAGAGATGTTAGGAGGGGCAGGCTGTTGACTTAGAGGGGGCCAACAGCCATACTGCCATGCTAGCTACAGACCGCCTGTGGTGATGGCATATAAACAAGATTGCCTCTAAGAGAAGATTGGACACATTTCTGGAAAAAAGTCCATCGTGGGTTTCAACCATAATGGGTCTGTGCAGAAGCGTACCTTATATTATGGCACAAGATGTTTCGTGCCATGGACACATATGCCCAGTTTGATATTATTGACTTGTAACATTAGCTAAAAGATTGATTCCAGATGTTTTGATTAGGGCAAAATTTCCGTCCTTATTATGGGTGCCATTTTGCCTAGGTACACCTCTGAGTAAGTGCAACCTCCTATTTTAGAAGTAGGCTACATCAGAATGCCAGATGCAGGAGAGGGCACCAGGCAGTACAAGCTGGTCTAGATGGGGCTTTAGCTTGATCCAACAGAGGTCTTCTTATGTTCTTATGTACATGCATCAGTCCCAAACTCTACGTTATAAAGCTCCCATAAAATTCTACCTTGTGTAGATTGATAAAGCAGAGGAGCAAAATTGACCTCAGCATTAAGAGCATTTATCTGATGAAATATATAAATAACAACACTAGAAAAACTCGATTGGCACAAATGGATACAAAATAGATGCATCTGGATTGGCACCAATTGCGATGACTGAAGATGAACCCCCAGGAAGGCTCACATGCAACGTGGATTTGGCTTTGCTTTTTAAGAGTAGATCTGATTTTTGCTGCATAAATATTGCAATTTATATTACCTTGTCAGAAGGCAGCTTATTTTTGGGGGCAACTTCTTGACCAAAGTCACGTTTTACAAGATGGCTGTGGTTAAACCAAGACAAAATGTAATGAGTGAAGGAAAATGTGCTTTCAATTGGCAAAATGCCTGGTGCCCATTTATCACATTAAAGAGAAATGTTGGTGTAATTATGATATATTAAAGAAAAACGTTAGTTCAGGGTGCCTCTATATGCACAGGAAATGTCACGTCAAGGTGTGCTGGGAAGCGGATCTAGAAAGGTTGGATGTATGGGAGAAGGAAGGATGCTAAATATTATTTCTTCTTGAATTTTCCTTCACAGAAGCACCCAAGATAGTAAAAAGGCCATCAACACTGACCAGCCGAGGCTTGCGGTGGTCGCCTTTGAGTTATATGGAACCTGAGCCGGTTGTTGATGGCGCTCTTCAACTTTCACGGCAGTGATGGGGTTCCCAGCCCTCACCGAAGTAATTTCTGTATTGTTATGATCGTGGTTATGACTGTGATCATGGATGTGGTCGTGATCATGATCGTGATCGTGGTTGTGATCGTGGTCATGGTGACTGGGTGTCATTGGTGTCACGGTGACTTTGCGGGATGACTTGCGCGTGGTGGAAGAAGAGACTGGCAAACTGGGCTGAGTAGAACCAGGAGTGGTTGTCAAGCTGGGATGAGTAGAACCAGGAGTGGTTGTGACAGTGGTGTTATTGGTGTCTTCATCAGGCAAGACCTTGAGTGGCGGAATATTGTGAGCGAAGAAAGTTTTGTTGGAGAGGTCGACATTGCAGAGATTTCCAGAGCAACAGGAACCCGTAAGAGTGACGGGCTGACTTCCTTTTGTGACCCTGGTGCATTGATCATCGTTGACACAGCCCTTGATGGGTTTGGTCAAAGAGAAGTTTCCTAGAAAAGATGAAGGGAAGGTGAGAATAGGGTGGCCAGTGTAAATACAATGTTCAGAGCATGGGGGGGGGGGAGCAAAATAAAGGCATTCATTTCCATTTTGCTCCTATTGTCCAGAATGGTTCTGATGGGCAGAGACCACTTGTATGCTGTGGATAGAGCTTTGAGCCCCCTCTAGTTATGCCACTAGAAGCAGTTCTGCTAACAAGCAGCCCATTCAATGATTTCCCCTGACAAATACTTTTTGGGGTCTTTCCCCCAATAATCTAATAAAGACCCCCTAATACGCGGTCTTTCTTGCGTCTTTATAAGATTATTGGGGGAGACACCCAGTGGTGGGATTCAAATAAATTAACAACAGGTTCTATGCCCTAATAACCTAAATTAACAGGTCCTATGTCCTAATAAACTAAATTAACAACAGGTTCTATGTCTTATTAGTAACTGGTTCTCAGAACCAGGCGCTCAGTGGCAAAGGGTTTGATAGAACCTGTGAGAACCTCCTGAAGCCCTCCTGAAGAACCTCCTGAAAATTTGAATAGCAATAATCTTAGATGTTCTACAGAACTCCTACAGAAATCCTGAACTCACGAGACTCACCTGCTTTGATGGTGAAATTGCCGTGGAAGCAACCCATGGAAGAATTATAGCACTTAACAATAGTTGAGGTGGTGCAGTCCTCACCGAAACAACCGTAACATTCCAAGCCATTTGGAACTCTGTTGTTTTCTTCACCTGGAACCAAACACTGGGTATGAACATGGGCAAAGTATATTCTTGCATACTATATATTTGGATTATATTTGGAGTTTGGACCTATTTTCTTCCCAAGAATGCCAGGAATATCTTGCAAGGTCTTCCACCCCCTCTACGTCCCATGGCACTGGTAGGTCTAACATAGGGTTTCAACCATAAGGCCCATGAGTCGTATGCAAGCTCTTGATCTGTCTTCCCACCAGCCCTGTGAAAATTGTGCTCTCCCAGTGTGGTAACTGGGCTGTTGATTGATTGCACATTTTGTGATTAGAACACAATCAATTGATTAATTGCACATTTGATTATGATTGATTGCACATTTTTTCACTTTGATTTCCTATGTGAGAATTTTTAATTGCTAATTTCTGGCCATCGTTTGCTTAATGACATCCCTTGTTTAATGATATCACTTGCGGTCCTCAGCAGGAGCCTGGAACGCTATTTGGCCCAACTATTTGGTAACCTTTATAAGAGCTCCCCTTCTTGCCCACATCCTTACCAAGCGGCTGCAACGCCAGTGCTTTCATGTTCACTTTGGTGTTGCAACGGCTGGTGTTGCATTGGTGCAACTTGTAAAAGGCCACAATCCCGTGCAAGTCTAGGGCAATGTCATTGGTGCCCGAATTGCCCACTCCGCAGCCCTTTTCGCCGACTGAGAAGTTCCCGTGACCTGCAGGTGGGAACAGGAAAGAGGTTATTTGGAAAGAGGATCCCGTACATGTAGGGCTTCACTTTTATCTGTTTGTTTGGTAGCATTTAGGGGGGAAACACTGATTGATAACACAATAAAACCTTGTTTGCTAGGGTGCAATCCAGAGTTACTATGGGGAGTCCTTGCTCGGGTCTAAGAACAATTTGCTCTGGATTGCAATATGAATTTCCCATAGGTTTTCACAGGGCACAATCCAGAGTAACTACAGGAGCACGTAAGAGACATTATGTGCACCCATAGTTACTGCACCACCTAGAAAAAAAAAAACCAGGCTTCCGTCAGTCTTGAAAGACTATGGAATCGTGCTCGGCGCTGCATACGCTGCATGCGAAGCACGAAAGCCTGGGTTGGATTGTTATGGAGGATAGGCTGTTACCCAAGCAGCAAATCCCCCCTCTCCACACCACTGAATTAGTCCAATGGAAAGGCAGAGCCAATACGATTGGATCCAGCTGGCGTCACAGAGCTGGGCTAAGGACAGGAGCTCACCCTGTCTTGTGGGTCTGACCCGGGTCTCGAACCCTGGCCTGCTGGTTAACAAGCACAGTGTCTTAGCCACTTGCGCCGAGGAAACCTATGGGAAATTCATATTGCAATCCAGAGTAACTTGTTCTTACTCCGGAGCAAGGCCTCCCCGTAGTTACTCTGGATTTCACTCTAACTGGTGCAGTAACTACGGGTACACGTAATGTCTCTTATGTGCTCCTGTAGTTCCTCTGGATTGTAGGATTAGTGTGTCTGATGCTATACCACATTCTGCCACTAGATGGGGAGAAAAATGGATCCTGGATTTTTGTTTTTATTTAGTTTTTACTGATAAATGTTGTTAAATTATACCTCCACAAGAGACAGCTGTGGGCTGTTATTAGTTCTGATCTGTGGTTTTGATCTATTAAACCACAGGTTTATTCAGAAAGCTTATGGTTACATGCTCAAGAGTTAGTTTGCATCTGACCAAGAAATCACAAGCCTTCTGGGTTAAGTATGCTTTAGTAGAAGAAAACAATAAAGCTAACTTATGCTATTCTATTTTCGAAGCTATCTTGGAATAAATGTAAACCTTTATATTTAAAAAAGGTAAGGTTACCCTGCTGGTTGTAGGGTGCGGTGCTCGTCTCCTCTTTCAAGAGCCATAGAGCCACCATCAGTCCCTTGCTGATTAAACACATGTATTGCCCCTACATCCTATATAGGGTTGTCATAATTCTCTTCCACAAAATCTGGACCCTCTGTTCCATTTGCCAGAATGTGAACACAATCCCCCCAAATCAGGATTGTCCCTGGTTTTTTTTGGGATATATGGCAATCCTAATCCTGCAGGAACTGGTGTGGTCGCATTTCCATTTTGTTGTCGTGGATCTTGTTTATCCATATTAATGTTAATGTGGATCTGTTTATCCATATTAATATTACTAGATTATTGAAACCTTTTTTACCATCCCGACACTCCCTTTCTGGCCATTTGAGGGTCTGGTTTCAGTTGCCCCCCTTAACCAATAGCCAGGACGCAAATGAAAAAGATAAATGAGTGGTTTGTTACTCACTCCATTCCACGGCGGCCGCCATTTCCACACAGACTTGGCTGGAGGCCGGACACTTCACTTTCTTCAGTTTGGGCTGACTACAGCTGCCATCGCCCAGGTCCACGCAACTGTGGCAATCCAGTGCCAAAGCACCTGTGCAGGTGAGGGAAGAGGAAAAAGAAAGAAAAGAGGGGATTTCAAAATCTTATTTCTCAAAATCATATAGCGAGTGGTTCTAAATTGCTCTCAAGCGACCTCTTCTCTTCCTACTGGTTTGTGTGTGTGTTTGTGTGTCCATGAGTGTGCGTCTGTGCGCAGTCGCTGTGGTCCCACCGTGAACTGCTTTCACCTTTTGGCACTCTGCAAATCAACCTTGCCTTAATGGCACCCCAAACCTCACCCCCCATCCCTTTTCTCATCTTATCTTTCTCACTCCATCCCATTCCTCCACCCCTTTCCCTGGAGGGCAGCGTCTGCTCAGGCGCAGGGACGACACCACCCTAGGGTGAGGCCAATATTTGGTGAGAGAGACGCTCCCAGCTGTGAGAGTGACTCTGAAGTTCAGCGTGCGCAGCTCTTTGACTCAATCTCTGCAGCGGCTCCCCATACGGGTCGTTCTTTGGTGTTCCTTTTCCTGATCTGTTCAAATAAATTTCATCGATTCTGGAAGAGTGGTTGGAACTTTTAATGTTTATTTAAACTTTATTTAAACTTTAAAAAGATTATTTTTTATGCATTTTATTTATACCCTGCCTTTTCAACACCAAAGGAAATTCTCAAGGCATGGATATAGAGGTGCAGACGGTACATCGAAATTTGGTCTGCCCTACAATCCAGAGCAACTATGGGAGCACATAAGAGACATGTGTACCCGTAGTTTCACCTAATGAAAACCTATGGGAAATTCATATTGCAATCCAGAGCAAATTGTTCTTACACCGGAGCAAGGACTCCCCATAGTTGCTCAGGATTGTGCCCATAGTGAATGATTGATGGAGGATAAGATGGCAGTTCTAAACTTACCAGGGTAGCTTCCTTGCCAGCTCAACCAGCTAACTTGTGCTCCTGGGTACACTTTACCATTTTTGCCTTCCTAGTCCTACAAGACATTCTGAGGTGCTACAAGGATGCCAAAAGGCATACTGGCTTTCTTTAGTAGTTGTATGGGCAACAATGGATGTGCCAAACTACGGGATTTGCCGAACATATTCCCATTGTTAAGTGGCTCTTCTCTTTATTTCAAACATGTCAATATATAAAGCCACAACCTTCATATATTATTGATTTGTCCATTGCCTGCACCAGTTGGTAGCAATTGTCCATACGCTAGTCCTGGGACCATCCAGGTTAGCACCATAGGACAGGTCTAATAGGGCACATGACAAGAGTTCACATACACACCTTTGGGACCAGGGTGTTCATTTGATTTTGTCATCAGGGGAATTATAAATGTTCCTGCTTGATGATGTCACTTCTGGCCATGACATCACCAGTTCCAAGTTAATGACACCACTTTTGGGGGGCGGGGGGGGGGGAGTTTCAACTGATTGTCGTCCTAAAAAAGTGGTTTGTGGGACTGAAAGGATTGAGAACCCACTACTGTACAAGTCAGGAAAAAAAGACAAATCATAATTTTTAATAATAAATCATAATAAATCTCTTTCTCTGTTTCTCACTGTTTTTCCCCCCTCTCTCTTACACACAAACAAACACACACACACACAGATATATACAAACACACAACACTATTAAGATTGCAGAACAGCTAAGTATCCTCAACAGGTGCCAGTTACAGATCAAAGGCACGAAAAGCCCAGTCAAATGAAAAGTTGCTTGCTTGGCACCAGTCATTAAACCTGATGCCATATGAGCCTCCTGGGGTTTGCATTTCAAAAATGGGGTGCCAATCCCCATTAACCCTTTCTTCAGCCTGCATCTTTCCACTATCTGGTGGTTGGAGCATCTGGAGAAGGACTTTGACCTGAATAATCAGGCAGGTTCTTCTGTGATGAGTTGACCTCAAAATTTCACTTAACAGTCCTAAAATTCCCATGTTTTCTGACTTAATAAGGAAAGCAAGCACAATCCAGAGTAACCACGGGGAACACTTGCTCCGGTGTAAGAATTTACTCTGGATTGCAATATGAATTTCCCATAGGATTTCACTAGGTGGTGCAGTAACTACAGGCGCACGTAATGTCTCTTACGTGCTCCCGTAGTTACTCTGGATTGTAGGGTTACTCTAGCACTGAGACTTTAGCATAAAATAATTGTGTAAGCTGCTCTGATGACTTAAATGAAAGGCCAGCTACAAACCTGTTAAATTAATTAATGAATTAATTAAATCTTTTCCAAAAATGCCACTCCTGTAGTCCTTTTCTGCTCCACCCCAAAACACTAGAGCTTTGCTTGGGAAAAACCAATTTAAAATTATCCCTACAATCCAGCGTAACTACGGGAGCACGTAAGAGAAATTACGTGTACCCATAGTTACAGCACCCCCTAGTGAAAACCTATGGGAAATTCATATTCCAATCCAGAGTAAATTGTTCTTACACCGGAGCAAGGACTCCCTGTAGTTACTCTGGATTGTGCCCTATGTCTGTATGTGTTAAGACATAAACATAAGGAAATATTTCTTTATCTAGCATGTAATTGACCTATGGAACTCCTTGCCACAGGATGTGGTGATGACCTGGATGCCTTTAAAAGAGGATCGGGCAGATTTACGGATAAAAAGTCCATCACAGGTTGCAAGCCATGATGGGTATGTGCAACTTCTTGGTTTTAGAAGTAGGCTATCTCTGAATGCTTGATGTCGGGAAGTGGCCCTAGGATATGATTATCTTGTTGTTTTATGTGCTCCCTGGAGTACCTGGTTGGCCAATGTGAGATACCGGAAGTTGAACTATGTGGGCCTTTGGCCTGATCCAGTGGGAGTAATTTGACCTTTTGTGCTGGATCAGGCCCAAGGTCAAACCAGTCGGGTATCATGCTTCTCACCATATTTCACCAGCTGCCTCTGATGTTCACATGACAATGATGTATGTGCGGATATGGGTGATAACGGTGGCGCATACAACATTTTCACACCACGATGTCTGTATAACACATAAATTATTCCATAATGAATCTGCAAGTCTTCAAAATACTGTGATTCTAATTAGTTTTCTTTACTGCTAAAAGTTTGTTGCTAAAAGTTTTATCCTGGCTCATAAACAGCCTCTCAAAATGGGATTCTTGCCACTGATGTGCACAATTAACAATGTTTGGCTGCCTCTCCATGTAAAATAAATGTTCCCATATGGTTCCCACGATGTCCTCTGTTTATCTCTCTGTACATTTATGATGACACCCTGCTTTCTAATTAAAAAACTTACCTGCACTTTACAAAATGCTAATTAAAACAGAAATAGCAACTTGTGGCCTAAGGAAAATATGATTCCCAAGTATGAATGGCATAAAACAGCAGACTGAAAAATAATCAGCAACACAGCAACCATATTGTGGCTGCAATCCTAACCACACTTTCTTGGGAGTAAGCACTATTGAGCAAAATGGGACTTAGAGCACAATCCAGAGTAACTACAGGGAGTCCTTGCTCCGGTGTAAGAACAACTTACCTCCAAATCCAGAGTAACTACGGGAGCACGTTAAACACTTACGGAAGTTCCTCCATGTCTAATCGGAAGTAAGTCCCATTGTATTAAATGAGACTTACTCCCAGAAAGCCCAGTGCCCAACACCAAGATGGTGGATTCCACCCTCCCATGACCCCCACTTTGAGTTCCACTGGTGTGGTGGTTAGGAAGTTAGACTTACTCCCAAATCCAGAGTAACTATGGGAGCACGTAAGAGACATAGGGTGCAATCCAGAGTAACTATGGGGAGTTCTTGCTCCAGTGTAAGGACAATTTACTCTGGATTTCAAAATGAATTTCCCATAGGTTTTCACTAGTTGGTGCAGTAACTACGGGTGCACATAATGTCTCTTACATGCTCCCAAAGTTACTCTGGATCGTAGGGATAACGTGCACCTGTAGTTACTGCACCACCCAGTGAAAACCTATGGGAAATTCATAGGAAATTCCTATGGGAAATTCATTACTCTGGAAATCAGAGTAATTTGTTCTTACACCGGAGCAAGGACTCCCCATAGTTACTCTGGATTTTGCCATAACTCTGGATTGCAATATGAATTTCCCATAGGTTTTCGCTAGGTGGTACAGTAACTACGGGTGCACGTAAAGTCTCTTACGGGCTCCCGTAGTTACTCTGGATTTAGGGGTATTTGGGGATTTCTCCTGAGCAAGGAGAAAGCTTGGTTTTCTGGGTTCATCAGATTAGAGTCTTGACAGCATTACTCATACTAGTTATATGCAAGTTTGGCCTTTAAAAGCCCTTCGCTGCCGTGCTTTTACTCCAAGGCGGTCGGGTTAAGGAGACAAGTTACAGAGACTTGGGTCAAGACTCCACCATCTTCGGTTCTGGTCTTCCTCCCTTGGGAACGGAAATAGAAGTTGGTTGGGTTTGGCCAGCGGTGACCCACTTTCAAACGGTCGCTCAACTCGACTAGCCAGTCGCTCGGAACAGCAATGATTCACCAAGCGTTAAACTCACTGAACGCTGAATATATGAGTTCATAGGTACATTAAGAACCTGTTTCTGCTGCATCACTTGTTAGCCTGCCCAGCAAAGAAAACTTTCTAAACTCCTGGTTTGTTAGATTTCTGATCAGCACAGATTTTTGATCCAGTTTTTCAGATAAAAAGGAAAGGGGTGATATATATAAATATATCAGGATGTTATATTTATATATCAAGTGCTGAAAATATATCCTGATATATTTATATATATCCTAATATATTCAGTTCATATATTTTATTAAATGAAGCAACTGTGAATAGAATCAGGTGCCTAAAGGACATCACACTGAACTGAATTTATTAATCAGAAATTGTAATTCTTGGCACTTGAATAAAATGCAATGTTTTTTTAACCTGCAGTAATGCTATACCACCAGGGTGACCAGATGCAAGAACCTAAAAAGGAGGACAAGGTCTTGGATTCCTCACAGCCTGGCCTTTTTGATGGACAATGGCATGTTTGACTACTCACAAGTAAAGCCATGATAATGGACACTTTCACTTTCCCATAGCGATCAATGAATATTTTTGAATTTTAGTTGATGGGAATAACTTTTGATAGGAAGGAGATATTTCAAAACCAATTTTTGCATTGGATTCCGCTCTTCCATACGAATTCAACGACATATGACATGATGGGGTGCTGCACAGCATTGCAAAGTGCCAAAATGAAGCTAAAATGGAGGACAAGGAAGCCCTTTTGGAGGACACCCGGACAGAAGGCTAAAAAAGAGGACAAATCCAGAAAAATCCAATTATATGGTCACCCTGTGTACTGCACTTCCTCCTTTTTGATTTTCCTTTCTCCAAAAAATATCTTTCATATCACATGGATGTGTGCTACAACTGACCAGCTTTCCATGTGCTTGTACAAATCATCATGTCCATGTCCAAGTCATCCATAGCCTGTCCATGTTCACCACAATGCCAAAACTCTAAGGCTGCAATCCTAAAGACACTTTCCTGGGCTTAAGACCCATTAAGCACAATGGGGCTTACTTCTGAGTAGACATGGTTAGGATTGTGCTATCAGGCTATTGTCAGAACCCAATGAAATCAATGTATGTTTTTAAGCAGCCCAAGGACCTTTGCATTAAGGGGGAAGAGAAATTTAAATGAAGAATCCTCATATTGTGTGCCTAAATATATTTAATAATGCCATTAATTGATTGATTAGTTGAAAACTCACATTGTTGAAATCATATTGTGTGCCTAAATATATTTAATAATGCCATTAATTGATTGATTAATTGAAAACTCACATGATTAATCAACCCTTTTCTCTAATTGAGAATCTATGCTACTCTTCCCTGATTCTACTCTGCTCTGCTACATATTTTTTGTTCACAACTTCATCATCATCATCATCATCAACATCAGTGTCATCATCATCATCCAGATCTAACATTTCTCAAAATTCACCCATCAATCAATGCTACCCTTCCCTCATTCTACTCAGTTCTGCTACATATTTTTTGTCCACAACTTCACCCTCCTCATCCTCCTTATCATCCTCATCATCCAAATCTTACACTTCTCAAAATTCACACATTACTAGGGTTTAGGTACAAATAATTTGATTTTGAACTTTTGTCGGGCACGGAACTACTTATTGGTAGATATTCCCTACAATCCAGAGTAACTACGGTAGCACATAAGAGACATTACGTGTACCCATAGTTACTGTACCACCTCGTGAAAACCTTTGGTAAATTCATATTGCAATCCAGAACAAATTGTTGTTACACCGGAGCAAGGATACCCCGTAGTTACTCTGGATTGCACCCTTTGTCATGTATACAGTTTTGGGAAATTTGTTGGAAAAAGCATATAAAATTCTTAATAACAACAATAATATTAATACAGGCAACATATATAGATTTCTGCACACTTCAGCTGAATCTTCCATTATGCCATAATTCCATAATATTAAGATCATTTACCACTCTCAGGCCAGGCACAGCATTATTTTTAAATTGTTCTACAACTGAACCTTCCCCTCCACCGACAGCTCCTAAACTGTTTACAAGGAACCAGCCATTATTTTCTGAGATCCTAGGAGATCAAGGACCCGCAGCCAGGATATCACCCTACAGCAGTGCTTTTCAACCCTTTTCACCTCATGGCACACTAACAAGATGCTAAAATTGTCAAGGCACACCCCAGTTGTTTGACCATTGACAAAGCACTCCATGCTGCTGGTAAGATCACTGCTCTACTATATATATGGCATCATCGTTAATCTGTTGGTTGTGAATTACCAGTTCTGGGCCTCGGTGGACATCTATGCAACATCTATGGTCAATATGAGGCTCAAGAGCCTTCTATCTCCTACCTTGCATGAAGAATGTCAGTGCCACTAGAAGGAATGGAGCACCCCACCGGAGCTGGAGGAACGAACCCATCACTGATTGTACTAATCTTCCTCACTTTTTGGACTTCTTGATGTCTCTTGGATGGGTTCTGCTGCTGTTAGTGTCTACGAGATGAGTCAAAGACACTAAATACGAGCAGACAGGTGGGGCGTGTATCCCAGCCTTCTCATCAAGGCACACCTTCTTAGCTTTGTGGCCCAGTCCTCCGATGCTGCCCCGGAGGGCATTTTTCAGATTTCCTCTCCATACCAGCACCCATCTCTGCAGTTCTTCAGTACTTTGAGGGTGGTTATTGGGGTGGCGCCTCCACCATGTTACCAGAACAGCCAGTTGGGTGAACTTTTTTTATATATGATGCCGTTCATTCAGAGCTTGCAGTTGGAGGAAAAGATAATTACAGGCATGCCCGGGCTTGGATAGGTACCGTGTGCGCGCCAGTGAAGGATGGCACTGTGAGGTTCTGAGAAGCGGAAGGCCATGACTTGCATTAAGCAACATCTATTAACGCTTTTGAGGATAATAAGAGTTAAACTCCATCTCTTGCTCAAGAAATTTCTAAGATTGCCCTGCATGTTATGTGAAATTATCCCTTCAATCCAGAGTAACTAGGGGAGCACGTAAGAAACATTCACGTCGATGTTGTGACGGCACCACCTAGTGAAAACCTATGGGAAATTCATATTGCAGTCCAGAGTAAATTTTTCTAACGTTGGAGCAAGGACACTCAGTAGTTACTCTGGATTGCACCCTATATGACTTTCCTGCCATTTAAAAAAAATTAAAGCCAACTATAGAAGCAGTACCTGGGGCAGTAGCACCACAACACGTTATTGTGTCTTGTGATATCACTTCTGAGAACCACATGTTCTCTTTTTCCAAGATATGTCCTCTTCTTTTAGTCTTGTGTGCATGAAAAAAAATCATTTTCTTCCATTTCCTTGTGAGCAGCCAGCATACAACCTTCTTGTCATTAATGTAATTTTAAAAAAATTAATTGATGTAATTTTTTAAAATGTAATAATAAGTATTATTATTATTAATTTATTTATATCCTATAGGGCTGTGGGTGGTGCAAGCGGTTAAGTCGCTGTGCCTGTTAACCAGCAGGCCAGGATTCAAGACCCGGGTCGGCCCCACAAGACAGGGTGAGCTCCTGTCCTTAGCCCAGCTCTGCGACGCCAGCTGGATCCAATTGTATTGGCTCTGCCTTTCCATTGGACTAATTCAGTGGCGTGGAGAGGGGGATCTGCTGCTTGGGTAACAGCCTATCCTCCATAACAATCCAACCCAGGCTTTCGTGCTTCGCATGCAGCATATGCAGCGCAGAGCATGATACCATAGTCTTCCAAGACTGACGGAGGCCTGCTTTTATATTTATATCCTGCCTTCCTCACAAGGATTCAAGGTGACTCACTTGAGACAAGGATACAATCAATTGAAAACATCATTAAAATATCAGAAAGGCAATTTCTTCAGCATTTGTACCATGTGATGATGGTGTCCGCTCGTTGTGGATCAAGATCAATAAAATACATTGGAAATATATTTTATTCATCTTTTATTGAAATGTACTTTATTGATCTTTATTGATGATTCTACGATTCTATGAAGTGCAATTTTAATGTGTTTTCCACTAATGTAATGTTCTTTTAATGACATATCCCATATGATATGGTTATCCTGCTTATTCTCCCCAGAGGGCTCCCCTCTCCATCCGATTGAAGGGGAGCCCCCATAGGAGAAAGGAATTGTAGGGTGGGAAGTCTCAGCACCTCTGGATCTAGCGAGAGCCTGGAGCAGTCATGAGACCTCCCTTTGCACATGGATTAGGTGCTCCTCCAGCTCTGCTCTAAGGGTGCAATCCAGAGGAACTATGGGGAGTCCTTGCTCCGGTGTAAGAACAATTTGCTCTGGATTGCAATATGAATTTCCCATAGGTTTTCACTAGCTGGTGCAGTAACTACGACTACACGTAATGTCTCTTACGTGCTCCCGTAGTTACTCTGGATTGTAGGGTTTGTTACATTTTGGCACAGATGGGGTGCACCATTAATCAGAACCATTAGTTGGGGGACAGTTGTATGTGAGGACTGGGTTCCCTTCCCCTCCAGTGGTTTTTTTGTTCATGGCCCCTGCCCAGCTGTTTTTCTCTCCTTGGGGGAATAAAAATACACAGACTGCATCTTTTCCCCTGCCGAAAGAACAGGATCTGGGGAGATTTTAATAGGAAAAACGGGTGGTAAGGATGGCATGTTGGCAGACCTACCTCCCCGACCTGCTCTTCCTTCGCCTCCGGCCACAACCTCCAGGCATCTACTGGTTTATTAATTATTTTTAAAAGAAACATCAGGAGAAGGTTGCGCAGATGTGGCGCTTTGCTCTCAGCTACAATACTAGACAGGCAGGCTGGTTTCACAGCCCCACCTGGGCACGTCCATGAAACAAAGGAGGCTTGTCTGGGTCAGTTTTGCCCACAGGTGCCCATTGTTGTCTCTCATTAGTTATAGGGCTTGGCCGAAGCCAAAACGGGGAGTTATTTTGAATAACAGATCTCTGTGTTGCATCTCCCAGACATGCGATAGACCTGGAAACAGGCCTTGGCTTCCAATTAGTCCCAGATTAAATCAAAGGCTGTGGCCATGTTGATATGTTTATGGCTGTGTTGATTCGTTTATGGATCCATTTATGGCATCTTTCTTCAGGGTGGCACATAGAGCTTTGCCACCCCTAAATTCTCACATCATCATCTATGAGATGTTGATAGCCTGGTAGGTGGTAGCTGTTACTAGGATGATCCAACAAGCTTCACGCCTGATTGGGGATCAGAGATAGACATATCTATACCCCAGTCCTAGTTTAGTTTTCTAGCCATGCAACCATGCAACGTCATGGGTTGGATGGCTGGGGTAGGAGTTGGTAAGATAAGAGAAGGTCAGATAAGATCACTGGAAAGACAGCTTTTGATAATAGGAAGGCACAATCCTAACCATTTTATTCCAGCACAAATCCCCCACTCTCTATTCCTGTGGCGGTGTGGGGAGGCTGGCGCATGTCTGTGCATTGGCCTTACCCTCCCAGAAATTGTGTAGAACCAGTGGTGGGCTTCAGGGGGTTCTCACAGGTTCTATAGAACCCTTTGCTAATGAGCGCCTGGTTCTGAGAACCAGTTACTAATGGGATATGGAACCTGTTGTTAATTTAGGTTATTAGGACATAGAACCTGTTATTAATTTATTTGAATCCCACCACTGTATAGAACACCTGCCGAGCAGCACGGGACTTGTGCCAGGATTTCTGCCACCCTAACTGGCATAAATCACACTTTCCTGAGAGTAAATCCCATATAACACAATGGGACTTACTTTTGAGAAGACATGCTTAGGGTTGCACCCATAGTCTATTTGGTGTTTGCTGTTGTTTTCTGAAGCCTAGAGTGCTGGCCCACTTGTTAATCTGGCCAAAAGGTACCAGGTCTTTCCAGTGGCAATACCTGCGGAACTCCCTGCTGGGGGATATCCACTGCTGCAACCTATCTCTCTCTCTCTCTCTCTCTCTCTCCTCTTTAATTGTTCATTTCCCCCAGGTATTCTTTGTTTTCCTGCTGTTCTTCCATTACTCATATTGTCCATTATGCTCAGAGGCCTTACCCTAAAAGGGTGTGGTAGACATGATTCAAATCAATAAATGTCACTTTCTGACCCAATTAAAAGGGGTTGGTGAGGTTCTGGCAAGGGTTGGAGGCTGATTTGGTGATCCCTGGAGGAAGAACTTCCTTCAAATGGTCCTAACTTCACCCCAGAAACGTGGTCATTCTGGAAACCATGCAACGAATATAAAGTCCTAAAGATTTCATGTGATCTAAAATGATGGTGCTTAGATGAGCCAGGAAGAAGAAGGTTGCAGAGGCACCATGACCTGGACTAGAGCTATCACAACCACATGCCTCCCCTCCATCTTTCCTCTCCATGCTCCATTTTCAAATCCAGAGAGCATACTTAGTTCTGGCAAGGGTCGGGGGTGTCTGATG
Organism: Cryptoblepharus egeriae; assembly: GCA_030015325.1. Taxonomy (NCBI): domain Eukaryota; kingdom Metazoa; phylum Chordata; class Lepidosauria; order Squamata; family Scincidae; genus Cryptoblepharus; species Cryptoblepharus egeriae. The sequence continues at coordinate 3,978,306 of JAREYC010000014.1, forward strand.
TGGCAAGACACAGATGTGATGCCATGGATGCTGATAGGTTTGGGGCTGACATTTTGAATGGATATGTAGCAGAGAAGGACGGAAATTAGCCCCTTCCAATGTCCCATCCTCTGCACAATGTGAAGCAGCTTCTTTCTGTGATATCTGATTTGGAAGTATTGTGGGAACGACATGTTGCCAACTTACCCAAAAACTCCAGTTCTGGTGCTTTTAAGAGCAGTTTGAGCTGCACATATTGGCTGGTGAAGCTTTTTATGTAAGACATCATGCTTCCCTACAAACGCTGCACTCAGGTTTGCTGCTCAAATAGTACATGGGCTGTGGGTGGCGCAAGTGGCTAAGACACTGTGCCTGTTAACCAGCAGGCCAGGGTTCAAGACCTGGGTCGGCCCCACAAGACAGGGTGAGCTCCTGTCCTTAGCCCAGCTCTGTGACACCAGCTGGATCCATCGTATTGGATCGTATTGACTCTGCCTTTCCATTGGACTAATTCAGTGGCGTGGAGAGGGGGGATTTGCTGCTTGGGTAACAGCCTATCCTCCATAACAATCCAACCCAGGCTTTTGTACTTTGCATGCAGTGTATGCAGCACCAAGCACGATACCATAGTCTTCCAAGACTGACGGAGGCCTGCTTTTTTTTTTTTTGGTACAGTACAGAGAACATATGGAAAGTTGGCAGGCTTACAGGGACTCGGATGTAGGAGTGGTCCTTGGTTACAGGGTTATTCCTGACCCACCCCATCTCCAGGATTAGTGAGAGCACTATGATTTCATGGGACAATGGCGCTGGCTGTGACTCAGCGCACCCATCAGAACTGACTCAGCACGTACATTATTCAGAGGCCTCCGGCATCCAATCGGGATTGTGAGACATTTATGCCAAACATGACAGAACATGCACGTTCACATATGCAGGCACAGAGCCGCAAATGGGTGGCTGCATATGCACGATGCACACTGGCCTAGTTATGATGTGAGATGGTGAAGATAGTGTCGGAAGAACAAGGGGAGTTTTTGTGAGAGCCAACAAGATGGCGCTGGTGAAATGGGTAGGAGGGTCCCACATCATATGCCAAAAGTGTTGTGACACACTCTTTAGAAACCACTGCGCTTTCCAGTGACTATGCTGGCCAATCCATGAAACAAATGAGCCTGGTGAACGTGTGCCTGTCACCTCCTCTTGGTCTGCTGGTGTGGATGGTACTGGCAGTCTTACTGGCTGCTTCCTCCATGCAGCTCTTTAATATTAATCTGGCTCCATCAAAAGTGGGGATGGAGCAAGATTTTTCTTTCATCTATACAAGTTCTTCAAACCAAGAAGGAAATGTAATATACTCTGGAAGTAATCTCAGCTGACCTCATTGATTGGCTGCCCATTTTCCCCAGCCCTGCAATTCCATGATGGGAAAAAGCCACACCTGGGGAATTTCTGCCTGTCACATGTGGCATAGAAACTCTGCCCGAAACAAAGAAGAAAATAAAGATGAAACAACTCAGTTCCCAACAACTGCACAGCTCGCTTGTGGGAAGTGTGGGATGAGGTCAGGATTCACATCCTTGTTGCTTCAGTCTGATCTAATTTGCAGACATTTAAAGGATGAGAAGCAGGAGGAAGGAAGATGATGATGATGATGATAAAGATGATCAGGGTAATAATTAATACAGACATTATGTTGGATAACGGAAATGAACCACACTGCTAGGAATATCTAAGATCACATTGAGGTATCACCAATTCTTGGGTAGTGTTTGAATCCAAAATTCCCAAAAAGATATGGTGGGTATATTAAAACACTAATAATAATAATAATAATAATAATAATAATAATAATAATAATAATAATAATAATATAACACCATCAATTAACATGGTGCATACCAATGAGTGGAAATATAGGCCATTGCCTCAAGAGGCTTACAATCTAGATATTGACCTGGAGTGAAAATAATGGGGAGAGGAGGACGGAGTCAGCAGCAAACGGGGAGCAAATGCAAATGAATGAATGAATGGATGAATGAATGAATGAATGAATTAATAATTGGACCTTCATTTATTTGCATTTAGTTATAATTGGATCTTCATTTATTTGCATTTAGTTACACCCGGGGTGGGGGACTAAATTTTGAAGGATCACTTTTGGACAGCAGAGGATGAATGGGGTTTGAAGAGGGATGCCTGAGTCACCCACTTGACAGGTGTTCAAGGTGCAGAGGACAGATATCAAGAAGACAGAGTTTCTGGATTTTCCAACAGGATATAGTAGAGGGAAGTTTGGCTGGTGAGACTTGTTGTGGTGTTGAAAGAGTGCCCAGACTTGAAAGATGGGGGAGTATAGAAGGATACATGGATGTACAGTATCTGTGTATTTTTTCTCATGCTACTTATAGCAGCTTTCCCCGCAACACTCCTCCTCAAATTCAAATCAGGAAAGACTGCATGGAGAAAAGGGCAAGCTCCTTCCCAACCATTCCCCCATTTTTTGGACCTGTTGCATGGAACTCCTAATTATCATTTTTGTTTTTAATTCAAGTTCAAGTTCAATTTTTACTACTCTCAGACCAGAAAAAAAGTAACTGATTCAGGTTACACTCTTAAAGACACTTTCCTGGGAGTAAGACCCACTGAACACAATGGGGCTTACTTTTGAGAAGACATGGTTAGGATTGTGCTCTTATGTCTTACATATCAACCTAGAAATACATCAAGTTAAAATAATATATGTTGTTTTTAAATTAGGAAATCCTGATCTTTCTGCATCTTGTTCAGCGTAGCCCTGACCTGATCTACTTGCTTCTTCAGCTCTTCATCATGATAATCTCCCTTTTGCGACACAGTTGGGAGTAAATAAGCTTATTTTTTTCTCAGCAGAGGCATTGCTTAAGGAATATATTCTTGGAAAAGAGCTGATGTTGTTTTTTCCAGTGATGGTGTACATTATTTTTCCATGCAAGAAAGTCACACTGGCTGAAATGCTTTTCCTGGGAGTTGTTAAAATGGGACTTTGCCCCCCTCCATCTCAGGATGTCATGAGAAAGGGGGGAAAGGCGGAATAGCGTCTTCTGATCAATGGTGTACGGTGATGTACCTACAGAGCCATGGTGGCATATGGCTCCATGTGAGAAGGGGTGCCAGTGCATCCACCTCATCTGTGACTTACCCATGTGGGGAAGTCCAGGGAGTCCTCTGAAGCTGGTCAGTTGCTGCCTGACCAACTGTGGAAGGTGCCATTATGTCATGATGCACATGTGCCATGGAGGGCATGCCATGCTCCCAGCTGGCTGTGGACAACACGTGTACAGTACAGCTAGGGCAGGCTGGGATGCACATGTGTTGTCTATAGCCAGCTGGGAGCATGGCATGCCCTCCATGGCAAATGTTCATCATGACATAATGGCGCCAAGAGTGCCATAGGTATTGTTTGTACTCAGTACACCTCTGGTTCCATTCAACTATTAGAAGCTGATTTTGTCACCTGTCTGCACCTCTGGTCACCCTCTAACCTCACCCCAGAAACTTGGTCATTCTGGAAATCATGCTATGGATATACCGTAATGTCCTAGTGAAAACTATGAGAAAGACCCAGTTATGGATTGAGTCATCCTTATACCTGGAAGCTAATGCCAGGGAAAGATATGGTGTCACTGTTTATTTCTGCAAACTTATTATAATAGATCTTATGAAAGATGCCCAGCCAAAGCTTAGGAACAGACTTATCTTTTTGTTTGTGATGAGTGTATTCCATGTAGGAGGATTAGTTCTGTTCCAGGAGAAAGGCAGTGGGGAGCACTGGAAAATAACAGCGCTGAAGAAGCAGCCTCATTAACTCACTACTCTATCCATATTGACTCAACCCACAGAAAACGGGGGCAGGAACATGTCAGCCATCCATGCCCTCCCATTCTGGCCAATCTGAACATCAGTTCCCTTACCCCATGTTCCCTTCCCTTCTCCCATCCTCCCTAGGGTTGCCATAATTCCCACAAAATCAGGACAGAACCCTCTGTCCCATTTGCCGGTAAGTGAACACAATCCCCCCAAATCAGGACTGTGTTTTTCTGGACATATGGCAAACCTAACCCTTCCCCTATCCTGGAACACCTTCCCACTCCCTGGTCGGGAACGTACCACCAATACCTACGGGCAGATCTCTGACCACAAGCAGAGACTCAACACCGTCCTGTGCTGGCATCCCTGTCGGTGATGCCATTCTAGCTGCCTTATGGCACATTTGCCACAGATATCTATCAACAGCACATTGGACACTGCTGCTGACACTGATCATGCCATAAATACAGTGGTCAGGAACAGGGGTAAATTACCTCAAAAGGGGTAAAAATGAAATTCCTGGGGGTTATGGACAGTCGCACTGCCAAGACACACCCGGGCATGCATATGAATCTATATGTCCAACTGTGTCTCAGCAATATGACTGTCCATTACTCCCAGGAATTTCATTTCATTGCATATAGAATATATATATAGATTCTATATGCATGCCCGGCTGTGTGTGTTACAGTAGTGTAGTGTACAAAGACCTGACTATAGTGCATTATATTAATAATATATGATTTCCTTCCTTTCAAATCAAGGGGGTAACACTGGCATATCTAAATATATTTTGGGGTAAAAGATAAAAAAGTTCCCTGACCCCTGCATAAATATATTTAAATGCTTCTTAAATATTGTGACTTTCAAACATCTCTCTTGCGGGTAGCTCTCAAATATCTGAAGTTTATCGTATGTGGTTCTTACATTTTGCAGGCTTGGCCATCCCTGAAATACTGTATTTACTCAAATCTAACGCTCACCCTTTTCAGTCGAATTCAGTCTCCAAAATCAGGATTTGCTTTGGATCAGATGGTGAATTAGATTAGAGTAAATGTGGTATTTTGATTATAAGTATAGGGTGTGCATTAGATTCGAGGGTGCATTCGATTTGAGTTAATATGGTATGTCTTGGCTACAGACAGGAGCCTTTCATGCCCACTCAGAAATGTAACTCATCGAGACCCCAGAAAGGAAATGAAACCATGAAGAATGGAAACCCTCGCAAATTTTACTGGTGCGTTTTAAACTGAGAATCCTCAAAATGGAAAAAAAGGAACAGAAACTAACAGGGAGGAGATCATGAAATACTTAGTGTCCCTGATAAACAGGGATAAAAAATAAATGAAGAAGTAGGTGGGTGAACTTTTGCTTGTCCTGACATTCTTAAAAAGCACAGGAGCTTTGCAAAGTGGCAACAGTACTGTATGCTCAAATAACCGAAACTGCACAAGCAAAACTATTTCTTGGGCCGTTGCATAACTTATGCAATTTTGAATCCAGTCTAGCCCAGCTTGTTTTAATCTAATTAAAATGGGTTGCTTGAGCTCATCCCTTTAGTTACAGAACTGAAAATCTCACAGCAAAAGATTAATTTGACAAAGGCAGGGAGGCAACAACAAGATCTGGTTTATTTGACTTTCCTAACCACCACCTTCGGGTTTTGTGTCTCTCCTATTAATAACATACCCCCAAATCCAGAGTAACTGCGGGAACACATAAGAGACATTACATGCACTCATAGTTACTGCACCACCTAGTGAAAACCTATGGGAAATTCATATTGGAGCTCAAAGTTGTTCTTTCGCTGGAGCAAGGACTCCCCATAGTTACTCTGGATTTTGCCCATCAGAAGATAAGAATATAAAAAGAGCCACACTGGATCTGACCAAAGGTCCATCTATTTCAGCTTCCTGCATCTCACAGATGTCTCAAGGTGATCTCGAGAGACTTGCATCCTGGTGCCCTCCCCTGCATTTGGCATTCTAAGGAGCCTATGGGTGCAATCCTAAGCATGTCTACTCAGAAGTAAGTTCCATTGTGCTCTATAGGACATACCTCCCAAATCCAGAGTTATTAAGGGAGCACGTAAGAGATTTTACGTGCACCCATAGTTACTGCACCACCTAGTGAAAACCTATGGGAAATTCATATTGGAATCCAGAGTAAGTTGTTTTTATACCGGAGCAAGGACTCCCTGTAGTTACTCTGGATTGCACCCAACTCTCAGGAATATGTTTATAGATTTGCAGCTTATATCTAAAATCAGGAGGTTGCATGGACCCATCGTGGCTTGTAATCCATCATGGCATGACGGAGGTTGCCAACATTCAAAAAAGCTGTTGCTGTTGTGTCCTTAGCTGTGGCGCCGCAAGTAGGTACCTCGCTCTCTGGGACATGAAAAGTTTCATTGGTTAGAAAATTTAAGTGATTGAATTGGTGGCTTTGTTGTTGTTGTAATGTACGAATATAATTTTTGTTTTTATTTTAGAAAATTTGAATAAAAATATTATACAAAAAAAGTTTCATTGGCAGATTCCCAAATTAAAAGCACAATGGCAAGATCCAGTTAAAGAGTTGACAACCTCCTGACAGAGGGAGTACCGTATATGACGTTCATATTTTGCTATGGAAAGACACTTGCTATGCATTAACTCAGAAGTAAGTTCTGAGTTCAATGGGGCTTACTCCTAGGAAAGTGCTTTTAGGATTGCAGTTCTCAACTGGAAAGTAAGCAAACAGCTGTCATGGGTTGCTTTTGACCTCTAGTGGCAAGAATCAACCACTGCACCCTTTCCAGATCTATAGCGCACTGTACATTGGGACAGTGTCAAATGTGATGCTCTGTGTGAACAGAACTGAATAAGAGTGCAATCCTATCTACATTTTCCTGGGAGTAAGTCCCATAGAACACAATGGGACTTGCTTCTGTGTAGATGTGTTTAGGATTGTATCCTAAGCAGTGGTGGGCCCAGCCTGGCCCAAGAACCGGTTCTCCAGAAGTGGGTGGGGCCAGTGGGCAGGGCCAGGGTCAGGGGCGGGGGCAGGAAGGTTTTTAATTAAAAAATTAAAAAATTAAAAAATAATATTACTTACTTCTGAGTAGACCTGCACAGGATGGGGCTCTGAGGCTGCAGTCCTCTCAACACTGGCCAGGGAGTAAGTCCCATTGACTATATTGGGACTTACTTCGGAGTAGACCTGCACAGGATGCGGCTCTCAGCCTCCCCAGCCGGCCAGGAGAGGCAGGGAGAGCGCGGTGGCGCTGCGCCCCCCTCCTTCGCCTCCCTGCCGGCCAGGAGAGGCAGGGAGAGCGCGATGGGGCTGCGCCCCCCTCCTTCGCCTCCCTGCCGGCCAGGAGAGGCAGGGAGAGCGTGATGGCGCTGCACCCCCTCCTTTGCCTCCCTGCCGGCCAAGAGAGGCAGGGAGAGCGCGATGGGGCTGTGCTCCCCTCCTTTGCCTCCCCACTGGCTGAACCGGTCCGCATGGTTCTGGGAACCCCGTGCCACTGCCAGCTCGCCAGCGGCAGGGGAATTGGAAGAACAGGTTCCCCAGAACCGGAGCGAACCCCCTTGTGCCCACCACTGGGTTATTAATGGAGAAACTCCAGTCAAACTTCAGAGCTTGGCAGCACTTGCCTTACATTCAGCCCTCCCCTGCTGAATGTAAGGGAGAGGCCATTTGATATTGGGGAAGATTAGGACTTAAACATAATCACATCTAGAATTGTATCTGGAAAGGAACCTGTTGTCAGTGAGGTTGATACAGCAGCAGCATGAGAAACCGTCAGATCTGGCACTTCAGCTGCATTTCACAACAAAATGCATGCAAGCATGCAACAGTGATCTAGTCTCAATATAACCAATATATGGATTACTCTAATCATTATCATGATCATCATCCAGATGGACGCCAGCATGGCTCCTGAGTAGTGTCAAGAAGGCTTCCTTCAGAAAATGCAAGTCTTGCCCATATGGGAAATCCACAAAAGAACACAAATTCTGGCAAGGGAAGTTTCAAAAATTATGGACACAGTTAAAAACAACAAGCAAACAATGCCATTAGCTATATTAGAAAATAGCTTAAAAGTCGCACTCTGTGCAAACTTTTAAGCCAGCTCCTGTGGAGGGCATTTTGGGCGTTGGGCCCAAAACTAAAGTAACAAATACATTGTCTTAAATTCAAATGGAATTTGGTCAGACAAAATTCCAATGCTGGATGTTCAAGAAGCAGATGAAGGGCAGATTTTCAATCCCGGGATCCTCCTGATTCCAGAGAGGTATTATATGTTTATGTAGAGCAAGTGTGGTCCAAGTTAGATGGGTTTCAGACACACAGACGGACAGACAGAATTTGCCATTTAGACAGAATTTGCCGTTATACAGAATTTGCCGTTATAAATTGCAATATAAATTTGACAGACAGAATTTGCCATTATAAGAAGAAGGTCACCAACAAAAGAAAAACTGGAACCATTAGATAATAACATACTGTACTGAAGATTTTTAAACAAGATCACAGAGATGTGAAGATCACAGAGATGTGGAATGAATCATTTGCAATTATCTTCACTACAGAAGACATACACATATGGCTGATACCTATGCCTGGACTGACCTTTTCAAGGAGGGAGTCTGAAGAATGGGAGTCAAATAGAGTTGATAAGAAATGACATTGTAGGCTTAATGACCACAATGAAAATTTTAAAAATCACTGGTAATCTTGGATAGCATTAGCAGGCACACTGATGTACAGGCACATTGATGGATAGATGCAGTGATGGGATTTAAAGAAATTAACAACCGGTTCTCTGCCCATCTGGCAGCCACTTTTAAATGGTTATTTTAAAACTTTATATGTCCTATATCTCGTTAACAACCGGTTCTATAGAGTAGGTGCGAACCTGCTGGAGCCCACCACTGGATAGATGTACATCTTTACTTTCAAAAGGTTTTATTTGACATGGTCTTTCACCAAAGGCTTTTGAGTAAAAAATCCAGAGGAACAACAGGGAGTCCTTGCTCTGGTATAAGAACAACTTTGGATTCCAATATGAATTTCCCATAGGTTTTCACTAGGTGGTGCAATAACTAGGTGGTGCAATAACTAAGTAAAGTCCCTTATGTGCTCCCACAGTTACTCTGGATTTGGGGGTAAATGTAATTATCATAGAATAAAAAGACAGGTCCTTTTATAGATTGATGAGTGGTAAATAGAATGGGAAAATATAGAAATATATGGTAAATTTTTCCCATATATTTTTCCCATATATATTGGGAAAGAAGTGGGACTCCCAATGATCTCTACTGAGAGTAGTGCCTTCCTCACAAATTAAAAGAAGACTTGGAGTTCGAACTGTGAAGATCTATCCTGTTTCAGGAACACCATGGACTGAGCTGGGAGACCAGCTGGATCAGAGGTCTAAACAGGTGTGAGGTTCCTACCAGCAGCCCAACCCCTGCACATATCAGAGGGAAGGCAGAGATTAATTTGGATTTGCTCAACAGACAGTGCAATCCTAACTCCTAGTCCTGTGCTAGACTGGAGGTATTGCAAACTGGGGGTTTGGTCAGTGCCCAGACGTGTTGGCCTTCCCATGCCACCACAGGAATGTGGAGATGGCTAAGTTGCATGGGCCTAAATTGGCTAGAATTGTTTTCCAGGCATTGTGAAAACTGATTCTATGATTTCAGGAGAAAAAAACAAGTTGCACATTAATTTTCAACTGATTACTACACATCTACAAAGGAACATCTGTGAAAAAAATTGAAGAGATAGAGTAAGATGTGGAATAGAGATAAAAATAGATAACTTCTGCATAAAATCGTAGTCTAAACCTAAAAAGGAAATAAGAGAGATAAAAAGAGAATGTACAAGCCCTTCCTTATCCATAGGCTTGGCATCCATGGAGTTGAATATCTGCGATTGTTAGGGTTGAAGGGTCTAAGGGTAAAATCTAGAGTAACTATGGGGAGTCCTTGCTCCGGAGTAAGAACAAGTTACTCTGGATTGCAATATGAATTTCCCATAGGATTTCACTAGGTGTTGCAGTAACTACGGGTGCACGTAATGTCTCTTATGTGCTCCCATAGTTACTCTGGATTGTGCCCTAAGAGGACCTCCCAGATGCGGCTTCCTGGGATGGATTCCCTGCTTATACTGACAACCCACTGTATATAGGAAAAAAAGATATCCATTCTGGATTAATAAGGAAAATAGGATTTATATTATCATCTTCATAGAATATTTAAGAAAATAAATTAAGACAGAATAAATCAAATCAGTTATCAAAACACTGAGCATATCGTGATGCAATTTTTTCTGGCCCTTTTAGGTGTAATAAATATGAATGAACCTAGACCTGAACCAAACAAGGATGAAATTCAAGCAAACCTGGGCAGTTTCAGCAGAGTTGCATCAGGAGGTTCTTTTGTAATGGCAAATATTCCACCAGGAACTCCTCCAGATGTTTTTCCACCTTGTAAAATCACTGATCTTGAGGTTGTACCAGCTGATGATGCTGAGGAATTCCTACTGTTATGGACAGCTCCTGGGAATGACTATGATGCTGGAACAGGTAAGTGTGAAATTCTGCTTTTAGCAGATAATTTTTTCATTTATTTCTAAAGATTTATATCTCACTTCTTTTTTGACGATGTGAGGTAGCTAACAAATAGTGACCATATGTTGTAACTGGAAAAGGGGACAAGTTGTCCCCTCCCCAAAATCTAGGACACCCAAGAGAAATATAGGACATATCAAAATAAAAGAATATATACATATATATACATATATATATATACATATATATACATATATATACATACACACACACACACACACATGTATATAATTTTTATATAAAAAAATTTTATATAAAAATTATATATAAATATAATTTATATATAAAATTTATATTGCTTTCACATAGTTAATTTCACGTGTCCTCCTTTTTCTTGTGAGCAGATAGTATGTAGTCTACTTGTAATTAATAAATTACAATCTGTAATAGTTTTAAATGGAATAATATGTAATATATAGTTTTAAATTGAATAACGTATAGTTTTAAATTGTTTTAAATTGAATATATATATATATGTTTTTAACTGAATACCGGTATATAGTTTTAAATTGAATAATATGTAATATAGTCGGTGATGTGATTCAAATAAATTAACAACCGGTTCTCTGCCCATCTGGCAGCCACTTTTAAATGGCTATTTTTAAACCTTATATGTCCTATCTCTCGTTAACAACCGGTTCTATAGAGTAGGGGCGAACCTGCTGAAGCCCACCAGTGAATATAGTGTTTAAATTAACCAAATGAAAGCAATATATATATATTTTTTTAGCTTTATTTTGTCATATCCTATATTTTTCTTCAAATTACCTTCATCTTGGGGGCACCTTGATCTCTTTTGAGGTTATGATATCTCATTACGCTGAATGCCAGTTAAATGGAAATGTTTTGGGCCCTTGGTAAAAAGGCATGAGTCCTTAATTCTTCTGGTAGGGAATTCTTTAATCGTGATGTCATGCCATATATTGTAGTTAGGTAGAAAATGAATCAATTAGATAGCAGTTGTCTTGACTGCTCAATTCCAGGTAAAGCAAAATTTAAGAAAGTAGGCTACAGTAAGAAGTTTTTGCAAAGGCCAATAAACAACCACAGAGTCTGAAGCAATAAGTTGCAACGTTAAGAACAGACACAGGCAGTTAAACAGGGTGGAGATTGGGGAGAAAAGGAGTAGCTGGACAATCCCATTAGACTCATTACCTTTGAAATTGGGTTAAAACTTACCTAATTTGGGGGGAAACAGGAAAACAAGTGGTGACTGATAAGAAGTCTCCAAGATCTCAAGAAGAATTGGGTAAGAAGTTGAACTTACCTAATTTAGGGGAGAACAAGAAAACAAGTGGTGGCTGATAAGTCTCTAAGATTTCAAGAAAAGCAAATCCCCTATTTAAATACAGGACCAACAATCATTTGGGATTCCTCTTTTCTCTGCACACTGATCATCCCTCTCATTGTTAAGAGACTGATCCAGCCTTTCAGGTATAGACCAGGCATTTTATTACTTGGGGGTCTGGTTGTTTGGAAAAAGCTAGTTGGACATGTAATTATTTGAATTCCATGCAATTGTCTATGGTTTCTTTGGGCGATCATATCAGAAAAGTTTTTTGCATTGTTAATTGGCAATTATGTCTTTTAACAGTTATCTGGGCGTATCTCTGAAACCTAAAAGAGTACCAGATTCCTTGAGATTCCTATTCAAAAGACAACTTAAATCTTTTTTTCTCCGACAGGGACAAGTGGAGGGTAGGTCTGAGGGCAAGAAGATGGGGAACAAGAGGAAGGACTTGGATCCGACAAATCAAAGCCTTGGTATCTAGACAGCCAGAAGCAGCATCTGGCAGCTCCGACCTACTCAAATCTGTGCCAAAGGTCTATATCTTTAACCATTATATAGAGGAGAAGGTGCAGCTTTTTAAACGCTTCCATGCTGAGCTGCACCTGCCAAAATTCCCTCCTTCATACAATGGTTAAAGGTAAAATCACTCTGTCCTCCATTGTATCTGGTCACACTGAGTGGGGCCAAAATGCTGCATCCTGCAACACTGCTAGGGCTGCCAGAGATATCAGGGGAAGGAGACTTTCATCTTCTTCCCATAGGGAAAGCTCCAAGCCCTGCAATAGGGCTTCTCAAGTATTTGTTGGCGTTTTTTAGTATGACATGCAGGGGCATTGCTAGGACGTGTAGGTGGTACGGTCCACACCAGGTGAGATGCCCACTGGGGGGGGGGCATACACTGGGGACCCCCAAAGTGCAAGTTTGCAATGGTGCGGAAAACTCCATCATGTCATATACCGTTGGATTGGTATTGAAGAGTAGAATCCAGTGTAAAACTCCATTTCGAAATAGCACCACCCTATCAAAAGTTATGGCCAAAAAAACTGAAAAACAAAAATATGCATTGAACTTTATGGAAAGTGAAAGAGACCCATATTGTGGATTTACTCATGAGTAGGCAAATATGCTATAGTCCATTGGAAAGGGCAGGCTGAGGGGAATCCACCAGAATTGTCCTGATCTAAATAATACAATCACCACAGAAGGAGGTCCCAGATGATTGCATTGAAAGGCACTGAAAATGAAAGTGAACTATACAGCTGTGTTTACTAGCCTAAAATACCCTCCGCATTAGCTGGCTTAAAAGTCTTCTGGGAGTGTGGCTTTTAAGCAAGTTTTCTAATGTTAAACAGCATCATCTGTTTGTTATTTGTTTATTTATCAGCTGTTCGAATATTCAAACAGAGGGGCAGGGTGAAAAACCCTATTATTATTAGTACTATTGTAAGCATAACAGTACGTGTTGTACATAAGCGAAAAAATAGACGTCCAGAGACTGAAATGTAAGAAGACCTTACCTATAAGATCTTATGAACTGGGTTTCCTAAATTATATAATGGGGCTTAGCTAAGTGCTGTTTGGATACATGAACAGTAAACCTTTCTGTCTTTCAAAGCTGTTTTTGTTCATAGGTTTTAAAGATTGTAAATGGTAACCTACTGGACCAATACAGATGTTAAATAATAAAACATGAGATTTTATGTCATTTTATATAACTTGGTATGAATATTATCTACTATATAGTAACATTGAAACCTGCCTTACACCGTTGCCTTAATTTTTTTCTATTTTCTACACCATTTTTTTCTATTTTCTACACAACAACTTGCAAAAAGATATGCTTTGCATTAAAGGAAAAAAAAACTGGGGTTTTTGGACCCTCTTCAAATTGTTTAGCAGAAAATTGTATGACATGTATCTAGAATTCCTGCAGCTACATAGTTATTCAAAACTTTAAAAACCATATGCTTTTAACAAAGACCCTACCAAAGCATGTTGCACATTGCAGCTCAGGAAATGATCACCTGTTTTTCTGTGTAAACAATGCACATTTTCATTAGGCACCTCTTAGCATCCAATCCTCTACATATCAAGTCTGAAGTAAACCCCATTGTATTCAGTAAACATACTCCCAGGAATGTGTGGATAGGATTCCAACCCCTGTGATCTGTCTGGCATTTATGTACTATCTATTCGCTCAAGAGCCAATCCAAACTAACAGTTGAACTGGTACAACCATGGGCCCCTCCATGGGCCCATCCATATGCCACTATAGTTTATCAAAAATATTAGAATGTGGACCTAAAGACAGAAGTTTAACCCCCTTAATGACCAAAGGGGGTAAAAACATAAAGAACTGCTAATTCCTTGCCCTGAGGTTAAACTCTTTAGCCCCTTCACTTTTGAAGGATAGAAGCCTAATCCACTGGTCCCAAATGTCACAAATTTTATGTAAGGCATGTTTGTGCCAACTCAGGAATTCACTGGGCCAGTACAAAGACCCATGCCAGTTCACCAAGGCAAGATCAAGCTAGAGATCTCTATTCAAGCTAGAGATGGTAAGTTTGCACTGGGTGGCATAGTGGGATGGGGTAATTAGAGGGCTTTCTGGAGTGAGAGGGGACAATGTCAGAGAGCAGAATGGGGGACGATTGGGCCTGAGAGCAGGATGAGATAGGCAGCGGTTTTGTGCATTGAATCTCAACCATAGGACAGGTAGCCATACGGGGCTGCTCAGTTTGCACCAGCTAAATAGTTAGTGCAAGTCCAAGTAGCTTCATAGGGCAGGCTGGAATTTGGCATAAAGGGAAAAAATATCCTTTTGTCTGAGTTGACCTCCTGCAGCCTCTTACCCTGTACTGGATGCAGTGCAGGTAACTGCAGTCTGGCTGTACTGGCATAAGTTAGGATCGTACGCCATTTAATCTTTTGAAGGGATTATCTGTGTCTCCTATCTTTTTATTTGGTGTTCTATGTGTGGTTGATCTTGTCACTAGGTTGTTATTAACTGACCAGTATTTACCCCTCATTCTTTATTTCTGAGCTGGCAAAGGCTGAATAATGGAACAAAAATTATGCACACCTGCAAGTCAACACAACTGCAGGATCATGTCAGAAGTACTTGTACTGTCAATCTAACCACTGAAAATTTTTGGTTTGAACAGAAGATCAGTCAGGCCCTCTCAGATATCTCTGAATGATTTACAGTGAATCAACAAGAGTTTCCAGTTCCCAGAAATTTGCAATAACAAGGACTTTCACCCCATAATTCAGTTCCTGAAAAAGAAAACCTTTGGTGGAAACCTTGCATCACTTGTGTTTTTAGAGTGGTGCAGCCTATACCAGTAATGTGCCCTGTGATGTGCACTGAGGGGGGCTTGTGAGAACCCCAAAAAGGAAGTTCACAAAGGTGCACACTACCCCATCTTATATTTGTAATGAAGAGCAGAGTCCAACGCAACAATCCGTTTTGAGCTAGCACCTTCCTAGCCAAAGTTATGGCCAAAAAACTTAAAAAGCCCGCAAATTTGCATATTGCAGCTTTACATTTATATTTGCATGTCTGGCCTTAGCCTGCCGGAAAGAGAAGGCTGAGAGGAAGCCAAGGACACCAGAAGGGTACTGATCAGTGATGGGCCCAGCCTGGCCCAACATCCGGTTCGCCAGAAGTGGGTGGGCTGGACTGGGGTCAGGGGGCAGGGCCAGGGTCAGGGCCGGGGCGGGTCAGGGGCGGGCTAGGGAGGGCACGCCACCTACCCCAGCACTGCAGGTGTGGGTGGGCAGGGCGAGGGGCAAGCCCCAACCCGGCGCACTGTGCATGCACCAACTCCAGCACACGCGCAATAGGTCTCTTCCAGGAGACACACTGTGCATGCGCCGAGGTCAGCACATGCACAGTGCATCTCCTCCCTGGCGTGCTGAACTGGTACTCCGGGTTTTCTGGCCCCCCGTTGCTACCGGATTGATAGCGGGGAGGCCAGGGAAACAACCGGTTTGGGTGATCCAGCCCAAACCAGCTTGGGCCCGCCACTGGTCCTGGTCCAAGAACTGCAGCCCCCACAAATCACTTGGAGGAAGTTCCCGCCTCCAAGCTTCCCCCAGCTTTAAAACTGCAGAGTTGCATTTACTTGTGAGTAAGCAAACACTGGCTGGTATGGAAGGTCAGTCCAGGGGGCTTCCAGAATGGCCATGATCCCAGGCACTGGGAGCTTGAAAGTGCTCCAGAAGGCAGCCCTCCCCCAACACTGAAACTGGCTCAGCAGGGAATGGAAACTTTTAAAAAACGTTTTTTGTAAAGCTTCGCAAGAGTCCAAACTTCTCTCTCCACTCAAGCCTCATCTCCTGCCCTCTTCCCTCTGGGGTTTTAATGCTTTTTGGGGGAGGGGGTTAAGGCAGTTTCGATTTTTTAAAAATGTTTTTACCAAATGTCCTCTTTTTCCAGGACATGTCCTCTTTATTTGACTTGTGTCCTGGGAAAGTCTTCCTTGTTCTCCATTTCCTTGTGAGCAGGCAGCATGTAGTGTGCTTGTAATTCAAAAATTATATGTAATAAATTATATTTAATATATTTTTTAATTTAAATAATAATCAATAAACAGTGCAATCCTAACTATGACTCCTCAAATGTAAGCCCTATTGTGTTAAGTGGGTCTTACTCCCAGGAAAGTACCTTTAGGATTGCCTAACCACTAGAATTTTATAAATAGACTAGCAAAAAACATACCCGCGTTGCGGGAGTAACATTTCCCCATACGACATCCCCCCACGGCATATCAACACCCCATGCGCAACTTCCCCCATGCGCAACTTCCCCCATGCGCAACTTCCCCCATGCGCAACTTCCCCCATGCGCAACTTTCCCCATGCGCAACTTCCCCCATGCGCAACTCCCCCATGCGCAACTTCCTCCATTGCGCAACTTCCTCCACTGCGCATCAGTCCCCCATGCGCATCAGTCCACCATGCGCAACTTCCCCATGTGCGTAATCCCTCCATGTGCAACTTCCCCCTCTGCAACTTCCCCATGCACAACTTTCCCCCATGCGCAACCTCCCCATGCGCAACTTCCCCATACGCATAATCCCTCAATGCACGTTATCCCTCCATGCACAACTTCCCCCATGCGTATAATCCCCCATGCGCAACTTCCTCCGTTGCGAAACTTCCTCCACTGCTCATCAGTCCCCCATGCGCATCACTCCCCCATGTGCAACTTCCCCCATGCGCATAATCCTTCCATGCACAACTTCCCCCCTGTACAACTTTCCCCATGCGCAACTTTCCCCATGCACAACTTTCCCCCATGCGCAACCTCCCCATGCGCAACTTCCCCATACGCATAATCCCTCAATGCACGTTATCCCTCCATGCACAACTTCCCCCATGCGTATAATCCCCCATGCGCAACTTCCTCCGTTGCGAAACTTCCTCCACTGCTCATCAGTCCCCCATGCGCATCACTCCCCCATGTGCAACTTCCCCCATGCGCATAATCCTTCCATGCACAACTTCCCCCCTGTACAACTTTCCCCATGCGCAACTTTCCCCATGCGCAACTTCCCCATGCACAACTTCCCCATACACATAATCCCTCAATGCACGTAATCCCTCCATGCACAACTTCCCCATGTGCAACTTTCCTCCATGCACAACTTTCCCCACGCACAACTTTCCACATGCGCAACTTCACCCCATGCGCAACTTCCCCCCATGCGCAACTTCCCCCATGCGCAACTTCCCCCCATGCGCAACTTCCCCTCATGCGCAACTTTCCCCATGCGCATAATCCCTCAATGCGCAACTTCCCCCATACACAACTTCCTCCCATGCGGAACTTTCCTCCATGTGCAACTTCCCCCATGCGCAACTTATCCCATGTGCATAATCCCTCCATGCACAACTTCCCCATGCGCAACTTTCCTCCATGCGCAACTTTCCCCATGCACATAATCCCTCCATGCGCAACTTTCCCCATGCGCATAATCCCTCAATGCGCAACTTCCCCCCATGCGGAACTTCCCCCCATGCGCAACTTTCCTCCATGCGCAACTTTCCCCATGCGCATAATCCCTCAATGCACAACTTCCCCCATGTGCAACTTCCCCCCATGTGCAACTTCCCCCCATGCGCAACTTCCCCCCATGCGCAACTTCCCCTCATGCGCAACTTTCCCCATGCGCATAATCCCTCAATGCGCAACTTCCCCCATACACAACTTCCCCCCATGCGGAACTTTCCTCCATGCGCAACTTCCCCCCATGCGCAACTTTCCTCCATGCGCAACTTCCCCCCATGCGCAACTTATCCCATGTGCATAATCCCTCCATGTGCAACTTCAACCATGCGCAACTTTCCTCCATGCGCAACTTCCCCGCATGCACAAGTTTTCTCCATGTGCTACTTTCCTCCATGCGCAACTTCCCCCCATGCGCAGCATCCTCGCCAGTGCAACTTCTTCCTCCGAACAACATCCCCCCGTGAATCAGGCAGAGAGCACCAAATTGGCTGGGTGTTGTTCAGTCTCCCATGTTAAGTATAGGACAGAAACACGTTGCCCCTTTTCAGCCCCTGAAGGGTTAGTTTCTCCAGATGATTCTTGGTGGGAGTTCAGGTGACAGAAGGAACTCCCAGAATTCCATGCTTCAGGCCCAGCAGTTGGGGCGGAATGTTGATGAGTCAGCAATTCTCCAACGCAAAGTATAGGGAGGAAAACATGTTGCGCCCCTTTTCACCCCCTTCCGGTTGGAATTTCTGAAAACCGGTTCTTAGTGCACCCCTCAGTCACGGAAGGAACACCAACCCAAATTTCACACTTCTAGGCCCACTGGTTTTGGCAGGGCGGTGATGAGTCAGTCAGTCAGTCAGTCAGTCAGTGAGTCAGTGACTTTTCTCTTTTATATATATAGATATATATAGATATATAGATATATATCTCATATCCTACATTTTCCTTGGGTCCTCTACCTTTTGGGTGTGTCATGTCCGTGTCCTCTTTTTTATTATGACATACAACATAGTTAGTATGCCTAAAGCCTACTTGGAATTAATACATTATACATATTAAATTAACCCTACAATCCAGAGTAACAAGGGGCGCATGTAAGAGACATTTACCTAGTGAAAATCTATGAGAAATTCATATTGCAATCCAGAGTAAATTGTACATCAGAGCAAGGAGTAAGTTACTCTGGAGCAAGTTACTCTGGATTGCACCCTAAAAGTAATAATTTTAAATGTAATATTCAGTAATGTTGCATGGAATTCAATAATATTTCAGAAAGCACATGGAGGGCGCAATCCAGAGTAACTATGAGGAGTCTTTGCTCCTGGATAGATTATCTGTCTAAAAAGTGGGTCCAAATTTAAAAGGTTTGAGAACCACTGCAGTCACCACTAGTGACTAACATAGTTAAAGATCATGGTTTTTAGAAATAATCTGATCACGTTATATAATGTTGTATATGTAATTTGCAGCAGAATGCAGTGAAACAAACCACTCTGAAATATCTTTATTCTATTAGAACAGCGTTTCTCAAAGCGGGGGTCGTGTCCCCTTTGGGGGTCGCCTGGAGCTTTCCTGGGGGTTGCGTAAACACTCCTGGTGCAGGGGGCCAGGTGGGAAGACCTGGCAGAAATGCTTCCACTGTGGCTGGAAGAAGCAGCTCAGAAGGAGCCTCTGAGCAGCTGTGAGACAATGTGGAGCCTTGGGGGCGGTGAGGATTGCAGCCTTAGAGCCCAGTTCTATGCATGTCTACTCAGAAGTCAGTCCCATGATAGTGAATGGGACTTACTCCCAGGAAACAGTGGCTGGCTCTGCTGCCTGAGATCCCAATCCTATGGAGGCTTCCTCTCACCCAGGTACTTACCTTCCCATTCCTCCCTCCCTCCCTCCCTTTCTTTCTTTCTTTCTTTCTTTCTTTCTTTCTTTCTTTCTTTCTTTCTTTCTTTCTTTCTTTCTTTCTTTCTTTCTTTCTTTCTTTCTTTCTTTCTTTCTTCCTTCCTTCCTTCCTTCCTTCCTTCCTTCCTTCCCAGTTACCCTCTCTTAGCTATGCCCTCTCTATCTATCTATCTATCTATCTATCTATCTATCTATCTATCTATCTATCTATCTATCTATCTATCTATCTATCTATCATTACATATTGTTTTTATGATTAATCACTATGCTTTAATTATGTTCAATTTGTAACAACGAAAATACATCCTGCATATCAGATATTTGCATTACTATTCATAACAGTAGCAAAATTACAGTTATGAAGTAGCAACGAAAATAATTTTACGGTTGGGGGTCCCCACAACATGAGGAACTATATTAAGGGGTCACGGCATTAGGAAGTTTGAGAACCACTGTATTAGAATGTGTGACTAAAAAACCAGTGAAGGCAGGGCAATGGCACATAACCATGCCCACCATGCAGGTTGTTGCCCTGTCCACTGCATGGGGGGGACATGCTGGCCTCCCGCACTGGGTGATGTGAACCCTAGTGACGCCCCTGCCTTGAATGAATTGTTTTAAAAGATTGTGGACTGAAATGTCTTTAGCACTTTGCCCCAGAAGGTACACAGTAACAGTAGTGATTTATCTTGACATCACACCAGGTCAAGTCAGGCTGCAATCCTAAAGACACTTTCCTGGGAGTAAGACCCGTTGAAAACAGTGGGGCTTACTTTTGAGTAGACATGGTTAGGATTGTGCCCTCAGGTTCCCTTACCTGCGGCTTTTTGCTCAACCAGGCACCCCCTTTCACTCATACACAATTGGGTTAAAAACAAGGATTAAACAAATTGGTCTGTCTGACAACTTGGCAGTGGATTTAGTTTAAAATTTTAGGATGAATTCTGCTGTCCTGTAGGGAAGTATCTCCTTGCAAAAAAGACAAACAATATACAATTCTATTCCTAGTTTTTGAAAATTATAATAAGGAAGGCATAAGATAAAAATAAAACTATTCTTTTTCACTTTCAAACTGCTATGTTGGCAGGAGCTGGGATAAGGACAGGAGCTCACCCCATCTTGTAGGCTCACCCTCAAATCCTGGCTTGCTGCTTAACAGGCACAGTATCTTAACCACTTGTGCCACCACAGTACCACATTATAACACACATTATAGCATTATAGCACACATTATAGCATTATAGCATGAACAATGGCACATTTTCCTACTCACGAATAAAGCCGTGATATTGAGCACTTTCTTTTTCCCATAGAGCTCAATGCATATTTTTATTTTTAGTTTCTTGGGCATAACTTTTGATAGGAAGGAGATATTTCAAAACTTATCGTTGCACTGGATTCTGCTTTTCAATATGAATCCAATGACATATAACATGATGTTGCACTGCACACCATTGCAAAGTTCCAAAATGAAGCCAAAACGGAGGACAATGAAGGCCTTTTGTAGGACACCCAGAAAGGAGAGTTAAAAAGAGGACCAATCTGGAAAATTCTGGTCACATGGTCACCCTGATGAGAACCCAATGTCTCAGTGCATGTATGCTCAGAGCAGGGATTTTCAACCCTTTTCATTGCAGGATGCATTGTAGATGTTCAAAGCCATCCTAGTCAGTCTTATTGGAGAGTAAGCCTCATTGACTATAATGGGACTTATTTCTGAGTAGACAGGCGTTGGAGTGGACTCTGAGGCTGCAATCTTATCCACACTTTCCTGGGAGAAAGCTCCACTGACTACAATGGGACCAGTGATGGGATTCAAAGGAATTAACAACCGGTTCTATGCCCATCTGGCAGCCACTTTTAAATGGCTATTTTTAAACTTTATATGTGCTAACTCTTGTTAACAACCGGTTCTATAGTGTAGGTGTGAACCTGCTGGAGCCCACCACTGGATGGGACTTACTACTGAGTAGACAGGCATTGGATTGATCTCTGAGGCTGCAATCCTCCAACAGAGCCCTCCTGCTGTGAGGAGGAGTAGAAGAGGCATTTAGAGGAGTCCTCTTGCAGACCGGTCAGGCAGCTGCCGAGGACCTCCATTTGTCCTCCACTGGTGTTCTAATTGATTGTTCACACAGCCTGGTGCTTAGATCACCCTTTGTGCATAGGTAGGAAGCACAATGAGTGATAGGAGGGCTTTACATCTCCATTTGGCATTTGAAGTGACTATAGATATAGACAACTCCCAGTATGACAACGACCATTAGATCATACTGCTGGGGGTTGGGGGGAGAGTTGTATAAGTCAACCCAGTTTTTCAAGTTCAATTTGAAAGCATACGTTTGTCGATTTATACACAAGTATATACGACTAAGTTACAAGGACGACTCTGGTCCACTTCCTTATGAAGCGCATTCTCTAAAATGGGTTTAATATCATGTACACTTTAGCCCTGCTGCCTATGAAGCCTATACCTTAGTGATGCTCCTCTGAACAGCTTCTTACTTGGTCTGGCTTGGCTTTTCTGAACTCTGCCTTCAACCTGACCATGATCAGGTCCATGCCTCTGATTTTCTTGCTCCGGACTTCGCTTCCTCTATTTGCACCCCATCCTTTCCTAGCATCCAACAAGCCAGAGCAGCCCCCTGCTAAACCCTGAAGGGCAGTTAGTTTGAAGAAAGGGCCTAGGAAAGCATTTCCAAAACTCTAGGTTGAAATTCACTTGTTGGGTTATGGGCTGACACGCTGTGGGTCAGGTAGTTGGGTCCTCCCAAACTACGCTTGTGTCTGGTTGACTCCATATGGGAGCCTCCTGGCCACAGTTGGAGCCTGCTCCTAGCAGAAGCAACAAGAAGCAACAGAAGAATTATTTCTGGGTTCATGACTGCACGTGTACACACATGCACACACATGCACACACACAAACTGCTTGAGCATGCACCTCCCAAACAACCTGCAGTGCTGCTAAGAACAGGATAGAACACAAGGCAGTCTGGAGAAGTCTCACGTTTGCCAGCATGTAACCAAAAGTGATATTAACCACAATAACATGTAGTTCAATTTTCTTCACATCTTGAGCTTCTTGTGACAATGCAGACAGGGGCTTCTACTGCATATATATAGTAGAATTTAAACAACTTTTTGTTGGTTTTTTTAAAGGAGACGTGGGTCACAAGCAAAGATGTTGCTTCTTTTCTTGGTGTTACTGCTACATGGGGTGGAAGGGACTGGTCAAGCTTCACAATGGTGGGTTTGAAGACATAGTTGTTGCAATTAATCCAGATCTTCCTGAAGACCACAGAATTGTTGACAGCATAAAGGTAAGCTTTTAAAACCTTTGTGACAAGTTTTTAAGGAGCAGCTTAGCCAGGACTCCCAGATAGCCGAAATTGGCTGGACATGTCTGGAAATAGGCCAATCCGGGCTAAAATATAGTTGTCTGGGCTTCTGAGGCTCAGGTACTTCCTTGTGCCTTTTCCTTTAATTCTCTTTTATTGTCTTTTAATTCTAATTCTAATTTAATTTGATTTTAATTCTTTTAATTTTAATTTTCTTTTAATTCTCTTTTAATTTTATTTTCCCTTGCCTGAAATGCCTGTGCTCACCACTGGGGCCTGTCCTGGCTGGCGGAGGTGGAGTGAAGACAAAGGGACAGGTCAGGACCAGGAGTGGCCTCCTTGCTTGCCTGCCTCTGGTAAAGCACAGGGAGCTCCCTGGTGGCATAGCCAGGTGGGGGGCACAGCACTAAGTCCCTCACCTTCCCTTCCTCTTCCTCAGTGGGGGGCTTCTCCCTGTCTGGAAAAGGCAGGACTCTCAATTTTAGGCATTAATTTAGTGGAATGGGGGTGCACATTATATTTGGGTGCATACTGGGTGATACCAAGCAGAGGGAACGCTTACTAGGAGGGTTTGGGAAGAAGTGGATCTCCTCAGGAGGAGGAGAATGCAGTAGCAGGAAGAGCAGGGCAGTTCTGTTCCCAACTCTGTGGAAGTGGGATGGGGAGGCTGGGAGGGAACCAGAGCCAGTGCTGGGTTCCCCCTGTGGCTGCAGGGTACTCAGGAGTACCTCCATGTGCTCTGCTTGCTGGAGAGGCTGCCCAGTGGCATAGCTAAAGGTGGGCAGAGCAGCTAGGCTGAGGATTCCCTTTCCTCTGTCATCAGCTAGGATGGCTGTGCTGGAAGATGCTCTCCTATCCAGGGCGGTTCGGCAGTGGAACAGATTGCCAAGGGAGGTGGTGGACTCTCCCTCATTGGGGATCTTCAAGCAGAGGCTCGATGAGCACCTGTCAGGGATGCTCTAGGGGGATTTCCTGCTGCAGGCAGGGGGTTGGACTAGATGACCTACTAGGTCCCTTCCAACTCTATGATTCTATGATTCTATGATCCTTGCTCTGGAGAGGAGGCAAGAAGATCACAGCACAGCCATCCCAGAAAGAAGAGGAGAAGAGACTCAAGGAGAGGAGTCTGGGCAGACATATCTACTCCACCCCGCTTTAGGAGAGGATCCTTCAGAACAGCCATCCTACTCCTGGGAAAATGTGTATATGATTACAGCCTCAATTCCATTGATCCCTCAGTAGTGCTATGCAAAGGTTGACGGATCCTTAGAGTCCCATCCAAGGTATGTCTGCTCAGAAGTGAGTCCAACTGAGTTTAATGGGGCTTACTCCCAGGAAAGATACTCCTGCAAGAAGAAAGACATGTTTAGTTCCTGGGAGTCCCACTCCCTATGAGTTCAGGCAGCCATGAAGCTCTCAGAGACTCTCATCTCATCTTATGTGTGCCTCTGTTACTTAGGTGCTAAAGAGACAGGCTTCTGAGGGAACTAGTGTGCCAGGAGTCTTGAGCATGAAATTGAAACAGGGTTTTCTACTATCAAGCTGTCTTTGACTACAGCCTTTTATAACTAGATTTGGGTTAGAAAGGCATATGGAAATAGACTGAATATGTGTGGATCCCATAGACAAGTACATCATTTTCAAACTGCCAGTAATTGAGATATCCTTTACTATTTGTGAAGCAGTATTTTGAGTTTCCCATCTACTGCCTGTACATTGAGAGCACAATCCAAAGTGCTCACTGGGCTGAAACAAGTCCCTTGCATCGGCCCCAGGGTGTCCCACTGAGGAAGGGTTAGGTCCAGTGGTGGGCTCCAGCAGGTTCACACCTACTCTATAGAACCGGTTGTTAACAAGAGCTAGGACATATAAAGTTTAAAAATAGCCATTTAAAAGTGTCTGCCAGATGGGCAGAGAACCGGTTGTTAATTTCTTTGACGCCCATCACTGGTTAGGTCAGTGCACCAAGGTGTGTTGATCTGACTTGGCCGGCCAGGGGATCACAGTGGCCAAATAGGTGGCCCTAGTCTGAGTAGACTCATTAGGGCTGCTACTGCCTTGTTGCAGGGAAAGGGTTGAGTCTCCCCTTCCCTCTCCTGCAGTAGTGCAGTAACAGTTCCTAAACATGCACTGGGTACAGCGTAAGTGTGCCAGCCTGCCAGTTTTAGTGCAATTTAAGATTGGACTGCCCGTTGGGAAAACCATAGATCAATCCAGAGACCATCTAGTTTTTCGTCCTCATTCCCACAGTGGCCAATCATCTGCATCTGGGCAGCCCACAATCAGGAGACGATAGGCATGGCCCTCTCCTACCTTTTGTTCCCCTACAACAGGCCCCTGAGCCTGGAGGTAGCATCTAGCCATGAGGATCTAGGGGTGTCCAAACTTTTAACTTCAAGGCTCATGGATCTTTAACAATTATGTAGAAGTGGAAATTTCAGCATGTGCAGCTTCTCATCACACAGATCACAATTTGCACCTGCTGAAATTCCCTCTTCTTCACATGGTCCTGGACATCAAATCTATCAGTTCCTCTAGGTCAGCAGTGTCCAAATTTGTCTTCTAGGAAGGGAACTACTAGTAATTTTTTCTTCCCTCTCCCTATTTTGGTGGTGCACGTCTGAAGAGGGAAAAGGAACATTAAGTTCAAAAAAGAGGAAATATGATCAGACACGGGTGGCTGCTGCCAGATCCATCCATTCCCCCCTTCTGCCTTGGTTCCTCTCCCAGAATGCCCTCTTCCTCCCTCTTTTCATCTAAGGGAACCAAAAGCACTAATGAATCTTTTGCTGATACCACTCATCATTTCTGGCATCAGCTGGATATGAGGTTACAACATCATGTCTGTGACTCTGTAAGTCAGGCTATGCTACCAGAATGTGAGTTCTGGCAGCGCAGCTGGATGGAGACTGATGGGATTGGATGGTTGCCCAACTGGTGGACACATGATCTTAGTGGGGGTTTTGGTATGCAGCCCAGACATTGAGAAATATCAATAGACATTCAGACAAATGAAGCTGCTTAGGCATACCATTTCAATGCACTCCAGGTTAAGGTCTAGGATGCCATTTAAGATGCCAGGCAACTTTTTCAGAGGCTACACCTTTCCACAAGGATGCTAGGACAACATATATCACAAAGTAGGGGAAAATAGGCACACAGGAGGAAGATATTTCATTATGAGCGGTAATAGGAAATACGTTATTTTCTTTTCCTGGTAGGACATGGTTAAAGAGGGATCTACATATCTCTTCAATGCTACGCAGCAAAGATTTTACTTCAAGTCTGTTAAAATCATAATTCCTCTGACATGGACCACAAAAAGTGAATATAAAAGATTAACTACAGAATCCTATGAAAAGGTGAGAGTTGAAGAGTATACTTTATGAT
Organism: Cryptoblepharus egeriae; assembly: GCA_030015325.1. Taxonomy (NCBI): domain Eukaryota; kingdom Metazoa; phylum Chordata; class Lepidosauria; order Squamata; family Scincidae; genus Cryptoblepharus; species Cryptoblepharus egeriae. The sequence continues at coordinate 4,004,672 of JAREYC010000014.1, forward strand.
CCACATGTGTTTTGCTCTTCCTAGCAGATGCTCACACAAAAAGGACTACAGGATAGAGCTGAAGTCCTATGGAAGCTCACTGAAATTATATCGCATATAAGCAGGACTTACTCCTGAATGTATATGAAAAGTAGTAGAGTGTACTTACTGTAATTTACAGGTCAATTCTATTTTGAAGCCTCTTTTGTGGCTTGGAAGTTAAAGCAGTACAACAAGGATGATCTGACTGCCATATGTAGGGAAATGGAGGGTTTCATTGGTTTCAATCATAGAATAACAATGGGAAAAAATTTATATATAAAATACACAAACACACATAACACAGTGACTGATTCACTGACTCATAAACTCCCAGCCCAAACCTTTGCGCCTAGAAGCATGAAATTTGGGGAGGGTGTTCCTTCCATGATTGAGGCACCAGCTAAGAACCCATTTTTGGAAATTCTAACCAGAAGGGAATGTCTTGTCCATCTTTTGGGATTCTTTTCAGCTTGTAGAACCTGAGTATGTGGACAGGATTCTCTGTAGTGTGAGACCATCTGCTTGCCCGCTGGACCCTTGCCCAGCCTGGCTAATCAGACTGGCCCGGGATGGACTGGCCGAATGGACAGTGGTGGTGAACGCCTCTCTGAGGGAGGGGGTGTTGCCTTCTGCATTAAAGCAGGCGGTGGTTCGCCCCCTCCTGAAGAAACCCTCTCTGGATCCTAAAAACCTAAACAACTATCAGCCAGTCTCAAACATCCCATTTCTGGGCAAAGTGGTCGAGCGGGTTGTGGTGTCCCAGCTTCAGAGGGTCCTGGATGAAGCTGATTATCTGGATCCCTTCCAATCTGGTTTCTGGCCGGGGTTTGGGACAGAGACTGCCTTGGTCACCTTGGTGGATGACCTACGCCGGGGAATGGACAGGGGGAGTATGTCCCTGTTGGTCCTTCTGGACCTCTCAGTGGCCTTCGACACCATCGACCATGGTGTCCTTCTGGATCGACTGGCCAGGTTGGGGATTGGAGGCACTGTTTTGCAGTGGTTCCACTCCTTCTTGGCTGACCGGTCCCAGAAGGTGGTGCTGGGGGATCCTTGCTCAGCACCCTCGCCTCTTCGGTGCGGGGTGCCACAAAGTTCCATTCTACCCCCCATGCTATTTAACATCTACATGAAGCCACTGGGAGAGGTCATCCGGAGGTTTGGAGTGAGGTGTCATCAGTACGCTGATGACACCCAGCTCTATCTCTCCTTTCCTCCTGAGTCCAAGGAGGCGGTTGAAGTCCTGAATTGTTGTCTGGAGGCAGTGGGGGTCTGGATGAGGGTGAACAAGCTGACCTTAAATCCTGATAAGACAGAGGTTCTCCTGGTCCGGAAGTCCTCGACTCGGGTATTGGAATATCATCCCGTTCTGGATGGGGTTGCACTCCCTCTGAAGGAGCAGGTTCGCAGCTTGGGGGTTCTCCTGGATTCGCAGCTGCTCCTGGAGTCCCAGGTGGTGGCTGTGGCCAGGGGAGCCTTTGCTCAGCTTCGGCTGATCCACCAGCTGCAACCATACCTGAGTCGTTCAGATCTGGCCACGGTGACCCAAGCCCTGGTGACATCGAGACTAGATTATTGCAATGCGCTCTACGTGGGGCTGCCTCTGAAGATGGTCCGGAAACTTCAACTAGTCCAGAATGCGGCGGCCCGTGTGGTTGCTGGGGCTCATCGGTTCGACTCTGTCGGGCCACTGCTTCAGTGACTACACTGGCTGCCCATTCGTTTCCGGGCTGAATTCAGAGTGCTGGTCCTGACCTTTAAAGCCGTATTTGGCTCGGGTCCAGGGTATCTGAGGGACTGCCTTCTTCTTTACAATACGGCCCGTCACCTAAGGTCATCTGAAGGGGCCCTACTGACTGTGCCGCCACTAAAAGATGTGAGAGGTGTGGCGGCCAGAGATAGGGCCTTTTCAGTGGTGGCACCCCGGCTTTGGAACTCCCTCCCCTTAGAATTGAGGAGAGCTCCCTCTGTACAGAGCTTCAGATGGAGCCTTAAGACCTTTTATTTTAAAAAAGCATTTTAAATGGGGCATAGTTTGGGGGGCAGTTTTATTGTTTTATCGTTTTATTTTTACAGTTTTTAATTATGGTTTTAGTCTGTTTTAATTGTTCTGAGTTTTTTAAAATTTAATTGTATTTTAATTGTTTTTAATTATGTTTTAATCTATATTTATAATTCGATTTTAATGGTGTTTTATCCTGTTTGATAGCCGCCTTGGGCTCTCTATTGTAGGAGAGAAAAGGCGGGATATTAAACAAACAAACAAACAAACAAACAAACAAACAAACAAATAAAAAGGCACTTTTCCAACTGGGTGTCCTCCTTTATTTAGCAGGGGGAGGGTAACTGGCCCCACACACACCCTGGCAATGTCTGTTCCAGTGCCTTCTGCTGGTGTTCTTTTGCATTTTAGATTGTGAGCCCTTTTGGGACGGACCCATTAGCTATTAATTTTTTTCATTTTCTTGGTAAATCACTTTGTGAACTTTTTAATTGAAAAGTGGTATATAAATACTGTAGATAGAAACGTGGAATTTGAGAAAGGTAATGCACGCTGATGCCTTGTAGGGAAGCCCAGTGGTGCCCACTGCCCACAGTGCAGTGGTGCCCAATCCCCAGTGCTGCCTGATAAGGATCTTGGTGCCCACTGGTGCCTGCTGCTAGTTGATGCCCGGTGGTGCCCATTATGGACGCCTGGTGCCTACTGGTTCCTGCTGGTTCCTTCTGGTGCCCACTGCCTGGTAATACCCATTGGTGCCCACTGTTCAGTGGTGCACAGTGCCTGCTAGAGATGCCTGGTGCCCACTGATGCCCGCTGGTGCCTGCTGCCACTGGTGCCCAATGGTGTCCGTTGTTGGATGGTGCATGGTGGTGCCCATTAGGGTTGCCCAGTGCCTGCTGGTGCCCACTGGAGCCTGCTGCCCACTGGACTGTGGTGCCTGCTGCCTTCTGGTGCCCACTGCCCAGTGGTGTCCTGTAAAGATGCCTGATCCCTGCTGGTGTGTGCTGCTGCCCTCCACTGCCCCCTGATACCATCCACTGCCCCCCGTTACCCCTGGAGCCCCTGACTGAGCCCAGTGGTGCCCGCCACCAGGTGCCTGTTAACTGTGTATCGGTGCAAGGTGCCCAGCTGTGCCCGAGCTCACAAGTATTCTTGAAATTTTACTCCTGCAACAACAGGTTCATTCTGGTAGTACACAAATAAAAAATAAATCCTACTATGTTCAGCAGACACTGTCCTTTAACAGCATGCATACAATTGCATCCTATACGTTCTTTTAAAAGTGGTGCTGATCAATGGTGATCTTTAAATAAGATTTTATTGCATTTTAGGCTGATGTGATCTTTAAATAAGATTTTATTGCATTTTAGGCTGATGTGATAGTGGCAAAACCTTTCCAGAAATATGGAGATGCGCCCTATACATTGCAATATGGAGGATGTGGGGAAAAGGGACGATACATTCATTTCACATCCAACTTCCTGACAGATGACAAATTGATTTATGCCTATGGATCACGAGGTATTTGCCAATTAAAATGATGTGTTCACTCTTAGTATTAAAATAATCAAGGACTGCAAGATAACCAGAAAAAAGGCACTATTTGGGGCTTCATACTATTTAGTAAATCTTCCACTAAAGGGCATTAATATCTGAATGTAGATATGGTGGGGTTTAGGCTAATTTCAGCTTTATCCTATGGAGAGTGGAGATCCTCTCCACCCATTTGAGTTTGATGGATTTTTAGAAGAATTTCTGAGGACTCCGAGGCACTTTCCTGTTGACCGACCTGACAGTTCACTCAGTGCCCTGGTTCATACCTATCAAGACATTTTTAAGCAAGAAAAGCAGTCTTCATGCTGTACCTATATTTTTAGTTGCATTTATATCCTAGTTTTCTTCTATAGTGCTACTTTTATGGAATCTCTCATTCATGTGCTAGGCTAATTTAGAACCACAAGTGGGCTGAAGCCGGTTCTCACCGGTTCTGTAGAACCGGTTGTTAATTAGGGGCAAGTGTGTCTGAATTTCTCTTAAAGGTGTCTTCCCAGAGGAGAAGCTCCTCTCCCTCCCCTTCTCTCCCCCCTCCTTCCCCTCCCTAAGGGCATTTTTAATTTTAAAATACAAATAGACTGTTCTCATTACCCTCATGCAGAGAAGGCATAGCATTCACTCCACAGACACTACACTCTTGAGATGGAAGGTATTTGAATCACTATAAACTGAATTCTTTAAAGTCAGGGTGGGCAGATTCTTAATGCTCCAAACCTGTGATTGATGCTATTCAGGAAGTCTCTCTATGCTAAACATCTTATTTTGATTAAAAACCTTATTTCTAGCAAGTTTTCAGTTGTTCTCTAGCAATATTTTCAGAAGTTATTTCCTTGTGCTGTTTGCAAAGCATGATGGGTTTCTCATATGCAAATGAGGCATGGACAGCTTTACAAAGGGCTCCTTAGATGGGGACAGAGATGCTCCTTCAGCAGCTGGAGGCAGTTAAAGAGTTAAAGAGTTAAAGAGGCTGGTCGGGCACTTTTAAATTGGCTCTAATTGCAGCCCGGGAACCAGGGAACGGACGTGGCTGCTTCTGCAAACCTATCCACATTCCTGGGGATAAGCCCCATTGGCTATAATAGGGCTTACTTCTGAGTAGTCCTGCACAGGTCTGGGCTCTGGGCTGCTGAAATCCTATCCACACTTTCCTTGGAGTAAGCCCCATTGGCTATAATTGGGCTTATTTCTGAGTAGACCTGCACAGGTCTGGGCTCTGGGATGCTGATATCCTATCCACACTTTCCTTGGAGTAAGCCCCATTGGCTATAATATGGCTTACTTCTGAATAGACCTGCACAGGTCTGGGCTTTGAGGATGCTAAAACCCATGATAGTCTATGGGACTTACTCCCAGGAAAGAGGCTGGAACTGCAGCCCGAGAGCCCAACCTGACTACTCAGAAGTAAGTCCCATGATAGTCAATGGGGCTTACTTCCAGGGTGGAGTGGAAAGGACAGCAGCCTCAGAGCACATCCTATGCAGGTCTGCTCAGAAGTAAGCCTCATGCCAGTCAATGGGGCTTACTCCCAGGGCAGAGTGGAAAGGACAGCAGCCTCAGAGCACATCCTATACAGGTCTACTCAGAGGTAAGCCACATGTTTAAATTTTTTTGAATTTTTTAATAAAAAAATTGTCCCTGGCCCTGTCCCCTGACCTTGGCCCTGTCCCCTGACCTGGCCTGGCCCCGCCCACTTCTGGAGAACCAGTTGTTACGGAAGGCTAGGCCCATCACTGTTTAGAACTATTTAGGCTCAGCAAGGATCTGGGAAAACCTGGATTTGTCCCGATTTTTAGCCTCCTGTCCGGGTGTCCTACATTTTGGCTTCATTTTGAAACTTCATGATAGTGCACAGTACCCCATCATGCCATATGTCGTTGGATTCGTAGTGAAGAGCAGAATCCAATGCAAAAATCAGTTTGGAGATATCTCCTTCCTATCAAAAGTTATGGTCAAAAAATAGAAAAAGAAAAAGAAAAAAGTACATTTTTTGGCAATTTTTTCAGCGGGTAGGAATTTTGGCCTGGGATTAGGAATTTTGGCCTTGGAGTTCAGGAATTTTGGGTTTGGCATCTGGTCACCCTGGCAAGGTTGCTGTGTGTATCATTTGCCTTCAGATTCAAGGGCAGTCAGTATAGTGTCCTCGTATTTCCATACCATGCCTCAGAGACATGAACAATGAAGAGTTAAACGAGGGTAACTTTAAAAAACGTAATGTCTTGAGGTCTAGGCGAATATCTTCAACAACCAGAGCAGTGGTATGTCTTCATATTAAATTTTTAAAAATTGCTTGTGTGTGTTTGTGTGCGGTTAAGGTGGAATGACACAAGTGGTAAAGACACTGCGCCTGTCGACTGGTAGGCTGGGTTTCGAGACCCAAGTCCTATAAGATGGAGTGAACTCCCGTCCTTAGCCCAGCTCCTGCCAACCTAGCAGTTTCAAAAGCATGTGAATACAAGTAGGTAAATAGGTGCAATCTCAGGGGGAAGGAAATGTCCTGATGACAGGACCCTGTGAAAAGCTGACCAGGTTTCCCCATGTCAAATCCATTGTGGGTTTGATGAAACTCCAATCCATAACAAGCGGACAGTGTCACCACATGATACAAATGCTGAAGTTGCCTACATGCTTGGGTGGTAACAAAGCACTTCTAATTTAAGGCAGCTTGACCAGTTTTTTCCTATTTGGCCCAGTGGTAGGACAAACTTGTCTCATCTGCTCAGATACCTACAAAGGTGCATTGCAGCAGATTTCTAACACCACACTGAGGGTTTTATAAAGGACAGCAGCTATTCAATTTCCTTTTGAATTCTTAAAAAGTCAGTAAGTGTTTCTTTATATTGTGTATATTTTAAAGTTTTATTTCTATCACTAAAGTTCTAGAGATCTTGTCTGTGAAGTTGGGTTTCTGAAAAAAATATTTATACACTAATAATATAAAAATGAATATTATAAAAAATATTTTATAACTATATTTAACTATAACTATATTTTATAACTATAACTAATATTAAAAAAATATATTTATATTTATAAATATTTTATAAATATTTATAAAATTTTGCAGCTTTTAAGGCTGGCCCTGATCAGCAATATATTCTAAATGTAAATCATCCAAAGACAGTCAGATTTCTTCCCATTGTTGTGCAGGCCGACTCTTTGTCCACGAATGGGCTCATCTCCGATGGGGTGTCTTTGATGAATATAACTATGATGCACCTTTCTACCATAATGGAAATGCCAAACTTGAAGCAACAAGGTATTCTCCTAAATGCTTATCTTCAGCTGTTACAATAACTATGCTATTGTTGGCCTTTGCTTAGGTTTGTTAGGATTAGTATGAATTTCTTTCCAAAGACTAAGCTGGATGTTAGTAGCATGTACAGATGTAGCCTAATTATCAGCCCATTTTTCACCTATGGATTTACCCTCATGTGAACGTCATTGGCCCTATAAAGTAAAACATCCCTTTAGGGCAGGCAGTGGTTAATGGTTTAAAAAGAGCCTGCTTAGCCTAGTGGTAACTTGCAGACAAGCAATCTCTCCCTCCACAGCTTGTTTTCAGCTGGGAGGCAGACCCTTCCCTCTTCCATGGAGCAACTAAAGAATGCAGAGCCATTGGGAAGTGATTGAATTCTTTCCCTACTCCAGAGGGAAGGGAGGAGACTGCCTCCCACCTTTCCTAAGTCCCAGGGAGGGAGTCTATTCATTGCCTTCCTGCCATATTACCAAGGTAAGCCAGCTATTTTTAAATCATTCCTAAAGATATGTTTATCTTTTAACTGCTTTTGTCTAATGCACCTTTTTTGCATCCATGAAGGTTCCTGGAATATGTCAAGATTAAACCTGGTTGGAACTTTTTTGCATTTCATTTGAGGCACTTAATGATCTGTCCATATAATAGCTGAACATGTTGATGCTGAATAGCAGTGGGTCTCTATCTAGAGTTTCAGGCAGGAGTCTTTCTTTGTCCTATCTAGAGATACTAGGAACTGAACGTGGGAGGAGGGAAGTAAAATTTGGCCACAGTCTTTGCCCCTATCCTGGGCGAAACTTTCCCTGGGTCATTCACATCCCACCCAAAACAGCCCCTCCCTAATGCCAGGTGCTGTACATACCCTATCTGGCATGCAGTCCATCTTCTGTGGGTGCAAGAGGCAAGTGTTCCAGTGGCAGGAGAAATTAACTGTGGCTCTTTTGCAATTTTTATTGCCTGGGTAGTGCACATGAATGGTGCTGTCTAGAAATGGGGTTGGGCTCTAAGTTACATATAGTAAAACATTCAAGTGCTAAGTACATAAAAAGTATACAGCTTCTTCCAAATTTTGATTCTTTTACTTATAGATCTGTTAAAATTCTAGATTTGGCTTTCTTGGAATTAGCATAGAATTTGTTCCCTGAAGTCTTGATGGTTCTGAATTCATTTTAGTAGAGCCACATGATGTATTTTTGTGTGGCGATGGCTAAAATGTACAAATGAATTCCATTTTAGGAGTAGAGCTACATGTTTTATTTTTGTGCAGCTGTGGCTAAAATATACAACCAAGGCTTGGCAGCTGTTTGCAACATCAGTCCTGTCTCCCAGTTGCTGGGCTTCTGGGAACACGGCCTTAGCCCGGTCTCCCCAGGATGCTTAAGGGTGAAATCCAGACTACAGGGAGTCCTTGCTCCAGAGTAAGAACAAGTTATTCTGGATTGCAATATGAATTTCCCATAAGTTTTCACTAGGTGGTGCAGTTACTACAGGTGCACATGATGTCTGTTACGTGCTCCCGTAGTTACTCTGGATTGTGCCCTAAGATAGAGAGTACTAACAGTATCCTCAGTACTGAGGATTCAAGCTCATCATGACCTTTCAACCCTCAGTTGAACCAGGGGTCTTGGCCAGAGCCCAAAATGGCCAACCGCTAGTATCACTCCCAGATACTTTGGGGCAGCTCTGCAACCACATAGCATTATTTATTTACAGGACATAACCATCCCTTGATTTTATCACTAACTATATACTATATCTGCTTCTTATATTGTTTAGATGCTCTGCTGGGATCACTGGTAAATATAAATTCCAAACAAGCACAGGAAGAACTAGACAGTGCAAAATTGAACGCCGAACTGGACTATATGAAACTGGCTGCAAGTTTGTGCCGGATAGAAAACAAAACACACCAGCATCTATAATGTATATGCAAAGCCTATCTTCAGTAAGTCTTAGTGACGTCATTTGGAAGGCTGAAGGCTTGATTCCACACCACCGTCCTTCTCAACCATCATCTTCCCCTTCTTTTCCTTTTAAAGGTTACTAAGTTCTGTGACAAAACTAACCATAATATCCAGGCCGCAAATATGCAGAACAAACTGTGCAATTACAGGAGCACCTGGGAAGTTATTATGGAATCTGCCGACTTTGCCAGTTCATTTCCGATGACTGACCCTCCACCTGCCCCCATCATCTCTCTGCTGCAAACACAAGTCAGAGTTGTCTGCCTTGTACTTGATGTTTCTGGAAGTATGCAATCGGTAAGCCTTATTTTCCTCTTTTCCAATTTATAGAAAATTGGATATTTCAGAATGAATAAATTAATGTCAGTAGTCATGTGTCTGCTATAATAATGTTTATATTATGTTAGAAATACAATGCCTGTTTTCGCTTTTCCTCATCAGTGAGATGATTAGGAGGCTGCAGTCCTATCTACTGTCACCTGGGACTAGGACCTACTGAATGTAGTTGGATTTACTTCTGAACAGACATGAATAGTACTGGGCTCTAATAGATAGCACTTTTGTCTGTTCCCCAGTTTCAGTCTTGCCTCTGCCATGAATTCTCATGTAGGTGGTCTTAGGCAAGCCATTCCCTCTCAACCTCAGTTATAAGGGATTATAATAATATCATGCAATCCTAGCAAGAGGTGGAACGAGCACCTGGCACTTATGGCTTATGGCCACTCCAGTCTGCTCAGGCCACCTCTAGAGGTGGCCTAAGTCTGAGTAGACCTATAGAGGCTGCTATAGAGAAGGGAATGAATCTCTAAACATCTTCTGGATACACCAGCCTGCCTGTTCCAGCGCAAGTTAGGATTGCACTCACAGGTAATGAGGTAAGTCTCTGACTTACAAATGAATTTCATTCCAGGACCTTGTTCATGAGTCCATTTTTTTCATCCAACAGTGGTGTGTTGGACTTAAAAGCAAAATCCAGGACTGGCTCCCATCTCTGAGGAAGAGGATGATTGCCTCCCCTCCTTCACAGACAAGCTGACCCATCAGTAATCTGACTTTCTGCCCCACCCCACCCCCAAAATAGGGTAACCTGTGCCTGGTGGGGTCTGGCTTCTCTGGGGTGGAGAGGATGCTGTCACTCCGCCCCAGAGCGAGAGAGAAACCGTAAGAACATAAGAAGAGCCTCCGCTGGATCAGGCCAAAGGCCCGTCTAGTCTAGCTTCCTGTATCACAGAGGTCCACCAGATGCTTCAGGGAGCACATATGACACCTGCATCCAGGTGCGCCCCCTGCGTCTGGATTTTGAGGTTGTCCACCTCTACGCAATCCCTCATGGCTGGGGCTTTACACACAACCCTCATGGACCCACACGTGCTGGGGACTTCCTGTTTTAGGGGCTGATGTTGCAGCTCTTTCTGGGGCTTAGCCAATTTGTGTATCTCTGAAAGTTTTGTATCTCTGAAAGTTGTAAGTTGAAGATTCATTAGTAGGGGACTATCTGTATATAAAATGTTACCTGTGATACTTAATGGCTGCACTCCTTGAATGGCACTTATAATTTTGTAAATGCCTTTTCCTTTATATGCAGCACAATCGAATTAATCGACTAAGGCAAGCCGCAGAACTATTTCTCCTACAGATTATTGAAAGGGATTCCTGGGTTGGAATTGTTACATTCGAGAGTAATGCAAGAATTGCAGCTGGTTTGCAACAGATTGTCGGTGACAGTGTGCGCAAATCACTTACAAATAATTTGCCTACCGCAGCTAATGGAGGAACTAATATCTGTTCAGGAGTGCATGCAGGATTTCAGGTGAAGGAGATCACTTTCCAGTAACTTTCTGATATATATCTTATATTTCTGAGATCATCATATTTGTTTGTATCCTAAGAAACTGAGTTATGGCTGTGCCAAGTTAGGTTTGATTAATTTCCCATTCATTTCAATAGGACACTTTTATATATATAAAAATTTATATTTTTATATATAGCAGCTGGGCAGCTGGGTGGTGTAGTGGTTAAGAGCACTGCCTCTGGTGTGGAAAGCCAGAGTGCTGAAGATCAGGGTTCAAATCCCCATACAGCCACTTGGGTTCAACCTTGGTCTAGAAACCTCCTACCCCAGTAAGGGGTCCTTGGGCAAGACCCCCTAATGCCTTAATTGCCTACCTCAAATAATATGAGAGCAAAACGAACAAAGAGAGTCGTTGCCCGGATTAACAAGGTCCGCATCAGATGTTGAGGGTCCAGGACAATCTGACAACAAGTGGGCTACTGGAACAAACCACAAATGGACGAGAAAAGAGAACCTGGAATTAATGGAATGCTACTTCAACAGCAGACCGAAGGAGCGCTAGGGGCTGTGACACCCAAGCTGGAAGAATGGCTCCAACAGATTCCAGGAAGGACATCAGAACACTCGATCCAGAAAAGCACATTGCTAGGAACAGCTAAGATACTGCGCAGAACCCTCAAACTCCCAGGCCTCTGGTAGAGGACCCAAGATTGAAAATCCAACTGGGAGGGGGTGAAATGGGGTGCAATGCATTTTCCTCTCTATACTTTGCATTGAAGAATCAGTGACTGAGGGATGCTCTGCCCCAACCCCTGGACCTAGAAGCATGGAAATTTGGGGAGGGTGTTCCTTCTTTGACATGAACACCCACCAAGGATTGATGTCCTTGAAATTTAACCATTAAGGAGCTGAAAAGGGGTGCAACGTGTTTTTGTCCTATAATTAACATGGAAGACTGACATCCATCCAATCTGATGCCCGGTGCAGTGAGAGGAAAAGTTGTTTGGAGGGAGGGGTTGCACTGGGTAGGATGATGCGCATGGGGGACTGATGCGCCACGGTGGGGATGCGTACAGGGGAATTTTACTCCCTCAACATGGGTACACTTTTTGCTAGTATATATATAAACTGAAAAGTAACTGATTGATTGACTGATCAGTGCCTAACCAAATTTCCAGACCTAGAAGGATGAAATTTGTGGAGGGTATTCCTTCTGTGATAGAGACACCCACTAAGAATTGGTTTTTGGAAGTTCCAACTGGAAGGGGGTGAAAAGGGGCACAACATGTTGTCGTCCCTATACTCACATATTCAATGCATATTCACATATAAAACACAAATTCATCCCTGAATAATCCCTGACTGATGTATGCTCTGCCCCAACCCCTGAATCTAGAAGAATGACATTTGGGGAGGGTTGAGATGAGCACCCACTAAGAACCAGTTTCTAGAAATTTCAACTCTAAGTGGGTGAAAAGGGGTACAATGTATTTTATTTATTTTTTATTTATTTAATCAATTTATATCCTGCCTTTCCTCCCCGCAAGGATTTTTATCCTACAATTGACATTGAAGACTGATAAAACCCAGCCTCAAACCTTACACCTGTCCAGTACTGGTGTCCACAGTTGAGGGAGCATGGTGTACAGATGGGGGGTGTTGCATGGGGGAGAGGTATTGTACAGTGGATCATGGGAATGTTGCATGGGGGGTATTGCACGGGGTGTGTGTGTTGCATGGGGTATGCTGCATGAGGAGTTAAGGGTGTACCCAGGTACACAAATATTCTTGAAATTTTACTCCCACAACATGGGTACATTATGCTAGTACTATAATATAATAGTACATAGGAGCCAAACCTATGTTACAATATTATTCCATGTGCCAACATGATTCTAAAATTACACAGTATTGTACATACACACCAGTGTTTGCTGAGGTCAACTCCTCTCTCCTCCCCAGAGAAGAGACCCCCCGCATGCTTTCATGCAGCAATGAAGCTCCCCAGCTTCTCCTCAGAGGGCAGAGGCTAGACAGATGCCTGCCAGTGAAAATTGGTCCACATGCCCAGCTTGGCACTTGTTCTGTATGTTGCTGATCCTTGCCCTAGGACAATGAAACAATCCTTAATTTTCTAATTATGAAATTTGCTTTAAAAATTGTAAAACCAAATACAGTATAAGAAGAATGGCTTAACTGCTAACAGGAGGTAGGACTGAGCATTAAGATTGGGCTCATTTCTAAGTAAACTGTTTTGTGAGCTACCTTTTTGATGAAAATGGTATACAATCATCTTCACTGCATCCCAAACATCATTCTGTGACTTCTACACTCCTTGATGCTGATATTCAATGTTCTCTTTAAATGCAGGTATTTTTAAGCAAGCGTGCAAGTACCGAAGGCTGTGAGATTGTACTCTTGACAGATGGAGAAGATTCAAGTATAGGCACTTGCTTTACCGAAGTTAAAGGAAGTGGGGCAAAAATTCACACCATTGCTTTGGGGCCGAGCGCTGCAAAAGAACTAGAAATCTTGGCAGATATGACAGGTAAGGATGGAAGCAAAATATCTAACAGACATTCTAGCCATGGCTCCTTTGAGTGTATTTGATGAAACTTACTCCTAAGAAATTGTGCCTAGGACTGTAACCTAATTTTCACAAGATTGGATTTCCTGCGTCCTATGCCTCTCAGAATTTGAGCTGCCTCCAGTCCCTGTCACACTGATAAATTACTCCCTCCATGTTGCTCTTTCTCTATTCCACCCAAGCTCATTCCATTAGACCTCACCTAATAGCCATGATGGCTCAATAGAAACTTCAAATTCAGAGGCAGCACTCATCTGAGTACTGGGGGCTTGAACAAAAGCATAGATCCTATTAATGTTTACATAGACAAACAGTTGTGGCATTAAGTGTATGCCAAGTGAGAAATGGAACAAGCTTTGTGTCTACCCTCTGCGTGTGCAGCAGTGTGTTGCTGACCCTACACTTCCTGTCATTCGAAAGTCAGCAGAGGCTGTGCTTCTCCAGCTTCAGTCACACATTTGTCGATACTAGTACAAAAACAGCCTTTGAGATTCTGTGGCAATTGATGGATTCTTCTCATCATTCTTCCGATCGCATTTTAGGAGGACTGAAGTTTTCTGCCACCGACAGTTTGGATTCCAATGGCCTCATAGATGCTTTTGGTGGAATTTCATCGGGAAGTGGATCTGTCTTTCAACAATCTATTCAGGTCTGATCTCCAATTCTAAACAAGTAGATTCTATACATTCACGGTGAACCATATTAGTGGTTATGTGTCGTGATAGTTATATTAGACCTCCTAATGCAGGGGCAGCATGGCATGTATTTTATGCAGAGCAATAGCAGGGAGGGCACAGATGTTCATCCACTGCTTCTTGGGAAATATTCACTGCATTTATTTTGTGTATTCTTCATTTCGTTATCATAACTATTATTGTTCTCGATAAGCCTCACCTATTTCACAGGTTTGTTGTGAGAACAACAGAAGGGGGAGATGCCCTGAATCCTGAGCTCCTTAGAGGACAGGTGGTGTAAAAATGTGAAATCATTAACAATACGAGGGTGTTCATGTGTCTGGGATGTCAAATGACCTAGCTATGCACTGAACAGCAATGTTATCACAAGAACTCATATTACTGCTCAAAGCAGACCCAGAGTATATTCCTGTCCGAGAAGATTATCACTTTGCTTACTCGAGTTATCATGAGGATAGTGTCCTTCATAGTGGACAATGTGTTGATGGCTTTACTGTTCATGAAATGAAATAAATCACATTTATTGTTGTATTTTTGGCAATTCAACATCCTTTTAAAAAAACCAAACAGCTGGAAAGTAAAAGTCAAAGGATCGATATATCTCAATCGATGGATGGTGTTGTATCCATTGATAAGTCAGTGGGAAATGATACATTCTTCATGGTCACTTGGAGCATGAGCACATTCCCACCTACGATTATCTTGACGGCTCCAAGCGGAAGGCGATATCTTCAAGCAGACTTTGTAACTGAGAAAACCAGTGTGCATCTGGCTCGACTGAAGATTGATGGAACTGCAGAGGTAAGAGCTGAATCATCTTTAAACCTATGTATCTTACCCTACGGATATGTCCAAAGGGTTCCAAGAAAGCAGGCAAACCTGCCCTCTGAAAATGCAGCCACTACCAACAGAGATTTATACTGTTGCAGCTAAATAACATAATACGTTCAAGTGTGGAAAAGCCATGTAGCTTTGCCTCATTAGACTCAAAGACTTCCTAAAACCGATTCACTTCCATCAAAGCAGAGCTCAAATGGCTTTCAGTATCCCAGGTTAGAATTTCTCTATCCTCAGGATATGAATATTAGGATTGGTCATGCAGTTTGAAATGCAGTACCCAAATGCTGCTCAGCTCCTGGGTGTTAAAACTGTGGCCAGTTCTCACAGCCATGTCAGCCATCTACACAGAAATGGCAATAACTGTTTATTTTGTTTATTATGAGGCAGGCTCTAACAATGCTTGTATTGATTTGGTTCAGGATACTTATTCATAGCACACGACACTGATAGTCTTGATCATGTCTTTTACTGCCACTGTTTGTACAATTTTTGTTTTGAATGTGTTATGTATTATAGTTTATAATGTCTTTGACTTTTTGCATCTCTTTCTTGTCATCACTCACCACTTGATCACTTTCTTCATCACTCACCACACGATGCCCTGCGCACACTGTCATAAGTGTGTGGTTGGAAAGAGAAGGGGGAACGCAGGGAGTGATGGCAACCACCCAGCAAGTGGGTCTAGTAACAAGCTGGCAGGTAGTTGCTCCTTTCCAGATTTCAATGGGATGAAGAGCTGGGAGCAACACAAAAGTCATCCAGGGCATGACATTTGGCATGAGTGGCACACGACCTCCTAGAGCCAATAACACTAGAAAGAATCAACCTCCACCCACATCATTTGGTTCTGACTTTCAACATTGCTCTTTTCCTAACTTCAAACCTTGTGGTCTGCAGGCAGGAGACTGGGCTTACTCCATTCAGAATACCCACAATACGGCTCAAGTCATATCAGTTACAGTGACAAGCCGAGCAGCATCTTTAAGTGAGCCTCCGCTGACTGTGAAGCCCTATTTGAGTAGCGACACCAATTACTATCCGAATCCAATAATCATGTATGTAGAAGTCAGTCAAGGATTTTTGCCAGTGATAGGTGCAAAGGTCACAGCCACGGTTGAACCAGACTCTGGAATGGCTGTGGAGTTGGAAGTTCTTGACAATGGTGCAGGCAAGTGTATTTTTTAAAATATTTATGGTATTATGAAGACGTTGCTTCTGTGCATAGATTTCAAAAGTTATGAGCATATAATGCTGCCAGGTAGCATCTGAACCATCCTTAGCCATATAGTCTTTGTCCCATCAATAAGAACATAAGAAGAGCCAGCCTGGATCAGGTCACAGGTCCCATCTAGACCTGTATCTCACCATTGCCCACCATGACCCACCAGATGCCTCAGGAAGCAGACAAGTCAACAAGAGACTGCTTCCTGGTGCCCTCCCTTGCCTCTGGCATTCTGTGGTGCCCACCTTCTAAAATCTGGAGGCTTCATATACACATCATGGTTTGTAACCCGTGATGGAGTTTTCCTCCAGAAATTTGTCCTGTCTCCTTTAAAAACCATCTAGGTCAGATGCCACCACCACATCTTGGGGCAAAGATTTCCACAGACCATTTACAACTGGGTAAAGAAATATTTTAGTGGATTGTAGACACTGGCCTTTCCACAGCCCCCAATTCCCCAGAAGGATGAGGTTCCCAGAGGATTCTCTTACGCCTCGAGGAGTGCTTTGTCTTGAGGGAGGCTCTGGAGTCACAGCAGCTGGAGGACAGTGGGCATGAGCAGGGTGCACTGTGGGCCCCAGCTCTCCTGGCCTCCCCATAGAGCATGAATGGATTTTCCCAAGAAAGCATGTTTTTAGTAGTTTTGGTCACCAGAGGTGTCACTCTGCTGAGGATGACACCGAGGGACCATGTGACACCTTAGCCCTCCTCGATATGCTGCTGTTGTGAATGAATAGCTTTCTCTTGGCTGGTCCATAAACAAGGAGAAGGACATCAGGTGGCAGATAGATGGGAAGCACCTCTTTCCATTCACCAACATGTCTCCACTGTACCTCCTCCTTTCCACCAAGAGGATTAGAAAAGGAAGAGGGAGCAGAGTTGAAACGTGGAAATGGAGAGACTGCTGAGTTAGGACAATGGAGAGGGTGAGAAGAAACAAGGAGTACTTCATCAGGAAAATGGGGCAACATCTGGCATACTTCTTCAGATATCAAGAGGGTTTGGACCAGCCCTGCTTCTAGACATACTGTCTGGTGGCCATAAACTGTGAGTAGTGAAATAGTTGCTCCAGATCAGGGGTCTCCAAACCCTGGCCCTTGGCAAGCCTCCATCCGGCCCTCAGCAAGCTCCCTCCATGTGGTCCTCAGTCAAGCCCTATAATCTCAAGGGGTGAGGAGAGCTCTACTCTCCACAGCTCAGGAGGGTATTCTGAGGGCTGGAGAGGCTGGCTGCACCCACCTCCTTTCCCTGTGTATGAAAGTGCTTATGAACTGGTTTGAATTGATTATTTAATTAATTCACAAGTTCCATCACTAATATATTCATTTATATAAATTTATTTGCAAATCAATTTTTGTTTTATATTCTGGCCCTAAACACTGTATCAGAAAGACAATGTAGCCATCCTGCCAAAAAGTTAAGAGACCCCTGCTCTAGATGTTAATTCTTATTTTTTTAATGTGTACCTAGGTGCTGATATTCTTAAGCATGATGGGGTATACTCAGGGTATTTCACGTCCTTCAAAGGAAATGGGAGATACAACTTGAAAGTGCATGTGCAAGGGACAGAGAAGGCTGTCAGACGCGTCCGCAGACAGAGCCATGCTTTATATGTACCAGGTTACGTAGAAGAAGACGGTAAGGATGCTTTCTTGGCAGATTGCAATAGAAAGAGGGTTCATTAGCTCATGGGTTCTGACGGATTTTTTTATTTTTGTCTACCTTAAATTTCTTCCATTATTTGCTTGCCAATCAAACCATCTTTATTTTGTCATTGTAACCCTATGGAAGTCACAAACTTACAGTATTGTGTACGTGTTGTGCAGTTGTGTTGCATATGATTGGCTCTGCCTACGTCATTGCATTTCTAGTCTCATCTCTGTAGATGACCCATTCCTAAACTCTGATTTTCTACATACTCATGAGGGAGTAGTTGTGAAACAAGGATTGAGATGTTGACTAGAGAGCTATCTGGATGGCTTCTCTAAAATTCCTACTGTAAACCCAATAATGAAATAAGAGAGCCCAAAGAAAAATATACAGTGGCGCATCACGTAAAGAATGCCTCACGTAAAGTATGTTTCACGCAACAAACAAAAATTTCTCTAGGATTCTGCTTCATGTAACAAACTGTGCTTCACGTAAAGAAAACATTCATTGGCAGTTGGGGCAGACGCGCTGGCTGGCAGCCTGTTTAAAAAGCATTAGGGCTGCTTAGCGTGCCTGCCCATAGCAAAAGCAACACTTCCGTGCTGTTCCTCCTGTGGCTGGGCATCCGCTGGGCAGAGAAAGAGAAGAGCAGTGGAGAAGAGGGAAGCAGCTCAGGGTAGCCAGAAGGGAGCAGGGGAGAGAGAGGCTCAGGATGGAGAGAAGGAGAGAGTGGGGAGACACTTTGAAGGTGTCTTGGATTGCAGCCTCCTAACCAGAAGTAAGCCCTATTGTGTTAAATGGGTCTTACTCCCAGGAAAGTGTCTTTAGGACTGCAGGCCTAAGTAGAATTCATAGGATCATGCACATTGAATGCATGTTTTGAATTCAATCCCACTGTTCTGTCATCATTTTTACATCCAGTTAATATTTTTATATGAATATTTTGGGGGTTGTGGAACCAATCATCTGAGTTTCCATTATTTCCTATGGGAAAATCCGCTTCAGGTAAAGAACATTTCACGTAACAAACATGCCTCCAGAAGGAATTAAATTTGTTACGTGAGGCATCACTGTATCTAAAAGAGGCATCTGTTGCATATTAACAAGGAAAAACAAGTATGATGGTCTTCATAAAAAATGTTAAGGAAAGGAATTAAATAGAAGTTATTGAAGTGAAGAAGGGGTGTGGAGCTTTCTTACTTTCTGCTGTGCAATTTTGGCCTTTTTCACAGGGCAAGTGCATATGAACCCCCCAAGACCTGAATTTAATGAGGCAGAACTTCAACTCAACCTGGGCAATTTCAGCAGAGTTGCATCAGGAGGGTCTTTTGTAGTGGCAAACGTTCCACCAGGAATTCCTGCGGATGTCTTTCCTCCCTGTAAAATCACTGACCTTGATGTAGTGCTAATTGATGATGCTGACGAATTGCTTTTGTCATGGACAGCACCTGGGGATGACTATGATGTGGGGACAGGTAAGGGTGAAAATTGTAAGCAGAAAGCTCTGATTAATCATTTTTGGTAATTGTCCAAAAATTAAAGAAATGGAGCCTTCATGGTAAATCAGAGAAATAAAGATCGAACCTCCCCATTCACGACATTTGGTTCCAAAAAGCTGCGAGATTAACTATTTTTGTGTTATACAAAGGCAATTAGTTGCATGAGAACAAGGTAGACCATGAGCTCCTGATGACCTGACCTCCTGCAAAAGGAGTTGCGCTCTTGCAAACTTAATTGGAATATTCCAATAGCGGTACTGGAATATCATCCCGTTCTGGATGGGGTTGCACTCCCTCTGAAGGAGCAGGTTTGCAGCTTGGGGGTTCTCCTGGATTCGCAGCTGCTCCTGGAGTCCCAGGTGGCGGCTGTGGCGAGGGGAGCCTTTGCTCAGCTTCGGCTGATCCGCCAGCTGCAACCATACCTGAGTCGCTTGGATCTGGCCACGGTGACCCATGCCCTAGTGACATCGAGACTAGATTACTGCAACGCGCTCTACGTGGGGCTGCCTCTGAAGACGGTCCGGAAACTTCAACTAGTTCATAACGTGGTGGCCCATGTGGTTGCTGGGGCTCGTCGGTTCGACCCTGTCGGGCCACTGCTTCAGCAACTACACTGGCTGCCCATTCGTTTCTGGGCTGAATTCAAAGTGCTGGTCCTGACCTTTAAAGCCCTAAATGGCTTGGATCCAGGGTATCTGAGGGACCGCCTTCTTCCATACAATCCGACCCGTCACCTAAGGTCATCTGAGGGGGCCCTTCTGACTGTGCCGCCACTAAGAGACGTGAGAGGTGTGGCGACCAGAGATAGGGCCTTCTTGGTGGTGTCTCCGGCTTTGGAACTCCCTCCCCTTAGAACTGAGGAAAGCTCCCTCACTACAGAGCTTCAGGTGGAGCCTTAAGACCTTTTATTTTAAAAAAGCTTTTTAAATGGGAGCAGAGGTTGGGGGGCTTTTATCTTTTTTATCTTTTTTTGTTTTATCGTTTTTAGTCTATGTTTTTAGCTTTAATCTAATTGTATTTTTAACTACATTTTAATGTGTTTTTATCTCTACTTATTACCATATCTAATTTTAGTGGTGTTTTATTGTTTTTTAATTGTTTGGCCGCCTTGAGTTCCCCCTTGTGGGGGAAGAAAGGCGGGATACAAATTGCTTAAATAAATAAAAATAAATTGCCTGCCACATTGCCTTGGTAAGCAGGCTACCTTTAAGCCATTAAGCTTATCTTTCAATTTAAAGAGCCTACTTCTGTTGCTTTGAGACAAAATTGCATATAACTAAATCTCATATAATTAGGCTTTACTTCTGCATGGTTTTTTTCCTGGATAGTAAGGTAAAAGCAATAGGAATTGGACCAAGCTGGACAGTTTCCTTTACACAGGCATTTTCTCCCTGTAACATCCTAGAACTGTGATTTTCAACCACTGTGCTAGGACACGTATGCTCAGGGTGACAGATGCCCGAACCCCAAAAAGGTCCCCCAAAATTCCTGACATCCAAGCAAAATTCCTGACATGTTAAAAAATGTAGGACACCCCCAAGAATGTAGGACATGTTAAAATAAAAGGTAAAACACTGGTATTGCTTTCCTATACTTAATTTCAGCACTATGTGACTTATTGTCAGCAGACCTGTTTCCCAAACCAAAAACGCAGATGTGTAAGTGATCCAACCAGTCATGCTTTCTCAGGCAGGCATGCACAGGCTAGTTCTTTCAGCCTCCTTTCCTTTGCCCCCTTGTTGCACAATATAAGCTCCAGTGACTATAATACTTTTGAGCAGACACAATTAGGCTTGAAGGCTTAAAACTTAAAAAGGCAGGAATTATCCCCACCATCCCTTCCCTGAGAAAGTTGCCAACTTTACACCTAGTCCCTGCTCCTCTGCTTTGACAACAGCTGAATGAAAGGCCCCCCAACCTGAGAAACTCAAGCCCTTTTTGTGAAATACATGCTTTCTTTTCTTTCTTTTGGCAAAGCATATGTTGGTGGATCCATCTTCAAAGGCATAGACGCAGGGGAGGCTGGGGTTTCTCTGGTCAGTTGGCAACCCTGCTTACAAAAATTAATTCACTCCCCCCTTTCTCTCCAAAGCCAGGAGAGAAAGGTTTCTGCAAGGTTTCAGAGCAGCTGCTCTTCCAAGGCTCCCTCCTTCCACTGCTCTCTTCTTCTTTCCAGCAGCCTCAGTTCAGCTCCTTCCCTCCTTCTTTCATCTTTCCTTCCTTTCTCTGGCAAGTGCAGGGACTGGGAGTTCTGCTGGTCACAGTCATCTTCCGAGCCATTCAGTGGCTGAACTCCTCAGCTCCTGGGAAGCAGGATGCAAAGCCTGCCATGATGCATGTGGGGAGATGTGGTTCTTCCACCAATGGCTTGGAAAGGTGCTCTTGCATTGGGAGGAAGGGGAAAGACTAAAATTCTGTCTGGTCTGCTGTGTGGCTAGAGGGAGGGAAGAAGCAATCTAGGCACAGGAGGAACAAATTCTCAGCTTCAAAAAGGGGTGAGAAGCGGCTACTTTCACCTCCCCCTGCAGCCTGTTTAAAATGGCTGGAGACTCCTAGAAATCCCCTGCTGCCAAGGGAGGAGAGCCAGTGCTAGGCAGGTCTAATCAGAAGTAAGCCCATTATAATCAATGGAGCTTACTCTCCAGTAACTGTGCATAGGCTTTCAACTTCAGACCCCAAATCAGTGTTGCCTGTCTACTCAGAAGAAGTCCCATTTAGGCTCAATCCAAAACACACTTTCCTGGGAGTAAGAACACAGTGGGGCTTACTTTTGAATCGACATGGTTAAAACTGCAGCCTTAGTCTCTCCTGTAAGGGTGGATATGATGGCCGCCTCAGCCCATTCCTATGCCTATTTACTCAGAAGTAAACCCCATTATCATCAATGGTGATTACTCTCAGGTAACAGTGACTAGGCAAAAGTTCCATCACTAATATATTCATTTATGTAAATTTATTCAAATTTGAAATGTAAATCTATTCTTTTCTGTTCTTCTGGTCCCCAACACACTATCAGAAAGATGATGTGGCCCTCCTGCCAAAAAGTGTAGAGACCCCTGTTCTAATGCATGGTTCAGTCTGTGGGGTAGGACCCCAAGGCAGTCATGATGCCTCATCTGGGTGGGTTACAGCAACTTTTCAAAGCTAGTGCAAGGGTGGACTTGGATCCTATCCAGTAATGGTACTTAATGGTACTTCCTTATCAAAACTGAGTTCTTGATATAATCCTGCACAACCTCTTCTGTCTGTCCTTGAGCTCCTATGGCCTACCATACTCGGGCTGTAACCTTCCAGCTCAGACTACTACCTTGTGAAAACTAATCTAATAGCTAGGGGAGGCCAGAACAGGTGGTGGTGGGAGCTTCAGTCAGCGTCGTAAGGTAGAAGCTGGACCTAAAGAGCGGGTGGTGGTGGTGACTCTGGGGGAAGCACAGCCAGGTGGAGGCTGTAGCAGGCAGTCCTGGTGTGGGGTCTGGGCAGTGTGGCCAAGCGGATGGAGGATGTAGTCCTAATGGGGCACTTCCTGGCAGAAGGGAGGATGGCGCGGTTTAAGGGAGGCAGACTCTGCCTCTCCACCCCCTCCTGCTGGCTGGGTTCCAAATCCTGCGAATTTGACCAAGCTGGAGGAGACCTCCATGGGGACTCTCAAAATTGGGTGGGAAATTGGGATAAATGGCAACCCTACCTGAAGGAAAGAAAGGAAAGGAAGGAAGCCTTATAAAACTACTCTTTATTTTGCAGCTGTGAAGTATGAACTAAAAATGAGTGAAAACCCTTTGGAACTAAGAAATGCTACTTTTCAGAATGCCACTTCTGTGAACACTTTGGGTCTGACACCTGCTCCTGCTGGGACCAAGCAATCCTTTCAGTTTAAGCCTGAAAATTTCATTAAGGAAATTGGCAAATCAATCTACTTTGCAATTCGTGCCACTGATGAAAGAAACAATGTTGGGGAAGCATCTAATATAGCCAGAGCATCTCTGCAAACATCACCACTGCCTAGTACACTTCAGCCTACTGCAGCTGGGACTTTCATTACTCGTGCTAATCTGAAGACTGACTCAACTACTGCTCCTAAGTACACCAAAAACAATCTTACCTTAATAGCCGTTATAGTCAGTGTTTCTGTCCTTATCCTTTGCACTATTGCATGTGTAATGTTTTGGGTTTTTTGTAAGCGAAAAGATTTGAGCAAGAATTCTGAAGTCCCGCATGGGAGTGTCTCCTTGCACAACGGCTAATGCACAAAGTGCATCTCTGTTTCTGCCTGTTAAAAATTAACATCAAGGGGCGAAGACGGATAGGAAGGAAGAATTATTGTTACTCTTTGTTCTGTTTAAATAAAATCAGACTATTCTCAAGTCTTCTTTGGTTTCTTGGGTTCATGCCTTCAAATGTAAAAACCAGCCAGAAGCAAAGCATGTGGTTCAGTACATGTATGTGATTTTAAGGAGAGAATCACATGCAGTGAATGAAACAGTCCAACCCCACGTCCCACTGTCCCTCCTGCTGGCCAATGGACATGCACTCCCTCCACCCCAGAACACTCTTCTCTTGCCTCCTCCCCTCTGCCCTCAGCAGACCCTTCATTGGCCGCCAAATGTGCCAGCTTTTGTGTTTCCTTCTGCACCATTCCCACAGAGTCCATGCGCTGACTAAGTGCAAAAGGGGTGGCATTAATGTTTCAATCAATCTAGTGGATGACGGACAAGAGGAGATTGTGGGGGCAGGATGTGTTTCATGAGGTAGATGCTGCACAATGTGGAAAAATATATCCCCTTACCCCATGTAAGCCCTCAGTCACTCATGGGGGCAACATGGCTCTGCACTAGCAAAATATCTGGCACAAATCCAAGCCGCCCAGTATAACCCCAGAGATGTTACATTTGGCCAGGTTCTGGAAAAGATTTATTCTGAAATTCTAAGTTGCAGGCTTTGTGAGGTGTACAGTACAGCACTTCCACAGCATCAGGCTTCACAAAGCCAGTTCATGCTCAGTGGTGGGCCCAGCCTGCCCTAACAACCGGTTCTCCGGAAGTGGGCGGGGCCAGGCTGGGTCAGGGGGTGGGACTAGGGTCAGGGGGTGAGGTGGGGAGGGCACGCCACCTTAACCCTTGGTTTACCAAAAAAATTGTATCACTTGTGACGGCATCAATCAGTATTAAGCCCCTGAGATCAGTGTAATTTATTCCTATGCATTACACTTTGTTGTGCTCTCAGGGGGAATGTGTGCCACAAATAAGAACATAAAAGCATAAGAAAAGCCTCCACTGGATCACACCAAAGACCCGTCTAGTCCAGCTTCCTGAATCACACAGCAGCCCACCAGCTGCCACAGGGAGCACATATGACACTTGCAGCCAGGTGCCTAATACAGCAGACACACCACAAGTTCCACTGGCGGTACTCATACCACTGGTTGAGAAACATTGATCTACAGTTTTGGACCAGAGTCTGTGGTGTCCTCTGCAGGCTGAGGTTTGCCTCTAAGCCACTATTTAAGGCTACAATCCTGTCCACACTTTCCTGTAAGTAAGCTCCATTAACTGTGATGGGACTTACCAGTACTTCTGAATGGTCATACATAAGATTTGGGCTCTTGCTGGGAATATAACACTTGCATCCAGGTGCCTCAGTACCAGCAGACAACCTCAAGTTCCACTGGGGGTGCTCATACCACTGGTTGAGAAACACTGATCTACAGTTTAGGACCAGAGTCTGTGGTGTCCCCTCTGCAGGTTGAGGTTTGCCTCAAAGCCACTACTTAAGGCTACAGTCCTGTCCACACTTTCCTGTAAGTAAGCTCCATTGAATATAATAGGACTTCTGAGTAGTCAAGCAAAGGACTGAGCTCTTAGTAACCAGCCTCTGGCTGCAATCCTATTCACTTTCCTGAGAGTAAGCTCCACAGACTCTAATGGGACTTACTTCTGAGTAGCCAAGAATAGGATTGGGCTCTAATGCTGCACTTCTCTGCACACTTTCCTGGGAGTAAGCTTCATAGATTGAAATGGGATTAACTTTTGAGTAGTCAGGCATAGGATTACAAGCTCTTAGAAACCAGCTTCTTTCCAGGGAGTAAGCTTCACTATTATAATGGAACTTACTTCTGAGTAGACAGATGATTGGGCTTTGAGGCTGCACTCCTATCCCGACCCGGGAGTAAAACCTACTGACTTTAATAGGATTTACTTCAGAGTAGGCAGTGGACTGGGCTCCTGGGGGGGGGCAGGATGGGAACTGGGGCTATTTCTTCAGGTGCCCCCCATGCTGCTTCCCCACAATTTCAGGTGGAGAGATTTCTCATAGGGGCAGGATGAGGTGGGGAGATCTCTTGGGGTGGGCAAAAGGTCTACAGTGTGGATAGCATTGCAGCCTGAGCCCAATCCTAACCATGTCTACTCAGAAGTCAATGGGGCTTACTCCCAAAGTCAAGTCAATGGGGCTTACTCCCAAAACTGTGTGGTCAGGATTTTAGCCTTACAGTCCAATCCTATGCAGGCTTACTTAGAAGTAAGTCATTCTAGTCAGTAGGGCTTAATCCCATGTAAGTGTGGATATGATTGCAGCCTCAGAGCCCAGTCCTAACCATGTCTACTCAGTAGAAAGTCCCATTATAGTCAGTGGGCTTACTGTCAGGAAAGTAGACAGGGCTGGAGGGACAGGGCTGGAGGGAGAGATCCAATACTCTGCCAATCTCCTCAGAAGCAAGTCCCATTATAGTCAGTGGGCTTACTCTCAGGAAAGAGTGGATGGGAAAGTACCCCCAAATTCTAAGCTACTCAGAAGGAAATCCCATGATAGTCAATGGGAATTTCTCCCAGGAAAATGTGGCTAGGATTGTGGCCACAGGCTGCAGTCCTCTACTATACAGTGTGGCCTACTCCTGAGTAGTACTGGGTAGTACTGAGTAGTTCTCCATGCCTAGTACTGGGCTGCAAAGGCACCCGGGGAGGCAGGCAGGCTTGCTACTATCACTCACCTAAGGCTCCCAGATATTTCTATGCTGGCTTCTGTATTCCCTCCCAAGGACCCCTTAGTAAAGCTGTCCATCAAATGCCTGATTCAAAAAAAAAACTCCATCCCAGAGAGGCTGCCTCATTTGCATATGAGAAACCCATCATGCTTTGCAAACGGCACAAGGAAATAACTTCTGAAAACTTGCTAGAAATAAGGTTTTTAATCAAAATAAGATATTAACAAAGACAGGATTCCTGAATAGCCTCATTCAAAGGTTTGGGGCATGAAGAATTTCCTCACCCTGAATTGAAAGCATGGAGCTAATAGTGATGCAAACACCCCCCATCTCAGCAGTCAGAGTCTGAATGTGCTGTGGGATGGTGGCCGTGCCCTGACTGAATGAGGGTAAAGGGAACAGACTGTATTTTAAAATTAAAAAATAACCTTAGGGAGGGGAAAGAGGGGGAGAGAGAGAAGGGGAGGGAGTCTCAGAAGGGGAGGGAGGAGGAGGGAGTAGAGCTTCTCCTCTGGGAAAACAGACCCAGAGGCCCTTTAAGAGAAATTCTCACACACTTGCATGCAATTCAAACATGATGGCCTCCAATTAACAACTGGTTCGCTAATGTCAGCCCCAAATTAACAACTGGTTCTACAGAACCAGTGAGAACCGGCCTCAGCCCACCTGTGATCCTAAGTCTAAAGACACTGGAATAAACTGCACCCTCCAACCAGGGTGACCATATGACCTATTTTTCCAGAACATATCCTGGATTTTAGCCTTGGGTCCTAGAAAAAAAATCCACATTGTCCTCCGTTTCCTTGCAAGCAGGCAGCATGTAGTCTTAGAATCATAGAATCATAGAATCATAGAGTTGGAAGGGACCTAGTAGGTCATCTAGTCCAGCCCCCTGCTTGCAGCAGGAATTCCCCCTAGAGCATCTCCAACAGGTGCTCATCGAGCCTCTGCTTGAAGATCCCCAGTGAGGGAGAGTCCACCACCTCCCTTGGCAATCTGTTCCACTGCCGAACCGCCCTCACCGTCAGGAATTTTTTCCGGATATCCAACCGGAATTTCCTCTCTTGCAGTTTGTACCCATTGGTTCTAGTCCTGCTTTCAGAAGCAGCTATGAACAAATTGGCCCCTTCCTTCCTATGACAGCCCTTCAGGTATCTGAAGAGGGCAATCATGTCTCCTCTCAGCCTCCTCTTCTCCAGGCTGAACATCCCAAGTTCCCCCAACCTTTCCTGGTAGGGCTTCCCTTCCATCCCACTGATCATTCTTGTCGCTCTCCTCTGGACTTGCTCCAGTTTGGCTGCATCTTTCTTCAAGTGAGGTGCCCAGAACTGAACACAGGACTCAAGGTGAGGTCTGACCAATGCAGAATAAAGAGGAACTAGAACTTCTCGTTATAGTTCTCTGGAAGCTCCAGTCCTCTTAATGCAACCTAAAATGGCATTTGCCTTCTTTGCAGACACATCACATGCTGACTCATGTTCAGCTTGTGATCCACTGCGACTCCAAGATCCCGCTCACATGTTGTGCTGCCAAGCCAAGTAGCCCCCATTTTATACCTATGTTTGTGGTTTTTATTGCCTAAGTGCAGAACCTTCCACTTCTCCCTGTTGAAATTCATTCTGTTTGTTACAGCCCAGGATTCCAGTTTATCCAGAGCCTCCTGGAGGTTTCTCCTATCTTCTGATGTGTTTGCTACTCCTCCCAGTTTGGTGTCATCTGCAAATTTGATCAGGCTCCCCCGTATCCCTTCCTCCAAGTCATTGATGAAAATGTTAAAGAGAACCGGTCCCAAGACAGAGCCTTGGGGTACCCCACTAGAAACTGACCTCCAGGTTGACACAGAACCATTTACTAAAACCCTTTGAGTGCGGCCATCGAGCCAGAATTATTAGTAAGTTTAAAACTATTGTGTGGAATTAATTACGTACAATTTATGAATTAGAAGAAGGCTACAAGCTGCCTGCTCAAAAGGAAATGGAGGACAAGGAAGATTTTTTTCCCCAGGACATGTCTTGAAAAAAGAGGATATATGGTCACCCTGGGGGTGTCCAAATGTTTTGTCAAGAGGGCCACCATCTCTCTGATACTGTCAGCACAATCTTAATCATGTCTACTCAAAAGAAATCCCCACTCTGTTCAATGGGTCTTACTCCCAGGAAAGCGACTTTAGGATTGCAGTGTCTGTTGTCGGCCAGAAAAATTATTTACATTTTAAATTTGAATAAATGTACATACATTTACATATAAGAGTGTAGTAGCGACAGATCTGGAGGATTATAAACCTTGCTCAAGTGCTGGATGAAGGTTGTCTTGCTGTGGACTGCATTGAGGCTCACCATGGGCCACATCTGGCCCCCGGGCCAGAGTTTGGACATCCCTCCCTTAACTCTACCCCTTACCACCATGCTCCAAAGATTGCTGTTCCAAGGGCTATCAGTAGGGGAAAAAATTGACAGCTTTGGAACCGGACCGCCTTTGAATAGTCATAATACCAGTAATCATCAGTCTCGTAAGATGGAGTTGGGAAGGTTGTGATGGTTATGATGGTGCTACCAGGCAAAGTAGCATGGACTGCAGATGCTAGAATGATGCCTTCCTTGCCCTTTTCTGAATCCAGTTTAGCAAAGGAGGAGACTGGACCGACACTGACTTTGCTGTGGTCTCCAGTGGTATTCTGGATTTTAGAAGCCGTTTCTGTCCCATTGCAATAGCTGCCATTGCAACATGAGCCCCACTGGTGGATCTCAATGGGGCCAAAAGATTGACTCTTTGGGGCAATACACGGTGACCTTCGGCAGGTTTTCATGAGCACTGACATGAAGAGGGGTCCTGTGGGGAGAAGGAAAAAAGGGAGACATGGAATGTTAGGAGACAAGGATGGAGACCCAAAATGCAGTGTGACATCAGAGGACGTCTATCCCATCCCATCCCATCCCATCCCATCCCATCCATCCTTTCTTTCTTTCTTTCTTTCTTTCTTTCTTTCTTTCTTTCTTTCTTTCTTTCTTTCTTTCTTTCTTTCTTTCTTTCTTTCTTTCTTTCTTTCTACCTACCTACCTACCTACCTACCTACCTACCTACCTACCTACCTACCTACACCATCCTGGAAAGAAGGGCAGTACAAGTGTCCCTCGTTATCCACTTGGGTTCTGTTTCAGAACTTCCAATGGAAAAAAAGGGAAAAATAGGTTTAAAGACCACTTTCCACGTTTCTTGCTCCTCTATTGATCCTAATTGAATAAGATACTGACTCAATATCTGCAGGGGTTGATTCTGGGACTGAAATATGGAACAATTGCTTATATCTTCAATAAGAATTAGAACATGGATCTTCAGGTCTCAGTCCAACTCCCTAACCACTACACCATCCTGCTGAGGTCCATCCTTGCCCACCCACATCTATATCCCATTTGCCATGTATCCAGGTTGTCAATGGCAAAGAAGAATTTGGCCCCACAACTGCCTGCTCCAGACTCACCTGTTTTGATGTTGATGTGGCCGTGATAGCACTTGGTGTAGCCGTTCCTGCACATCATTCTCCCCAGTGATTCTTTGGGATCCAACATGAGGCCTGAATAACACTGTGTAGAACCACTTTCTTCCAGCTCTTAAATAACAATCAAAGAAGAGTGAAGAGCTTGTAAAACGTTTCTTGTCCTACAGCACTTTGATCTCAGGTTGGTTTGTAAGGATCACTTTCCCTGGGTAGCAGTGGTACTCAGGCATTTCAACTCAGGACCCCTTTTCAAACTTAAAAATCAGTCCAGGACCCTCTGTCAAACTTACTGGGATGCACCTCCATGTCTACTTGGATGTAACACCCGCTGCGTTCAATTAGACTAAGGGCAAAATCCAAAGCAGTTACGGGTCCATGCAGTTACGTCACCCTCTAGTGTTATTTTATGGAAAGTCTGCTTATCTGCTCCATCACAAAGGGCTTACTGGTAATCTGACTAGGTTATGGGCCATACCTACAATCCAGAGTAACTATGGGAGCACGTAAGAGACATTACGTGCACCTGTAGTTCCAGCACCACCTAGTAAAAACCTATGGGAAATTCATATTGCAATCCAGAGTAAATTGTTCTTATACTGGAGCAAATCCCCGTAGTTATTCTGGATTGCACCCTTAGTCCCAGTAAAGTCCAGTACCAGATTCAATGATGGTGAATCCCACCCTCTTGTGAGCCCCTCGACCTGAGTTTGCAATCCCCCAAAGGGGTTCTGATTCTGACCCTCACTTTGAATACCACTGCTTTGTAGGGCTATCCTGTTTTTTCCCTCCTATCATGCTGCTTGGCAGGCAGAAATTCAACACCTACAGTTGAAGAATCATGCCCCAAAGTGCTTCTCCTGCTGAACGTCTACATGTCAGGCAGCTATTAAAGTAGGGTTGCCAAATACTGTTGGTAGATATGTCCCAAAAAAACAGGGACAATCCCAACTGGGGGGACTGTGTTCAAATACTGGCAAATAGGACTGTCCCGAATTATGGCAATCCCATATTAAAGGTACAGGAGCCCTGGTAGAAAAAAAAGAGTTGGCAGCCCATTCATAGGAGTCATAGGAGCCATAGGAGGCTGTTTTATAAGGACTCCAACCCTTACATGAGACTGTCCCAAAAAGCTGGTAGCCAAATGTTGAGAAAGGAACATTACCTGTGTCCTCTCCAGGGCTCCAGGGGACATCTCTGCTCATTTTCCAATTGCAAAGGTCCCTGACGCAGTAACTCACGTTGGACATTACAGTGAAGTGTGGATCGCCTGAACTGTTGGATCCTGCCCCATCAAGTTTATTGTTGGCGCATCCTCTGTGAGTCACTAACAGAAATGTTTGGGCTGAAACAGGAGGGAAATAGAGAGAAAACTGGTCAGTGCAGTGGCAGGAAGTTACCCAGGTTTTCCGGTGACAAATGTCATTCCGGAGGGATTGTTTGCAGCATGGCCACCACAGTAGTGTTGCCATAAATCCCAAAAAATCCCCATTTTTGAGGATTGTGTTCACATACCGGAAAATAGGACATAGGGTCCTGGCCCAATTTTGTGGAAGAGAATTATGGCAACCCTAATGCAAGGCAACCAGACCACTTGCACCTTGTGGCTACTCCCTGGCATTCTGGAAGACTCGACTTCTAAACCCAGGTGGTTACACATACCCATTGTGGCTTGTATTGATGGACTTTTATTCCAGAAATCTGTGCAATCCCCTTTGAGAGGCATGTCGGCCAGATGCCATCACCACATCCTGTGGCAAGGAGTTCCACAGGCTAATTACACGCTGGGTCAAGAAATGCAATGTAATGCATTTCCTTTTGTTTTTTTCCTAACTTACCTGACGGTTTGAGTAGATGTCTCTTGTACTGGTGTTGTGCAAGAAGCAGAAGAACTGTGGCTGCAATCCTCAAGACACTTTCCTGGGAGCAAGACCCACTGAACACAATGGGTCTTACTTTTGAGTAGACATGGTTAGGATTGTGCTTATCTCAAGTACCTTTTTTCTAGACTGAAGAGCCTTTCTTAATAAGGGAGTTGTCCCAGCCTTCAAAAGATTTAGGCCCACCTTGCAGAGCATTTCGTTTTTACTTACCTGTGGTGAGTGTCACCTGTGCCTCCACGCAGGCATCCTGGACGTCGGTGCATGTAATTATTTTTTCCCCTATAGATACTTCTGTTGGAATCTCAACCTGGGAACCATTCTGAATGACAGAACTGGAGCTATGACATCTCAAGGCAGAAATCCCTAAAGAAAAGCCGCAAAATGGACAAATAAAAAATAGAGTCACTGTAGAAGTAGGGTTGCCATATACCGGTATTCTGAAAAACAGGGACAATCCTAATTTTGGGGGACTGTGTTCACATACTGGCAAATGGGACAGAGGATCCTGTCCTGATTTTGTGGAAGAGAATTCTGGCAATGAGGAAGAGAAGTCTATGTT
This sequence comes from Cryptoblepharus egeriae, assembly GCA_030015325.1. Taxonomy (NCBI): domain Eukaryota; kingdom Metazoa; phylum Chordata; class Lepidosauria; order Squamata; family Scincidae; genus Cryptoblepharus; species Cryptoblepharus egeriae. Next base: position 4,036,662 of record JAREYC010000014.1, read on the forward strand.
GAAGACTACTTTCACACGCCCAAGAATCATAGAATCCTAGAGTTGGAAGGCACCTAGTAGGTCATCTAGTCCAACCCCTTGCATGTAACAGGAAATCCTCCTAGAGCATCTCCGACAGGAAACTCCCATATCTTATCACTTCATGTGTTACTAATCCCCATTCATAATTGATAAGATTATTTGGGAAGATGTACTTAGGCCTTGTACGAAAAGATTTCCAGGATCTGTCCTGGCAGCATCTCAGGGTTGGGCTGGGGACGACCCCTTTCTAAAACCCCAAAGAGCCACCATCAATCATTTTTGACACTCTAGAAGTGCGGTGTACATATGGTGCTCACGAGCCACATGCAGTTATTTGATATATAATGTGCAACCCTTGGAAATACGTTGACCGCTAAAAACTCTTCTTTGCATCACAGTTCATATAAAAGGGAGATAAGACATTTTCAAGCTTTATAAATAGGGACCTGCAAAAGGTGAGGTTGTTTTGGGATAACACCCCTTTATCAGGAAAAACAACCTCACCTTTTGCAAGTCCCTATAAATTATTTGCCGGGTATGAGCTGAATCCACATCTCTCTTGCAGTTCTGAATCTGAAGTTTATCATACGTGACCATTAACAAAATCTGAAGTTTATCTGAAGTTTATCATATGTGATCATTCCAAGAACTCTCATGAATACCAATTTCTGCAGATAATGAAATTTGCAGAGGACTCACAGACCCTCCTGTTCATGACCAGAAAGCATGTCCTTAAATTAGGGTTGCCATATGTCCAAAAAAACAGGGACAATCCTGATTTTTGGGAACTATATTTATATACTCGCAAATGGGACAGAGGGTCCTGTCCCGATTTTGTGGAAGAGAATTATGGCAACCCTACTTTAAGTCCCTTTGGCACCTGCGTCAAGTCAAATCTGTGGGTGCTGAGTCCACAGATTAAGAGGGCTGACTGTATATGGTTGTAGATAAGTAAAGATGGCTTTAGTACCTGAGATGAAGAAGATCATGGCCAGCAATCCATACTGTGTCGGTGTTTTGGCTCTCCTCATCATCCACACCCAATGACTTTTCCAGCCACAGACGAGATTTCTCAGGAATGGCAGAGTAGAGAAAGTGGCAAGGACTGCGATTGGAGGCCAAGAGGAGTGTATGTTACTACATGCGCATGTGCTACCAAAGATTGGGTAATTCCAGAGTTGCGAAGTAAAAAACGGAAGAATGACCCAACAGTTTAGTTGAGAAGCTGTAAACAAAACAAAAACACACTGGAAAAGTGTGTATGTGTGAGTGAGTGAATGCATGCACGTACACAGATGCACATGCATGTGACAGTGTTAAATTATTAGAGCTGGAAAATATAAAAAAAATGGATTTTAGAAGAGGAATGATTTATTGAGTTGGGCACCTGGGGTAATGGACTGGTGTGGAGCCCACCTCCAGCTGTCCAAACATCTCCACCTTTCCTTCTCCTTCTTCTATATAAAGGGAAACTTAGCAAAAGAGAGGAAGAGCATGATGGGCTAGGGCAGGCTTGTCCAACCTGCGGCCTGGGGGCTGCATGCGACCCAGGTTGCCTATTGATGCAGCCCCCTGGAGACCTCCTGCAAACCCCCCTCTCTCTAGGGGGGAAGACTCCCAGAGCCCCTCAGGGTTATCCCCTAGCCACAGCAGCTCTTTAAATGCTTGCGCACGTACTTAAAAAAGTTGTGAGCATAATTTAAAATTTGGCACGGCTGCGCGCAGGACTCTGGGGCTTCCTCTCCTGTTCCTCCCCATTAGGTTGGGCCTCTGGCGAGCGGCCACTGCTTTACTGGTCACTGCCTACTCTCCCTCCCTCCCTCCCCCGCCAGGTTGGGCCTATGGCGGCCAGTCGCTGCTTTTCTGGTCAAGCCGGGCCACCTCTGCAGCCTCCAGTTGAGTGTGCGTGTGAGTGAGTGTGTGCATGAGTGTGTCCTTGTGTGTATGAGTGTGTGTGTCCAGTGGTGGGCTTCAGTGGATACTCACAGGTTCCACAGAATCCTTTGCTAATGAGCGCCTGGTTCTGAGAACCGGTTACTAATGGGACATACAACCTGTTGTTAATTTAGTTTATTAGGACATAGAACCTAATGTTAATTTATTGGAATCCCACCACTGTGTGTGTCCTTGTGTGTATGCTTGTGTGTGTGTGTGGTGTGTGTGTGTGTGTGTTTCCATGTGTGTCTGTGTGTGTGTCCATGTGTGTATGAGTCAGGATCATGCATGCTGATCCTGTGCAAAGTCATGTTTATTCAGGGGTAAGCCAATTAAGTCTGTGGAGCTTACACCTGAGTAAACCTTGACCATGTTGGCACCCAAAAAGGAGGACAGGGTCCTCCAATTTTTTTAAAGTCCAGATTTCCAGTGGAAAAGCCAGACTTTTGAGGGACCCTGTTTTCTATGGTTTTTTGGGGGGATGACCAGCTATCGTTAGTGTTTATGGGTGCAATCCAGAGTAACTACGGGGAGTCCTTGCTCCTGTGTAAGAACAATTTGCTCTGGATTGCAATATGAATTTTCCATAGGTTTTCACTAGTTGGTGCAGTAACTACGGGTACACGTAATGTCTCTTACGTGCGCTCGTAGTTACTCTGGATTGCAGGGTATGTGTGGCCCAAACTAACCCATCTTCTTCCAATGTGGCCCAGGGAAGCTAAAAGGTTGGACACCTCTGGGCTACAGTGAGTGTCACCCCCTTTTCTTCCCCATTTCCTCTTCCACTATGGCTGCAATCCTAAAGACACTTTCCTGGGAGTAAGATCCATTGAATACACTGGAGCTTACTTCTGAGTGAACATGTTTAGGATTATGCTCTACATCTCACTCTTTGTTTTCCAGTCCAATAAAGTCTGGCACATCAAACAATAGCCAGGATGAGGCCAATCCTATCACAGATGGAACATTCACATCTTTGAGTTGTTCGCATAGCGTTCGCATAGCTCGCAACCCATGAAATACACCTGAAGAAATGTTTGCCTTATGACATTTGAGCAATACTTAAAAAGTAGATGCCCAAACAGGATCTTGCTGTAAAAATGTTTGCAAAACCAGGAAATTTTTCAACTGGTCGATGCTGGCACAACTCAGGGGGCATCATTCCCCCAAAAGACGTGTTAATACTAAAACTCCAGAAGTCTTGATTCACATCGGTATGCAGAACTTTCTGTGATTTCCCACTGGTGTGGAGTCTGCTCTTCAGACCCTGGAGTGCCAGATTGCCCGATCCTCCACATCTTCAGGGCACAGGTTGACTCATGTCCTTATTAATACATCCTGCCATCTCTATCTGGTCACCCATGTGGCCATTGGCCTGTAATAAGAGGTTTTGGCCACAGTGGAAGGTGCTGCTCGGAGAATACAGCTAAAATCCTAAAGACACTTTCCTGGGAATAAGGCACATTGAACACTTACTTTAGAGTAGACATGGTTAGGATTGTGCTCTATGCCCATACCAGCAGGCTCTCTCTCTCTCTCTCTCTCTCTCTCTCTCTCTCTCTCTCTCATCACTTCAATTATTGATCTAATACTTAAAATGCACAATCCTAACTATGTCTATTCAAAAGTAATGGTCAGTGGTCCTTACTCTCAGGAAAGTGACTTTAGGATTATATTGCTGATGGATTGAAACATTTGTTGAATGCTTGAGTTAAAAAAAATACCCAATTTCCAGCGTAGCATATACATTTTCATGGCATGTAGATGCCTTTCTGTACCTATTCTACATGACGGATAAATTCAATCTCCTGGTTTTATTAAAAGGTTATGTCAGATGCAGGTTTCTGTTGTCTTGAGTGCTCCACAAGGCACTTATGGTGGGCCACCATATGGTAGGTAGGGTTGCCATATGCCACCGTATGGTTGCCATATGCCACCGTATGGTAGGTAGGGTTGCCATATGTCTGGAAAAACAGGGACAATCCTGATTTGGGGAGATTGTATTCACATACTGGCAAATGGGACAGAGGGTCCTGTCCTGATTTTGTGGAAGAGAATTATGGCAACCCTAAATACAGGAAGCTGGACTTGATGGTCCTTTGGCTGGATCCAACATGGGTCTTCTCATGTTCTTATGCGTACACACTGGAGTTCTTTGTACCAGCCTGGTGGGATTGTGGAATAAGCCAGTCTCATAATGGGTATTCTGAGTGACAATCATAGAAACAATGGGGGAGGAATGGTTTTTAATGGGCATGATGTGGTTGTGCGCAGAATGTATGGTTGTTCCAGTTTCAGCCCTGGACACTTTGAATCACCGCAATTAGCAATTCTGGGTTTTATATTTTCAAAAATATTGGTGGTCTGGCTATTTGTTGTTCCAGCAGCCATCAAAGCAGGCCTCTGTCAGTCTAGAAAGACTATGGTATTGTGCTCGGCGCTGCATACGCTGCATGTGAAGCACGAAAGCCTGGGTTGGATTGTTATGGAGGATAGGCTGTTACCCAAGCAGCAAATCCCCCCTCTCCACGCCACTGAATTAGTCCAATGGAAAGGCAGAGCCAAAACGATTGGATCCAGCTGCGTCGCAGAGCTGGGCTAAGGACAGGAGCTCACCCTGTCTTATGGGGCCGACCTGGGACTTGATCCCTGGCCTGATGGTTAACAAGCACAGTGTCTTAACCGCTTAATAGCAGGAATAGCAGACCACCTTCTTTCTCCTTCTTCGGCCCAGGGACATTTGACAATTCCTGGATATCCTGTACCCTGTTTCTGGGACATCTTAAAACTAACACAGTGAAGAAATTCATTGTAGTTGTGAGTTGTGGGATGAAGCAGACATCACTGGACAATTGTTGACCAACATAGAAAATCAATTCCATATTACAAGAATTATTTGGCAGCATATTTTTGGGATCTTATACTTTTGTTTGGCATAAGTGAGTAGGGGAGGCAGCTGATGCATTAGAACTATGGCAAATCCAGCCTGAGGACCAGTTGTCATACTTTGGGGAACTTACATTTTTGTTTTTAATTTCAGAAAACTGTTCCATATAGCATCAAATCATTTGCATATTATAAAAAACAAATAGTTTATTAACTTAAATAATATTCACATACAAATATAAAAATATCATAGCAGAACTGGGAACATGATGTTCCAAAGAGCTTCAGGAAGAGAAAACAAAGAGGGAGTTTCTTGGCACGGCTCTCTGTGTTGAAGGGAACAACTGGACTTTTTCCGAGAGTATCTATAGGGGAATGATCTGGATGCACCTTCCGGGATTTCAAAGTGAATGAGCCAAATCCTTGGTCAGGAGATAAGGTCAAAGAGTCCGTCGCAGCAGTTGATAATAAATAATAATGTGGAATGTTTCTCATTTGGATGTCTGTTTGGTGGGATGAGGTTTGCAATCTGGGGTCTTCGAACTTAAGAGTGTCCAGCACCCCTGATTTGTTTAGACCCAGCTGAGAACCAAACCCAGGAGTATTGAGCTTTGCACCCCTCTGGCCACAAGGTGCCACTAACCTCCCTTATACTTAACAATACATTAACTGTCCCTTCTGAACAATGCATTAATCCAATGCATAGAAAATAAGATTTAGGGCACAAACCTATCCATGTCTACTCAGAAGTAAGCCCCAGTTTGTTGCAGCCATGGAGGAAAAAATAATAGTTGGGTCTGGGGTCTGATCAGTCCTGGCCCAGATTAAGTCCTGGTTTTGTGGTTGAAAGTCAGGCATTCCTCAAGAGAGTAAAAATGCAATTGAGAGCAAGAGACCCGTTGAAAGCAATACATTTTGGGAGGTAACTTGGTGGCCGGCTAGACTCCTGGCAGAAGGTTTCAATGTCCCATTGCCGATCCTGCTGTTGCAGAGGTCACCGATGCAGCATTGACTGTGTACGGCACCCAGGTTCTTGTAGACGGAGGTGTAATTACTGTTGCACCAGGACGGAGAAGCACAACCCTTGATGATGGAGTATTCTTTAGAGATGCCTGAGTGAGGAAATGAGCAATGATGTTATTTATTAAAGGGGGACAACACCATCTAGGGTCATGACATTTACTAAGAATGAGCCACATGGTCCCTGTCCTGAGAGTAGCGTTTGCCATAATTCTCTTCCACAATATAGGGACAGGACCTTCTGCCCCATTTGCCAGTATGTGAACACAATCCCCCCAAATCGGGATTGTCCCTATTTGGGGGTATATATAGCAACCCTACCCAAGATATGTCTCTGTGGACATTCCCTGCCATTCATATTTAAGGGCATGTGGAATCTGCACATAGCTTTTCACCCATTGTTTGTACCCCTCCAGAAACCCCAAAAACACAGAATCACCCCCCACGGCACAGAAGATCCTTCTTTGCCATTTTCATAAGACTGCACATGTTGCTTTCAAATCCCTCTGCTCTGTTCTGCTTCTGTCCCTTTTGGGAGGAAAAAATGTCCCCTGAGCTTAGGAAATGGCAAGCAGGGAGGAGATACACACCGTGAAGTCCCGAAGCCTCATAGCACTGGGTCATGGGGCCTTGGCATTGCACTTTGGTGACATTCTTTGGGGAGCAACCATGTGTAGCATTTCCCTCGCAACTGTAACATTTGATCCCATTCAAAGGCAGTGGATCAGTCATATAGTCTGGAAATTAAAAAAACAAAAACAGACATTTCCAATAGTGGGGCCAGGCTGGAGGGTTGACCCTAAAATTTGGGGCTGTCATGGCAAGTCCCAGTTGTGTAGCTTAGGATGGATCACAGAGATGCTGTGATCCTAAGCAGCTTGCCGTTGGGAGTCCAGGGTGACCATATGACTGGAAAAACCTGGATTTGTCTGGATTTTTAGCCTCCTGTCTGAGTGTCCTACATTTGAGTGGGTAGGAATTTTGGCCTGGGGGTTCAGGAATTTTGGGTTTGGCATCTGGTCACCCTGGCTGGGACGAAGCAATGCTGCTTGAGCAACCACCACTGGGATCCTGACCCCCCTTTGTTTGCAGTTAAGCCAGTTGGAGCCCCTTTAATCCCCTCTCTGCAACCCTCTCCTCTTACCCCGCGTGTCATTGTTGCACCGACTGGAGTTACAGCACTTGATAAGGTGGAAGCTCTTCTGACTGTGGAAGCCCAGGGCGTCCTGGCAATGAGACAGTTGGCCACAGCCCTTGATGCGCTGTTCATCTGCGGGAAAGTCTATGGGTCAGGAAAAAACAGTGGCAATGAATACAAACCTTCACCTTCGGGTGGTGCTCCTTCCAAAGAGATAGCAAAGCAAGGAACTTGGGTAGAAGGATACGCCATCCAATCTAATGCACACCATGATTTTAAAAGGCTTGAGATTAAACAATGTCTATGTAATGCACAGTTGTAAAGTAGGTACACAATTTAATTTTACTACATATAATGAGTTATATGGTAACAATAAAATGGCAATGGATTTATTATGATTTTTACATCATTGCACTACTCTATATACAACAATGCGTTTATGTTACATTTTAGTCATAATATAGTAAACTGTTAAACAAAAACTGACCTATACTTATAATCAAAATACCTGTATCTACTTAAATCTAATGTGCCATCGAATCTAATGCGCTCCTCAATTTTGGAGACAGACCCTTATATCCAGAGCAGTATTATTAGATGTGTTATTAGTTATTCAGTGCATTATTAGATGCGTTGACGGATCTTATATTTACATCGCTTCAGCTACGATGCCATCTAGTGGAAACCTATGGGAAATTCATATCACAACCTATAGTAAATTTTACATGCGTCAACACATCTACTAATGTAATTGCTCTGGATTGAGCCCTCACAGCACAATCCTACTCATGTCTACGGAAAAGTAAGCCCCATTGTATTCAGTGGGTCTTACTCCCAGGAAAGTGTCTTTAGGATTGCAGCCTAAATTTGGCTGGAAAAGTGAGTTATATTTGAGTAAATAGGAGACTTCTTGAGTGGAAACCACCACTGTCTCTCTCAACATATTTGCTTATATGTTATAAGCCCTCTTTGGATTAAGTATTACTCTATCAAGAGGTACAAGTGAGCCTAGAAGAACGAGAGGCACTCACCTTCTGGAGCAGTGAAGGACGTGATGTCCACACAGGTGTCCTCGGGTTTGGCACAGTTCATCATAACTTGGGGGGACTTAAAGCAGGTCTGGTCAGCTGAGCTACAGGAATAGCACTGCAAGACATTTTGCCGGAAACCTCGAGCCATAAGAATATCCATGACTGCAAGAGGAGAAAGAGGGGGAGATGAAATTAGGACCATCCCGCACAATCCTAACCATATCTACTCAAAAGTAAGCCCTATTGTGTTTATTTGGGCTTACTCCAAGGAGAGTATATATGATTGCAACCTCACTCCAAGCACAATCCTAATCATGTCTATTGTGTTCAGTGGGTCTTACTCCCAGGAAAGTGTCTTTAGGATTACAGCCAGTGGTGGACTTCAGGAGGTTCCCACAGCTTCTATAGAACCCTTTGCTAATAAGCGCCTGGTTATTAGGTTAAATTAGGTTATTGGGACATAGGCTGCAATCCTAAAGACACTTTCCTGGGAGTAAGACCCATTGAACACAATGGGGCTTATTTTTGAGTAGATGTGGTTAGGATTGTGCTCATAGAATCTGTTGTTAATTTATTTGAATCCCACCACTGATTACAGCCTCAATTAAAGAAATTAGTTGATTCCCTGCATAGATTTTACTTTTCATTTTCATATTTGTATACCACTCTTCTTCCTTCCGATTCTTCAGATCAGGATGGTGTACGAGTTCCTCCCTTCTATTTTTCTTCCTCACAACAACCCTGTGAGGTAGGCATGGCTGAGACTGACTGGCCTGTCACCCAGGAAGCTTCGTGCTTAAACAAGATTTAATGATATATTTTCCCCAGAAATATGGTTCCTGTGTTGCAGTTTTTTAAAGTTGAACCAACGTTGTCAGACCCTACAATCCAGAGTAACTACAGGAGCACGTAAGAGACATTACATGCACCTGAAGTTACTGCACCACCTAGTGAAAACCTATGGAAAATTCACATTGCAATCCAGAGTAAATTGTTCTTACACTGGAGCAAGGACTCCCCATAGTTACTCTGGATTGTGCCCAGAATGTATTTATGGACTGACCGTAGGATGTCCTGTTGTTGCAAAGGTCTGTCTTGCAGTGTTCCTCCGTCAAGAAGACAACTTGGTTGTTTAGAAGGTGGGAGATGGAATTGTTGGGTTTACCACTCATGTCACAACCCTTTAGGAAGTACTCAGAGGTCTTGGGTGCTATAAGAGGAGGGGGTTTAAGACAAATGAAACATTCCTTAAAACATTCACAAAGTGACCTCCGCTTTACATTCCCTTTAAGTTCATATATATATATATATATATATATATATATATATATATATATATATATATACACACACACACACACACACACACACACACACACACACATACACACTCAAGGTGACCATATGCTGGCACCCAAAAAGTAGGACAGGGTCCTCGAAAAGTCCAGATTTTCTGCTGCAAATCCGGACTTTTTTTTTGGAGGACCCTGTCCTCGTTTTTTGGTGCCAGCATATGGTCATCCTTTACTCAGAGTAAGCTCATTGAGTCAGAGTAAGCCCATTGATTCATGAGTAAAGGTCACCCTTTACTCAGAGTAAGCCCATTGACTCATGGAGGATAGGGCTTACCTGAGCTGGAGGCTGGAAGGTGGTCTGTGGAGGCTGGTGGGGGCAGTTGGGGGCACTTATGAGCAGTAGCCGCAGCATGGTGGCTAAGTCTTGCCATCTGTGGCATCCATGGTTTTTAAAATGCATGCACAGCCTGCAGGCTACATAGCACATGAGTGCTGGAAACAACACTTCCTAATCCGGCCGTGCGCACCTCCATCACTAGGTTGGGCAAGGTTATCCGGAGGCGTGCATCTTCTGGGGGGTGGGAGGTAAGTGACTCCCCCAGAATTGGCCAGACAGGGGCCCTCTGGACCAGACAATCCGGTCCATAGGGCTAAATCCAGACAAGTCCGGCCAATTCCGGCTTTATGTATATACTGGATTCACTCCCACTATTGCATTAATCCCATCATGCTGCTTGTCCTGAAGCAACTAGTAATCAGATACGCTGCCTCTGTGCAGGGAGGTTCTATAGGCAATCATTACTATTTAATTGTTTATTATTAAAACAATCTCCATGTTTATAAGCCTCTTTCACAATAAAAGCCAATTATTCCAGGACAAGTACTCTTTTTTAGCCTTATGACCTGGGAAAAAAATCTTCATTGACCTCCTTTTCCTTGTGAGCATGCAGCATGAAGCCTGCTTGTAATTGATAAATTATATGCAATAAATTACTGTATATATAATAGTTTTAAATTTAATAAAAAGCAATAAAATATTTAAATTAACCACATGAAAACAATATCTGTGAGTGTTTTTAGCATTTATTTTTTCATGTCCTACACTTTTCTTGGGTTCCTATATTTTGGGGGCTATGTCCACTTTTTTTGGGTTATGACACTTGTAAGCCCAAGGGGGCTTACAGTGGAAAATATCCATACACATATCCATAAGCTACCTAATAACTAGAGGAGGGTGATAATTGGTTGTTACATTTCTTCTCCTCTTCCTCATATTGGCCCATATTGCTTTCAAAAGGTATCTAAATTAGCTACCTTCATCCCATCATGTAGCAGTGAGTTTCACAAGCTAATTTTGGGCAGGGTGACCAAATGCCTGAACCAAAAAAAAAAGAGGACAAGGTCTTGGATTCCTCTCTGCCTGGCCTTTCTGGCGGACAATAGCACGTTTGCCTACTCATGAGTAAAGCCACGATATTGGGCACTTTCATATAGAGCTCAATGCATATTTTTTAGTTTTAGTTTTTTGGCCGCATTTTTTGATAGGAAGGAGATATTTCAAAAATGATTTTTGCTTTGGATTCTGTTCTTCAATATGAACCCAGCCACATATGACCTGATGGGGTACTCCACACCATTGCAAGGTTCCAAAATGAAGCCAAAGTAGAGGACAATGAAGCCCTTTTGGAGGACATATGGACAGAAGGCTAAAAAAAATCCAGAAAAATCTCGTCATATGGTCACCCTGATTATAGGTGCAATCCTAAGCATGTCTACTCAGATGCAAGTCCTATTGTGTTCTATGGGACCATAGGTCCATATCCTAAAGTCAAATTAAGCCCTTTGCTCCGGAGCAGTTAAGGTGACTTTCCATAAAATAACACTAGAGGGTGACATAACTGCATGGACCTGTAACTGCTCTGGATTTTGCTCTTACACCCAAGGTGTGTATAGGATTTCAGCCCATTGTCTATGATGGAATCAACTACCTGCCAATTTCATTTGGATGTTCTCTGCATTCTGAAAAGTTCTCCCTCCAGTTTCTCTCCTCCGTTCTTCATTTTATGAAAAATTGTGACTCTAGCAAATGTTATAATTCCAGTAATATTTCCCCCCACCGCACTCCCCAGTTGCCCACCTCCTGTGAAACTCACCAGCCAGTGTTGTCATGACTGTGGTGCGGCATCTGTCCTGATACTCTCCGCACATCTCTGTTTCCTGGCAGTCGCTGCCATCGCAAGAATAGCACTGAAGGCTAAAGACTGCAAGAAGAAACCAGGAAGGTACACATTGAGAATCCTGAGTTTATGAAAGACACAGTGATTCCATGCTGCTTTATGTGGTACGCAACTCTGGCCACCCCATCTCAGTAGGAGAGCAGCATGTGGAAGTGCGTATGTGTACACGCATGTGCAACCAAAAGGAAGCTGTTTCTTCTCTGCCCGTTGAACTCTTGCCCATTTCTTGACTTGAAGTTCTCTGCCATATTTGATCAGGGATTTCCCCAGTTCCGTTGTCTGAAAATCTGGAGCCTGAATTGGAACACATTTTGCTGTGAAATCACTTTTTACAGTCCCGAGTAATTAAACAACATTAGGAGCTGCTACTATTTGGCTGGGATTTTCTTCTGCAGCACCGATAATATCACCATTTCCAGTTGCTCCAGTGATTAGAAAAGGTGTTTGGGTTTTGTGACCCAAGAAAAGTGCATTGAATCCAAGAGCTGGATTTCCACATCTCCATAAATCAATCAACAGAATTTACGATATGCTTTTCAATTAAAAGTTCACAAAGTGGTTCACATCTCCATGCTCTCACCACTAGACTCCAATCCTTTCCAACAGGCAAGGCTGAAACGAAGCAATGGCATTCTAAGCAACTAACAATGCCATTACTCTAGAACGGTGATTTTCAACCAGTGTGTCATGGCACACACTGGGAGTGGTCCACAAGTGAGCCGTGAGAGTTTGGACAATTTATTAATTTTATTAAACATCAATTATTAATAGGAATTGATGAATACATCAATTACTATACATCCTTTTATTATTATAATAAAATTCCAGTATTGACATCCATCAGACTATGTTTTCATGCTCAGCGCTGTATGCGCCGTACAAAGGCCTGGGTAGATTGATATGGAGGATAGGCTGTTTCAAGCAGCAAATCCCCCTCTCCATGCCACTGAAATAGTCCAGTGGAACGGCAGAGCCAATACGATGGGGTCCAGCTGCGTTGTAGTTCTGGGCTAAGGACTGGAGCTCACCCTGTCTTGTGGGGACCCAGGTCTTGAACCCTGGCCTGCTGGTTAATAGGCAGTGTCTTAACCACTTGTACCACCCACAGCCCTGGGTTGATTAATAAAATAATCTTTTAAATAATACAGCAATTACTGATAGGAATTGATGAATACATCAATTACTATACATCCTTTTTATTATTATAATAAAATAATCTTTTAAATAATACATTGATGATTAATAGGAATTGATGAATACATCAATTATTATACATCCTTTTTATTATTATAAAATAATTTTTTTAAATAATTCATCAATTATTATACATACGATTATACATCTACATCAATTATTGAGGAATTGAACCCCCTACCAGCAGTGTGGTGTGCCATGTCAATTGGCCAAATATTGATGGTGTGCCTTGACAATTTTGGCACCTGGTTGGTGTGCCATGAGATGCAAAAGTTTGAAAATCACTGCTCCAGAACTCAGGTCCTTTGATATGCTACCCTCAGGGTGACCATATGGTAAACCTCAAAATGTAGGACATTTGGAGGACCTTGTCCTACATTTTTTAAATGTATTTACATTTTGTCCTACATTTTGCCCTACATTAAAAAAACACTCCCTGGGGGCTTACCTTGACTGCAGGCAGCTGTGTGGAGCCTCTTTAAGCCCCCCCAGCTGGCTGGGGGGAGGCTGCAATGGACGGAGGAGCCCTGCGGGTTGCTTTAAAGCCCCCCAGCCAGCTGGGGGGAGGCTGCAGAGGCGCGGAGGAGCCGCACAGGTGTTTTAGCCCCCCCAATGGCCGGAGGAGACTCGGTGAGGCTGCAGAGGAGGCGAGGGGCTGGAGCATGGACAGGACTTCCAGCCTAGGGCCAATCAGGAGGCAGGAGAGAGACCTATGCGCATGCAACTTAAAATGGTGGTGCCCATGTGCGCCGCTTTCCAGACACGGCAAGGGGTTTCCCTATTGTGCCAGACCCCCCTGCCATTTCTGGAGGTGTCCGGGCATTTCCAGACCTATGGACAGTCTGGCTATCCTTCCATGTGTGCTCTCACTGTAAACTCCAAGGGCTCCCCTCCAAGGGCTAAGGCGAGAACCCAGAAATCCTGACACATAACCATCTACTTGTCAAGCTAATAATGACTCATTCCTTCCTTGGTACATGCCTGATTTGTGGCTGGTCACCCCGGCAGACCTGGTTGACTCACACCACTGAGATGAAATCCAGATCTGCAGGGGAAGTAAAGGGGGATGACTGTGACCCGAATCTACATTTTTCGTCCCAAATGCTGAAGTCTCCTCCTAAGACCATTGCATCCCCTGGAGTACTCTCACCCTAAAATAGGGAGGGATGGAAAGGGGAAAAAACTTTCTCCATTTTTGGATGGAGTGAATGGCATTTATCTTCACCATCCTATCCTGGAATCAACATATTCCATTATTTTATACAACACACAACTTTAAAACTTGTGGTTTAAAAGGAGAGATACCCATGACCGTCCTTAGCCCTCGTCTTAGCCGCCATCCCACATGTGTGACATCCAGCTGTGATTATGACTCAGACAATGACCAAGAAAATGCACTCTATGCGCGTACAGAGGCACTACATCCTAGCCTGTCAACATCATAATTTCCAGAAAAAAACCCAGCTGTATTATGAACTTAGGATCTGGCCAGCTCTATTTTTCACTGTTCTTTATCCTTAACAGCAACACAACATGAAGTTAATACCAGTGGCTTCTTGCCACTTCCAACTCTACACCTGTTGAATTTCTGGCTTTCTTTCTGCAGTAACCAAGACAAGGTTAGGGTCGCCACATGTCCTGAAAAACAGGGACAATTCCGATTTGGGGGGATTGTGTTCACATAATGGCAAATGGGACAGAGGGTCCTGTCCCAATTTTGTGGAAGAGCATTATGGCCACCCTAGATATGGTGCAGTTCCTATTTTCTGTGTATGTTACATTTACTTTCTGTGGTTGCAACTACAGATGTAACAAGACGCAATTAGATCCTGTGGTCCACTGACACAAAAGTTTGACCTCCTTTCCCACACCTGCAGGACATGGACCTACCGGAACCACATCCTGAATGTGCTTACTCACTACCTATCCAGCTGGTCATTTGGAAGGACCAGAAAGGAAGTCAGTCATGCTCACTGATTCTACTCCTGACCCTTATAAGCATTCAAAACTGCACCCGGAATAAATAACATATTTACTCAAATCTAACCCGCCATTGAATCTAATGCACATCCTATACTTACACTCAAAACACCACATTTACTCAAATCTAATAACCGTCATATTTAATGTGCACCCTGATTTTGGAGACATATTTGGCTTTAAAAGGTAAGCATTAGATTCAAGTAAATACAGTAGATCCACAAACCCATAAGGAATGGAAACTAAAAGTTGCATCCCCTACTCCTCAGTTTGTTGACTCCAACCATATCTCTGTCTCTGCTCCTTAAGGTACCAACTTGAATAAAGGCCAAGCTTTTAGGTATGTTAGATCCTTAGCAGGTGATTTTAAACCATCTGGACCAATTGCTCCCAGCTGGGCCCTGTGCCTAAGGGAGCCCCACTTTAGGGTAACCAACACTTGTCAGATTCACACAGCAACACATTGCAATGTGTTTATATTTTAATTTTAATTTTTTTAATTAATTTTTTTAATTTTTTTTAATTTTAATTTTTTTTCTAAACAGTGTCAGTTGACTCACATTTTACAAGGATTTGGAATCTGCATATTCCTTTATCATCCATTACTCCTCCTCCACCGAAACTGCATGCAGCAGACTTGAACCCCCTGGAGGCAAGGGAAGCTATGCCCTGCTTGCCTCCTAGAGGTCAGGCTCCAATCCTAAACACTTTCCTGGGAGGTAGACCCACTGATCACAATGGGGATTACTTTTGAGTAGGCATGGTTAGGATTGCACCCAAAGTCTCATAGGATTGCACCCAAAGCCCACTGCTCAGAAGACTCTCCAGAAGACTCTCAGAAGACTCTCCAGATCTGACCAGTTAGCTGGTCCAGTAACCATCTCCCTTTAAGTGGAGGGGCCGCTAAAAACCATTGAATACCTATAATTTTCCATATCAGTTGATGTTCCAGGAAAATAATCCTCCAAAGATAATATTGGCTCACTGTATTCATTTTTCAAAAATAATCCCTCTTCTACAAAAATTAATGGAACTGTGTAGGGTTTCTGTTATCATCATCATCATTATCATCATCATCATCATCCACCACAACATCATCATCATCAAGCTTCAGAAAGAAAGCTGTGCAAGACCTGGATTCTACCTGGGCAATGCCGCACCTTAGAGAAAACACAGTCCAGACCTGGATCGCATGTACTGTACCTTCACACATGGCAATTATTCTGTACAATTATTCTGTACAGTGCGTCTATACATGGCAATTATTCTGTACAATGCCATGCTCGACATAAGAACAAATATATTCAACTAAACTGCATCACAAGCATTAATCATCAACCCAAAAAATCCATCTACGGTAAAGTTCAAGATCAACAGAATAACTGGTCAAATCCAGATCCAATAACCATTAACAACTGAACTAAATACAATCCACAAGACTGAATCACCTCCAGTCCTTTATAATGAAAAGAATAATCAGAGTTTTGTTACAGAGCATTCCAGTATCTCCCCAAATGTTTTCCATTCCTCTTAGTACTTAACTATAATTTGATTTTGGTTATTTCAAACATACCAAATTATTTTATTCATTGAGGCCAAACCACACACATGTTGTTCAGCACCTTCTTGTCCTTGTAATGCTTCCAGGGCAGGTTAACCTCTCTTGACAACATGAGTGACCCAAGATCAACTTTGGACAGAATCTTTCACTCCTGAAACCTACTGATCTTTAGCAGTGGTGGTGAACGGGTTAAGGAGAACCAGTAATAGTTCGGTATTGTTGATCTTGACTATGAGTTTCCAGCTCCTCCTTGCTGGTGTCTTCTATGATCTTCTATCGTCTATGATCCACCACTGATCCTCAATATTTTGTTAGTGTGCAATCCAGAGTAACTACGGGAAGTCCTTGCTCCGGTGTAAGAACAATTTGCTCTGGATTGCAATATGAATTTCCCATAGGTTTTCACTAGATGGTGCCATAACTACGGGTGCACGTAATGTCTCTTACGTGCTCCCGTAGGTAATCTGGATTGCAGGGTTACTCAACTTTTTGCTCTAACCATTACCCCTCACTCTCCACTCAGATACAAAAACTGAAATTTTTGATCTTTGTATGAGATTTTTCTGCTTCCCAGGATATTGTATATCATATCTGCAACTCCCGGAAAACCAAGTCTCATATTCTTTCCCAGACCAACAGCTTACTCTTGGAGGTTTCACAGCTGACCCCACATCCCAGGGTGACCATATAAAAAAGAGGACAGCATGCCTGTACTTTTAATTTTTGTATAAAAGAGGTACTGCTTTTTGAACCCTTCTATGATGAGCTAAACCTCCCCTAAATTCCCTTCTCTTTGCAATGGTTATAGGTAGAGGCAGCCAGTCCTCTTTCTATATGGTC
The DNA here is from genome assembly GCA_030015325.1 of Cryptoblepharus egeriae. Lineage (NCBI taxonomy): Eukaryota > Metazoa > Chordata > Lepidosauria > Squamata > Scincidae > Cryptoblepharus > Cryptoblepharus egeriae. The sequence goes on from JAREYC010000014.1 coordinate 4,053,800, forward strand.
TATGTGGGGTCGGCTGTCAGACCCATTCTATATGGCCACCCTGCCACATCCACACATAGACTACTGAACCTCATTCCCCTCCCAGGACAATTTAGGATGAACACTTTTTGGAAGGAATCCTATTAAACACTTCTAAGCAAGCATGCTTAGGATTGTCCTACCACCAACCTAAACGCACATGTTCTAACCACTGGATTCCACTGCCCTTCTGATGTCATTGGCACACAGGCCTCGAATCTTGGCAGACAACCTAAAAATAAAGGCATTACATGCAAACAATAATCTGTAGCATTTTGGTTTGTTTTACCTCGAACTACCAGCAGAGAGAGGATGAAGGTGTTCAAGAAGACTCCCATGTCCCCAAAAGGTGGAATAAAATTGGATGACTGTTTAATTCACTTTTCCCCAGCAGATGAACCAGAATGATCTGCCAGAAGTTCTTTCTTTGTCTACTTATTCTTTAAATGAGGGTTCCCCCCCCCCTTTGGCCCCACCCTTAGGTTCCCTCGGGGAGGAACTTCTTTCCCCTCTTTGCAACACTTCAGAGGGTGACGCAGCGCACTGTGATGTGGCTGACACAGGAAGAAGGGGGGTCGGGGGAGAGTGATGGCAACCAACCCTGCCTGTGTCTGCACAATACTTAATGGCATTTCCCCGAAATGTCTCTGCAGTGCAAATCCTGGAAGCCAGAATTTACAAGAGCAATCGCTTAAAGTTGCTCAAAGTGTTTTCCAAGGGCCTCTGAGCTTACACAGAGTGGCTTTAGCACCCACAGCTGGAATAGAAGACACAAACTTTGATGCCAGGAGGCATAATTATTTTTTTTCCAGGGGAACGGGGATCTCCAGTTCGCTCTCCCAGGGCAAGATTTAATAATAAAAGGTTGCAAATCTAGACATGCTTTCCCGGGAGTAAGTCTTACCGACATCCGTCTGAGTAAACGCACATTGGCTGGAATTGTATCTCATTATTATATAATGTGAATTCCTAAAGTGGCCACAAATTATGACCTGCCCATTATGAACAAAGCTGCTGATGGAGCCTGCCATGGCTCTCGGGGCAATCGATTCATTCATTCATCTATCTATCTATCTATCTATCTATCTATCTATCTATCTATCTATCTATCTATCTATCTATCTATCTATCGGCTTACATAGTTTTTGTCCTTTTTTGTCCTCACAACAACCCTGTGAGGTAGGTAACACTGCCCAACAGTGGTTATTTCCCCCCCTCCCCCCCCAAGGTTCTGTGAGCTGATTCTATGTATATTTGGTGCGCTGATTTTAAATATAACAGTAATTTTTGCCTATTAGCTCTAGTTTTCGGGGTATAAGCATCATGGCACCCTATAGCAAATTAGACTTTTGATTGACAGATGCATTGACAGATGCATACTCATTAGCGCTGTATCTCAAAAAGTATAGCTAGTAGAGAAAAACTGTTTACATATTTGGAATCAGCACGCCCAATATACCCAAAATACACACACACACACACACACACATCTGATATAATACATCTGACAATACAAGAACACATCAGTGTTAAAAGATGGCTGCTTAGCAAAGTCAGAAGACAATATAAAATATAAAACAACAAAGTGAACGATTGCAGATAAAACCACAATAATATGATTAAAAAGAGTGTAGCAACTTGGCAAGGGTAAGGGGCCCTCCTCTTGGTAACCTGATCTAGGAAAAGTCTCAATTTATGGATTAGAGGTAGTAGAGATATGTTCATGTGTATGATCATCACATCTGGAATCAGGGAACACCTTCCAAGAATCCAGCAGGAACATTTTCAGGTGGGCCAACCTGCAAACAACAATCCCTTTTGGCTTTATCAAAACAACATATAGGTTGTTTATTCAATTACAGCTTTATCAGATATTTGGTCTGCTGGAAAAGGTACTCAACCTATGCTCAAAGGAACTCTTTTCTATCCATTTGCGCTAGAGCTCAGCCTGGAAGGAATGCTGGTGGGCTGAGCCCTTCTACGAATTAAGTCTTGCTGATTTTCAGTCCCAAGAACAAAGTTGATGTGATTCAGACTTCATTCTTCAAATTCTGGGTCAGGGTTTGTAGTAACTGAAAAACGGAGAGGAAATAGCTGGTTAGGAAGTGAGCCTAAAGTCCAGCTGCAACAGTGGATCCATTTATTATATTCTATAGTTTTGAGTTTATTTTTTTCCAAGTCTGACTACACATTACACAGGATGAGGTGGAAGGGTGAGTTGGCAGATTTGGACTTCTCCCACATGGCACTTAAGAGAGACTATTTTTGAATTCTTCCCCTCGTTTTCACATCCACAATATGGATATTAAAGCGTCCTTGTGTGTAGTAAACTAGCACATCAAGAAGGAAGCACAGCCTTCTCCCTGACTTATTTGTTTTCTTGTTGCGGGGAGATGTTTTATGTTGGCAAGCATGCACAAAAAAAAAATTTTTTTTAATGAATAGGAATCTATCGATTGATTGATCAATCAATTGATCGATCAATCGATCGATTGGGTGTTGCATGTTTCTAAGTGCTTTTTTAATTACAGGGGAATTTGACTCCTTTGTTGGCTGTGGGTGGTGTAAGTGGTTAAGACACTGTGCCTGTTAACCAGAAGGCCAGGGTTTGAGACCTGGGTTGGCCCCACAAGACAGGGTGAGCTCCTGTCCTTAGCCCAGCTCTGCGATGCCAGCTGGATCCAATCGTATTGGCTCTGCCTTTCCATTGGACTAATTCAGTGGCATGGAGAGGGGGCATTTGCTGCATGGGTAACAGCCTATCCTCCATAACAATCTAACCCAGGCTTTCGTGCTTCACATGCAGCGTATGCAGCACCGAGGACGTTTCCATAGTCTTTCAAGACTGACGGAGGCCTGTTGGCTACCAGACTGTTAATTACCATATTCTATAGGAATAAAATGAACAAGGTCCAGTCATAGCATGGAGTAAATACTGGTCAATGCTCTTATGTGATCTTGACTTGCGGCATGCAAAGGGAGCAGGACTGTAGCTAGGGGAGGGCGAGGAGGGGTTGGCCCCCCCAAAGCAATCAGCTGGCCCCCCTCAGGATTTTTCCCTAATCTGCCCTTGCATTTTCAGCCTTTGTAGTCCAGTAGTAGAGTGACCAGTCTTGTACTTTGACAATGGACTTGATATGCCTCCTGATGGAAGCCTTTGTGTTTCATTTGCTTTCCAAATGAGGTCCATCCAAATGCACATCAACCTGGATGGACCTCCTGCTGGGAGGCAAATGGGAATCCTCCAGCTTGAGTTCCAGTGTCCTCCCCCCATTGATCCCCTTCTTCCCAGGACTTGCACAGCTTGGGTCAACTGAGCAGCTCCTCAGAGCAGGCATGTGTAATGCATCCTGCACCCATCCTGAGCACTGAGTCCCTCTGCTCCTCTCCTCCTTTCCCAGGAATTTGGGGAGCCCAGGTCAGCTGAGGCTCCCAAGTCCAGGAGCAAGCCTGTGGAGTGCTTCCTGTGCCCATACACTGAATGCTCTACCCACTGAGCCACTCTGCACCAGCTTCCAGCCCAAGTATGTCTTTGTGCCCCCCCCCCCCCCAAACCTGTGATGAATTGTCCTTTTCCCTTGGACAGGGACCATACACCATAATTAAAAAAAAAGAACACAGCACCTCTCCCAAAATGTAGGACACCCAAGAAAAATGTAGGACATGACAAAATAAATGCTGAAAACACTCATATATTGCTGGTTCATGCTGGTCCATCCATCCATGACAATTGTTTATGGGCCAAATAACTTACCCTACAATCCAGAGTAACTACGGGAGCACATAAGAGATCTTACGTGTCCCTGTAGTTACTGCACCACCTAGTGAAAAATTATGAGAAATTCATATTGCAATCCAGAGCAAATTGTTCTTACACTGGAGCAAGGACTGCCCATATTTACTCTGGATTGTGCCCATAGTTGCTTCTGAAGGCCAATGTGAGAATTGAAGTGTGGAAAGGGTGGGTCAGAAATATTTTGAATACAAATACAGAGCCCCCTCCCAAATAACCCCATTATGTTTATGTGCATTTCCTTCATTTGTGCATTTCCTCCATTCACAGGTCAGTCTTGGCACTGATTTAAAACTGTGCTGCAAGGGATGCTTCTTACTAACTACCGTGTTGGTTCCCAGCCAAATGTGCACCTCTGACTGCCAGGTGCCTTCACTCCGCACCTGGGTTTCCTATGGTGAGTCAACCTCTAGGATTGCATGCAACATTCTTGTTAGCAGCATGTTCACCCGGGGCGGGTTAAGGAATGTTGGTTTGGATAACAGTTGTTTTGTGACCCACAGCACAGACGTCACCTGGGGTTGAAGAGGGAATGCATTCATCTCTCCCCAGATAAAAGGAAAAGATCCTGGCGTTCCTGAACATGTGGTGCACTGGCAGTTTCAAGGCAGTTTGAGTTTAATCTATGCCACCATTCATCTGAGAAATTTTGGTGGGGGGGGGGTGGAACTGGAGAAAACGGGTGTTCTTAGGGCTCAATCCTTCCAAATTTAAGCCAGTCTAACTCACATGGCATATTTTTCCATGGTGGTGTGGGGAGGTTGGTGTATGTCTGTGCACTGGCCTAACCCGCAAGAGTGGGACAGAAGTGTACTTTTGAGACAACCCCAGGTAACCGTAGGACAGTGGTGTACAATCCCTGAACGCCACAACAAGAAGTCCAGGTGCTCAGTTGCCCTCTGAAACCGCCTGGCTGACTGTGGAGAGTGCATGTGCCCCGGCTGGGACATGCATGCGCTGTCCACAGTGAGTTGGAAGCAACAGATTGTCAGTGAGGAGCAGTCACTGGAGTGTGCACATGCCTCCATGGCACATGCATATCATGATATTATGGCACAGAGTGACCAGATTATTCCTAAACCCCAGGACCAAAATTCCTAATCCCAGGCCAAAATTCCTACCCGCTTAAAAAAATTGCCAAAAAGTGGTTTTTTTTCAGTTGTGTTCAATTGTGTTCAATGGGGCTTACTCCCAGGAAAGTGTCTTTAGGAATGCAGCCTAAGTAGACTTCATAAGATCATGCACATTGAATGCATGTTTTGAATTCAATCCTAGTGTTTTGTCATCATTTTTACATCCAGTTAGTATTTTTATATGAATATTTTGGGAGTTGTGGAACCCATCGTCTGAGTTTCCATTATTTCCTATGGGAAAATCCGCTTCATGTAAAGAACCTTTCACATAACAAACATACCTCCAGAACGAATTAAATTTGTTACGTGAGGCATCACTGTATCTCAAAACCGATTTTTGCCTTGGATTCTGCTCTTCAGTACAAATCCAATGACATATGACATGATGGGGGGGGGTACCATACCAACATGAAGCCAAAATGGAGGACAATGAAGCCCTTTTGGAGGACACCTGGACAAAAGGCTAAAAAAGAGGACAAATCCAGAAAAATCCAGTCATATGGTCACCTGCACATACACAACAAACATTAACCACAGGCATATACGACCTTGCCTGGAGATTGCAAAAATGCTGCTATCATGTCTTCCTATTCAACTTTCTCGTGTTTCATTTATTTTATTAGGTTTCCAGTAATGGGGGGGGGGGGGGGGAGAGAAGAATAGGGAGTACAAAGGGTATAGGGATAGACAATATAAGGATTACACATAAGGATTACATATAAGAAACTTCCCGTACAATAGGTCTTCAATATCCATTTTATAATCAAAGCACTTATCTCACCTACCATCTGCTTCTGATCACATTATATATTTAACCTTCTGTTATCTCTTAACTCATATAGTTACCTTCCCCTTCAACTTTTCTCAGAGCTTCACTCTGGAGCTGATTCTATAATTAGGATATAGTATTATTTTACTGGATTTTCTGTTTCCTCTTCTGAAGCCATTCTATGGAAGAAAAGCCTTGAGATCATAAATACAGGAAGCTAACCAGAATACCCTTGAATTAAAAAAAAAACCTTCCTAATTTCCTCCGAACCCAGAAGATCAAACCTAGTCTTTCATCGAGCATTTTAAAAAATGGTTTAAACAAACAAGGAGGTGGACAAATAAGGCGATACTGTGATATGCCACTTTTTTTAGAGCGATGTGTTAAAAGAGAAGGCAGGCTCTTGCCATTTGCAGAGCACCCCCTCAATTTGATGTGAACTTAAATGTTATCTCAATGTCTACTTTTTAAACATGTGTTAGGTCAACTCAAATCACCCCAGTTTGGAGCTGCTTTGAAGAAAAAGATTCACATTTTAAACAAATGAATTTATTTATTTATTTATTTATTTATTTATTTATTTACTTACTTACTTACTTACTTACTTACTTACTTATTTATTTATTTGCAGTGGCACCTCTCATAACAAATTTAATGCGTTCCGGAGGCATGTTTGTTACATGGAACATTCTTTACGTGAAGTGGATTTTCCCATAGGAAATCATGGAAACTCAGACGATGGGTTCCACAACCCCCAAAATATTCATATAAAAATATTAACCGGATGTAAAAATGATGACAAAACACTGGGATTGAATTCAAAACATGCATTCAGTGTGCATGATCCTATGAAGTCTACTTAAGCTGCAATCCTAAAGACTCTTTCCTGGGAGTAAGCCCCATTGAACACAATGGGGATTACTTCTGGGTAGACATGGTTAGGAGGATGAAATCAAAGACAGTTTCCTGGGAGTAAACCCCACTTAACACAATGGGGCTCACTTCTGAGTCGACATTGTTAGGAGACTGCAATCAAAGACCATTTCTTCTTTAATCCAAGACACTTTCCAAGTGTCTCCCCACTTTCTCCTCCTCTTCCTCCTGAGCCTCTCTCTCCCTGCTCCCTTCTGGCCAGCCCTGAACTGCTTCCCTCTTCTCCACTGCTCTTCTTTTTCTCCCTCTGCCCAGCGGACACCCGGCCACAGGAGGAACAGCGCGGAAGTATTGCTCTCGCTATGGGCAGGCATGCTAGGCAGCCCTGATGCTTTTTAAAAGGGCTGCCGGCCAGCGCGTCTGCCCCAACTGCCAACGATTGTGTTTGTTATGTGAAGCACAGTTTGTTACGTGAAGCAGAATCCTAGAGAAATTTTTGTTTGTTACGTGAAACATACTTTATGTGCGGCGTTTGTTACGTGAAGGTGCCACTGTATTTATTTATTTATAATGTATCTCTCCAAAACATCTCCAAACTAGTGTAATTTGACACATGATACTTTCAGAAGCAGTAAGATGCCCTGACAGTAATTCGCCTGTATGCATGCCAAGAACTCTGAAACAAATAGGTACCAGTGATTACTTCACATTTATTGCAGGAAAATACAAATGATCTTTTCAAAACAACAACACAAAAACCTAGGGCATGCAGATATAGAGATAATGGGTTTTTAAGAGGTCTCCCACCCTGAGTGACGCTTTGATGATCAAGGCAAATAATGGCATAAGTGCTGTCTGATTACTTAAAGTATAACCATGCAATAGATTTAATTACATGGGTGTTGAATGTTTTAAGTGCTTTTTTAATTACAGGAGAATTTAACTACCTTGTTGGCTACCAGATTTTTTTTAATTACAGGGGAATTTAACTACCTTGCTGGTTACCAGATAGTTAAGAAAACAGATTTAAGGATATCGGTGTGCAGAGACAGGAAATGGGAGACTTCAGATGAGCATCTGCCTATAGAAATTGTGAACGATGGAAAAAAAGCAGGCCTCCGTCAGTCTTGGAAGACTATGGTATCGTGCTCGGCGCTGCATACGCTGCATGTGAAGCATGAAAGCCTGGGTGAGATTGTTATGGAGGATAGGCTGTTACCCAAGCAGCAAATCCCCCCTCTCCACGCCACTGAATTAGTCCAATGGAAAGGCAGAGCCAATACGACTGGATCCAGCTGGCGTTGCAGAGCTGGGCTAAGGGCAGGAGCTCACCCTGTCTTGTGGGGCCGACCTGGGTCTTGAACCCTGGCCTGCTGGTTAACAGGCACAGTGTCTTAGCCACTTGCGCCAGGAGAGGGAATAGTTATTTACTCCATCCTGTGTTCTTAGCCAGGGACATGGAAGTTGTGAAACTGATCTCCAGGATAGCAGAAGCTGAGACTGCAGATCATGTGTTGACACGGCTGGATTTACGAACCTCTTCCTCCAGTCAATTTTTCAATCCTATTAATACTCGTACAAAGAATTGCGTTGATGCCACAATGACTATTCACCCAAAGTGCTATTTTTAACACTTGGTGCTTTTATCTGTGAGTGGAGTCTTGTGTTGGAAATCATATGAAACTTACCCTACAATCCAGAGTAACTATGGGAGCACGTAAGAGACATTACGTGTACCCGTAGTTACTGCACCACTTAGTGAAAACCTATGGGAAATTCATATTGCAATCCAGAGCAAATTGTTCTTACACCGGAGCAAGGACTCCCCGTAGTTACTCTGGATTGCGTCCATAGTTGCAATGAGTCAGATGGTTAGCTCAGAATGGTTTATTCTTGACTGGTGTTGCCCTGTCCCTCTGTGGTGAAGGAGGTCTTGCTCATCACCTGCTTGCTTAAGTGTAGATTCTAGAAATTGAACCTGTGGCTACCGAGCTGAGTTGCTTAACACTGGAAGAAACATAGAGCATAATCCTAACCATGTCAAAAGTAAACCCCATTGTGTTCAATGGGTCTTACTCCCAGGAAAGTGTCTTTAGAATTGCAGCCATGTGATCAGCATCGCTACCCCAAGGTTTGGCACTTCTAACATCTGAATCCGAGCTTTGTCCAAACATGGCAGTTATCGCTTGAAGTTGTAGTCATCAGTTGATGGATATTCATCAGGACCAAAGAAAAGCACTTGAGGATTTGCTAAACTGGCCATACAAATTTAGGAAATAATGGTGGTGATTATCATAGAGTTGGAAGGAACCCAGTGGATCATCTAGTCCAACCCCCTGCCTGTAGCAGGAAATCATAGGTGGGGACCCAGGTCTTGAACCCTGGCCTGCTGGTTAACAGGCATAGGGCAAAATCCAGAGTAACTACAGGGAATCCTTGCTCCGGTGTAAGAACGACTTACTCTGGATTCCAATAGGTTTTCACTAGGTGGTGCAGTAACTGTGGGTGCACGCAAAGTCTCTTACATGATCCTGTAGTTACTCTGGAGTTGGGGGGATAGTGTCTTTACCACTTGCGCCACCAGAGGACTCATGTCGATGGTACTTTACAGAGAGAATTCCACAGAAAGGCAGGCTCTGCCCCAACACGTTTCCAATCTAACTTGAGGGAGGGCAAGGCGCAGAAGTTGACAGACAAGAAAGAAAAAGGAGACAGGAGCCAGCTGTGTGGAATGTGAGTTGTTACACTTTGGTGTAATAGTATAAAGGGAGATCGAAGTTCTGACATTATGGGGTTCCTTTCAACATTTATTTACAAGAAGAAACCCCAGTAGGGCATTGCTGAGCATCTTCCAACATATTCATGGAGACAGGATTTCCACAAAAAATTGGTAACATTTTGAATTCTGTGCTATCCCAACATGTTGGACTATGGATTATCTTTGCTCCTTCAACCTCCAATTCACTCCGTTTTGTTGAGCACAATCCTAACCATGTCTACTCAGAAGTAAGTCCCATTGTGTTCAATGGGTCTTACTCCTAGGAAAGTGTGTTTAGGATTGCAGCCAAAATGGAAGACTGTTTTACTATAGCCTGGTTTTCCTTTCTGAACTTACAGCACCGATTTTCAGCATTATGGCACATTGATGTTTATGGTCTTCACCTCTTGTGATGACACTTTTGGCTTGCAGGAGGATATTTTGGGTTCTGCATCTCTATTTCTAGGGCACCACACTGAGAGGAACACTAAACATGTGTAAATTCTGGGAGTTCTTAATCCATTGGGGGGAAAATAACTCATTGTAAAAAATAAACATCTCATTTTATAAAAACAGAGCACATTTCAGTGCTTTGCTTGCACTAGCCTCCACCTGTGAAAACTCCCTCTGTGTTTGGGATAACTGCCAATGAGTTGTTCATCCTATAACTATCAGTTATACTATTAGTATACTATTAGTATAATTATTAGTTATACTTGATCTGGACATCACTGGCTGCAAAGTACTGGTTCATAGTACAATGTATATCGTAAATTGCCGCCTCTTAAAAAGTGGCAATGAAGGGGCTCTCAACCTATGTTGAATTATATATCATGGGTAATATAAAATGGATGGAACTCAGAGTATGGAAATCCCAATTCAACCAGTAGGAAGGAGGTAATCAAGATTCTCTCTCTCTCTCTCTCTCTCTCTCTCTCTCTCTCTCTCTCTCTCTCACACACACACACACACACACACACACACACATATACGGGATCATAATATTATAACATCATAATAAGCTTTTGACTTTGGCTCTAACCAATACTTTAGTTGAGTAATGGGTCTTATTACTTAATGGACTATCTTAATGGGTCCAGAAGTCATCGTTCTCCCATCCCAATTTTTTTTGGAGGGGGGGTGTGTGTGGGATGAAACACTGTGGGCCTGGATAAAGGGTGGAAGTGGCATTCTGATTCTCCAAAAGCGGAACCAAACCCACCCCAGTCTCCAAAGGTTCAGTGGAGAAGAACAGCCAACAGGAGGGAAAGAGAGAGGAGACCAAGGTTGCCGGCAGCTCCAAAAGCCCCACTGTGATAATGGACTTTTCCAGAGTCTTTCATTTCACTGAGTTGCAATTCCTCCATGACGCTCCGTTCAGCAACACGGTTGTTGGCTCTGGATGAGGACACCAAATTTGCACTGGGTTGCTTTGGGACCTTTGGCCGTTTGCATGGGATTTTCTTCTTGGGAATAGGGGTGGTGGCGACCTCAGCTCCTGAAATGAGATCTTCAGATGCACTGTTGGTGGCATGGAGTGTGTCGGTGTGGGTTGCGGCAGTGGTGCCTGTCTCCATCTCACCTGCAATGACAAAAGATTCATTATCCCTGGACATAAAGTAGGGAAAAGAATCATCGGTATTGGCTCCAGGCTCTGTTGCTGAGCCATTGCCATCATGCCCTGGCAGAAGAGTGATGCCATGGGGCCAGGCCATGGAGGAACATAGAGTTCTTACCAATTGTGGCAACATTGCCAGTTCCATGACTGCTTGTTACAGAGGGTCCTGGCCTCGGGGTGAAGACATTGGAGGAGACAGCGTGGTCCTCATCTGCAGCTACTACATTCTCATCTACAGTGTCATCTTCATCATCAGCTTCACATTCATCAGCCTCTGACTCATCATTGCTGGCCAAGACCTCTTTGACGGTGGTTTCCGAGGAAGAGGATGATGCAGGAGGGGTGGTGATGTTCTTCCTTGAGACAATGATGGGTACCAATACCACCACGTGACCATGACTTCCTGAAGATGTGGTGTTGGCACCGGATTCATTCTTTTCAAGGTCAGCAGCCATGGATGAAGCATCCGTCGCAATGTGTGTGGCATCTGTAGTGTCTGCAGGTGAGCTGTTGCTACCCTCGCTGTATTCCTTCTCCCGGATCGTCTCGGTCATCTCCTTACCGGTGTGGCTCTCAGGAGATGGAGTTGCATGACCAGGAACAGGGGCAGCCACTATGGTGTCGTCCTCGTAGTCTACATACTCACACTCGGATCCAGATGGATTTTGAGTAGCGGTTGGATTTGGGGTGCTACAGTCGTGAGCTTCAGTGAGGTTGGCGCTATCTGTGGGGACCTCGGGCTCCGTCACCATGCCGTCAATGATCCGTGAGTTGCAGAGGTTCCCTTCGCAGCAAAGGACATTGGTGTCCTCCAGCTCTTGCACCAATGACAAGAGAGAACTCTGGCACATCGCTGGGGATGCGCAGCCTTTGAAGGTGATCAGGCCCATATCCACACCACCTGCAAGCAGAGGAAGGAACAGAGGCTGTTCAGTCCATGAGACCTTCCTGAGATCCCACCACCTGAATGGGACCCTTCTGTATGCCAACTATGAGTTTCACCACCAAGCTACAATTGGAAATCCTGCAATCCGACACCCACCTTTGCGACTTGTTCCAATCCCTTCCAAGCACATGTTATGGATGCCAGTGCACTGAATCTTAGACACAGATTGGTTGGAACATCCATTAGGACCACCAAATTCATCTACACAGCTGTAGCACTCCAAGCCATTTGGAGCCTCGCTTTCCAGGTTCACAGCTGGAAGAAAGAAGGAGAGAGAAACTGAGTCAACACTTTGCATTGTAATAAACCCTACCCCTTCAATCCAGAGTAACTATGTAAGAGACATTACGTGCACCCATAGTTACTGCACCACCTAGTGAAAAACCTATGGGAAATTCATACTGCAATCCAAAGTAAATTGTTCTTACACCAGAGCAAGGACTCTCTGTAGTTACTCTGGATTGCACCCTCTGTTCAGATATGAATGGGTTTACTCTTGCTTACTCTCCTCTTTCTTGAGAATGGGGAGAGGATCAATTGTGTAGACTCCTGGGGGCAGGAAGAAAGGGTTGCTGTTGTTGCATTATCTAAAATGTGATGCTGTCTTAGGCTGCAATCCTAAACACACTTTCCTGAGAGTAAGACCCACTGAACACAATAGGAATTATTTTTGAGTAGAAATGGTTAGGATTGTGCTCTATGTCCATCTACTACTGAGCCTTCTGGTTTTATAGGCTCGGGTTATAAGATTCCACTGCTTTTTTATTTTATATGTTTTTATTGTTATAAGTTTATTATACTATTTTTATTCTTTTAAAATTCTGTTTTATGTAGGGTTTTATGAAATGAAATACAATGGTGTTTTTAATTGATGTTATGATACTTTTATGTGAGCCGCTTCGGTTCCCGAAGAGAAAGGTGGGATACGAATATTGAATGAAACAGACAAATAAAGAGCACGATCCTAACCATGTCAACTCAAAAGTAAGCCACATTGGGTTCAATGGGTCTTACTCCCAGGAAAGTGTCTTTAGTATTGTAACCAAACACACACACACATACACTCAATTGGAGGAATTATAGACTGTCCTGAGTGTATTGCGAGCAAGACACTAATATTCGGTGGAATTTGATGCATATCTATTAGCCTTACAGACATGTTGGCCTCCTAAACTTGCATACCTGTAGAACTGGATTCTTATCCATTAATATTATTGATCATATCAATTAATATTATTGATCCATTAATATTACTCAATATCCATAAATATTATTAATCATATCCCTTAATATTATTGATCATGATGGAATCATTCGTCCAGTCGGACTTTGGAGAGTCACAAACTTGATGGAGCACAGATTGAAAAAGTTTTGCAGGATCTTCATTCTTGACCAAGGAGAAAGCTTACCTGGAGTAAAGCTGTTGCAGAGCGGTGTATCACAGCAGCTGGCCCGGATAGACTGGGACCCAGAGTAAAAGCTCAAGGTTTCCTGGCAGCGAGGGAGGTTGGCACAGCCCTTCAGTTTCATGTTGTTAAACTGACCTGGCAGGATCAGAACGCAGAGTCGATGAAGCTGAGCTCTGCCACCGAACCCCCACCTGGAACACCCTTACATTCCACTCCCCACCTGCACCTGCCCATGATGAGATAGGTGTGACGTCTATCAATCAGGTGTCTGGAGAAAGAGCCACTTACCAATGTTTCCAGTGACAGCAAGATCTAAGCACTGGTCTTGAGACCCAACACAGCTGATCTGAGTGCGGGCAGCTTCTGGGCACCAGGAGCCCTGCGTGGCGCAGGAATGGCAGACCATGTGATTGACAGGACGGGGATAGGAAACTAGGAAAGAAACAACACATGAGTAGGATTCCACTGTAAATGATCAGAAGGGATATGCCGTGTGCATTACTATTTTTTTTAATATGGAAAGGAAATATGTGCTCATCTCTGAATACTTCAGAGATGAGCACATATTTTCTTTCCATATTAAAAAATAGCAATGCACATGGCATATCACTTCTGATCATTCACATGGCATATCACTTCTCAAAACTCCTGCACTTTTCAGGCCAACGTTGTTGAGATCCCCGGTGGGATTTCCTTCCACTACCAACTCACCAAAGTAGGACTCATCATTGCAGTTGTCCTCGTCGCAATAGCGGGCCTGGTGGGAAATCGCCATGAGGTGGGACTTCAGGGAGATGGACTCATCTGGGTACAGCTGCTGTGCACATCCTTTCTTCACAGTCTGGAATTCCAGGAAGGCTGGAAAGAGGCAGAAATACATTGAGTTGGTACTGCAGCTTCTTGAATTTGGGGTTTTGGAAACTGAGCCCCAAGTTTATTTTGTTTTCCTGGATGAAACTGGATACCCACTAGACGTTCACTTTTCCATTAGAATACTTACAGATGGCAGCCTTCCGGACAGAAGTTGTACAGGCAGCTGCAGGACCTTCACATGTCACCTGTGGTCCGACACAGTCAAATTCTCCTTCACATGAGTTGCACTGTAGGCAGAAGGCTGGAAATGGGGGAAAGAGACTGGGGTTTATTGGCAGGACTCCAAATAGGTAGCTATCCAACAAGTGGCATGGACAGACAGGGAAATAAAGGGCTGCACCTGTTGGATATCGACATATTCATGCCACATCGTTCATAGTAGGAAACCAGGTGGCAGGTAGATTAGGGCTGGGCAGTGTGTTGAGGTTCCAGGGCCACACAGTGGAACCTAAATACATTACAGCTGAAACATTTCATTAAGGCTGCAATCCTAAAGACACTTTCCTGGGAGTAAGATCCATTGAACACAATGGAGTTTACTATTGAGTAGATATGGTTAAGATTGTGCCCATATGTGTCACATGCATCCTTTTTGAAGATCATTTTGGAATACATGCAACAGATGCTAACCTGAGATGCTGAACTTTGCAAGAGTTTTATTCTGGGATGGTCTCTGTAATGTAACAAACTGAATCAGGAGAAGTCTTAAGGCACAGACATGGTGACTTATTGATATAATGTATATACAACATAGCAGGCCTCCGTCAGTCATGGAAGACTATGGTATCGTGCTCGGTGCTGCATACACTGCATGTGAAGCACGAAAGCCTGGGTTGGATTGTTATGGAGGATAGGCTTTTACCCAAGCAGCAAATCCCTCTCTCCACACCACTGAGTCAGTCCAATGGAAAGGCAGAGCCGATACGATTGGATCCAGCTGGCATCGCAGAGCTGGGCTAAGGACAGGAGCTCACCCTGTCTTGTGGAGCCAACCTGGGTCTCAAAGCCTGGCCTGCTGGTTAACAGGCACAGCATCTTAACCGCTTGCGCCACCCACAGCCCTAACATATGAACCCTAACATATGTATTCCATATCAAATGAACCTAAGATCAGTACCGTTGTATGACCTCATTCTCAAAAATATCAAAGCAGAAGGAATCTAGCACTTGAATCTAATGTGCACCCTATACTTATAATCACAATACTACATTTACTCGAACCTAATTAACCACCGAATTTAATGTGCACCTTGATTTTGGAGACTAAATTAGGCTGGAAACGGTGAGCGTTAGAATAAATACAGTATTTGGGGAGGATAAAAATCACTGTTTTAAACTCATGAGCTGTGAAGAAGTAATTGCTATCCTATGTATACTTATTTGGGAGTAAGATAAGTTGAACTAGGGGATTGATGTCTAAGAAAGGCAAGGATTGGGCATTATTTTAAAAGGATAGCTACAGTAATCTCCATTAGATTAACTTTTTCATGCAGCTTTAAAAACAGTGGGACCTAAAAAAAAACAAGACAAACAGTGCAATCCAAAGCATGTCTACTCAGAAGTAAGTCCCACTGTGTTCAGTCATACTCCCAGGAAAGAGTGGTAAGAATTGCAGCCAAAAATAGTTTTGTTTCTTCTTCTCTAAGATGTTTTATATTCTGCCATAAAATTTGCTGCGGCCAGTGGAAAGCCAAGGATCATGAGGACTAGCAACTTTTGAAAATGAATACATGAAAACCAATACATGCTTGGCTCCTATTTGTGGGATACAAGAATCTATACATCTAAAACTTTGCAGCCCACCTTTTTCTGGCACTATGGGATTCCTCGTCAAGAAAATCTAGCAATCCAAAGGGGTGGAGATGTGAGGATAATAAAAGGTTTTCTTCCAATGCTCCCATCACAAGGTGCTTTATCAATGAAATTAATAAATGCAATCAATAAGTCAATCCAATTAAATCAATAAATCCAATTCTCTGTCCATAGAGGCGGTGGCTGACTGGGTGTTTTTCTAAAATCTGGTACAAGGTGTTTTAGGGTGGAGCTCCTTGTGACATTATCTGGCTCAGGCAGGTAGAAACTTGGAAGTAACCCAGACCAGTATGGGAGTATCACAGAGGGACAATGTGTGCAATCCTAACAATGTCTACTCAAAAGTAAGCCCCACTGTGTTCAGTGGTTACTCCCAGGAAAGCGTCTTTAGGACTGCAGCCTTCACCAATTGGCCAGTCTCATGTTTGGGATAATCAGGAGTGAACCTCTTAATGAAAGACGCAATCACAGTTAGGAGCTGGTTAAAAAAAGTTTCGCATTAGATAGCGTAGAAAATAATAATATCCTTTGAGATAAACATTTTATGCACATAAAATGTATTTGCATACATTTTCTTTACATTGGATTATGCATGCTGTATTTACAATGCATGAAGGGAGGCAAGGAGGTATTCAGAGAACCCAAGATCTTTAGAAGATTCCTGGAAATCTTATCACATGCATAAACATTGAATTTTTATCAGGCACCTGCCATTCGCCATTAAATCTCGATTTGCACATGAGGACTAGAAACTTGACATGTTTAAATAGAGTTAGTAACCCTACAATCCAGAGTAACTATGGGAGTACGTAAGAGACATTACATGCACCAGTAGTTAGGTGGTGCAAGTGGCTAAGACACTGTGCTTGTTAACAAGCAGGCCAGGGTTCGAGACCTGGGTTGGCCCCACAAGACAGGGTGAGCTCCTGTCCTTAGCCCAGCTCTGCGATGCCAGCTGGATCCAATCGTATTGGCTCTGCCTTTCCATTGGACTAATTCAGTGGCATGGAGAGGGGGGATTTGCTGCTTGGGTAACAGCCTATCCTCCATAACAATCCAACCCAGGCTTTCGTGCTTTGCATGCAGCGTATGCAGCGCTGAGCACGATACCATAGTCTTCTTCCAAGACTGACGGAGGCCTGCTTTTTCTAGTTAGGGCACCACCTACTGAAAACCTATGGGAAATTCATATTGCAATCCAGAGTAAATTGTTCTTACACTGGAGCAAGGATGCCCGTAGTTACTCTGGATTATACCCTAAGTGAGCAGGTATCTTCAGGAGTGCGGATATTCTCTGCAGTGAAATTGGAACTTGCTCAATGTCTGTGCAATATTTCAGAACAGGGCATGAGTTTCGAATGGATGTGAAATGTGCTATGTGCAAAACTGGTGCCACCCTATTGAGCCAATGGGTAACTTATAGAAGCTGCATTGCCAAATCTCTTGGAACCTAAGAAGAGAGTCTAATACCAGTTTCTCCTCCTGGGTATATCTCTCTCAGAATGGGGGCATCAGGATCTTTGGTTTCAGAAGCCAGAACGTGCACTACTTTTGTCAAGTGAAAATATATGGGGTGACAAGATGATCCATCCTGTGCCATTAATAATAATGATGATAATAATATTATTAATGATGATAACAATGATCCTTCCTGCCCCCTTCCTCCCCTGACACTCCAACTAATGACTATTAAACCACCTGAAGTTCAATCTAGATCATAAAATTGGGTGAAAGTGGCTTTTGGAAGGTCCTTGAGGAAATAAATTACTTACTTAATTACTTACTAAATTACTTACTAAATTACTTACTTAAATAAATACAGGAAGATGTTATAACTCATTTTATAGCCTTTGCTTTGCATGGATCAATCCATGTTATCTCCAAGTATTGGTGGGAAAGATCCCTTTCTGAATGTTGCCTCCACTAGCTGGAGATAGTACCATTGATCAGTACTGTCTGATCTGGAGACAGTACTGATCAATGGTACAATCTCCAGCTAGTGGAGGCAACATTCAGATAGGGGTCTTTCCCAGCCCTACTTGGAGATATCATGGATTGATCCATGAAAAGCAAGGGCTATATACTAGTTTACTGTATTTACTCAAATATAACACTCACCTTTTTTTTCAGCCGAATTCAGTCTCCAAAATCAGGCTGCATGTAAGATTTGATGGTTAATTAGATTTGAGTAAATGCAGTATTTTGATTATAAGTATAGGGTGCACATTAGATTCGATGGCACCTTAGATTCCAGTAAGTACAGTATTATAGATCCTCCCTAAAAAGAATGTCCTCTCTCCTTTACAATGTTTAGATCAGATAATCTAAATGAAATCACAGATCAAATATCCTGGAAGAGAATCTGGTACAGTTTTGCAAACAACTTAAAGAGGACATTTCCCCCCGATCTTGGCATGAGTGTGATAATGTGTGTGGGGATGGTGTGTGGGGATAAGGTTAATGTGTGTGGGTATAATGCTTCCAAGAACCCCACATCCCAAGGGTTTAGTAATCTCTTTCATTGATTACTTGGAGGGAGAATTTTAATTTGTAATGAATCCAGGCTAGAACCGGTCACCCACTAATTGAGACTATTGGAATAGATGGTTATGAATGGACAGCCAGAGTAAATATTAGAGTTACTCTAGTATACTAGATTTTATACTAAATCATATACTAGATCATATAAAACCAGATATTTGATTAGATGCCAAAACAGCAAAACTATGGGCACAATCCAGAGTAACTATGGGAGCATATAAGAGACATTAAGTGCACCCATAGTTACTGCACCACCTAGTGAAAACCTATGGGAAATTCATATTGCAATCCAGAGTAACTTGGAGTAACTTGGAGTAACTCCGGAATCTTTGCTCCGGAGCAAAGACTCCCCATTGTTACTCTGGATTTCACCCTATGCCTGATTGGTGTGCAAATTCACTAGAGAAGTCGATGATGTTAGGAACTATGAGTGCAACAAAAAGGGGCAGATCAAGAATTTTAATGCTGGTTTGATATTATCAAAACACATACAAAGATGAATCTCCAGTCATTGAAGGAAGTTGTGACTGATAGGGTTAGCATGGAGAGCTTTCACCTATACAGTCTCACCCATGGATAAAACACACAGAAGGATGCAGAGGATTGCACTGTGATGCAGACTTCCTAAAAGGCATAGTAGGAGGTAAATACCATGTCAATCTACAAAGCTTATTTCTAAGCAAACACTGGGAGGAATAAGAGGAATCTGGTCACCCCAGAGTGTCACCCCAAGTAAAATTTGGTGCAGATTATAGTGGCCAGTCCAGAGCCCATCTGAGTTATTTTGAGAGATAACAAATGTACTATGAAACCATAAAGGGGGATTTTCATATTACTGGAGTACTAAGTATTACTGGAGGATTGTAATATTAGTATGTAATACATAGGACTGGAGTACTAGTAATGAAGTACTAGTACTGGAATCTAAGTTTTGCAGAAATATTGCAAAAGTCAACGGTTTGTAGACAATTGCGGGAAAGCAGAAAAAGGATGTTAAGTGACTTGAAAGTCCTCAGTGAGAGTCTGCATATCCTTAAGAGTCATAATAACAATATCCTATTAATGCATTCCTTGAGTTTATGTTTACCTTGGCTGAAAAGAGCAGGTAAGAGCAGCAAAAGTGCCAGATTCCTGGCCATCTTGAGACAAGTCCGGTTTCCCCTGCGGTGTACTGTGTCTCTGTCTGTCATCAGCTGCCTGTCACTGCCACCGAATGACCTCCTAATATACTCTCACCCCATCCCAAACAAAGTATCTCTTAAAGCTTCAATTGGTCCCAGGCTGGATCCGCCTTATTCCCAGCGCGTAGGGAAGGGGATGATGCCAATTAAGGTTAGCAGGCAGGTAAGCGAAAACAGCAACACCGTGGTGCACGTTGAACGGGACCCACCCGGTATCATTATGACTCATGGCCCGGATTTCAGATGGAGATGTTTGGAGCATCCCAAGGGCTGGATGGAGAGGTGGAGATGTCAGGACTCAGGAATCCAGCTGGTCCGGTTGGGACCAGGAGTGAAGCAGAGAGAGAGAAAGAGTGGAAGAAGAAGAAGAAGAAGAAGAAGAAGAAGAAGAAGAAGATGATAAGAAGAAGAAAATGATGATGATGATGATGATGATGATAATAATAATAATAATAATAATAATAATAATAATAATAATAATAATAATAATAATAATGGTAGAAAATCAGTGTAACAAAGCAGTTATAGAAATTAAGGAGTCCCTATGGAGTACCACTCTCTTCAAAACCCGCGAGAAGCAATATTATACCTGTCTTGGGTCTTTACAAGTAAGGCAGGTATAAATAAGGTAAATAAGTAAATAGAGAAGCTTTTTCAGGTCTTCTGGTAGCTGGTTCCATAGGTGTAGTGCCACAACCGAGAAGGCCCTGCATCTTGCCCCAATCCCCCTGGTTATGACTTGTATATCCCTTACAATTTTAGTCCCCTAGTCCTAATAATAATTCAGGGTAGTCTATGTGGGTCTCCGTCCTGTGCATTTTATATTCAAAACAAATATATGAATATATTTCACTGCCATATATGAAGTAGGCAGAGTAGGGACATACCCTACAATCTAGAGTAACTATGGGAAGCCGTAAGAGGCACTTACTCTGGATTGCTCTATGCATTTCTCATAGGTTTCCAATAGGTGGCACTATAACTACATCGGTGTAAAAGGTCCTGTAGTTACTGTGGAGTGCAGCCTTAGTTTCCAGCAGGTGGGTGACTGGCAGTGAAACCTGGTCTTAATTCACCTACTGATCTCCACTGTTCCTCCTTCTCTTGCTCTCTGGACTTGGAAAATAAGAGCAGAATGAAAAGGATGACGATAAGAGACAGCTGGGCTTGAGTCTGGCATGGCTCGCTTCCTTGATCTTGCTGTTTTCCATCACTCACCTTGCCCGCAATCCTCAACCATGCGGAGGAAGCTGTGGAGTACAACAGCAAAGCCGCAGAGACTAACGAGAACATCTGACATCTCAACTATTTATTGCAAACAGCTCCCTGGAAAACCACAGAGCACAAAACATATCCACACAATCTGTTTATGGTGCCCAAAACGTGCCCACAATGAACCCAGATCTAGTGATTTGCATGGAAATGTGCACCTGGGCACCGATGTCCTATCCTTGGGTACAGGATGATGTAGGCACAACCCTGGTGTTGCCTTGTAGTGACAGACCTTCCTAGAAATGCACTTTTGGACGGATGCCAAATGCCACCCAAAGGGAGTTTGACTCTGGTTGGAAGCAGGAGGCAGGAGTCCAGAAAGGTGATCCAGCTGTTGCAGGTGCTAAAACACCTATTCTCATGAAAGGGCTGTACAGATGTTTGCTGGGCAGCTGTTTTAGACAAAGACGTCCAAGTCCTAGCCTAAGCTTGCTCCCTGGCTGGCCTGGGTGTGCCCTGCCTTCCCACGTCCTGGAGAGAAACAGAGACCCCTCCCCAATCACTGGAAGGCTCCACTGGGTTGCAGGGCGGGTTCCACGGCACATGGCTAAGCGGGATGTCGGAGACCAAGCCAGGAGGGAGGGGCAATAATTGGTATTTTAGCAATTCAAGTGAGATAATGTGATGACTAAGACATTATTCCAGGTGGAGGGAATAAATGTTGCTGCCTTTCTTGTTTGCTCCCATCTCGGGGGTCCGGATCAGCAGAAATTCAACACAGAAAATGCTTTTCTTCTGCACTGAATATCGGTGCCAGGATATGCTTCATCTGACTACTGAGTCAAGTCATCGGGCCATCTAACCCTGACCAGTAGGGTTGCCATAATTGTCTTTCACAAAATTGGGTCAGGACCCTCTGTCCCATTTGCCAGTATGTGAACACAGCCCCCCAAATTGGGATTGTCCCTGGTTTTTAGGACATATCAAAACCCTATTGACAGGCAGCCTCTCCCCGAGGTCCCCAGCATGGGCTTTCCCTGCCCACCCCGGCAATGCCAAGGATTGATTTGGGGATCCTCTGTATGAAAAATTGTGTGCATGGCCTAGGGTTGCCATTTGTCCCGAAAAACAGTGACAAACCCCGTTATGGGGAATTGCGTTCATACACTGGCAAATGGGACAGAGGGTCCTGTCCTGATTCTGTGGAGGAGAATTATGGCATGGTCGGCTCTGGAAAACAGCAAGATCAAGCAAGTGAGCCAAGCCAGAGTCCAGCCCAGCAGGCCACCACTGCAGAATGTTTTGTCCTCTGCTTGTGCTCAATTTGCAGGAGTCATGCTAGGAGAAAAGTACTGTATTTAAAAAATTAAGCCATGGTTGATCTTACAGATTGTTGACGTACTTGCACATTGCTGCAACTAGATGCATCTAAATGACCCCAAAATAGAGTAGATCGTAATGGTGTTATATGGCATATATGGTGTTATTATATATACGTAATGGTGTTATATGGCATAATGCCATATATGGTGTTATATGGCATTGGAAGAAGACATGCCCGGAATAGTCTGCCACTGATTGGTTTATACCACTTGTTCCCAATATTTTTCAATTGTTTACCCTTTGGTAGCCCATTTTCGTAAGTTGTACCACTTATGTTGCTCCCACAAGACATTCTAATATTGACCAACCCTTTTCCGTTGTTATTCAATTGTTTTTCAAATACCCCTAAAGATCCTGCCAAGTACCCCTGGCAGTACTCGTACCCAGTGGTGGGATTCAAATAAATTAACAACAGGTTCTGTGTCCCTTTAGTAACCGGTTCTCAGAACCAGGCGCTCATTAGCAAAGGGTTCTACAGAACCTGTGAGAACCCCCTGAAGCCCACCACTGCTTGTACCCCAGGTTGGAAACCTGCTGGACTATGCAACACTCCTATGGACCACCCATTGCCCTTGAGAAAGGGTTGCATGATTTCTGTCTAACTTGCTGCTAATGTTCCTCTGCCACTTATTCCAACCAGCCTCACCCCTGCTTTGCATTCTAGAGGCGCCACTTGCCAGATTTATCATTATTGCTGTAGGCATGCAAGGGCAGCTACTGTCTTGAGATGCTACTGCCAGCGGCTATCTTTTGCCTCCAGGATGTTCTCCATCGTATTATGTGGACTGGGAAAGAACTGGAACTGGGGATTCCAGGCTTTCTGCCTTGGAGTGAAGCTTGCCAAGGTGACTGTTTCCCAAACCTGACCTGTCGGAGATGCCATAGGGTTTCGCTCATCATAGAAAGGTTTAAAAAGCAGCATCTGCCTCAATGCCCTCTTCCATGCAATGCTTAAAGATAGATGCACCCTGTCCTCTATTCTGTATAGTCACCCTGCCATAGGGATGCTTCTCCTTGAGCACCATGGAAAAAATCTGGCATTAAAGTTGTATAAGGATTGAGCCCCAGTCAGTGACAGTCCTGGTTCCTGTGCCAGCCTTGGACAAGGACTACAAAATTCTGTCCGCGCCAGTCACATCCAGAGAGTTTATGAGGCCTTCGGAAGGCGTAGGAAAGGTACTTTCAGCTTTGCCCCCCTAAAAATATGAAGTACCTTTTTAAGGCATTCAAATGTGGACGACTGGAGAGGGGCACACACAGGAACTAGATGGCGTTGCTGGGAAGATGGTATCCTCTGGCTGTGCCATACCTGTGGACCCCCCCTGGATATGCCACTAGGCCCAGTGGTGGACTCCTAAATTCATTCATTCATTCATACTGAGCACAATCCTAACCATGTCTACTCAAAAATAAGCCCATTATGTTCAATGGGTCTTACTCCCTTGAAGTGTCTCTCTCCTGTGATTAAGACCCATTGCACACAATGGAGCTTAATTTTGAGTAGACATGCTTAGGATTGTGTTCTTATTGAGTTATACCTTGCCTTTCCCATGCAAACGCAAACGCAAAGCTTTTATCCTTTTGTCCTCACAACAACCCTGTGAGGTAGGGCAAGGCTGAGAGTGATTGACCCAAGGTCACCCACCCAGGATGCTTCATGGCCGAGGATGGATCTGAGCCGGGATCGTCAAGGTCTTCATCCAGTTCCCTTCCACTACACAATCCTGCCTGAGATGAACATTTCTTGCCTCTGAGTAATATTTCCTTAACAGATGTACCCTACAATCCAGAGTAACTACAGGAAGATGTAAGAGGCACATACTTTGGATTGCTCTATGCATTTCCCATAGGTAGCACCGTAACTATGTCGTTGTAAAAGCTCCCGTAGTTACTCTGGATTATAGCCATAGTCTGTTTTGAAAAACCCTATTCAGAGCCATTTAGAGCAGCGTTTCTCAAAGTTAGGGTCGGGACCCCTTTGGGGGTCACCTAGAGCAGCGTTTCTCAAAGTGGGAGTCGGGACCCCATTGGGGGTTGCCTAGAGCTTTCCTGGGAGTCACCTAAAGACCCCTGGTGCAAGGGGCCAGGTCAGGCTTGCCAGACCTCCGGCTGTAGCTGCATGCACACTGGGGCTGACTGACAACCTCAGGGCCCAATCCTATGCATGCCTATTCTGAAATAAATCCCATTATAGTCAGGGGGGCCTTTACTCCCATGTAAATGTGGATAGGATTGCAGCCTCAGGGCCCAATCCTATGCATGCCTACTCTGAAACAAATCCCATTGTGTTCAACGTGTGCATAGAACACACATTTCATTTGTAACAATGAAAATACATCCTGCATATCGGATATTTACATTACAATTCATAACAGTAGCAAAATTACAGTTATAAAGTAGCAATTAAAATAATTTTATGGTTGGGGGTCCCCACAACATGAGGAATTTATAAAGGGGTCACGGCATTAGGAAGATTGAGAACCACTGACCTAGAGCTTTCCTGGGGGTCGCCTGGTGCAGTGGGCCAGGTCAGGCTTGCCAGACCTCCGGCTGTAGCTGCGCATGCACTGGGGCTGACTGACAGCCTCAGGGCCCAATCCTATGCATGCCTACTCTGAAATAAATCCCTTTATAGTCAGGGGAGCCTTTACTCCCATGTAAATGTGGATAGGATTGCAGCCTTAGGGCCCAATCCCATACATGCCTACTCTGAAAAAAATCCCATTGTGTTCAGTGTGTGCATAGAACACACATTTCATTTGTAACAATGAAAATACATCCTGCATATCGGATATTTACATTACAATTCATAACAGTAGCAAAATTACAGTTATAAAGTAGCAACGAAAATAATTTTATGGTTGGGGGTCCCCACAACATGAGGAACTTATAAAGGGGTCACGGTGTTAGCAAGATTGAGAACCACTGATTTAGAGGAAGATGGGGTGTTGCAAGCCACAAAGCCAAGTCTGGTACGGGAAACGCCAGTGTTGGCATATCCTATCCATGGGAGTTGCATTTTTAGCAAGGTGATAAAAAATGCTCACTTGGCAAAACTGCCCAATAAATAGGGGATTTCTTGAAAGATTTGGGATCTCGATCAAATCTAGGAAGATTGGGGTAATCCCAGCGTGGGCAGAAACAGGGCACAGGGCTTCCCTTGCATGCTCAATAGTGTACAGTGAGGAATGCTGACAATGTGGGTTGGGGTTGCCGAGCTGGCCCTTCCAGACCTGGCCACACATGCTTCCTTCATTTCCACCCAGATGATGTTATCATTCCATTATGTAGACCAAGGCCATCTCCAGCCTCCTCATCTGTTCCTTTCCTGGTGATCCCCTCCCTGCAGGTTCTTACATTAGACAGTAGTCTGAAGTATGCACCTCCCTTCAGGGCATGTCCAGATCCTGCTAAGAAATCCAAGCATTACCCTCTTTCAAAGACGTTGTCGGCACTGAGTGGGCTGAAAAACACATTAGAGAAGCCACAGTGCTCAGCATGGAATACGTACCCAAGATCACACCCTTGTTACTCTGGCTTAATCAATCCAAAATTATGGCGCACCCCCTGGATCCATATTCATGATCATCAGGAACCAAGCCTCATGAGTGCAGAGGGTAGCCACATTCAGACCTAAGACTGCAATCCTAACCTGTAGTTAGGCTGGCACAAGTCCCAGCATAAGTCCTGTGCTGACCGTGGCACTTCTGTGCTGTAAGTGCCGTAAGGCACTTCTGCCCCATTCCTGATGGGGTTAGGCCAGTGCATAAGCATACACTGACCTCCCCACACCACCACATGGGAAAGATACGCCTTATGATTTAGGCTGGCCTAAATTGGTTAGGATTATGCCCATAGTCATGTACATGCACACATATGTGTTTGTATTCAAGAATCTGGCACAAATTTGTGCCCTTTCCTATAGAACTGATTTCACTGTCAACACTATTTGGAATCCACAGACTTTTTTGTGTACGTCCAAAAGAGAAGGATGCTTATTCTGCACCTGCTTTGCACAGACCAAAAGTGCAATCCTAACCAAGGCCAGCAGAATTCTTTCCAGTGTGACGTTGGGAGGCAAGTGAGGATGGCTTACCTGTTCTTGCTTTATGCTCTTCAACTATCCTGTTTAGCAGAACAAACTTTTCATAACTTGAAATAGTTTATTTAGCATATGGCAAATACATGGACTTATGGCAAATAAGAAAGAAATAAGAAAGGGAAGCAAGGCGGGATATTCATCGTCATCATCAAATGTTTATGTCTAGTCCACCCAACCATTCAAAGACAGAGTGGCCTATATTGAAAAAATCAGACACTGGACCTGTGTAAGTTCTTAGAATCATAGAATCCTAGAGTTGGAAGGGACCTAGTAGGTCATCTAGTCCAACCCCGTGCCTGCAGCAGGAAATCCCCCTAGAGCATCCCCCACAGGTGCTCGTCGAGCCTCTGCTTGAAGATCCCCAGTGAGGGAGAGTCCACCACCCTCCTTGGCAATCTGTTGCACTCGGACACACGTACACTCGTGTGCACACGTACACTTGGACACAGTGTGATGAATATTTTGTTGAGGAGCATCACAGCCACACTAAGGGGTAGATACAAGACCCCACTTAAACAGTGAGTCCTGGCTGACACTGTGTTGGGTATAGATCCTGATCAGAGCTGATCAGTATTGGTGAGGTAGGTCAAAACCTGGCACCTTTCGTGGTAAGGTCTTCTATTTGGCTGCCTGTATCTGGATGGCTTGAAATAGTGAACTTTTTGAAATCACTTGAAATAGTGAACTTTTTCTTGTGCTTGATTCTCAACCAGTGGGACTAGTTGAATACAGTGTGGTCTTGGTTTTATACTGTGGTCGGGGAGAAGATGTATTTTTCAATGATGTTTCTTGACATTCTACTTGTGAGTAAGCAGTGACTTTTGTTGAGACGGATGAGCCTTTTAGATCTTAAAAACAGTCAAATGTGTATCATCAAGTAAAATACTGTGCAAGTTGCTGAAGCATATTCATTAGTAGCAAGAAGATTTTGAGCACGTGACTAGGAATTTGAGGTTCACTGTTCTGATTCTCCTAAAAGGGCCAATCCAGGTATCCCTCATTATCCACTAGGACTGCAAGAAAGGAGATTCCGGTTGGATATCCGGAAAAAATTCCTGACGGTTCGGGCGGTTCGGCAGTGGAACAGATTGCCGAGGAAAGTGGTGGACTCTCCCTCACTGGAGATCTTCAAGAAGAGGCTCAACGAGCACCTGTTGGGGATGCTCTAGGAGGATTTCCTGCTGCAGGCAGGGGGTTGGACTAGATGACCTACTAGGTCCCTTCCAACTCTAGTATTCTATGATTCTATGACTATTAGAGACTAAAGATTCAATAGTTAATTAGATTCAAGTAGATGTGTTATTTTGATTATAAGAATAGGGTGCTCATTAGATTCAATGGTGCATTAGATTTGAGTAAATACAGTAATTATGGCACTTTTGTGATACACCCAGGTCAGCAAAGGACTTCGCTGAGGCTTAGGCTGGCTCCAGTGGAGTTTAGGATTGTAGCCTAAGAGTAGACTAGGGCTTAGGGAAGAACTTTGTAAGAGATTCTGGTGACCTCCTTACAGTCAGCTGAACAATATCTGACCTAGATCCGCGATCTGCAGCATTTTTCTGTTTATTGCACATTGGCCTCTATGGTCTTCACCACTTGCAATGTTGCTTCCAGCTTCCCGGAGATCAGGGTGACCAGATGCCTGAAACTAAAAAGGAGGACAAGGTCTTGGATTCCTCTTGAGCTGGCCTTTCTGGTGGACAATGACATGTTTGCCTACTCACAAGTAAAGCCATGATATTGGACACTTTCCATTTCCCATAGAGTTCAATGCATTTTTTATTTTTAGTTTTTTGGCCATATCTTTTGATAGGAAGGAGATATTTCAAAACTGATTTTTGCATTGGATTCTGCTGTTTGGTACAAATCCAACAACATATGACATGGGGTCCTGCACACCACTGCAAAGTTCCAAAAAGAAGCCAGAATGGAGGACAATGAAGCCTTTTTGGAGGACACTGGACAGGAGACTAAAAAAGAGGACAAATCTGGAAAAATCTGGTCATATGATCATCCTGCCAGAGACTCATCTGGGTTCTCTGGCCGTTTTTATGGCAAGCGTCAATAATAACCTGTCAGTCCCTCTTCCTCCGCATTACTCCAGGCATTTGCCCTAGAAAGAGAGTCACATAGATTTTTCCGCAAATTTCCACACCTATGATCCAAACACTTGTAGCACACCTTTCATAGCACACCACTGATCCGTGACATGAGACCGATACAGGAGCCTTACTCATTAGAAAGCGGCTGCATCTGTATTTTGCATTAAAATCAGAATGGGTTTTACATTTATGATGTTATGTAATGTGCTTCGACAGGGTTTTCCCCACACATGCAGACACCTCTGACAACAGGTTGATGAAGCTTCTGCTTATGGGTTGTGCCAACTTACCCTGCAGCAGGTTATCATCCACCAAAGCCGAGCCAGAGTTTGCCCTTTTGTTTTAAAACTGAGAATACTATCCAAACCACGTCTACTCAAAAATAACCATCATTGTTTTCATTGGGTCTTACTCCCAGGAAAGCACCTTTAGGATTGCAGACAGACTCAAGACATAGAATTATCCATCAAATATTTTATTGCAATTCCAGTACTGCAATTGCAGTGTGGATAGAGTGCATAGGGAGGACTTTTAAGCATTCATGTGCCTCCACATGTGCATGTAGATGTGCTAATGACTACAGGCACTGGTTGGCTGTGGATTTGATGTTAGCCATACCAAATCTCTTCCTTCCCCTCCTAACCCCATGGTCAGCAAGGATTCCAACAAACTTCTGAGGATCCACTATGTATCCCTAAGATGGGGATCTTAAGATCCCTAAAACCCAGAGCCTTATGTGGTGGTGATTAGGCAAGTCTCCCGTTGCCCACCCAGGTTAGAGATGCCCTATGCAGGGCAGACTGCCAAGGACCCATCTATGGCCGGAAGGGAATAATTTCAGTATAGCGTCACCACAATTATCTTCCACAAAATTGGAACAGGACCCTCTGTCCCATTTGCCAGTATGTGAACACAATCCCCCAAAATCAGGACTGCCCCTGATTTTCGGGGCATATGGCAACCCTATTTCACTATGGATCTGAACACGTTCTCGCTTGAGCAAGAGACTCCCCAGTGTTCCCATCAGCATTCCCAATACCAAATATATATCACATGCATTGAAAGAAACATATTTTCCCGTAAACATATTAAGCCTTCCCCCATAATTTATGGGAAACTGAAACCAGAAAGCAAGCAGGGCGTGTGAGATCGTAAGTCGCCAGGTCGGCTGCCAAGATGCCACGGGTGGAAGACATTACAGGACGTTACCGCAGCCTCTTGGAACGTAGAAGCAATTTCACTCCCTACAGAAAGGAAAAGGCATTTTCTGAGCAACTTCTCTAGCCACAGAGTCAATTGGGGTAAAAATAAAGGGTCAGGGTTGGAAAAGGTAATGAAGAAGAACAAAATACTGTATTTACTCGAATCTGACACTCACCTTTTCCAGCTGAATTTAGGCTGCTATCTTAAACACACTTTCCTGAGAGTAAGTCCCATAGAACACAATGAGAATTACTTCTGAGTGGCCATATGAATGAAAAAAACCTGGATTTTGCAGATTTTTAGCCTCCTGTCCAGGTGTCCTACATTTTGGCTTCATTGTCCTACATTTTGGTTTCATTTTTGCACTTCATGATGGTGCACAGTACCCATCATGTCATACGTTGTTGGATTCGTATTGAAGAGCAGAATGCAATGCAAAAATCAGGTTTGAGATACCTCCTTCCTATCAAAGGTTATGGCCAAAAAACTGAAAAACAAAAAACATTGCCAAAAATACATTTTTTTTGGCAATCTTTTTAAGCAGGTAGGAATTTTGGCTTGTTGGGGTAAGAATTTTGGCCTGGGGGTTCAGGAATTTTGGGTTTGGCATCTGGTCACCCTGCTTCTGAGTAGACATGCTAAGGATTGCACCCTTAGTCTCCAAAATCAGGATGCGCATTAGATTTGATTGTTAATTAGATTCAAGTAAATGTGGTGTTTTGATTGTAAGTATAGAACGCACATTAGATTCAATGGCACATTAGACTCGAGTAAATGAGGTATTGGGGTGCTCCAGAGCAAGAAGGATATACTGTAGAGATAGGAAATGTAAACTTCAAACCTAGGGGAAGGGAGGGGCTGGGAATGGTTCAGACTGGAAGAGGGGAGAAGTGGGGTGAGTGCAGGCTAGAGGAACCCCTCTTTGGATTCACTGCCCGACCCGCGATCATGAAGGGTGTATAAAGAAGAGCAAATCCCCATGCTCCGTATTCATTAATATGGACACCATCCTGCCTCCCAACTTCATTCATGCATAAAACACCAAAATGAATTAGAATCAGGGCTGGCCAAAGACCTCCTGGCGCCAGAGAAAGATGCCAGTTGCAGTCTCTTCCTTCATCTACTTTCCCTCCCTAGATTCAAAAAGGAGAAGAGAGTGGTGGGCTAGAGTAGCACTGGAGAGATTCCTCTCCTCCACACTTCCTGTTTCCTCTCTTTCATTTCAGATCGAGGGAGAAGAAATAGTCATGGGCAGGCGGGTGGAGAAAGGTTATCAGTTGTGACTGATGGTATTCCTGAGGCAGTGGCATAGCTAGAGGGGGGGGGGGCAAAGCACCATGTTTTGCAGGCAACCTCAATGCAGTGTGCTCCCCGTTGAGAGCCATTCTGGGTGGGGGGGGGGGTTGACACCAAAATGGAGGTGAATGTGAACGTTTCCGAACGCCTCCATAGTCTTGTGGCTGGCATGACTTAAGACCAAAGGCACTTGGAATGCGTCACGTTACCTTTCCCCCAAAGTGACACCTACTGTATTTACTCAAATCTAATGCGCCATCTAATCTAATGCACACCCTGATTTGGAGACTAAATTTGGCTGAAAAGGTGATGCGTACCCAATACTTATAATCAAATGCGCACCCAATACGTATAATCAAAATACTGCATTTACTCAAATCTAAAGAACCATCAAATCTAAGGCACACCCTGATTTCGGCTGAAAAGGTGAGTGTTAGATTCAAGTAAATAAAGTATTTATCAACATGCTTTCAAACTGCTATGTTGGCAGGAACTTGCTCGTAACATCCTATAAAAGGAGGAAATACCACATTAATGGACACGGGGCACTAAGGCGCAGAGAACCATGGAAAACTGGATCTGTGGCTACCAGAACCATGGATATAGGGGATGCCTATAGTTAGGGTTGCCATATTCTCTTCCACAAAATTGGGACAGGACCCTCTGTCCCATATGCCAGTATGTGAACACAATCCCCCCAAATCAGGATTGTCCTTGTTTTTCAGGATATGTGGCAACCCTTCCTGAAGACTAGTAGAAAGTTCCTGGAGTTTCCAATCCTAGAAGGTTGGCAACCCAAACATACCCATAAGGTGACCATGACAGCCAACTTCATTGGTGACCTGGCTCTGCATATATAGACCATCTTTCCAAGTCTCAGTGAGTTCCCTGGGGCTCGCTTCTATGGAAGGGGACACAGGATAACAGTGATTTCCAAACTTTTGCCCTTATTCCTGAATGCTTTGTTGGTCTTAGAGGGATTTAAAATATTTATCCCATTGACTTCAAACATGCATCCTCTTCTTTGACAGCTGTAGGTAGTAATGTGCGGAAGGCATCCACAGTGAGCACATGTCATAGGTGCATGAGAATCATGCTTAGCTTGGAACAATAGCATGCAATTAGACTAAAACAAAGGAAGGCATGACTGTAAAAAGCAATGTGACATTTCCTCCTACTCCATTGTGGCAGGAAGTGGACAGCATTGGTACCCTATCATTCGTCATAGCAATTCGTCAGTGGTCTATGATCAGGACGAGCATATGTCCTCTTTTTAATGAAAAACTTCATTGTCCTCCTTTTCCTTATGAGCAGGCAGCATGGATCCTTTGTGTGATTAATAAATTGGATGCAAAAAAATTATATGTAATAGTTTTTAATTCAATAAGTACTGAGGTATAGAGCTGAAATCAACCACATTGAAGCAAAATATATGTGATTTTTTCTTTTATTTTGTTGTGTCCTACATTTTTCTTGAGACATATGGTCACCTTAGGCAGACAGAGCCAGATCAACCAACTGGACCAATTTCTTCCAATTGGGCTCCATGCCTAAGGGACCCCTGTGCCACGGTACTCTTGTAACCTTGCCAAACACACATAACACATTGCAGCAGGAATTTTGATTTTTTTTTCTCCTAAACAAACAAAATCAATATTTTTACTAAGAGCGTAATCCTAACCATGTCTATTCAAAAGCAAGCCCCATCGTGTTCAAAGGGTCTTACTCCCAGGAAAGTGTCTTTAGGATTATAGCCTGAATCTATTAGTCTAATGTAGGAAAGCAAGAAGTTGGAATACCCCTTTCCTTTCCAGAATTGTGATGGACAGGGCTGTTGCCCCAGATGAAAAGCATGGGACTAGCATTCAGAATGTCCCAGATTCAGGGTGTGATCCTATCCACATGTACACAGGAGAAAGCTGCATTGATTATAATGGGGCTTACTTCCAAGTTGTCATACATAGGATTGGGCTTTCAGTCTCCATGTAGGACAAATTTAAAAAAAAAATTTTTTTAGTCTATGTTGGTGATTTAGAGCAAGGAACTTCAAAGTTCTCAGCCAGAGGGCCACATGAGATAT
Organism: Cryptoblepharus egeriae; assembly: GCA_030015325.1. Lineage (NCBI taxonomy): Eukaryota > Metazoa > Chordata > Lepidosauria > Squamata > Scincidae > Cryptoblepharus > Cryptoblepharus egeriae. The sequence goes on from JAREYC010000014.1 coordinate 4,086,902, forward strand.
CTGGCATGGAGTCAAGAGCCAGATAAAATATTGGAAATATAAAATTTAAATATGCAGATTAATGAATAAATGGGCCTAATATACCTGTATAATATACAGTATATATAATAATATACCTGTATATGCCTGTATATCTACCTGCAAGCACCAACACACAGCATGGTTATAAAACACAAACTTAATAGGACCCCCATTTCCCTACCACACCATCATAGCTCCAGTTTGTTCATTAATGTAGATGTTTTATATTTGTCATTTTTAAGATGCATTTTTAAGGTGGTGGTGGTGGTGGTGGTGGTGGTTAAGTTGGATCAGAGGCTCTTAAGTTGCCAGAGGGTGGCCGCAGGCCAGTTAGAGGCTTGCTGAGGGCCGCATCTTTTCATCTAGAGGAATGAAAAGTGTCTCTCTGTCATGCAGCATCCTTTATTCCTAGGATGGATTGAGAACCAGACTTGCTTGGGAGTAACCTACTAGGCTTACGTATAAATTAGCACATACAGGATTAGGTGGGAGTTAAAAAAAAAATCAGACACGTGGAAAGGATTATGAATTAAATACAACTTACTTGTGATAATTAGTCAGAAAACTGAACTTCCTCTAAAATCTGAGGATGTTATCAGAAGGTGGAGCTCGACCAAACTCGGAAAACAAACAAGTGTTGTGGTTATTGCAAAGAGAAATTAAAAGCAGGTATGTGATCAACGGGTTGGCATGCCAGATCTGTAAGCCTGTAAGGGTTGTGATTCAGAGCATGCACTGCCAATCATATATCGGGTGGATGGCCGACAGCTGTCCATTGGCTGGGACTGTACCACATCAGTGCAAACGGGAATTTGCGTGGGAAGGGAAGGTTCCCTACACACCGGATGCATCCGAGAAAAGGCATTTGGAGGCGTGAAAGTGAGGCTAGAGCAACAGCCCACCACTGGGCAGGCCCTGCCTGAGTCACAACGTCTGAGTCAAAGGTAATGCGCAGACAGGTTGCCCACACAGGTTGGCACAGTGTGTCTCACCTTAGAAGGCAGGGCGCCAGGTTCTGATCCTGTTCAGTCACCTGTTTCCAGTAGCAGGGGTTGGGACAACTACTGTATTTACTTGAATCTAAGAAACACCTTTTTCAGCCGAATTCAGTCTCCAAAATCAGAGTGCACATTAGATTCAATGGTTAATTAGATATGAGTAAATACGGTATTTTGAAGTGTAAGTTAGATTCGCATTAGATTCAGTGGTGCATTAGATTCAATACAGTGTTTGGCTAGCTGAGGATGAAATGGCAATACTGTACAATACTGTATCTTTCTGAGATGCAGAGAGGTTGAGATTGACCTCCCCATGCTTGGGTAGGCCTCCTTGACACATCTGAAAGGTACTTCCAAAAGGTCCTCTGAGGTCTTGGCATCCATGAAGCCTGGATGGAGGGCCCACGGTGCATCATGATCATGCAATGAGGCAACTGAGAATTCGGTTTCACACGCCAAGGGGCAAGCGGGACAAACAACATGGTACTCAAGCCTACGTGGTTCATCTGCAGGAGTTGCCGTCAACCTACATCAGATAGGACCACAAAGTTCTCTCGATGTCATGAAAGATCCCATCTTTCCACATCAAAGGCATCTCATGCGTGTGCCAAATTTGGCTCTCAAGAGCTCAACAATCTCCCAACACAACCTTTTCCGGGTGTTGTCGGCTGACACCGCACAGCACTTTCAGATTGTTGAAAGTGTCCTCGCAAACCAAAGTGCTGCTGGATTTCTTCATGGTGGTTCAAACTGTGCCAAGAGGAAACTCTTGCCTCAACCTGTCACTTTCACTCCAACGTCTCCCTTCTGCTCCCCACCTATTTTTGGACTGAGCTTTCATGCTCAGTCATGCTTTCGTCGCATGTTGAATTTATATCACCGTGTGAGCTCCAAACCTGGCTGAAATTGGTAGGGCCATCCATGATCTACATGCATGTCCTCCCCCATCTTTTCCAGAAGCACCCCAAAATGAAGCACCCTAATCAACCGGCCAAGACTATTTTATAGATTGGTTCAATTTTGAATACTCCGAGGACTGTACTTGTGTACAAGATGCGCCAGTACAGGATCTGTATTGGCGCACCTTGAAAATCTTGGCGTTATAATTACTATTTTGTTCAATCCACAGGCACCTAGCACTTAAGATGGCAAAGATAAGGCTGAGATGGTACAACTGGCATGGTTGGGCAAGGTGGATACACCACTGACCTGGACCTGCTAGACTTCCCTTTCCTGCACCACAACTGAGAGGTACAGTAGTTATCATTTAAGAGGAGCCCTGCGGAGATCCATCAGGTCCAACATCTTATTTCTCAACATTTAGAGGCTTCTGGGAGACCCACAAAATATTTTGCCTGAGTTCAAATTCCCAGCCACTGGAACGTTCAAACAACACCTTGACTTTCACTAACTTGACTCTCGTTGCTTTGCTCTTTCAACTATTTCAAATTTGACCCTATGCTTTCGTCTTTATCCTGATTTTATCTCACATTCCCTGCACTATCTCAACATTAAAAATTTAAATCCTATAAATTTGTATGCCTTTCTTCCATACGCTATAACAGGGTGTTAAACATAAGGTCCATGGACTGGATGTAGCCCTTGAAATAACCTTGCCTCTCCCAGCAGCAGAATATATAGCTCTATTTTGCTCCCTACAACTGGTAAGGCTTTGAAAAAGAGGGAACCCCTTGCATGCCCCCCACCAAGACTGACTGCTTTGCTTCCCCTCTAGCTATGCCGCCAAATGTGGCTAACATTAAAAAATACAAAATAAAATAGCAGAATGCTCCATCTCTGCTCCTTTCAGCCAGTATATTTTATAACAATATATGTAAATATTTTATACTCGTTTTATGCCTAATGATTGTAGCTGGTTTTTTCCTTTTAAAGGTCTGAATAGCGGATTATGCTGACCTCCTGTCCTCTTCAAGCAGCCCCAGCTGGCAAGAGGCAAGGCAGAAGGTTAATAAAGGGCAAGGGCAAACTTTTTTAGCAACACAAGATCACCAACTGAGGTGTGCCAAAACTGTGGTTGACGGACAGCAAGGGAGGCCAGGTGGGAATGAAGGTCCACCATCTGCTGGCTTTGGAGTAGTGCCTGATAGGTTCAAGTAAGGTCAGGCAAAAGCCACCAAACACCATTCATCTCTTGGTGTAGACAGAGAAAGGTGGATGGGGTGGAGGTAGGGTGACCACATGCCCAAACCTCAAGAGGAGGACAAGGTCTTGGATTCCTCTGAGAGTGGTCTTTCCGACAATGGCATTTGCCTACTCACGAGTAAAGCCTCAATATGGGCCATAGAGCTATGGGAAATGCTCTTTCCCATAGAGCTCAATGCATATCTGTTTTTAGTATTTTGGCCATAACGTTTGATAAGATATTTTAAAACCAATTTTTGTATTGGATTCTGCTCTTCAGTACGAATCCAACGATACATGACACGATGGGGTACTGTACACCATTGCAAAGTTCTAAAATGAAGCCAAAATTGAGGACAATTTGGAGGACACCAGGACAGGAGGCTAAGAGAGGACAAATCTAGAAATTTCCAGTCATCTGGTCACCCTGGCTGAAGACACTGTATTGATGGGTGGTCTTTTAAGGTGATGGGACCTCATAAAAATCTACTTGAGGTTGCTCCGAGATGGTCAATCAAGATCAGCTCAATATGCAACCTACACTCAGTGTTGGGTAGTGAAGCCCTGGAACTGGAAACCCGTCTACCATCTCATGCACTCCAGAGGCTCTTGGTTGACACAGCCTGATCCCTTTTAAATGCATTTCTCTTGGCACTTTTCCCTCTTGCAATGACATATTCTAGCTTGTGGGAGAATTTTCTGCCCCACTTCCTTCTCCATTCCGCAAGCAGAAGTGAAACAATTTTTTTAAATGGTTGCCCTACAAATAGAGCTATAGAACTTGGAGAAAGTTTCTTAATTTTCTGACCTTTGATTTTTTGACTTTTCTCCAAACCCCCACAATAGCTCAGCTGCAGACCTTTCATTGCACATCAATGCACTGCAGCCATCCGTTGAAAACCACTCCTCTAATGTAAACCATTAACCGTTATGCAATAGAATGAGTCAGTAAGTCTTGATGACGTAAACCTGAGACCATCACAACATTTCATCTCAAAACTTTCAGTGATGCTAGTTTTGAACAGACTCCCTTATAAAGGCATCTTCTGGCCATGAGCAAGCAAAGCTCTGAGGTCAATCTGGATGATGTGCAAGTCCTACAAACGAAAAGTTATAGGGAAGTACATTTTTTCCTGGGACTGACAATAACGCATTTTAAAGCATATGGGTTTTGGGTAAGGAGAGAGTACACCAAAAGTTGCCCAAGTGTGGTGGACACGATCCCAAGGTGTGTAAATTGGTATCTTGTGCACTAAAAAAAAAACTTACATGAATTACACAGGTACGGAAGAGACACAGTATGACAAATGTGCAATAATTTATTGATGCCAACACCAAAAACAGCCTCAATTTGGCAGTTAAGGAGACATGCCCAAATGTTTTTCAACATAGCAGGAAGGGGGGTGGGGAGAAGAGAGGAAAACTCCACCAACAGAGACTCATACGTAGTGAGTGGATGAACAGAAGTGAAGCAGAACTGGAAGATGCCCAAGAAAGCTGAGCTGGTCTTCCTCTTTTCCTTCCGCCATGCAGAAAATAGGACTGGTTGGTGGCACTCAATCCACCTCCTCAATGGTAGGCCCTGAAGAACCTCCACCAGCTCCAGCGGCACCAGCCCCTGGGAAGCCCCCAGGCATTCCACCGGGCATGCCGCCTGCCCCTTGATACAGCTTGGTGATGATGGGGTTGCACACGTTCTGCAATTCCTTCTGCTGGTGTTCATATTCTTCTTTTTCGGCCATCTGCAAAAGAGAGATGGAGATGTGTTAGGAGCCTTAAATGTAGATTCCAACAACTCAAAGACCTGCGTTTTTCCTGTGGACAAGACCACCTGGAGCATACCAACTGCCACCTCTCATCTCATCATTCCCTCTCTAGATCCCAAAGAGGGGTAGCATGCCAGTTCTCAAGACCAAGAGTCTCACACTAAATGTGTGAGGTTCTGGAATTGAACCCTAGTGGATAACAAGGTACACCTGTATAAAATGTGTTATCTTTGAATCTGCTTGGCTTATCTTGGTCTTGCAAAAGAAGCCCATCTCAAGCAGTGTTGCTTTCAGGAATTAAAAGCATAGTTGCAGATTAACATTTGGGTAGACTGAACTTTGTAGAGATCACATGTTCAGAGAATCTCGTGGATCTAAAATCTGGCCCCACAAAGAAAACAGGTGTCCTAAGGTCTGTACTCCTAGGATAGATACCATGAACTTTTCATGCCATGGACCCTATTCATTCTCTTAGCTGAAGTACATATTCAAGTTTAAGTGGCTTTTGCTTGAGCGCAATGGTTCCCAAACTTCAGAAGTCGTAGGGGTTTTCGTACGTTTTGCATAGGGTTTCCTGTATGTTTACTGTTTTGCAAACCACCAAAATTGGATCACAGCACATTAGTGGATACTAGACCCACAGTTTGAAAACCACCGGATTAGTAGGTTTTCTGGAATGGTCCCTACAATCCAGAGTAACTACGGGAGCACATGAGAGACTTTACGTGCACCCGTAGTTACTGCACCACCCAGTGAAAACCTATGGGAAATTCATATTGCAATCCAGAGCAAATTGTTCTTACACCGGAGCAAGGACTCCCCGTAGTTACTCAGGATTGCGCCCTTTTGCTTCTTTTGCAAGACCAAGGTAAGCCAAGCAGATTTGAAGATAACACATTTTATACAGGTGTACCTTGTTATCCACTAGGGTTCAATTCCAGAACCTCCCATGGATTAAAAAAAATCAGTGTATAGAAAAATAAGTTTTAAACCCACTTCCAGGATTCTTGCTCCTCCATTGCGCCTAACGGAATAAGCTTGTGCCTTAATGTCTGCAGGGGAGTTTGATCCTGGGATTGAAAAATGAAATTATTATTTCTGGCATAGCTTGGGTTTTTTAATGTCTTTACATTGTTTGTTTTTTATCCAGTTTTAATTGTTTTTTATCCAGTTTTGTTTGATTGTTTTTACATGTTGTTAGCCGCCTTGAGTTTCCTTATCCAAGAAAGAAAAGCAAGATTAAAAATGGAATAAATAATAAAAATAAATGACTGCCTCTCTACAACACTAGAAAAGCAGTTTTTAAAAATCAAAACAAAAACAAAAGTATGATCTGCAGTAGCTGTTCATGTAAAATCAAATCAGTGTATAAGGAATCTGTGTCTATCTAGGTTTGACCTGTATTGGAATGAATGTCATAGGGAGGACTAGGGCATGTTCGAGGGAGGTGCCTTTGTTGCCCCCTAGTGGGAATAAGCAAACCAGCCATCATCACCTGGCCTAATTTTTACCTACACTACCAATAAACCTTTTATTTTTTTTATTTTTAAAATAAAAATAGTCTCAGTCTGGAGGAATTCTGGCACCTGTAGTTTTTTTTTTTTAATGGAGAGCATGACAGATCTCAGCACATCAAACTGCACACCCCAGGACATTTGGAAAAGCCATGATAATATACCTGTCCTATCCTAGTTAGTTAAAAGCCTTAACTAAAAACACAATTTTAGATAGTATAGTTCTTGGGTGTACAACTTCAGACCTTTTAATTGTGTAGGGTTTAAAGAGAAGTCAGTAAAAACCTTTATGGACAACTGGAAACCATTCATGGACTTTCTGCATGAAAAAAAGATGCTGAGTAAATTATGGAATTAAGGAATAGATAATTGTTATTTAATTTTGATCTCCTTTTCTGATCTATGTTGGAATTGTTTAATATTATAGTTTAAGATAGGTTTTTAGGAAGTAGAAATTAATAGAAAGTAATTTTAGACTAAAAAAAGGAAATTAGAAAATCTGTGCTTGTCATATACAGTATTTTACTGTATATATGTATCTGTATATATGTCATACAGTATTTTACTGTATGACATTTTTATTTATTGTATTTTGTATAAAAATACAAATATATTTCTATATTTTTCCTCTTTCTTCTTTTTTTCTTTTTCAATTCAATTTCAAAAAACTTTACAGGCCCAGCTTGTCCACTCCTAGTATAAACCACTAGGGATATTAAATTAGGTTTCTCCATATTGCAGCAAGTGTTGTGGATTCACTGTGCTTCACTGTGCGTAGAGTACAAGGCCTTACCATGTTTACTCAAAAGGAAGCCCCATTATGTTCAATGGGTCTTACTCCCAGGAAAGTATTTTTAGGATTGCAGCCTTAGGGAGCAATGTTTGCCATCCACCTTCTGATCTTTGCTCCCTCTCTAAACAGAACACAAAACCTTTGATGGTCACCATCACCTGAAGACCAGATCACTCACCTGATTCCTGTCCAGCCAGGAAATAACCTCATTGCACTTGTCCAGAATCTTCTGTTTGTCTTCTGGGGACAGTTTGTCCTTGAGCTTCTCATCCTCTGCCGTACTTTTCATGTTGAAGGCCAAAGACTCAAGGGAGTTCTTGGCTGCAATCTTCTCCCTCTGGACTTCATCCTCCGCCTTATACTGCTCCGCCTCTTGGACCATGCGCTCAATCTCCTCCTTACTGAGACGGCCTGGAAGCAGGAAAGCAAGTCAATGACCGGTTCTTGCTAACTAGGATGCATGGAAATGCATATGATGGGTAGGACCACCAACGTGTCCTCCCAGGCTCACCTTTATCATTGGTGATGGTGATCTTGTTCTCCTTTCCAGTGCTCTTGTCCACTGCGGACACGTTGAGGATTCCGTTGGCATCAATGTCAAACGTCACCTCGATCTGGGGAACACCACGAGGGGCAGGCGGGATCCCCGTCAACTCAAACTTGCCCAGCAAGTTGTTATCTTTGGTCATAGCACGTTCCCCCTCGTACACCTGCGATGAATGGGTGACAGGTTAGCAAACAACCCCCTTTGATCACACAAGATTCTATCTGATCCAAGATGGATAGTGGAAGAGGAAGATACGGGAGCCCTTTGACCCCCCGTAAATTTGGGAACTACTGACCTAATTTCAATCCTATCTTACCTGGATGAGCACACCAGGCTGGTTGTCAGAGTATGTGGTGAAGGTCTGTGTCTGCTTAGTGGGGATGGTTGTGTTCCGCTTGATGAGGGCCGTCATCACCCCACCGGCCGTCTCAATACCCAAAGACAGAGGCGTCACGTCCAGCAGCAGCAGGTCCTGCACATTCTCCGACTTGTCTCCGCACAGGATGGCAGCCTGGACAGCTGGGGAAGGACCAGCACCATAGGTCAGCCTAGTGTTCGTGTGAACCAGTCAACCCAACCCACGAGTCAATACTTGGTAGGTCAGGAAGTTGACCCATTAGCTTTTAATTAGCTATTATTTTTTTCCATTTTCTTTGTAAACCGCCTTGTGAACTTTTTAGTTGAAAAGCGGTATATAAATACTGTAGATAGATAGATAACGACCATCAGATGCAAATTCTACACTGGCTTGATAAATGCCTCTACGTATTCCACAGATGTTGCCAAATACCCCAAACCCAATTCCACATTCTGATCAGATTTACCTGCACCGTATGCCACAGCTTCATCTGGGTTGATGCTCTTGTTGAGTTCACGGCCATTGAAGAAGTCCTGGAGCAGTTTCTGGATCTTTGGGATGCGGGTCGAGCCACCGACCAGCACAATGTCATGCACCTGGGATTTGTCCAGTTTTGCGTCGCGCAAGGCCTTCTCCACTGGCTCCAGTGTGCCCCGGAAGAGGTCCGCGTTAAGCTCTTCAAACCGGGCGCGGGTGATGGACGTGTAGAAATCGATGCCCTCGTAGAGGGAGTCGATCTCGATGGAGGCCTGGGTGGAAGAGCTGAGGGTGCGCTTGGCCCTCTCGCAGGCCGTGCGTAGCCGCCTGACTGCCCGCTTGTTGTCCGTGATGTCCTTCTTGTGTTTGCGCTTGAACTCCGCCACAAAGTGGTTTACCATTCGGTTGTCGAAGTCCTCACCGCCCAAATGAGTGTCTCCAGCCGTAGACTTCACCTCAAAGATGCCGTCCTCGATGGTCAGGATGGAGACATCAAAAGTGCCGCCACCCAGATCAAAGATGAGGACGTTGCGCTCGCCACCCACCTGCACATAGGAAAGAAGACTTAACTCTCTATTCCAGGACAACCGGTCCTTGCAGATTCTCATGCTCAGTATCAGTGATGATCTATGCTAGGACCCCCCACCCAGATCAGAAATTCTCTGGATAGGCCTTTACAAAAACTTAGAGCACAATCCTAACCATGTCTACTCAAAAGTAAGCACCACTGTGTTCAATGGATCTTACTCCCAGAAAAGTGTCTTTAGGATTGCTGCCTTAACAGATATAAGTTGGTTCAATCGCCTTCTCCAGACATCCAAACTTCGTGGCAGTGAGTTCCACAGGGTAATCATGCGCTATTTGAAATACCTCTTGTCCATCCTAAATCTGATCAGTTATAGCAGTAAAAGCTCACCTTTTTGTCCAGCCCATAGGCTATGGCAGCTGCTGTCGGTTCGTTGATGATACGAAGGACGTTGAGGCCTGCAATGGTGCCGGCGTCTTTGGTGGCTTGCCTCTGGGAATCGTTGAAGTAGGCTGGGACTGTAATGACGGCATTGTTGATGGTCTGGAAGACAGAAGTCAGAATGATGGGTTCACAGCTCTATTCCATCACGTCCGACCATTCCTAATTTAGACTGAAGTTCCTTGGGGCATGGACCTGTTTCATCTCCAGTTTTAACACTCTTTGGGTCATGCCAACCCCCTATGTAGCCTTAGGTGACCATCATCCAGGACCCACCTTGCCCAAATAGGCTTCCGCAATTTCCTTCATCTTGGTGAGGACCATCGATGAGATCTCCTCGGCGTAGAATGTCTTGGTCTCACCCTTGTACTCCACCTGCACTTTGGGACGGCCTCCGTCATTGATTACCGTGAAGGGCCAGTGCTTCATGTCAGCGTGTACCACGGGATCGTCGAAACGGCGGCCGATCAGGCGCTTAGCATCTGGAAAAGATAACATTTAGCTTATCCACAGATGCCCAAGTCCATGGCTGAAGTGCCATGGCACTTCTGGTTTGCAGGAATCCCCCAGAAATCTAGTACTCACATGCAACTTCATCACACCTAATACCTTCCACCTAGATATATCTCCTAGTATCTTCCACCTAGACTGTGCATTGAACTATAGTTATCGGATGGAGGAAGCCTTCACTGACGGCCCACCAGTTCTTACCAAAGACTGTGTTGGTGGGATTCATAGCCACTTGGTTCTTGGCAGCATCACCGATGAGGCGCTCCGTATCCGTGAAGGCCACGTAGCTGGGGGTGGTGCGGTTGCCCTGGTCGTTGGCGATGATCTCCACTTTGCCATGCTGGAAGACGCCCACACAAGAGTAGGTGGTCCCCAGATCAATGCCTACAGCTGGACCCTTGGACATCTTGGCTGCAAGAGGAACATACATGAGGTGTTAATACACAAGACCTATAGTGTGATGCACCGTTTGCAACATGGGGGAAGAAGCCAGAGACCCGACAAATGCAGAACTAAAACTGGGGGATTCCACAAGTCTGAAACAAAACATATTTGATCTCCTCGGCACATGGAGAACTTTGAAAAGCTTCGGAAATTTTTATTTCTGATCCAGAGACATATTTTAAAAATTTAAGCTAACCAGACAGCAATGACCTCAAGAAACACACTTGATTATAACAGTGGAAGATATTACGGAGCCATAATGGGGGTAGTGTTTAAAGCAGTGGTCAGGGAACGGGGTAAATTACCCCAAATGGGGTAAAAATGAAATTCCTGGGGGTAACGGACAGTCACACTGCCAAGAGATAGCCAGGCATGCATATGAATCTATATGCATTCCCGGCTGTGTGTCGGCAGCGTGACCATCCATTACCCCCAGGAATTTCATTTCATTGCAAATAGAATCTATATGCATGCCCCGCTGTGTGTGTTACTATACTGTAGTGTACAAGGACCTAACAACACACGATATCTATATATATAAAAGAGAAAAGTCACTCACTGACTGACTCATCGCCCTGCCAAAACCGCTGGTCTTAGAAGTGTGAAATTCTGGGAGGGAGTTCCTTCTGTCACCCGAACACCCACCAAGAACCCATCTGGAGAAATTAACCCTTCAGGGGCTGAAAAGGGGGCAACGTGTTTCTGTCCTATACTTAACATGGGAGACTGACCAACATCCACCCAATTTGGTGCTCAGTGCCTGGTGCACTGGGGGGGATGTTGTTTGGAGGAAGAGGTTGCACTGGCGAGGATGCTGCACATGGGGGAAGTTGCGCATGGGGGAAAGTTGCACACGGGGGGAAGTTGTATGGGGAAATGTTACTCCCGCAACACGGGAACGCTTTTTGCTACTTAATAATATATGATTTCCTTCCTTTCAAATCAAGGCGGTAATGTCGGTGTATCTAAATACATTTTGGAGTAACAGGTAATAAAGTTCCCTGACCCCTGGTTTAAAGAGTTGGACTTAGACCTGATTTAGGTTCAAATACCTGCTTATCCATGAAGCTTTTGAAGGTGGACTTTGGCTTTTGACTGTCTCAGAGCCTCGCCTACCTCATGGGGGGTTGTTGAGAAGGAAGAACCACGTGCACCAGCCTGTGCTCCATGGAGGACCAATGGCTTAATAATACAAAAATGACCCCAAAATCTCAAGGTTCATATGCCATCAACTCCTGTTGCAGCATTTAGTAAGCTACGATTCTCATGTCCCTGCGTTCTGCACCCTCCCCTGCAATATGGTCAGGAAGATCTACTCTACAGGGTTGTTGTACAGATTGCTGTGATCCCCTATATACAATCACACTGGAGGTTTAGAATTTAGTGTGACTCAAAATGTTTGTGTTAGTTGTACCATTTTAAAGAGCTGCCCTTTTGGAATTTGCCTTCCAAAATCAGATCTCAGTGTTTTCCAATCAGACTGAAACTCACCAACGCGTGTAAAGCATATATTTTTGCCATTTTCCCAAAAATTAAATTCAAGCCCCAATTCCACCCCCACTTTTTGCTATCTATTTTAACCTCCAAGGCAGCTCCTGAATGATGCACAAGGGACATCTACTCCCTCCTAGAAGGCTTTTGAAACTGCATGTCCAACTACAAGCCACTAAAATAAAAGTCATGACACACAAAAACTTTCCACTAGTTTGCACAGAGGGCTGGAATCCAAATTATGGCTCTGACCCACACACAGCAGCCCTGAATGTAGCCCTTCCTAGTTAACCTGTGTATATCAGTTGCTAAATGTCTGGGGCTCCACTTTTCTGGTGTCTCCATATTTATTGACTACATACCAGTTCTTGGACCCATTGCAAGGGAAGGGTAAACTGAGACATTTCAAAATATCCCAGCGACCCTTAGCTACTAAGAGTGCAATCCTATACATAGCTACTCAGAAGTCTCATTATATTCAGTGGGGCTTACTCCCAGGAAAGTGCATTTAGGATTGCAGCCTTTAGCACAATCCTAACAAACCCTACAATCCAGAGTAATTATGGGAGCACGTAAGAGACATTATGCGCACCCGTAGTTATGGCACCACGTAGTGAAAACCTATGGGAAATTCATATTGGAATCCAGAGTGAGTTGTTCTTACACCGGAGCAAGGACTCCCTGTAGTTATTCTGGTTTGCACCTTATGTCTACTCAAAAGTAAGTCCCATTGTGTTCAATGGGTCTTACTCCCAGGAAAGTATCTTTAGGATTGCATCACATTTTAGACCATGCAACAACGGCAACCCTTTCTTCCTGCCCGCAGGAGTCTACACAATTGATCCTCTCCCCATTCGATCTTTATGCTACAATCCTAACCACGTCTACTCAAAAATAAGCCCCCTTGTTTTCAATGGGTCTTACTCCCAGGAAAGTGTTTTTAAGGATTGCAGCTTGAATTCAGTTAACAGATTTTTGCATGTTAAAATGCAGCTCCTTTAGATTAAGATAACCAAAGATTTTTACAAACTTTTTAAAACTCTATTTGTTACTTTGAAAAAAGTAATTTACGGTACTTAGATTTTTACCAATCTGAATAAAAAATAATTCAGGAACCTGGATGATTCTTGATGCAAGCATCTGTAAACCCCCCCCCCTGCCCCCCATGGGTCTGGCTCCATAGGGTCTGGCTCCTATGGGTCTGACTCCTAATGCAGCCCTGCCTATTCTGTTTTTTATTTGCCATCTATTGCAACATACAAGATAATGGAACTGTTTGCAAGAGAAGGGCATTCTAGGGTAAGACAAAGTCACACAACAGCTAACTGAAGCACAAGAATCTAGTGAACTGGATTTATTAACACAACATGACATGTTGTTTTCACTAAGGCTTTGGAAGGGACAGGATGGGACAAACCTCCTAACTAAATATGCATAGAACTGCATTGTGCATGAAAGCAAAAATAAATTGCAAAAGGAACTGTGTTGTGCATGAATAAAAAATAAATTGCAAAAGTCCCAAGTCTTGTGTATGAATCTAGCAATTGCACAATGCTCTGCACATGCCCAGGAACTATAGAGCCATCGCTGATACGCTGCTACTTAATCACGGCAGCAGAAAATTGATTCCAGGACTGTGTAAATGTCCACTTTGGGGAAAACGCTAAAAATAAAGATGCAAAAGTAGGAATAGGAGAGAAAAAAGCACTGCGTACCAAACCGTCGCTGCTCGCTGTGCAATGTTGCCAAATATCGGAGTTGCGCCCCACAATTGTTATGACCCACATTTTTTGTGTATGTAGCGGCAGCTGCTAGCAAGACAGGGCAAGGGGTGTTTGCAAAGGCAAGACGCAGGCATATCTTGCAAAATAAATTCTTCCCATTTATTTATTTATTATTTTAAAGACATATATATATATATATATATATATATATATATATATATATATATATATATATATATATATATATATATATATATATATATATTCCTCTTTTCACTGTAAACAATAACAGATGCCCAACAGATGCCGTGCAGGCGGATGTGGGATTCTTAGGGGGTGGATCACCATATCGGGAAAAGGCATGATCAAAAGGGTCTTGGCACAAGGGAAGGCACAGTCGGCTTTGCACCCTGCCCATGTCAAGAGCAGGGGGTGGAGACGGCCAGCAAGGGTGGCTACTCCCCTTTGCAAGAAGATGACGCCAACTTCCCCCCACCCCTTTCTTCGGCAGTGGAGATTTTTCTAGAACTCTTCTTGGGGGCGGAGGGGGGACCTTAAGAGGCTGCGTCTGAGACTATCAGACACTGCGGAAACTCTTGCCAAGGGACCACTGCCTTGGCCATCAACAGGCTCCCTGGACTCAGTCCATGTAGATAGTTTCAAACCCCTTCCCCAAACCTTACAAATATTCCCCCCAAAGCTCCAGAGCCAGTCCATATTTCTTGATCCTTGATCTTTTTGGGATCAGACTTTAGCTCCCTTTGAACAGCTGTTTGGAGTCACCAGATCTCAGCTTAGCAACATGCAAGGAAAACAAGCTGTCCTCTGAGCATAAGCAAAGTGCGTTTCCCATGCAGCGACACTTTCCACCATCATCAAAGAAAAAAAAGTTGGGGGTCAGATAAGGCTTCTCAGCAGAATTCGGGTGCACTCCTAAAGACCATTTCCTGGGAGTAAGACCCACTGAACACAATGGGGCTAACTTTGAAGTAAGACATGATTAGGATTGAGTAAGACATGGTTAGGATTGTGCACTTAAGCAGAAATAAAAGGAAAAGTAAGAGATTTCTCTTGTTCTTCTCAAAAGAAAAACAGTTCCCAAGTGGGTGGAACATAAAGTTAAACTGGGAAGGGGAGGCGGGTCCATTAGAGCCCAGTGGGAACCAGTCCAGCTTCTAGAACGTTCTCGGGATGTCATCACTGAACAACAACGATCTCCCCTCGCTACAAAAATGAAAGAACAGGAAACACACCCAACTATGTTGGAAAAATACAGATAATACAGATAATGGATTTGTGCAGCCAGCAAACACCCTTATTGCTCCTTATCTGTGCAGGGCATTGCCAACCAGGAGGGCAAAGTTAAGTTGTGCTCCTATGTACACTTACCCTGGAGGAAGCCCTAGTAAACAGTAGGGCTACCTCCAAAGTAAGCATGCCAATTGTTGCCTGGTCACAAAGAGAAACACCAAAGTACGGAATCCAACCAGATCAAACATCAAGCCTGCTGAAGATCCAAAAAAAAAAAATACAATTTGTTGCAAAATCCAAATTTTTTCCAACCATTTTCCCCCCAAGTTTGGACTTGGTGCCTAATTTTGCAGGTTCTAAAACTGTGGCTTGTTACTTTGCTTCTGTCTCTTCCGCCGAGATAATCCGCTGCTGGGTTTTCTATTGTTCAAAATGCACAAGAGCAGTTCCCATTCCTAGTAAGTTGGCAACCTTATATCTAGAAGGCGCGCCACTTTGCGCCAAAAAAAAATGCATTACATAAGGTGGAGAAAGCGGACAAGTTGCTTTTAACACCCTGCTGGAGGATAATGTGGACAGCAACGGTGGCCTAATATAAACTAAGCAATTTGAGGACTTAATGGGCAGGCAAGCAAACTCTAACCACTAGGACCTGCTGCCCCAATATCTGTAAAGTCTTACGCATGGACAGACGACAGGGTAACATTTATCTTAATTCAGATTAATGTCCCTACTCCAGCATCTGCTCCCAGGAGGGTAGGAAGGGGTAGTGGCCAGTCGTCCAGTTTGGAAGAGGAGAGAGGGTAGTGTACCAAGGGTTGCATGCATCCACCACCAGGGGGCAGCTGCCTGTAATTTTCCAGGGCCAGCAAAACCAGGATTGCAAACCAGGGTTACAAACCTGTTTGATCAGGATTTGCAAAGGGTGCAAAGAAGCCTTGGAAGGACACTCTCCAGCAATGCAGGCAAACCAGATCAGTTAAGCTTGAACCCAGGAGTCCAGGCTGTGTGTTGTGCCACCCAACTGGAGGAACCTGCTCTAAGATACACTTACACACAATGAGTAAACTCATTGCAACCTGCAATCTTGAAACTGGAGTCACTACAGATGGTGTTGCACAGCTTGCAAAGATGCAGCCCCTTTGCACCCCCACCCCCCCCCCAAAAAAAAGAGGAGCAAGAGCAGTCTGCAACCCCTTCCCACTTCTGGAGAACTGAAGCCTACCTAGCATTCAACAGGAGAAATTCAACAAGTCAACAAGATATTCTACGATCACAGAAAATCCCAACCTCCTTCAGTTGCTTGCATTCATATCCCATCTCACTAAGAAAAAAACTCTGCACTATGCTCAGAGGTACTCTTGTGACGTATTTTCTTGGAGCGAGCCCTGCCCTGTAGAAATAGCTAAAATCTACCAGTACAACATGAGCAACCCCAAGTGGCGTGCAATGAAGTGCACCCCAGTATTGCAACCCCAAGTGCCTTGCAATGAAGCAAGATCTACACCCCAGAATTTGCAACCCAAGTGCCTTGCAATGAAATGCAATGAATTGCACCCCATTACTGTAATCCCCAAGTGTCAGGCAGTGATGTGCACCCCAGTATTTGCAACTCCCCAAGTGCTATGCAATGAAGCAAGATCTGCACTCCAGTATGGCACCCCTAAGTGCCTTGCAATAAAGGACACCCCAGTATTTGCAACCCCCAAGTGCCTTGCAACGAAGCAAGACCTGCACTCCAGAATTGCACCCATTGCCTTGCAATGAAGAGCTGCACCCCAGTATTGCACCCCCAAGTGTCTTGCAATGAGATGCAATGAAGGGCACCCCAGTATTGCCCCCCGTGTGCTATGCAATGAAGCAAGTTCTGAACTCCAGTTTTGCACACAAATGCCTTGCAATGAAGATCTACAGTATTTGCATCCCCAAGTGCCTTGCAATGAAGGAAGATCTGCACCCCAATATTTGCATCCCCAAGTGCCTTGCAATGAAGCAAGATTTGCACCCCAATATTTGCACCCCAATGCCTTGCAATAAAGCAAGCTCTGCACCCAGTCTTGCAATGAAGGGCACCCCAGTCTTGCCCCCCCAAGTGCCATGCAATGAAGGGGTACCTGTTTGCAAGGTGGTAGCACCCCAGAGTCTCCTCTATTCAGCCTGCGCGTTTCAAAGCAGTGGCCAGCCCCCCCCACACAGCTCTCTTTATAGCCCTCCTCCAAAGGGGCGCGGACTGGGTGCAGAAGCTTCTGGATTTGGCTGGGCTCCCTGGCCCAATCCCTGCCCAGGGGTGGAGAGAGGCAGGCAGGGTGGAGCCCCAGCTGCAGTGGGGATGGGGTTGTGCCTGGCCAGGCTGGAACCTTCAAGAAGGCTGACACCCAAGCCCTTCCCCAGCTGCTCTCCTGGCACCCTCTCCAAACCCCCCCCCCCCACATGACCACACTGGCTAATTTTAAGAACCCAGGGGTTATTTCTGGCCAGGAGCAGGTGGGGCACCCAGGGGTGGGCATACAGACTAACACACAAAATATGTGCATGATGCACACACGATGCAGGGGGTGGATATAATGGGAAAGGGGCTGCTTCTTCCCTCTCCCACAACACCAGAACCAGGGCACAGGCATCCACTCCAATTAAAAATTGAGACAGACCAGTGGAACTCCTTGCTGCATGATAGGCATGATATGATATGCATGCAGCAAACGTTAAGCACTGGAACTCCTTGCTGCATGATATGCATGCAGAAAATGTTAAGCTGCGGAACTCCTTGCTGTATGTTATGCATGATATGATATGCGTGCGGCAAACCTTAACCAGTGGAACTCCCTGCTGCATGATAGGCATGATATGTATTGCAGCAAACATTAACTGGAGGAAGTCCTTGCTGCATGATACGCATGCGGAAAATGTTAAGCAGTGGAACTCTGTTGTATGTTATGCATGATATGATATGCATGCGGCAAATCTTAACCAGTGGAACTCCTTGCTGCATGATAGGCATGATATGATATACATGCATCAAACGTTAAGTGGTGGAACTCCTTGCTGCATGATATGGGGAAAGATCACCTCTTTATGCTCACTTTTTCAGCCAGATATCAGTTGCGGTCCTAAGAGCACTTTCCTGGGAGTTAGCCCTAGGGAACTTACTTCTGAGTAGACAGGAATAGGGTTGCACTGTTAGGCTGCCATCCTAAAGACACTTTCCTGGGAGTAAGACCAATTGAATACAATGGGGCTTACTTTTGAGTAGACACGGTTAGGATTGCACTCCATGTCTACTTAGTAGTAAGCCCCATTGTGTTCAGTGGGTCTTACTCCTAGGAAAGAATCTTTAGGATTGCAGCCTTACCCTACAATCCAGAGTAACTACGGGAGCACATAAGAGACATTACGTGCACCCATAATTACTTCACGACCTAGTGAAAACCTATGGGGAATTCATATTGCAATCCAGAGCAAATTGTTCTTACACCGGAGCAAGGACTCCATGTAGTTACTCTGGATTGCGCACGTAGTCTCCAAAATTGGGATGCGCATTAGATTCGACGGCACATCAGATTCAAGTAAATACAGTATTTTGATTATAAGTATAGCAGTTGGAAGCCATCCTAAGCATGGCTACTCAGAAGTAAGTCCCATTGTATTCAAAAGTACTTATTTCCAGGAAAGTGTATTTAGGAACGCAGCCTAGGTCAGTATTAAGTTTACTTAGAAGCAAGTATTGCTCAGAAACTCGTATAATTCAGAAGTAAGGTCAGTCTTATGTCTACTCAGAAGTAAGTCCCATTGTATTCAAAAGTACTTATTTCCAGGAAAGTGTATTTAGGAACGCAGCCTAGGTCAGTATTAAGTTTACTTAGAAGCAAGTATTGCTCAGAAACTCGTATAACTCAGAAGTAAGGTCAGTCTTATGTCTACTCAGAAGTAAGTCCCATTGTGTTCAATAGTACTTATTTCCAGGAAAGTGTATTTAGGAACGCAGCCTAGGTCAGTATTAAGTTTACTTAGAAGCAAGTATTGCTCAGAAACTCGTATAACTCAGAAGTAAGGTCAGTCTTATGTCTACTCAGAAGTAAGTCCCATTGTGTTCAATAGTACTTACTCCCAGGAAAGTGTATTTAGGATTACAGCCTAGGTCAGTATTAAATTTAACAGTTTACTATATTGCAATAAATGTAATTTAAATAGGGTTGCCATAATTCTCTTCCACAAAATCAGGACAGGACTCTCTCTCC
The DNA here is from genome assembly GCA_030015325.1 of Cryptoblepharus egeriae. Taxonomy (NCBI): domain Eukaryota; kingdom Metazoa; phylum Chordata; class Lepidosauria; order Squamata; family Scincidae; genus Cryptoblepharus; species Cryptoblepharus egeriae. The sequence goes on from JAREYC010000014.1 coordinate 4,106,140, forward strand.
CATTTGCCATTATGTGAACCCAATTCCCCCAAATCGGGATTGTCCCTGTTTTTCCGAACATATGGCAACCTTAAATATAAACCCATCGTACCTACTGCAATTAGGTAACGATCCATTTTATTTTATTATTGTCATTTATAGTATTGCCATATGTCCCGAAAAACAGGGACAATCCCGATTTGGGGGGATTGTGTTCCCCCAACACAATCTGGCAAATGGGACAGAGGGTCCTGTTCTGATTCTATGGAAAAGAATTATGGCAACCCTAGTCACATACTGTATTTACTTAAATATAACGCTCACCTTTTTCAGCCAAGTTCAGTCTCCAAAATCAGGGTGTGCATTAGATTTGATGTTAATTAGAATTGAGTCAATACAGTATTCTGATTATGAGTATAGGGTGCATATTATATTCAATGGCACATTATTTTCAAGTAAATGCGGTAACTCATTATATGCATTAAAATTCAATTTTGCACGTGTTTTGCAGCGGTGCATTACAATAGCCAGTAAGCTTTTTTAATTTCAAGATTTTTTTAATTGGGTTGCACTTTAGATTTGATGGCACATTAGATTCAATAAATATGGTATTATGCAGAGGACGGATAAAAGTGGTGGAGGGTTGCTCTTTTTTCCTCTTGCACCACATCAGAGCCAGGGGACATCCCTTCCAATTTGAGTGTTGGGAGAATTAGTACAGACAAAATAGAATCAGTGGAACTCCTTGCCACATGATATGGAGAAAGATATGCAAAGGATGGATACAGTGGCTGGATGCTCTTTCCCCCTTGCACAACACCAGTACCAGGGGACATCCCCTCCAATTGAGTGTTGGGAGAGTTGGGACAGACAGAACATTCATCAGTGGAACTCCTTGCCACATGATATGGAGAAAGATATGCAAAGGATGGATACAGTGGCTGGATGCTCTTTCCCCCTTGCACAACACCAGTATCAGGGGACATCCCCTCCAATTGAGTGTCGGGAGAGTTAGGACAGACAGAACATTCATCAGTGGAACTCCTTGCCACATGATAACGGGGAAGATATTATGCTGAGGATGAATTGAAGTGGTGAAGAGATGCTCTTTTCCATCTTGCACAACCCAGAATCAGGGAACATTTCCCCCAAATGATCATTGGGACAGTTGGAACAGAGAAGAGAGAATTGGGAGAGTTGGAACAAAAGCTGGAACTCCTTGTTAACAGGTGGAACTCCTTGCCACATGATATGTGCGAAGGATGGACAGAGTGGCTGAAGGGATGCTCTTTTCCCTCTCGCACAACACCGGAACCAGGTGTTCTTATGCAGCAACCCACCCAAGACTAGGGTTGCCATATGTCCTGGAAAAGCAGGACTGTCCCAGTTTGGGGGGGGGGAATTACATTTACAAACTGGTAAATTTGATTGTAGAAGAGAATTATGGCAACCCTACCCAAGACCTTATTTTTGGAGTCATTCCAGAGTGTCATTCAAGCAGGAAGGAGAGGAAAGAGTCGCATTTAGGGCTTAAGGGATATTCATTTTTAAAACCTTCATAGTCAAAGCTGCTGGCCCTCTGAACATGTGCCGAGTGCTTGTCACTAGCTAGGTGAGGCCGCACACAGCAAACTTTCTAAGGATGAGTAGGACCTAAAATAAGCACAGACATTTAATGAACACACAGACAAGCACAGATATTTCATAATTAATAATTTTAATAATTAATAATTTAATAAGCACAGATGTTTAATAATTTTAATAATTAATATTTAATAATTTAATAAGCACAGATATTTAGTAATTTTAATAATTAATATTTAATAAGCACAGATATTTAATGAACAATAAGTGATGTGCTGCAGTCGAGCATGCACACTGTGCATACTAGTAGGGATGCTCTTGCAGTCCACGCATGCTTTCCTGTCCTTGCAGCATCAAAGCCCTGCATCCCACAGCAGACATGCAAACTGCTCGTCAAAGCGGCACAGCCAATCGGAAAGCAGCGATGGCTTCGGCTCTTCCAATGGGAATGAGATTCTTGCCAAAAGCCCCTCCCACTGAATAGTATGAGATGTTAGTCACGTAGGCGCACTTTGCTGGACCAGACTCCCAGTGATGCCAATGGGAGAAGCAAAGGATGGGGAGGGGGCCAAAAAAATTTAATTAGGTTTTTAATTATGTTTTAATGTCAGCCGCCTTGAGTCGGTCTACGACCCGAGAAAGGCAGGATAAAAATTTTTTTAAAATAAATAAAAGGTGGCATGCAAAATGCTCCCTGGTACATGTTTACTCTGGAGTTACCAGTGGTGGGATTCAAATAAATTAACAACAGGTTCTATATTGTTGTGCATGGGGTGTTGATGCATGTGGGGGGTAGTTGCGCATGGGGGTTGTTGCGCATGGATGGACTTATGCGCATGGGGGTTGTTGCGCCTGAGGTGTTGATGCGCATGGGGTGTTGATGCACTTGGGGAGTTGTTGCACATGGTGGTTGATGCACAAGGGGGTTGATGCACCTGGTGGGTTGATGCACATGGGGGGTAGTTGCATATGGGGTTGTTGTGATGGGGGATAGTTGTGCTTGGGGGTTGATGCTTATGGAGATTGATGTGCATGGGTGATGTTGTGCATGGGGGACTGATGCGCATTTGGGGATGTTGCGCATGGGGGAGTGATGCGCATATGGGGATGTTGCACATGGGGATGTTGCGCATGGGGGACTGATGCGCATATGGGGATGTTGCACATGGGGGATGTTGCGCATGGGGGACTGATGCGCATATGGGGATGTTGCACATGGGGGATGTTGCGCATGGGGGACTGATGCGCATATGGGGATGTTGCACATGGGGGATGTTGCGCATGGGGGACTGATGCCCATATGGGGATGTTGCACATGGGGGATGTTGCGCATGGGGGACTGATGCACATATGGGGATGTTGCACATGGGGAATGTTGCGCATATGGGGATGTTGCCCATGGGGGAATGTTGCCCATGGGGGGATGTTGCGCCATGGGGGGATGGCGTACAGGGGAACTTTACTCTCGCAACACGGGTATGCTTTTTGCTAGTATCCTAAGAACCTAAATTAACAACAGTTTCTATATCCCATTAGTAACCGGTTCTCAGAACCAGGCGCTCATTAGCAAAGGATTCTATAGAACGTGTGAGAACCCCCTGAAGCCCACCACTGAGTTAGGCCCATTGCTTTCAATATAGCTTCACACATACATGAGCATGGCTTATCTCACAAGTAAGCATGACACAGACCGGAGCTGCGTCACCTCACGTGCAATGGCTGTGACTCAAGCACATGTACACATGCACCGACATGCACACATATACACACAGAATCTCTTCCTCCTGCTTTCTTCACCCCCTTTCAAACCTGATTTTTGGAGCAAGGTGTTTGCAATACAAATAAGGCTTTGATGACCGTCAGCATGTGCCACAGCAGCAGCGCCTCTGAGCATGCACAAATTTGAAAGGGGATCCCAGGCTAAAATGCCTGAGCACCACTGCGTTAGGTAATAAAACCCAAACAACAATGGGTTTATGTAACTGTTAGATTTAATACTTATAATCAAAACACTATATTTACTTGAATCCAATGTGCCATCAAATCCAATGTGCACCCCAATTTTGGAGATTAAGGGTGCAATCCTAAGCATATCTACTCTGAAGTAATTCCCATTCTGTTCTATGGGACATACTCTCAGGAAAGTGTGTTTAGGATTGCAGCCTAAATTTATCCTACAATCCAGAGTAACTACGGGAGCACGTAAGAGACATTACGTATACCCATAGTTACTGCACCACCTAGTAAAAACTTATGGGAAATTTATATTGCAATCCAGAGCAAATTGTTCTTACACCAGAGCAAGGACTCCCCGTAGTTACTCTGGATTGCACCCTTAGTCTCGTACTGAAGAATGGAATGACTGCTTGCATAGTTGCCTCTCTACAACAGTAGAAAAGCAGTTTTAAAAACTGATTTGCAGTGGCAATTTGTGTTGAGTCAAATCCGTGTATAAAAAATCCGTGCATAACAAGATTGGACCTGTATTGATGTTTACACATAAACAACAACGCTACATTGAAGTTGCAACATAAATAGTATTGATATTGCCTTATAAAGAGCAACAGCAGACCCTGCCCCAAGGAGCTTGCAATCAAGACAGTGTTGCTTTCAGCCTGCCTTTCAACCTGATACAGGCATCCCCCACTTTTGACAGTTCATTTTCTGACAGTTCCTCTCTTTCAGTTGTACCCAGACCTCATTCATTCAACGCATTCACTCTTTCAACCTCTCTGTTGGTCTATTGTCTTTCTTGATTATCCTGATATTATCCTGATATATCTCTTTCCGGATATTTCCTGATTTCCATGTGGCACGGTGATCAAACTGTTTTCTGGCATTTCCTTATGACTTTCTTGTTTCAAATACATAATATTTTCATTCCCCACACATGTTTTTGTTCATTTTACTGTAATTTGTTATTACAAATTATTACAATTTGTTATTACAAATTATTGTAATTTGTTATTTCGGCTATAAATATGCATTATTTAGGCTTTTGTATGTGACATTTATGTCTTTTTTTGGTGGCCACTTTGCATTTGCAAACTGAAAAAGACTGGCCCTACAATCCAGAGTAACTACAGGAGCACATAAGAGACATTACGCGCACCTGTAGTTACTGCACCACCTAATGAAAACCTATGGAAAATTCATATTGCAATCCAGAGTAAGGCCCATATCCTAAAGTCATATTAATGGCAAAATCCAGAGTAACTACGGGAGTCCTTGCTCCGGTGTAAGAACAGTTTACTCTGGATTGCAATATGAATTTTCCCATAGGTTTTCACTAGGTGGTGCAGAAACTACAGGTGCACGTAATGTCTTTTACGTGCTCATGTTGTTACTCTGGATTTGGCTGTAAGCCCTTTGCTCCGGAGTAGTTAAGGTGACTATCCATAAGATAACACCAGAGGGTGACGTAACTGCGTGGACCCGTAACTGCTCTGGATTTTGCCCCAGATTGTTCCTACACTGGAGCAAGGACTCCCTGTAGTTACTCTGGATTGCACCCTGGTTTCCACTTTTCAACGGTTTTCACTTTTGGACAGCGCTCTAGTCCTTAACTGAATTCAAGCTCACAGACCACAAAGGGTGCTTGTCATTCCTTTTTTTTATAAGCTTCTCCTTCCCGGAATGCACTGTGCAATCCATTTTGCAAAACAGTGCGCGTATTATGATGTGCTGGAGGCTGCCTTTGTGGGTCACAGCGGTGAACAACCTGGCACAGCCACTAAGAATCAGCTCTGCCTTCCCTGGCATTTGCATACCACATCATCATAGGCTGCTATTTATTTCATTTATTTTCTCCAGCCTGAGCCAACCGATGCACACTTCCTGCTTTGTTTCTGGACTGGCTTTCTGTTTCTTTTCCTCCCACGTCCGACTGTTGCACCGAATCCTGTGCCGATTTTTTCCCGGAACACTATTTTGGGAAACGCTGTGAGTATTTGGGCAGCTCCAAGCTTAAGGAAAAAAAAATCCATCCACAGAGCTGGAAGTAAAGTGGGGAAATTGCCCTTTGAGATTGCCCCCTTCCTTGGGTGGTGGTGGAAGTGATCCAGAATCTTGTCCCATAGATGTGGCATCATCAGCTTTTGTGAAGTAGAGCTCACATCATTGGGTTCTGATGCCCTCGGTTGCATCAGGTTCTTTATGCCACTGTAAATCTGTTTCTCTTTAAGATGCCTCCAGGCTTTGGTTGTTTGGGGAGTGGGGGCAACACACTAACACAACTGCCCCTCTGAATGGGGTAACTGTGGATCCAAGTGGTTAGAGCAGAGAAACTGGTAACCTGATTGATTGGTTCCCTGGTTTGCACCAGGGAATATCTTGAATCGGGGAACAGGTGTGGGAAGGGAATCCACATAGGTTTTATCCCATGTGGCTGCAATAACCCCAGTTAGGCCAATAACCCTAGTTTGGTGCAATAACCCCAGTTAGGCCAATAACCTTAGTTCGGTGCAATAACCCCAGTTAGGCCAGCACAAGTCCGGCATAAGTCCCATTGGGATGTTCTGCTTGATGCTTCGGGGAGTTGGGCCAGTATACAGACCAGTAGTGGGATTTAAATAAATTAACAACAGGTTCTATGTCCCATTACTAACTGTTTCGCAGAACAAGGTGCTCATTAGCAAAGGGTTGTATAGAACCTGTGAGAACCCCTGGAGCGTACAGACATGTGCTAGCCTCCCCATGCCACCACAAAAAGGGGAGATGAATGAGTTGTGCTGGCTGGCCTAGTATTCTGCCTTAGTGCCCACGGGGAGGGCAAAGCAATCAGACATATATTGTATCTACTTGAATCTAATGCACCATCAAACTTATAATAAAAACACTATATTTGTTTGAAACTAATCATCAAATTTAATGTGCACCCTGATTTTCGAGACAAACCCCAAAATCCAGAGTAACTGCAGGAGCATGTAAGAGACATTATGTGCACCCATAGTTACTGCACCACCTAGTGAAAACCTATGGGAAATTCATATTGCAATCCAGAGCAAATTGTTCTAACACCGGAGCAAGGACTCCCCGTAGTTACTCTGGATTTTGCCCTAAATTTGGCTGGAATAGGTGAGTGTTAGATTTGAGTAAATACAGTATTTGCTCACCAAAGCTTTTAGTGGGCATTGTGAACAGCTCTATAAATGTTCGCAGCTTTGCTGATTTCTTTTTAAAATATTCTGATTGATTTGTGTTGATCATTCTGTGCAATGGGGGGATTCAAATAAATTAGCAGCAGGTTCTATGTCCTATTAGTAACTGGTTCTCAGAACCAAGGGTTCTATAGAACCTGTGAGAACCACCTGAAGCCCACCACTGATTCTTTGGCTCCGACATCTTCTGTGTCACGTGGAATTCTCTTTGAGCACCCATGGCCATTTATTAATGTAGAAAATCTCGGTACCCTGGTTGCCTCTTTTTTAATTTCCGGGGTGTGAACTTGTGTCTCAACAATAAATTGCAGGCGCATGATGTCTTGCATGATCAAGCCAGATGCCAAGAAGGTCAGAGAGCCATCCCTTTAAGGAGCAGTTGACACAGCTAGTGGCCTGCAGCCAATGGCCATTCCTGACTTGTGTCCCAGACTTTCCCCCCAAATCCAGAGGAACTACGGGAGCACGGATGAGACATTACGTACACCCATAGTTACTGCACCACCTAGTGAAAACCTATGGGAAATTCATATTGGTATCCAGAGTAAATTGTTCTTACACTGAAGCAAGGACTCCCCGTAGTTACTCTGGATTTTGCCTTGAGTCCACAATGCTCCATACAGTAATACACCAACTTCCAGGGTGTCACAAAATTGCCATAAGGTTTCCTGCAATACTTAGTGCTTTGTACCCCCCCCCCTTTAGCTACGCCACTGCTTCAACACAACAATTATAGGGCTTTTGGGGGGATCCGGCTTACTTATGGATAGGGTTGCCTTATGTCTTGAAAAACAGGGACAGTCCCAATTTGGGGGGATTGTGTTCACATATTGGCAGATGGGACAAAGAGTCCTGCCCAGTTTTGTGGAAGAGAATTACAGCAACCTGACATGTGGAAGCTCGACTTTCTTGCTTCTTTTGCTCTGGAGAAGACCTGGGGCTTAGGGCGCAATCCAGAGTAACTACGGGGAGTCCTTGCTCTGGTGTAAGAACAACTTACTCTGGATTGCAATATGAATTTCCCATAGGTTTTCACTAGTTGGTGCAGTAACTACAGATGCACGTAATGTCTCTTACATGCTTCTGTAGTTACTCTGGATTGTAGGGTTAGCGCTTCAATCATTGGGTTAGAGCAGGGGTCTCCAAACTTTTTGGCAGGAGAGCCACATCATCTGCCCGACACTGTGTTGGGGCCAGAAAACTAATTTATATTTCAAATTTAAATACACTGGAATAAATTTGCATATAAGAATGTATCGGAGTGGATTATAAGGCTTGCCAAAGGGCCAGCTGAGGGGTCTTGCTAGGGGCCACATTGAGGTTTGCCAAGAGTTAGGACAAAAATAAAAATCACAGATATAACAAGAAATAGCCCTGATCCTGTTTTGTTTTTCTTCTTCTATAGCAGAACATCCACCATGAATCCTATGGAAATCCAGGAACTGGACCTTAGGGAAATGGGTGCCATGATCCAGTCTCGTGTGGTCATGGAGGTGTCCACTCATATTCAGTCACTCATGGATTCCTTGGAGACCACCACACTTGAGATTGCGGTGACGGGGGAATCGGGTGCTGGCAAATCCACCCTCATCAACGCTCTGCTGGGGCTTAGTGATGGTGACCCTCGGGCTGCACCTACTGGTGTCATTGAGACCACAGCTTCTCCAAGGCCTTACCAGCACCCACGCCTGCCTACTGTAAAGCTCTGGGATCTACCAGGCACTGGCACCCCATCCTTCCAAGCAGAGAGATACCTGCAGCAGGTGGGCCTAGACAGATATGATTTCTTCATCATCGTTGCCTCGGAGAGGTTCCGGCAGAACCATGCTGAGTTGGCCCGTGCTGTGGGTGCCATGGGCAAGCGTTTTTATTTTGTTCGTACCAAGGTGGATCAGGACTTGCGGGCCTCGCAGCAACGGAGGCCAACCAAATTTGAGGAGACCCAAGTGCTACGGGAAATAGAGCTGGATTGCATCCGTAACCTGCAGAAAGAAGGCTTGCATTCCCCAAAAGTTTTCCTAATCTCCAGTTTTGAGTTGCACAAGTTTGACTTTCAGCATTTCCAAGATACTCTGGCAGAGGAACTCGATGACCATAAGAGGCACGTCTTGCTGCTTTCGTTCCCATCGGTCACTGCCGCAGCCTTGCAGAAGAAAAAGGATTCATTGAGGAAGCACATCTGGAAGAAAGCTTTGTTGGCATGTTTTGTCTCGGCCATGCCTGGTCTCCCCATCCATCTCAACGTCCCCATGCTCATGAACACACTCATCTCCTACCGCAGGAGTTTTGGGTTGGATGACGAATCCCTCGGAGCCTTGGCTGTCACGGCCTCAAAGCCCGCTTATGAACTGAAAGCTCAGGTGTGCTCCATGTTGGGTAAAGATATCTCAGAAAACAGTGTGCAGGGCATCCTGAGCCAAGCAGCACTTTATGGACAGTTGGCTGCCAGCTTGGTGAAGAACCGGGTGCCTCTTCTGGACAACTTGGTAGCTGGAGGTATCTCTTTTGTCGCAGCCTATTACCTACTGAACACTGCTCTGGACAGCTTTGCACAAGATGCCCAGAGAGTCCTAGAAAGAGCATATGGTTTAGAAGATGACACCAAGGGCTCTTTCTTCTACCCACCAGAACCTGGATTCATCTATGACTGAATCTGAATCAAGAGAACCAAAGAATACTCTTGGATTACTGATGGCCAAATGTTCCCTCGGTGCCTTCTGCTTCAATCCTTTGCACCTCCCTCCATCTTACATTCATCTAGTTAGCCCAAGAGAATACACTAATACGTCATTCTGAATTTGTCCATCATGAAAATATTGAATTGCACATTTCAAATTCATTATTAAAATTCCACTGTCTGATGGGAAATGGGATATGTGGTGAAAGAAACATAGTAGGTGCTGCTATGCCCAACCATATGCCCAACTATATCTTCTGATAGCTTAGCATGATTAATGAAAATACAGAAGTCACTATTCAAGATTTATAAATCCTCTACGCCCATTAGCTTCATCATAACAGGGAGCAGATAGATGATCTCAGAATTGAGGCCACCATTCATTCTTCATTAGGATCAACTCCCTTAACATAAACAGTCACTTGTGTGAGTGAGAAGTTTTCAATAAGCTGTTGATAACAGTATATAGGGGCAGTATTATGGGTAACTGAAGTGGCCATTTAAGCGTTCCTAGCACATGTTGGTTATGGTCTTTGTCCGTGCCTCCTTTGAGTTTTAACTGCTCCATGTGAGTTGATCAGACAAACATGTTGGTCTCATGTGTATTCCAAACTTTTGCTATGTATCAATATTAGCCACATCTTATGTGGTCTTTTTAGATCAAAGTACAGATTTTCTAAAACTTAAATCTTGGTCATAGGACAGTCTTTTGAGATTAAGGCAAAAGATGCATTGTTAAAAATTTGCAAAGAAAAGAAATATTTTTACTTAATAAACTGCTTTTTCTTTCTATTCTACTGCACCTGTTGCCTTTGTGACTGGCCCCCAAATCCAGAGTACGGGAGCACGTAAGAGACGTTACGTGCACCCAGTCACTGCACCTCCCTGTGAAAACCTATGGGAAATTCATATTGGAATCCAGAGTAAGGGCGCAATCCAGAATAACTATGGGGAGTCCTTGCTCCGGAATAAGAACAAGTTACTCTGGATTGCAGTATGAATTTCCCATAGGTTTTCACTACGTGGTACAGTAACTATGGGTGCACATAAAGTCTCTTACGTGCTCCCGTAGTTACTCTGGATTGTAGCCTAAGTTGTTCTTACACTGGAGCAAGGACTCCCTGTAGTTACTCTGGATTTTGCCCTAAGAAGGTGACTTTTCAGACTATGGCAAAATTTAAATAATAGTTTGATTGATCCACTGCATCTGAGTACAATAACACAAATTTAAGAGTGAGTTACCCTACAGTCCAGAGTAACTACGGGAGCACGTAAGAGACTTTACGTGCACCTGTAGTTACTGCACCACCTAGTGAAATCCTATGCAAAATTCATATTGGAATCCAGAGCAAATTGTTCTTACACTGGAGCAAGGACTCCCTGTAGTTACTCAGGATTGCGTCCTTTGATAGAATCAGGAATGGCAGGTGTGTGTATGGAAGCTGGCGATGGGGACGGATTAACACAGAACCCCTTCAGTTGGATTCTGAAACACTGGCTACAATCCAGAGTAACTACGGGACCTTGTACACCAACATACTTATGGTACCACCGACGGAAAACCTATAGGAAATGCATAGAGCAATCCAGAGTAAGTGCCTGTTGCGTCTTCCCATAGTTTCTCAGGATTGTAGGAATTGTTAGGAGAAAGGAAATAGATAATTTCCCTTTTAAAGACCTTTGTATAATTGCCATGAACTCTCCTGTATCAGTTCATTAAAATTGAAAGAAGTTCTGTCCTAAAGAAATTTCCCACGGTGCTGGGCTGTGATCCTCACAAGGTTGAGGACCACTGATGTGGGACACTGAAAACAAAGCCATCGTTTTTGTATTGAATTTCCTTTCTCTTTGTTTTCCCCTATAAGAAAATTAAAGCCCAGCAGGATCAGGCCAAAGGCTAGTCCAGCTTCCTGTATCTCCCAGTTAGGGTTGCCATAATTCTATTCCAAAAACCTGGACAGGACCCGCTGTCAAATGTACCACTATGTGAACGCAATCCCCCAAACCTGGACAGACCTGTTTTTTCAGGACAGATGGCATCCCTACTCACAGTGGCTCATCAGACACTGCAAAATGGCACACAAGACATAAGAGACCTGCACTCTGGTGCCACCTCGTTGCATCTGACATTTTACAGATAGCATTGGCATCCATCAGTCTCGAAAGACTATGGTATCGTGCTCGATGCTGTATGTTAAGCACAAAGGCCTGGGTAGATTAATATGGAGGATAGGCTGTTACCCAAACAGCAAATCCTCCTCTCCATGCCACTGAAATAGTCCAATGGATCGGCAGATAGCTTCCTTTCAAAAACCAAGATTTGCACATAAACATCTATAGCTGATGATCTATGATGCAGTTTTCCTCCATCAAGCCATACAATACCCTTTTAGAGGCATCTCGGCCAGGTGACATCATCCCATCCTGGGGCAAGGAGTTCCACAAATTAACAACATAATGGGTAAAGAAATTTTTTTTGTCCTAGTCACCGCAATCCGAATTGTCCACTCATGTATTTCCTAAAGTGATCAGGTGGTGCTCCAGAACATGTGCAGTGGAACACACTAGATGGCACTCTATATTCTTGTTTACCAGCGACTTCTTGCATGGAGTTTGACCCTAGGCGGCACTGTGACTCCATTGCCCAGCGAAATTTTGGAGAAGTGAATTCTCATTAATTGTGCGGTGTTTATAAGAAGGTCAAGAGGCCAGTTCTTAATAGGAAAATCCCTACTAAGACAAGGATGTGGTTTTTCTTGCAACCGGATCGGTTCCAGCTTTGGCATGTTGTTTAAGTGGCATGTTGTGCCAATAGCTCACAGCACAGCAGCGTCAAGTTATTTATAAATGTAGGAAGATAGCAGAGAGAACTGGATTAAACTCCAGGAAATTTAAATACAGCGGTGCCTCACATGAACAGCTTAATTCGTTCCGGAGGCATGCTCTTTAAGTGGAACGCTCTTTATTATCATATGTAATTTTAATGGTGTTTTATTGTTTTTTAATTGTTTGGCCGCCTTGAGTTCCCCCCTGTGGGGGAAGAAAGGCGGGATAAAAATTACTTAAATAAATAAATTAAATAAATAAATTTAAGTGAAGCAGATTTTCCCATAGGAAATAATGGAAACTCAGATGATTGGTTCTGAGTAACCCAAAATATTCATATAAAAATATTAACTGGATGTAAAAATGATGACAAAACACTGGAATTGAATTCAAAACATGCATTCAGTGTGCATGATCCTATGAAGTCTACTTAGGCTGCAATCCTAAAGACACTTTCCTGGGAGAAAGCGCCATTTAACACAATGGGGCTTACTTCTGGGTAGACATAGTTAGGAGGCTGCAATCAAAGACACTTTCCTGGGAGGTTTACCTGGGCTGCTGCTGGAGGTTCAAGGTGGTCAGTGGGGGCACTTGGGGGCAGTCAGGGGCAGCTCCCTATGGCACCCCCAGGCAACTGCCCCCAAGTTGGGGGCAGTTAGAGGCAGCAGTGCTGGCCAGCAGCCCTTTTAAAGAGCCTCCACGTGGAGCGTCAGAGCTGCATAGCATGCATGCCCATAGCACACTTGCTTGTTAAATGAAGCGGAACTTGTTATGTGAAGCAAGATTCCTTGGAACTTTATACTTGTTATGTGACACACTTGTTATGTGTCATATAACATGTGAGGCACTTGTTATGAGAGGTACCCACTGTACTGTAATATCTTTAGCAAGCACCAAACCATGAAAAGGTGCTTTCAATTGCAATCCAGAGAGCACTTTCCTGGGAGTAAGCACCATTGAACTCAATGGAACTTACTTCTGAGTAGACACAAATAGGATCCTACTGTTCATTTTCTTACAGTGATCTAGACTGGAGAGGGAAGGAGAAAATAACGAAATGATTAGAGGAATAAAAGGATAGTCTGGAAATATTGGCAAAGATGTTTTATTGGAAGGTTTATGTGGATAACAAACTGGAATGCTTCTTGGGGGTGGAGAAAATGATGATAAAAATAAAATTAAAGAGAACAATCAGCAGTACAGCTAAAGATCATATAGCCCAGTGCTGAGCTCAAATTCCACTGGGCAGAATATGTATCTGATGGCCAGTTTTCCCATAAGAAGTACTGGAAACTCAGACAATTCACTCAACAACCCAAAAATATTCATATGTAAATTATTACACTACTATAATACAATACAAAAATTTATTATTTAGTATAATACAGTACAAAATATTTGTATTATAAAGGGAAATAAAACAAATTAACCTGTACTAATAGTGCAAGCCTAACCATGCCTAGTCAGAAGTCCAACTGAGTTCAATAGCACTTACTCCCAGGAAAGTGTGGTTAGGATTGCACTAATCACTAACCTTGCCCTACAATCTAGAGTAACTACAGGAAGACATAACAGGCACTTGCTCTGCATTGCTCTATGCATTTGCCATAGGTTTCCCATAGGTGACACCGTAACTACATCGGTGTAAAACGTCCTGTAGTTACTCTGGATTGAGCCCAATTGGTCTCTCAGGACTCTCAGACTGCAGTCTGCCTCTCTTACACAGGAGTTGGCCCCACTAATTGTAGTAGGGCTTATTTTAGAGCAGACATGCAAAGTTGGTCTCTCTGGCTCCTTTCCATTGCCCCCTTATATAGGTGTGAGCCTCATTGATTGTAATAGGCTTTCTTCAGAGTAGACACACATAGGCTGGTTTCTCAGGAGAGGCTGAGCAGATGCTGATGGAGTGTCGAAACTGGCCGTATCCTGGCTGGGACTATTTTTTTGCTTGTACTGCAAGACAAAATTTATTCGAAATGTTTGCTTGTCTTGCAAAACTCAATCCAAAGTGCTCTCAATCCAAGGTTTCCCTGTATTTGAAAATTCTTAGATTAAAAAAATTTTTGGCCATTAGTGGTGCCACCCTCCGGTGGGCATCACTGGTGTAGCCCGCAATCCCCACACTCCTTAGCGAGACCATTGCCTGAATCTGAAAAGGAGCAATAGGATTGCCAGGGGAAGAGCGGCCAAAGTGGTCAAGGGGTAAAGGCATCAGGAGACATTATGGGTTGTCCAGTCCTACCAGCAGTGATGGGATTCAAAGAAAGTAACAACCGGTTCTCTGCCCATCTGGCAGCCACTTTTAAATGGCTGTTTTTAAAACTTTATATGTCCTGTCTCTTGTTAACAACCGGTTTTATAGAGTAGGTGTGAACCTGCTGCAGCCCACCACTGCCTACCAGCCTTGGCGTATATTGTCCCTTGCAAATAGTCTAAGGGTGCAATCCAGAGTAAGTATGGGGAGTCCTTGCTCCAGTGTAAGAACAATTTACTTTGGATTGCAATATGAATTTCCCATAGGTTTTCACTAGGTGCTGCCATAACTACGGGTGCATGTAATGTCTCTTGCGTGCTCCCGTAGTTACTCTGGATTGTAGGGTTATGCAAATAGTCTTATGGCTTTATCTTTTCAAAGGACATCAGTTGAAAAAACGTGTCCTTTCCAATTCTTAAACCAAGTGTCCAGACTCCTCTTTTGCATGACATATAGTTACCCCACAGCATCCTTGTCACTTTTATAGCATCTTCTCTCTCCATTTGTTTGTGCCAGTGAGTTTTTTTAATAAACTGGGAGGATCCCAGTGCTGCCTTTGACCAATATTTGCTACAAAATCCAAATGAGTCCAAAGTCTCCTTTGCGCCTGTTAGTACCAGCTCTCCTCTCATCTTATGTTCTGATGTTTGATTGTCAGCGCAATCCAGAGTAACGACGAGAGCTCTTACGTCAACATAAGTTACACTTACATTGACATAGTTACAGCACCACCTAGTGGAAACCTATGGGAAATTCATACAGCAATTCAGAGTACATTTTCTCTTACGTCGAGCTCCCGTGGTTACTCTGGATTGTGCTGTGTGTGCGCTTCTGTTACTTGAACAAAGGGGAGCATGGGCAAAGTGGTAGTGGTGATGGCGGTGGAAAGTGAGACACC
Organism: Cryptoblepharus egeriae; assembly: GCA_030015325.1. NCBI lineage: Eukaryota > Metazoa > Chordata > Lepidosauria > Squamata > Scincidae > Cryptoblepharus > Cryptoblepharus egeriae. Next base: position 4,121,517 of record JAREYC010000014.1, read on the forward strand.
TAATGATCTCCATTTCTGATTCAGGGCTCAGGGTCCAGTCAGAACATTGAGAATATTTCCCATTCAGTTCAACCAGAAGCACAACTTGACATTTCATAGCCTGATCCACTAGGGCAGCGTTTCTCAAAGTGGGGGTTGGGACCCCTTGGGGGTCGCCTAGAGGTTTCCCGGGGGTCGCCTAAAGACCCCTGGTGCAGGGGGCCAGGTCAGGCTTGCCAGACCTCTGGCTGTGGCTGCGCGTGCACTGAGGCTGACTGACAGCCTCAGGGCCCAATCCTATGCATGCCTACTTTGAAATAAATCCCATTATAGTCAGGGGGGCCTTTACTCCCTTGTAAATGTGGATAGGATTGCAGCCGCAGGGCCTAATCCTCTGCATGCCTACGCTGAAATAAATCCCATTGTGTTCAATGTGTGCATAGAACACACATTTCATTTGTAAGAATGAAAATACATCCTGCATATCGGATATTTACATTACGATTCATAACAGTAGCAAAATTACAGCTATAAAGTAGCAACAAAAATAATTTTATGGTTGGGGGTCCCCACAACATGAGGCTCTTATAAAGGGGTCACAGCATTAGGAAGATTGAGAACCACTGCACTAGGGCCACAGCGCAGGTCTTGGGTGCGGCGTCCCAGCGACGACCACCGCATTAGTGCGTGAAAGAGACGTGGAGGTGATGGGGGGAGGGCAGGAAGGGGGCAAAACAGAGAAGAGAGGTTGGAGACAGGCAGGATGAGTGAACTGGGACAATGAAAGGTGTAGGGTTGGCAGCAGAGGCTGCGCTGGATCCAAATCCCCTTCCCCAACCCGATCCACTGACTTAGGGCTGCACATTCCTATGCCAGAGATTTTTCTGGTGCAGGATCAAGTAACCCTCCTGATGCCTGGAGTGGCATGCCAAATGCTGCCTCTCCTGGACATGTGCCAGGCTCTGTTCCACCCACTATTCAATGTTCTTCTTCCCTTCTGCATTTCATAGAAGTGGAAGGACCTACTAGGTCATCTAGTCCAACCCTCTGCCTGTAGCAGGAAATCTTTTTAGAGCATCTCTGATAGGTGATTGTCAAGCCTCTGCTTCAAGATAATATAAAATAATATACTTTATTTATATCCCCCCTTTTCCCAGGGGGCAGCTAGATCCCCAGTGAAGGAGAGACCACCATTTCCTCTTCTTCTCTTCCACTCCAGTGAGCAGAATGAGAAGCAGTGAAGCAATGGGACAGAGATGGGTGCTCCCCGCTACCATTAGCCAGTACCTGAGGCTACTGATTCAGCTGGCCTCATAAAAGGACCGGTCCTGCTTTCTGCTATGAAAAGCAACAGATACAACAGCAGTTAGGACACAATCCAGAGTAACTACGGGGAGTCCTTGCTCCAGTGTAAGAACAATTTACTCTGGATCGCAATATGAATTTCCCATAGGTTTTCACTAGGTGGTGCCGTAACTACATTGGCAAAAATGTATCCCGTAGTTACTCTGGATTGTAGGGTTAGTTCTCCCAGCAACCCTACTCTGGATTGCAGAGTTAGTTTCATAAAGTTGATGTTCCTTCCTGCTCTTTGTCCCCAACAAATGGGTGGAAAAAACCTTGTTTGCTCAGACTCGTCGTTATCATAGATACTGTATTATAAATGCTTCTGTACAGAGCTCATTTATTATATTTACTTCCAGTTTTTCATACCTGGTACTGATAGGGTTTTTCAGATACCAGAGTTAGATTTATGGGCAATTTTTCCCTCGTCTTAATCAGGATGAATGGAAAGTTCCCAGAAACTTGAAAAAAGAAACAGTTTGGAATATCTGGAGGAATTTTTTTTAATGAGATAGAGGAAGTGATGGAATGAGAACCCCACAATTCTAGTCCATAAACTCTTATATGCTAATCACTGATTAATGATTAGCATTAATATTGAGGAGCAGCCAGGAGTTGGACATAGGGTGAAATCCAGAGTAACTACGGGGAGTCCTTGCTGTGGGGTAAGAACAATTTACTCTGGATTACAATAGGAATTTCCCATAGGTTTTCACTAGGTGGTGCAGTAACTGTGGGTACACATAAATGTCTCTTATGTGCTCACGTAGTTACTCTGGATTTGGCTGTTAACTGATTAGCAAGGCTGCATTCTGTAAGGTAACTAGGGATTGGGGGAGGGTATGAAAAATTAGAGCTTATCACTGCAATCCTAAACATGCCTACTCAGAAGTAAGTCAGGCTACAATCCAGAGTAGCTACAGGACCTTTTATGCCAACGTAGTTACAGTGCTACCTATTGGAAACCTATTGGAAATGCATAGAGCAATCCAGAGTAATCCTACAATCCAGGGTAATTACAGGAGCACGTAAGAGACATTACGTGCACCCATAGTTACTTCACGACCTAGTGAAAACCTATGGGGAATTCATACTGGAATCCAGTCTAAATTGTTCTTACACTGGAGCAAGGACTCCCTGTAGTTACTCTGGATTGCGCCCTAAGTACCTCTTACCTCTTCCTGTAGTTATTCTGGATTGTAGGGCAAGTCCTACTGAATTCAATAGGGCCTGCTCCCAGGAAAGCGAGTTTAGGATTATATATATAGGATTGCAGCCTTAGGATTGCACACTTATATAAAGTCATATACAATGATGCATCACGTAACAAATTTAATTCCTTCTGGAGTCATGTTTGTTACATGAAACGTTCTTTATGTGAAGCGGATTTTCCCATAGGAAATAACGGAAACTCAGACGATGGGTTCCACAACCCCAAAAATATTCATATAAAAATATTAACTGGATGTAAAAATGATGACAGAACACCGGGAATGAATTCAAAACATGCATTCAATGTGCATGACCCTATGAAGTCTACTTAGGCTGCAGTCCTAAAGACACTTTCCTGGGAGTAAGCCCCATTTAACACAATGGGACTTAGTTCTAAGTAGACATGGTTAGGAGGCTGCAAACCAAGACACCTTCAAAGTGTCTCCCCACTTTCTCCTTCTCTCCATCCTGAGCCTCTCTCTCTCCTGCTCACTTCTGGCTAGCCCTGAGCTGCTTCCCTTTTCTCCACTGCTTTCCACAGAAAACAGACTTCCCTTACAATCCAGAGTAACTACAGGAGCATGTAAGAGACATTACTTGCACCTATAGTTACTGCACCACCTCGTAAAAACCTATGGGAAATTCATATTGCAATCCAGAGTAAATTGTTCTTACACTGGAGCAAGGACTCCCCGTAGTTTCAATGGGGCTTACTTTTGATTAGACATGTTGGGATTGTGCTCTTACTTGGAACAGCATCTGTTTGATGGAAATATCTGGGAATATCCCAGCAACCTGGGAAGGCCCTGATATTCAACTGGCTAATTCCAACCACCACCATCTGGTTATGCTGGGCATAAGAACTGGGCAAGAGGCACTCTTTCTTTTTTAGACTGTGAGCCCTTTGGGACATTAGCCATTAATTAGTTTCCTTTTCTTTATAAACCATTGTGAAAAACCTTTTCATCGAAAAGCAGTATATACAGTAAATACTGTAGATAGGTTTTTGTTACACTGGCTAATCATTGCTGGAAAACTTTGCATTGCGTTTCTGGAAGACGAAAGTTAATTTGGAGAAGGAAGTAATAAGCCTCCTCTCTCATAATCACCACTGTTATGCCACCCGGTACCCGTTATCAGCTCTTTTCCATCTGCTGCAACTTCGTCATCAGATCTATAAAAAAGGATAGAAAGGCACTGTGAGTCTTTTAGACCTGCCAGATCTCTGCGCTGTAGGTAAGACAGCTGTGGACTTATAGCCATAGCATTAACTGGTCTGCCCATGTGGTTCTGTTATTTTCACCTTCCTGGTCCTACTTCAGCAGCAAGTACACCCCATGACTCTCTGTGGCTGGACTCCCCATCTATCTATCTATCTATCTATCTATCTATCTATCTATCTATCTATCTATCTATCTATCTATCTATCTATCTGTCTGTCTGTCTGTCTGTCTGTCTGTCTGTCTGTCTGTCCGTCCGTCCGTCCGTCCGCCCGCCCGCCCGCCCGCCCGCCCGCCTAATAGAGATAGAGATCTATCTGTCTGTCATATTTTATATATATATATATATATAGAGAGAGAGAGAGAGAGAGAGAGAGATCTGTCTGTCTGTCCGTCTGTCTGTCTGTCCACTCATCCATCTGTACATCTGACTGTCCATCCATCTGTCTGTCCATCTGCCCAGCCTTCCGTCTCTCCATCCAGCCTTCCTCACGTCCACCCATCCACCTGTCCACCCATCTGTTTGTCTGTCTGTTGGTTGGTCGGTCTGTCAGTCTGTCGGTTTTGATCCTGATCCTGAACCTGAAGTATAACATTATTGTCAAAATCTTATTATTTTTTCAGAAATTAGTTCAAGACAAAGTTTGCCCCCAAGTGGATTTTGCACCCCTCTCTCAATCTGTTTGTGTATATGGGGTGCGGGGGGGGGGGGGGAGGGAGAACAGAAGTGGAAGAACTGGGAATGTCTTAAGTAATGGGAATGTATCAAGTGGTGATATAAGTTTCCTTAACGGATCAATGGGAATATATTATGATATACTGTGGAATTGCAGGAAACGGTTCGATTGCCATATTAACAATAAGAGTTGTTTGTTCTGGAACATGGGGCCATATTTAAATTCAGTCATGCGCACATCCATGCATACACATGCACACAATATTACAACATCTTACCATTCACTCTCCCCCCAGGGAGTCCAGTCTGGCTCGAAGGAACCATGAAGGAAGCCCTTGTGCTCTGTGTGATTTCTACACTCCTGCCTGGTCTTTATGGTGAGTGGTCTGAGCCTCCATTTGCGCAGCCATTTCTTAGTGTCAAAGGCAGTCAGGCAAGCCCATCCCTCTCCTCCCAACTGCACAGCCTTCATTTACCAGTTCCTTTTTTCAGCTGGAGGAGGAAGAAGAGAGGAGACAGGCAGGTGAAGAGAGGTGGATATTCGGCAGACATCCTCTCCCCATCGTCATACACCAAGGTCACGGTCTGCTTTAGGAGCTACGGGATCCAATAGGAGACTTTTTAATGGGGTCCCAAGTTCACAGCCAAAGTCTGTAGAACTAGTATCTTAGATAAATAAATAGTAATAAATAGTATTTATTACTAAAAATAGTATTACTACAAATAAATAGTATTTATTACTATTTAATACAGACTCCCACCTCTACGGTAGAATGGAAAGCAAACAAAATGTGGATTTCAAAAGTGCGTGTGAATGAACAGGTCACATGGATCTAAGCAAATTGTGTTATAAAACTGCATGCAAGACTACACGATTACCCTCTTGTGGGACGCTTAGGCACAGGGTCCAGTTGGGAGCGATTGGTCCAATTGAATTCAAGCCGACCATTTAGGGTCAGCCACTTAACTGACTCCCATCATGGGAGGGTTGTCATGATTCTCTTCCACAAAATGGGACAGGACCCTCTGTCCCATTTGCCAATATGTGAACACAATCCCCCAAAACTGGGATTGTCATTTTTTTTGGACATATGGCAACCCTACATCATGTAGACGGGAATCACTAACATGTTCTATTTTCTCTCTGTTTCCAGGAAGTATCGTATGTTCTGATTGTCCACTTGGGAATGCTACATGTGACAAAAATTGGAGATGCACTGGAGATTACTGCATCGCCCTACGGCAGGTCACCACAATAGGTGGGTGCAAAGAACCAGAAACTTAACAACATTTGTAATGAGATGTTCAAGGATTTTTCCAGACTGGGGGGCAGTTGGCTTTGAATCTCTGCTCCGACACATCAACATGCACAAGTCGATGCACAATCGACTGCATTATTTTCCATTTTTTGTTTCTTTTATTTTCTTCTTTTCTTTTCAAATTTGTTTGGATTTCATTTTTTTGAAAAATGAAAGCTAATTGTTTATCCTGCTTTTAAGAAGAAGAGCCTCAGCTTCAGGCTTGTCTAGAACCCCTATCAGGGAATTAATTAATCAATCAATCAATCAATCAATCAATCAATCAATTAATTAATTCTTCCTTCCTTCCTTCCTTCCTTCCTTCCTTCCTTCCTGCTGTCCGTCCGTCCGTCTGTCAGTCAGTCCGTCAGTCTTTCACCTTGGACTGGAACCAGTTTAATTATCAACACGAGTGTAAAGCAATTACTATTGAACACAGACAGCAATCCCAATCCTGACCTGCACTGATGTTATGGGGACCAAATCGTCCAGGAGAAATAAGTAAAGAACATTTTCACTTACCTCTGTGTAAGCTTTCTGGTCCCTAAAGGGTTCCTCCAATCTAGAATCCTAGAATCCTAGAGTAGGAAGGGACCTAGTAGGTCATCTAGTCCAACCCTCTGCATGTAGCAGGAAATTCTCCCAGAGCATCCCTGACAGGTGCTCGTCGAGCCTCTGCTTGAAATCTACATCAGCTCTTTGGCAGGTAAGTCTGTGGACACCCCTTGAGGTGAGGTCTGGGTCAGGAAAATCTGTTGTGAGCAGGTGATGCTGAGATCCCCAGTCCTCGCCTTGATCCCACCTTACCACTAACTTACTAGAGATGGTGGAAGTTATGAAAGCTGCTGCACCTGGCTTCTGGAACTTCATAGGAGGGGGCAGAAGAGGCACTGGGTAAAGCTTTATGGTGATAGACTGGATTTAGTTCCAGCATAAAAAATGGCTTAGCAGTTATGATCTTTGCTTTTTCTTTTCACTAGATCAGGGTGTCAGTGGAACTTACAGAGGCTGTCTCAACTCGACAGTGTGCAACCCAATTTCCATCACACTGAGCACAGGCCCCAAGAGGTACACCCAGATCACCACAGCTTGTTGTGCATCTGAGAACTGCAATCTCAAATTGGATTTAAGTGGTGGGTATTGACAGGACTGGATAGGGATATATGGAATAAACTGTGAGACCTTGGAAGTCTTGATGGTGCAGCTGATTCAAGATCAGCATGCCAAAAGCAGTATGCTGGACATAGCGATGTGCCAGACTTTGCTCCTCCTATCTCTGGGCTGGATAAAAAAGAGGGGCATTTCTTTTTCCAGTCTGCCTCCTTTTTCCTTTGCCAATCCATTGAAGGCTAAGGAATAGTAGAGAGGGTGGAGGCATGGAAACAGGTGAGTCTCAACCCACACTCCCCAAAATGTTGGACACCCATGAAAAATGTAAGATGTGACAAAATTCAGATTAAAAATTCTCATATGTATTGCTTTTATGTGGTTTATCTAACCACTATGTTGTTGTTGTTGTTGTTGTTGTTGTTGTTGTTGTTGTTGTTGTTGTGATGATGATGATGATGATGATGATGATGTTGTACAATTTCACAGTCGCCAGGTGTTTGACTGGAATTAACTGTATTGTGATTCGGTTCCTATCCAAGGAACTATGAAACACAAAGTATCATCTCAGTATGTGTGAAGCCCTCAGGAGTATGATGATGACGATGATGACAATGATGATGATGATGATGATGATGATGATGATGATGAAGTTGTACTATTTCACAGTCGCCAGGTGTTTGACTGGAATTGGCTCTATTGTGATTCGGTTCCTATCCCAAGGAACTCGGAATCACAAAGCTATCGTCTCAATATGTGTGAAGTTCCCAAGAGTGCTGCTTTTTGTAGTATTATTATTATATAACACATTTTTATTCATCATTTTCTCAACATCATTTTCTTAGATGTCTGCTTAGTCATTTTCTTAGTCTGCTTAGATGATGGATGCAACATGGGGAAATCTGGCCGACCTGTAACAGGGTCTCGAAGTGCTGACCTGCCTATTCGTTAAATCGACAGGCACAGTACCTTTAACCACAGAGCCGCAATGGGTCCCCTATAAAGATTTTTATTATTATTAATATACACCTTTATTGTTATCACCACAGGAATGGGAAGACCAATAAGTTGTGCCAGCCTAGTTTAGGATTGCACCCTATGACATACAATGTATTACATATAATTTATTAATTCCAAGACAGGTATGTGCAGCCTGCTCACAAGGAAAAGAAGGACAGTGAAGATTTTCTTTCCAGGATACAAAGCATAAAAAGAGGACATGTCCTGTAAAAAGAGACATCTGATCACCCTATCCCTATATGCCCCTCTGGCACAGCTATCCCCATATGTCCCTCTGGCACAGCTATACCAGTGCTGGGAAGCTGGTTAGGACTGGACAAAGGTTACACAAAGCTCAGCTTCAATATCCAGTCCAGTTATTGTAAGTGCCCTCACTTATGCAAGATCTTGATCCTTTTCCAGTGCCCGTGAGAGGTGAGTCAGAAAATGGCGTGACTTGCCCTGTTTGTGAGAAGCCGAATGGAGAAGCGTGTCCAAACAATCACCTCACCTGCACAGGTCTTGAACAGAAGTGCATTAGTCTTGTGGGAATCTCCACAGGTAATTCCTCATACTTTTTTCTTTTTTGCATCATGCACTTCCACAACCCCATAAGAAGGCCAGTGTATTATAATTGCAAGCAACTGCTTTGTTTGTTCACCTGGAGGTGAGAGTGAGATCTCCTGGTGCCAGGAGACATGTGCCCCCCATGGGCTGCGGTGCCAGCCTCTATTCTGCTCACCCTATGGATTGGGAAAGAAAAAAGAGTACCAAGTGGTTGGGAACAGGATGACCAGATGCCCAAAACTCAAAAGGAGGGCAAGGTCTTGGATTCCTCTCAGCTTGGCATTTCTAGCGGACAATGGCACATTTGCCTACACATGAGTAAAGCTGCGATATTGGGCACTTTCACTTTCCCATAGAGCTCAATGCATATTTATTTTTAGTTTTTTGGCCATAACTTTTGATAGAAAGGAGATATTTCAAAATCAAATTGTTGCATTGGATTCTGCTCTTCAATACGAATCCAATGACATATGACATGATGGGGTCCTGCACACCATTGCAACGTTCCAAAATGAAGCTGAAACTGAGGACAATGGAGCCCTTTTGGAGGACACCTAAAAAAGAGGATAAATCTGGAAATTTCCGGTCATATGGTCACCCTGATTAGGAAGTGTGGAGGAGAAAAACGGAGTTGTATTGATAAAAATATGGATAAAAATTTGGTACTGATAAAAATAGCTTCCCTTTTCATTAGTCACCAGCCTCAGTTTAGGTTCCAGGTGCTTGCTACTCCCAGCTCTCCTTCCTCCAGGTCTGATTTGGCTATGAACACAATCCTAACCACGTCTACTCAAAAGGAAGCCCCATTGTGTTCAATGGGTCTTTCTCCCAGGAAAGTGTCTTTAGGATTGCAGCCTATGGGCGCAATCCAGAGTAACTACAGGGAGTCCTTGCTCCGGTGTAAGAACAATTTGCTCTGGATTGCAATATGAATTTCCCATAGGTTTTCACTAGATGGACCACACTGAAAGCTAGTGAAGGCTTTTTGAGTTGTCCCTAATGCTGCACAAGTCTCTGTTGTGCTGGGGTAGATGGAATGATCTCAAGTGGGTACAGTGGGATGTGTGGTGGTGGCATGAAAGACCTCACCCCAGGGTGCAACAAGAGAAATATCTGTAAATCAGGCCTCATGAGAAGGGGTCCAGGAGACAAATTTAACCCAGGTCAAGAGTCAAAACGGAGGCCTAGAAAGCAGGGGGGCTCAAAAATTCAACCCCTATGTTGAACCACCTTCCATCCAGCGGGCAAGGCAATGCCCCATGTAATGGGCATGCTAGTATACCCCACCATGTAGGCTTTTTGGTTATAGAGATAGAGATAGAGATAGAGATATTTCTTTTTAAAAATAATTTTTTAATTGATTTTTCAAATCAGAAAACAGGAAAGGAGAAAAAAAGAATAAAAAAGGAAAAAAACAGATATATTCATAACAAAATATACTGCAAGCACAGATGTCTTTCCTGATTTACCTTACTTTAGTCTAAAATTACTTTCAACTAATTTCTATTAAGTAATTTCTACAACTTAAAAAAATTATCTTATAATGCAATCCTAAACATGTCTACTCAGAAGTAAGTCCCATTAAGTCTGCAATCCTAATCCATGCTTTCCTGGGTGTAAATAGTTGAACACAATGGGACTTCCTTCTGAATAGACATGCTTAGGATTGCACTAAGATGTTAAATAATACTTACTCCCAGGAAAGTGCGGTTAGGATTGCAGCCATAAACTATAATCTTACTTAACAATTCCAGCAGACATCAGAAAAGGAAATCAAAATTATATAACTTGAACTTGTCTAGAATATATTCTGAACTTGTTTGAATATATTGAATATAGAATATATTATCTAAACTTGTCTAGAATATATTCCAATGCAGTTTCTTTCATTGCATTCTGAATTTCAAATTTTTGAAATTTGAGCCACTAATGGTGTCACTGCCCCCCCCCCCCATGCATGTCATCTGGTGGAACCACTAAGTCCAAACAGAACCATAAAATAATTTATTTCAATTTCAAATTTCAATTTCAATTTTGAATTTCAATTTTTTGAAATTTGGGCCAGTGATGGTGTCACCCCTTGCCCCCCAATGCATGTGACCTGGTGCATGTGACCTGGTGGAACAACTAAGGGCACAATCCAGAGTAACTATGGGGAGTCCTTGCTCTGGTGTAAGAACAATTTACTCTGGATTGCAATATGATTTTCCCATAGATTTTCACTAGGTGGTGCAATAACGATGGGTGCATATACACTACAATTCAGAGTAACTACGGGCGCACGTAAGAGACATTATGTGCACCCATAGTTAATGCAACACCTAGTGAAAACCTATGGGAAATTCATATTGCAATCCAGACTAAATTGTTCTTACACCGGAGCAAGGACTCCCCGTAGTTACTCTGGTTTGCGCCCAAAATGTCTCTTACGTGCTCCCATAGTTACTCTGGATTGTAGGGATACATCCAAATATAACCATAAAAGAAACTCTGAGATGGAAACCATGGTTTGCTCTCCATCTGGTTCAGAACCTCAGTTTATTTCTCTCTCCACAGGTGATAAATCCCAGAACATCTCCCTCAAAGGCTGCGCAAGCAGCAATGCTTGCAATATGAAAGCGAAAGAAACCATTGCCTATAAGGGAACAATCTACATACTGAACGCAAATGCCACATGCACCGACAAGGGGATCCTGAGTGCTCTGTCATCTCCAGCTGCCGTCTTCCTTCCTGCCTTGATTGGACACTTCTTGGTGAACATCCTTCCCAACTTGTGAGGTTATCCATGCTGCAGGCCAATGTGATGGATTGAAGGAGTAACAAATAACATCAAAACATTCTTAAACATTAAAGTGTTCTTTGTCATGAGGAATTGTAACTTAAAAAACAAAACTTAACTCAAAAAAAATCTTTAAAAAAATAAAAAAGAAAGGAATGGGCAAATGCACTAGGGCAGTGGTTCTCAATCTTCCTAGCACCATGACCCCTTTATAAGTTCCTCATGTTGTGGGGACCCCCAACCATAAAATTATTTTCGTTGCTACTTTATAACTGTAATTTTGCTACTGTTATGAATCGTAATGTAAATATCTGATATGCAGGATGTATTTTCATTGTTACAAATGACATGTGTGTTCTATGCACGCATTGAACACAATGGGATTTATTTCAGAGTAGGCATGCATAGGATTGGGCTCTGAGGCTGTCAGTCAGCCCCAGTGCATGCACAGCTACAGCCGGAGGTCTGCCAAGCCTGATCTGGCCCCCTGCACCAGGGGTCTTTAGGTGACCCCCAGGAAAGCTCTAGGCAACCCCCAAAGGGGTCCCAACCCCCACTTTGAGAAACATTGCACTAGGGTGTGAATTCGAAGGGGATCAGCCCCCTTACCTTTCCTCACAACCCCCTTAGCTATTGCTTATCGAAGGTCACAAGAGGGCCAACATATGACTATAATGATGGGAGGGTGATGGTTTTTCCAACTACAGCGTTCAACTTCCTGCTTTAAGTCTCGCTCGGCATCCTGGACCAGAAAGAGTTACAATAAATAAATAAGTAAACATTAAATGCATGTGTTGTGTGATGAGTGCAAGAGTGTATCACTTGTATACCACCTAAACACATCCGAGTGCTGAAACTACTCACTTTGTTCACATACCTCAAATAAAACAAAACACCGACATGTTTCCCATTGTGATTGCCGATGTTTAGGATTGAGGATGTTATGGGGTGGAAGGGAATGCTAGAAAATTTTTGCCCCTGAGCATCACGTGCAAATCCCTTACTTACTTACTTACTTACAATAAATCACTGCTTGAAACAACCATATCCGGCCCTGCAAATTGCAAACCATGGTTAGTTAACTTGGCCAGCACAAAAAAACCCACAAAGCACAATCCTAACCATATCGACTCAAAAGTAAACCCCATTGTGTTTGATGGGTCTTACTCCCAGGAAAGTGTCTTTAGGATTGCAGCCATAGTTAAGTTTCACACATTGGCATGATGAACTGAACCCAGTTACATAGTAAGAGCACAATCCTAACGATGTTTACTCAAAAGTAAGCCCCATTGTGTTCAGTAGGTCTTACTCCCAGGAAAGTGTCTTTGAATTGCAACTTTTGGTGCGCTATCGTTCAGAGGCCCAGATCTAATATTTATGGGGCAGGTTTATAAGGAAAAAACTTGGTCTCCCTTCTTCATTGTTCGCTTAAATGAACATAGTATCGATCTGCCTAAATTGTAAGGCTAATCCTAATTCTAATCCTCCAGTTAGACCGGCATAAATCCAGGCACAAATCCTGGTGCTGGCCTGTGGGTGTTGCAAAAGTGACCATTCCAGGGGTATTAGGCCAGTGTACAGACAAGTGCCAACCTCCCCATAGCACCATAGGATCAGGGTGCAGGTGAGTTGTGCCAGCCGAAATTGGTTAGGATTGCATCCTAAATTTTGTAAGTTTGGCGCAGTGACCTGGACTGGACTGAGCTGAAAGTCAGGAAGGAGTAGATTATGGAGCCATGATTCCTTGTGGAATGTGATGTTAGGAAATGTAGCTTCACATCTGGGCAAGACTGGCAGAGAGCAGGGGTGACCTCCTTGCTGTAGTAATGGAGATCTATTTTTCTTGGATCATGAGCCTGGAATTTCTAGCAGGAATATGGGAAGGAGAGAAGGCAACAGATGGCAAGCAGACAGGTGGCAAATAGCTGGTGATAGATAAACTCTGAACAAGAGGAGCAAATAAAGGAGTGGTTAATGTCTTTGAGGGTTCTCCTGCCAGTGGTAAGGTTGGACATAGAGGAGGAGGAGCATGGAGAGATGGGCAGTCTGGAGGAAGTCAATCAATATTTGAGAACCAGTGACATAGAGGTTTGGGAGTTGGACTTAGACCTGGAAATTCCAGGTTCCAATCTCCGCTCGGTATGACACATTATGGGTGTCCTACGTCACTCATGATGCATCACTATCACTTATGCATCACCTACGTCAGTCACTATCTCTCTGCCTCACCTACCTCACAGGTCACATGGAGGGACTCATCCTATCTACTGCTAATGTAGCAGTTTGAATGCATGCAAAGCAAGTAGATAAAGAGTGCAATCATATCCTTGTCTACACAGAAGTTAGCCCCATTGTGTTAAATGGGTCTTACTCCCAGGGAAGTGTGCTTAGGATTGCAGCCAAATGGGTACTGTGCATAAAACTTATGGGAAGAACAACAGCATTCTGCACCTGTAAAGATAATTAAATGTCATGCCTCTGTGGATACTGTAGCAAGCCTGCCCCATATAAGGTTGCCATAGTCCCAAAAAACAGGGACAATCCTGATTTTGGGAGACTGGGCTCACATACTGGTAAATGGGACAGAGAGTCCTGTCCCTATTTTGTGGATGAAAATTATGGCAAACCTAGACTCAGAGGCTTAACGAGGGTGTAGCGAGGGATGCGATCTGCCACGGGTGATAGGGCACCTGGGGCACCACGGACACTCCTCTGGTGGCCCCCAGTTGCCCCTCCCATGCTCCTCTTAGGCACACACACGCACACACACACAAACACACACAAACATATATATACTAGCAAAAAGTGTACCCGCATTGCGGGAGTAAAATTCCCCCTTGCGCCATGACCCCACTGCACATCAATCCCCCACACACATCAACCCCCATAAAACATCCCCCATGTTCATGCACCTCATGTGCATCATTCCCCCATGTACATCAGACCCCCATGCACAACAACCCGCATGCGCAACTTTCCCCATGAACAACTTTCCCCCATGCGCAACTTCCCCCCATGTGCAACTTCCTCCCATGCGCAACATCCCCCATGCACAACATCTCCCCATGCACAACATCCCCTCATACGCATCAACCCCTCATGTGCATCATCCCCGAAGCTCAACATCCCCCATGTGCAACATCCCCCCATGTGCATCAACCCCCCATGCGCAACATCTCCCCATGCACAACATCCCCTCATGCGCATCAACCCCTCATGTGCATCATCCCTGAAGCTCAACACCCCCATGCGCAACATCCCCCATGTGCATCAACCCCCCATGCGCAACATCTCCCCATGCACAACATCCCCTCATGCGCATCAACCCTTCATGCACAACATCCCCCAATCCGTAACATCCCCCATGCGCAACATCCCCCCATGTGCACCAACCCTCATGCGCAACATCACCATGTGCATCATCCTCCCCAGTGCAAACCCTCCCTCCAAACAACAACCCCCCAGTGCTGTAAGCACCAAGCACCAAATTCGCTGGGTGTTGTTCAGTCTCCCATGTTAAGTATAGGACAGAAACACGTTGCCCCCTTTTCAGCCCCTGAAGGGTTAATTTCTCCAGATGGTTCTTGGGGGGTGTTCAGGTGACAGAAGGAACTCCCAGAATTCCATGCTTCAGGCCCAGCAGTTGGGGCAGAATGTTGCTGAGTCAGCAATTCTCAATGCAAAGTATAGGGAGGAAAAAGCATTGCGCCCCTTTTCACCCCCTTCCGGTTGGAATTTCGGAAAACCGGTTCTTAGTGCACCCCTCCATCACGGAAGGAACACCCACCCCAAATTTCACGCTTCTAGGCCCAGCGGTTTTGGCAGGGCGGTGATGAGTCAGTAATGACGATGAAGATTAGTTTTATAAAACGCATTGCGCCCCTTTTCACCCCCTTCTAGTTGGAATTTCTGAAAACTGGTTCTTCGTGTATCCCTGCATCATGGAAGGAACACCCTCATCAAATTTCACGCTTCTAGGTCCGGTGGTTTATATATATATATATATATATATATATATATATATATATATATATATATATATATATATATATATATATATATATATATATATATATATGTGTGTGTGTGTGTGTGTTGCAAAAGTCTAGTCCTTTGCAGAGATCTTTCCTGCTGCAAGCAGGGGGTTGGACTAGATGACCTCCTAGGATCCCTTCTAACTGTTTTGATAGGGGCAAAATTTCAGTCCTTGCCAAGGGTGAAATTTTGCCTAGGTACGCCTCTGCCTAGCCCTGTATATTGAAGCATGTGTACCAAATGGCAGGTCCTCTCTGTGTTTCAAACAGGGAACAACCAGAGCTTTAGAACTGATTACTACAGAGGCTGTGTTGCTGCGAGTGCCTGCAAAGAATTCTCCTTCACCTTCTCCACCCTAGTGAGAGGATTCCTCAATTTCCCAACGTAAGTACAGGGATCAAGAAAAAAACCATATTATTTCAAAACATACATATCCAAAAGACACTGATGACCCAAGACCTCCTGGTGCCAGATGCAGCATGACATGGGGAAAAGGCACATACCACTGCTGGCTCATCCATGGCTGAAGTCCCCCAGTTTACGTGGGTCTGGAGAGGAGGGGATCAGGAGGGGACTGTGTCAAGTGGGGAAAGTGCCAGAGGGGAATGGGGACAGAATGGGCTGCAGTTCTGCCCCTCCTGATGTTGGAAGGGGTGGGATTGGCACTGCACTTATGTAGGCCACTGATGGCTGCCACATGGGACTGTGCCTTGGTGTCCTCACACTATTGGCCAACCTGTGAGCAGTTGAGTTGCCAAAATTGGGTCTGATTCTCCAGGAGACTTTGCAACCCCATCCTTTGGGTGATGCATCATGAGAAGACTCCTTGGTTATGCATCATGGTCATGCATCATGACCATGCATCCTTGGTCATGCAACATGGGTTAACTCCAAAATCTTTAGGGAATGACAGTGAATGTTATGGACATGGCTTTGCATTCATTTGCCCACGATGCATCCACTGCTCTCTAAATGACAAGCAAATGTCAGATCTATTGGGATTTTCCCATTCTTCTCAGGAAACTTCAAATGCGGGTTGCCAGTAGCTGCTGTGAGTCAGATGACTGCAATGAAAGTTTACGAGTCCAGGCACAAGTGCCAGCAAGAGAAAGCATTTGCGCATGGCTCTGGAGCACTGGAAATGACTTGAGCGCTCCTGACTTGAGTCCTATGAGGTTTATTTTTTGCCCCCAGTACCTCCAGCGGGAACTATTGACAATGGGCTCCAGTGCCCCAACGGTGGGACAGTTACCAACAGCCAAGGAGTTACAAGGAAACTTTATACCACCTGCAAAGGAATTGAAGATTGGTGCATTGGCCTTTATGGAAACAAGTCATGTAATTCATTATTCTTATTATTGATTTTTGCACAGTATGATGTTGTCAACCAGTTTATTTTATCCAGAAATAAAGTCCTTATTTATTTATTTATTTATTTATTTATTTATTTATTTATTTATTTATTTATTTATTTATTTGAAAGCACCCAGGCTCCCACTGGTGAAAGATCAAGTCTGAAATGTGGCCTCTTGCCTTGTTGCCTTGACCTGTGTCTGTCTCCAATTTCTATCTTGTTCAGATTCAGGGAGGACTTTTGAATGTTGGTCACGGGTAGGGTTGCTATAATTCTCTTCGACGAGCACCTGTCGGGGATGCTCTAGGGGGGATTTCCTACTGCAGGCAGGGGGTTGGACTAGATGACCTACTAGGTCCCTTCCAACTCTATGATTCTATGATTCTTCCGCAAAATCGGGACAGAACCCTCTGTCCCATTTGCTAGTATGTGAACACAATTCCCAAAAATTGTCTCTGTTTTTAGAGATATGTGGCAACCCCAGCCGAAAGCCCCGTAGCTTTTGGGGGTGGCCACAGGCGATGTTAGTGGCTCCTTCCACTTGCCATCAGCAATGTCCATACATACCAGTGTCTATCCATACAGCAATTCCAGACAGCAATGTGCTGTCCTGCACTACCTTAGTTGTCAGCTTAGTATTTTGAGTAACACATGACCTCTCTTCTTTCAGATTCTGTATCTTCCGCTACCGAGAAGATGTCCCTGCTGGGCTGTGCAACCAAAAGTGCCTGTGATTTGAAAGCAATGGACCAGATCATATATGATGATTATATCTTCACCCTGACAGAGGATGCCAAGTGCAGTTCGGAAAACAAGCTTGCGATGGATTGCAAATCCCCCATTTTCCTTATTAGCCTCGTTGGCTTCCTCTTTGTAAAGATCCTGTCTTGATCTGCCATCTCTGAAGGCCAGAGAGAGAGAGAGAGAGAGAGAGAGAGAGAGAGAGAGAGAAGGGGGATGCATAAAAAGGATGATACATATTATCTGAAGGGGGGGCACAAGACATTCAAGTATGATTGGCAGACAGTAAACACCTTCTGGACTGGTCCAGTTTGGTATACATATGTGAAGTTTGGCCTTCTCCCAGTTTATGGAGCAGTGTACACAACAACAATCCTCAATCACCAAGGCTAATTCCTGGTTTTATGGCACATCTGGTTTTATGGCACATCTGTTAATATTGCACATCTTATTCCTGGTTTTATGGCACATCTATGGCATATCACTATCCCTGTTTTTCAAATTTTATTTACAAATGTGAAGCAAAGTATGGAATCACTGCAGGAAATATCAGATTGGCCCTACAATCCAGAGTAACTATGGGAAGACGTAAGAGGCACTTATTCTGGACTGCTCTATGCATTTCCCATAGGTGGCACCATAACTACATCGGTGTGAAAAGGTCCCATAGTTACTCTGGATTGCAGCCAGAGTCTAAGGGTGAGAATAAAACACAAGATTGAATGTTATCCTCAAATGTATTATTCCAAAATGATATAAATAAAGTCAACTATTTATTGTCCCATCATCGGTATAATGGCTCTTTATATCAAGTGATGATGATAAAAATAGATCCCTGCCCCAAGAAGCATACAGTGTGCATACGGACCCAAAGAAAAAAATGTAAAGTGTATACATTATCAAAACCTGAAATAATCATATATGCTCCCCCTCTTTAATGCTGCCTCCAGTGTACTGCGATGTCCAAGCTGGACTCGCCAACATTTGTCCATTTAAAAGTCAACTCTGTTGTCCCATCTTTGTTGTCCCATCAATGCTTTGGCCTCAATCCCAGAAGCCTAAAAAAGGCACAATCGCTTGCCCATTTGTGTCGTCATGGTCAGCAAGCTCAGGACAGGCTCTGGATTTATCTAAGTTGCAGAAGAACCAGGAATTGTTTCACACACCCCATCCTGCTTGCCTATCCCACCCAACCCGTCCCCCACCAGCCAGCCCAGAAGCTATAAATATCCCCCCAAACCAAATAGGACACATTCCTCCTATAGCTGACCTCCACATTCCCATCTTCTGTTCCTTCTCTTGGGGGTTCTTGGGAACATGCAGGTATCTCTGATCTCCTTCTTCTTCTCCATCCTACTGGCTACCGGTGAGTTTGGCAGGTTCTACCCTCTATTAGCAGCTTCTACAATTCTATAGAATTGGAACGATCAGAATAGCCTCCAAATTGATTCTATTTTTGTTTAGCAGAACAGAAAAATCCTATTATTTTGGAATTATTATAATCTCGTTGGCAAAATCTTGAGCCATGGCACTGTCAGGTTCCCCCCAACTTGAAAAAAACCAGTTTATTGTATATGATTCCAGTTTGGAGTCAGTTTCAGACCTTGTTCAATGCAGGGTGACCTTATAGAATGGAGGACAGAGTGCCTCTACCTTTAAGCACTGGCAGTTGATACAGCTGTAAGATTGACACTGAACTGAATAATTACCGACTAAATAAATAAATAAATAAGTTAATTAATCTATCAATCAATCAATCAATCAATTAATTGACAGTTTGGGGTATTACCATGAAAATACCCAGGGCTGTCCACGGAATATCCAGGCACCTCGATAGTGGTTTGCCAAATGCTATACCCTGACCTAATGGTGTCATCCATCTGTGTAATCATCTGTCCTCCTTCTCCTATTCCCTGGATGATCTAGCCCACCACTCTTCTCCTCTCCACCACATGTCTTCATCTATTCTGTTCCCACCATCCTTGTCAAATCCTAGGCGCAGAGGAGGTGAAGGCATGAAGACAAGGTATTCAGGCACACACACCATCAAACATCCAAGCTGATGTGGATTTGTCTGATTTTTCATATATTTGTCTATTTTCACGTACCTTCCTGTACCAAATACATGTATCTTCATGTATTTGTCTGACTTTCATGTACCTTCCATGTACCAAATACATGTATCTTCATGTATTTGTCTGACTTTCATGTACTTTCCATGTACCAAATACATGTATCTTCATGTATTTGTCTGATTTTCATGTACCTTCTGTGTACCAAATACATGTATCTTCATGTATTTGTCTGATTTTCATGTACCTTCCGTGTACCAAATACATGTATCTTCATGTATTTGTCTGATTTTCATGTACCTTCCGTGTACCAAATACATGTATCTTCATGTATTTGACTGATTTTCTCTCTCTGCCAGGAGTGTGCTTGAAGTGTGAGTTCTGTAGCAGCCACACCACCTCCTGCAATGGGTTGGCACAAGTCTGCACGCCGTACCAGAAGGCTTGCCTTATCCTTACCATGGAGACTGTTGTGGGTAGGTAGCTTGGCTGTCTGTTGGAGAAGACACAGAGCACAATCCTAAGAATGTCTACTCAGAATTAAGTTCTAAAGTGTGCAATGGGGCTTACACCCAGGAAAGGTTAGATAGAATTACAGCCTTGGTTGGAAAGTTTATTTTGTTTATTTAAGGAATTTATACTCCATGCCAAAGCAGACACCCAAGGTGACTTATAAAGCTTTAGTTCCTCCCCTCGTGTCCTCAAAACAACCTTGCAAGGTAGGTGAGGCGGAGACTCCCATGAGGAAGCTTCATGGCCAAGGAGGAATTTGAACCTGGATCTTCCAGGTTTCAGTCCAATTCCTAAAGCTTGTTGCTTGGTGCAGTTGCTACCCCCTGCACCCCTTTAGCTATGCCAGTGACTTTCTGGTACATTTCATTTTATTACTTTGTTGTTAGCTGCTTGGGGATTTTTTTAAAAAAATAATGCTACTCGTGAGTTTTATTAACAAACAATTTTTAGTTGATATTTTATGTTTTTCCTTCCGGAAAATGAGACGGCAGGAGTATAATGGCCACATATAAAGGCTGTACCAAGACCAAGTTCTGTCGTCCATCCCCCATGAGCTTCACCTTCCCTTCGAAACGAAAGCGGAGCGCCTCCAAGTGCTGCCACAAGGACATGTGCAACAGCGGAGCTGTGACACGTAAGCACTTAATTTGCCAGTGTGGAGCCCAGCCTCTTTCTCCAAAGCCAGGGTTGGCATGTTGGGCCACTTTAGGGATCCTAGACCCATTCTATACATTCTAAATTCCCCCTTCTATACAATTGTTAAAGGTACACCGTCCTTAAAGTGGCCCAACATGCACATAGCAGCCCTAAACAGAACAGCAATGGGCTACCCCATAAATCAGAGCATAATCTTGGAACAGTGGACTCCTTTTCTTTCACCATGGAAGTTTTCATAATTCTGAAAAACGGGACAAGTGACTCGGGTCCTCTTTCCAGATCTGGGGGGTTGGGGACACACACACAACAAAAACCCAGGGGCCTGGGACACAGCAAAACAAACTGTACCATACAAAACAAATTTGAGATCTCAAATCTCAGCCTTTACAGGACTACATTTCCACTGCAGTTTTTTCCCACTGTAAGTGCACATATAGTACACTTTATTATCCTAATGTCTTTTAAGAAGGGGGGGGGGATCAGAAAATCTTGTGCATGATGCTAGCTCAAAACTTATGCAGATCAAATCTTATTCATGATCAACATTTCGAGCTGTTTGATTTTATTAATGGCCAGGTAGAGCAGGGAAGCTTGGAAAGGGCAGTGCAGTTTCCAGGATCTCGGTGTTTCCAGTTAGGACAGTGCTGGTCCTTCTCCGTAGGGGACAGGAGAAGCAATTCTCAATATTCTCTCTGCTTCTTCCCAGTGCCAAAATTAGGCATCAAACCCAACGGACTCAAGTGTCCTGGATGCATCTCGCAGGATTCACGATGCGTGCCCACTGAGCTACTGCACTGCAACGGCTGGGAGTACGACTGTGTATACTATGATGTGTCTGTTGAAAAGGGTAAGATCAAAGGGACAGTTGCATACCATAATGCAAAGTTTCCCAAACTGTGGGTCACGTCCCACTGTTGGGTCAGAAGCTGGAGTGTGGTTGTCATATTTCTCTTCCATAAAACCGGGACAGGACCCTCCGTCCCATTTGCCAGTGTTTGAAGACAATCCCCGAAAATCGGGATTGTCCCTGTTTTTCAGGACATATGGCAACCCTAGGTGAATCATGATCCTATGTTCAATGCCACACCACAAGACTTTTGGGGAAACACCAGATGCTGCTTCTGGCTTGTGCCAGACCTGTTATCTACTCCATTGGCTCCTGTGGAACATAGAGTCCTTCATGGAAGCAATAGGAAGAAATCAAGAAGTACAGGTGTCCCTTGTTATCCATAAGGTTTTATTCTGGAACTTCCCATGGATAATAAAAATCAGTGGAAAAACAGATTTAAATACCAATTTCCAGGGGCTTTTTTTTTTGTTCCTCTACCGAGCCTTAGGGAATAAGGTTATGTTTCATTCAAACATAAGGTTATGTTTTCATTCATATGTATTTGCAGAAGTTTGATTTTAGGTCTCTTTGCTAATAACAAAAAAATGTGTTAAATAAAAACAGTTGTAAAAAATTAAAAGGACATTCCTTTACAATTGTTTTTAAAACACATTTTCTTCCTATTATAGAGATGCAGTCACCAGTTAGAAATGCAAAGTACCCTCTGCCTTTGCCTGGCTTAGCTGAAGAATGGAATAATTGCTTCCCTCTCTACAGTAGTAGAAAAGCAGTTTTTAAAACTAATCTGTAGTGACCATTCGGGTAGGGTTGCCATATGCCCCCCCCCCAATTAGGGACAATCCTGATTTTGGGGGTTATGTTCATATGGCAATCTTACATTCAGGTTGAGTCAAATCCGTATATAAAAAATCCATGTGTAACAAGGTTGAAATTGATAAACTGGAAGTTGCTTCTGAGAACCAGAATGGACCAAGAAGGGGCTCTGAGACTGACCACTAAGCATAGGAACATGATATACTATGGAAAATTATGTGTGTCACAACAAGAGTTTGCTCTAGGTGGGAACAAGAGGAGCATTAAACTCATGTGTAATTAGACTTCAGATGTTTGGTTTTCTTCAATTCATTAGAAACTGTGGGGCATGATCAGGATCAGTAAGGGATGGTGGCCTGAAAGGAGCACCTCAACTGACTGTGTAGATGGGTTGGTCAAAATTTAATATATGTAAGGTTGCCATAATTCTCTTCCACAAAATTGGGATAGGACCCTCTGTCCCACTTGCCAGTAGGTGAACACAATCCCCCCAAATTGGGACGGTCTGTTTTTCAGGACATATGGCAACCCTAAATATACAGAGAGATATAAAAAAAACTGCAGCATTTCCCCCAAATTCTCACAGAGAAATTCCTTACTCAAATCTAACGCGCAACTGAATCTAATGTGCACCTTTTATAAAATGTGAAATATAAAAATTTTCTTTAATTTAAAAAAATTATATTTCCTGTATGAAAAAAAATATTTACTGGAGACTGTAATGTGTAGTTGCAAAGCAGGTGCAAAATTTAATTTTACTGCATACAACAATGAGTTATGTGACCATCATATGAGAAGTTTATGTTATGATTTTTACCTAATTGCACTACTTTATACAAAAATGGGTTTATGTACACTTTTTATTACAATATGGTAAACTGTTAAACTAAATACTGACCTATACTTATAATCAAAATACTCAAATCCAGTGCACACCCTGATTTTGGAGACTAAGGGGAAAATCCTAACCATGTCTACTCAAAAGAAAGCCCCATTGTGTTCAATGGGTCTTACTCACAGGAAAGTGTCTTTAGGATTACTGCCTCATTTTGGCTGGAAAAGGTGCGTGTTAGATTTGAGTAAATGCAGTAGTTCAATGAAATCACTGAACTACTATTAGATTACTACTACTGTATTAGATCATCTGTATCTATGCTCTTTGGGTACTTCTGGCCCTTAAATGTCTGGCTGTTTTCCCTATATGAGTCATCCAAGCAGACCTTTCCCCTCCATTTCTATAGATGGCAAAATCCAGAAGCACGTTGAGCGTGGCTGCGGGACCACATTTGCCTGTATGAATGAGCCTCGGATTTTTGGCGTCCCTGGATTATTTATGGAAACTTGGAAGGCTGCAGAGTGTACTCCGGCTCCCAAAATATTCACCAAAATTGGCAAGTAGTTAGTGCCTTGGAATACCAGGAGTCCAGGCCGTAGCCAGTATCCACTGGGCTGATGAAATTTTCAGTCCATGCTCCTAGGATAGCATGGCTTTCATCCTGTTTCAAAGATGATGGTGCCCAACGCCACCAGGATTCCAAGATGGTGCCACACAGCTTTTTGCAACCCCCCTAAAATGACGTCATGACCCTCCAATAGGGTCCTGACTCCCACTTTGAGAACCACTGAAGTAGCCTATATAATCTTGTGGTTACCTTTTGGCTCTTGAGTCCTGTTAGACCCTGGCTGGCTGCCTCGCTGCTGACTTACCTATTACTGCTTCTGTTTACTACTGTAAATTTTGTGCACATAGATTTTAGACAAATAAAATTCTTTTATGGCAACCTTGGACTGGACTTGCTTCTTACTTGGATCCCATAGAACCTTCAGCGCACAAGATCCTGAAAGCTATAGTATGTTTATATATATATATATATATATATATATATATATATATATATATATATATATATATATATATATATGTGTGTGTGTGTGTGTGTGTGTGTGTGTGTGTGTGTGTGTGTGTGTGTGTGTGTGTTTATAAAGATGGGGGATTTGCTGCTTGGGTAACAGCTTATCCTCCATTACAATCTAACCCAGGCTTTCGTGCTTCGCATGCAGCATATGCAGCACCGAGCATGATACCATAGTCTTTCAAGACTGACAGAGGCCTGCTTTATACACACACACACGTGTGTGTGTGTGTGTGTGTGTGTGTGTGTGTGTGCGCGCTCCAGATCCCTCCCCAGATTTTATGAGATATGGAGTCTATGGATTCCAAGCATCACAGCATGTGCATAAAATCAGGTGGTAATGTTTACTCTGTGACATGTGATTGCGCCAACTGTTTGTGTGCAAATATAAGCACACTCTAATAAAAATGCTTAGGGAAAAAATGTATGTATATGTATTATTTTCAATGACAGAAAAAAAATTTAACCCAAGAGATCAAAAAGGAACTCAAAGGAAACCACAAAGTTGAGATAGAAAAGAAACAGAGCTCTTCCACCCCAGAATTCTACTATGAATGCAACTCTGGCTACAATCCTAAAGACACTTTCCTGGGAGTAAGACCCACTGAACATAATGGGACTTACTTCTGAGTAGATATGTGCTTCCTGAGTAGGATTGTGCTCTCCGTCATGACATATAAAGAGAGAGAGAGAGAGAGAGAGAGAGAGGATGGAGTGATTCTGGTGTTAGACCTGGAAGCTTCAGATTCAAATCCCTGCATGGCTACAAAGCTTCCTAAACAAGCTTGGACCAATCACTGTATCTCAACTTAACCTACCTTGCAGGGTTGTGGTGAAGACAAAAGGGTGAAAGAGCCATGTTCACTGCACTAAATGTGAAAACAATGTGTCCTGAATGTGGGAAAAAAATAAAACAAAATATGCTCAATGTATGGCAGTTGTATAAACACTCTTGATTGTGCAAAGCGCATCAAAAGTCCTATGGAATGCAGAAAACAAGCATCTGAAAATCAGAATTTTCAGAAAATCAGCTCTTTCTTCTGAATTGATGAGGCTCTGTCGCTGTGGTTAGTGGACCCCATAGATCTCATCTATGCGTCACCCAGCAGTTTGAGATCCTGGAGTCAAATATGGCCTGGAACAGGCTTTTTCACACTCACCATCCTATTGGGCTGCTTGCCTGGTCTTTTGGATCCCATCATAGGGGATGTCGTCATGCTTGGTAAGCCCAGGACAAGCCCAGGTCAGCCAGTAGTTGATGTCTCTGGAAACGGGTCCACCTGAGAGCTATTCCCACATCCTGCCTTCTGGGTACCCAGAGCTACATGTTACTCTACATGTATTTACTCAAATCTAACATTCATCCTTTTCAACCAAATTTAGTCTTCAAAACCAGGGTGTGCATTAGATTTGATGGTTAATTAAACTGGAGAAAATATGGTATTTTGACTATAAGTATAAGATGCTCATTAGATTAAATGGTACTTTGGATTCAAGTATTTTGTGAATAGATGCAAAGCATGCTCAGTCAGTCAGTCAGTCCGTCCGTCTTTCTGTCTGTCGCATATACCACTGACACTCCGTATTTATGGGGATCTGTCAGGACTCTCATTAAATCAATTCCCAAACCTGCAAATAAGGAGGTCCCACAGCACACACAGAGCTTGAAGTTTGGCCCTTGAGAGCACAATCCTAACCATGTCTACTCAAAAGTTAGCCCCATTGTGTTCATTTGGGTCTTTCTCCCAGGTGAGTGTCTTTAGGATTGCAACCACACTCAAAGTGTCATGGGTTACCTTCTTCCTTTTAGCCCCATTAGTGACAGGAGAGTTGGTTGTTCTATGTATGGTTAAAGGCGACAGTCTTGAACACAATGGGACTTATTTCTTACAGCACAATCCAGAGCAACTAATCTGTCCACATAAGAGCCCTTGGGTTGCCCTATCTATCACTAGGGTGGAGCAACTACAAGATGCTCCAGCCCAGTTACTCTGGAAGAGGCTTAGGGCAGAGCAAGGCAAGATAGGGTGCCCTAAGAGAGGTGGACCTGCTCTGCCCTAACTGGGGCAGCCTAAGCAGCTCAGGAGAGGCAAGTTGAGGGCATCTTTAGCATTGCGTAGGGCAGAGCAGTTACTCTGAATCCAGAGCCTGTTTCAAGGCAGAAATGCCCTCTTCCAGTCCTCAGAGTTATACCACCTCAGGAGCAGGTATAGTAATGAGTAGACCCATAGGGGTCCATGATAAGGCCCGAGTAAGAATGGCAGTGTTGACCAAAAATCTGAGTTCTTGGCCAGCCTAGCTGTAACCCCTGCCTCTCAACCTCAGGATATGGAACAAACTACAGCTGCCCACAAACCTCAGGATCCAGCAGGCCACTCCAAGAAGCCCCTTGTATTCACTGTAGAATGTACTGGCATCTCATCAGGGACTCCTTAGAAGGCAGGCACCCAGTGGCGTCACCAGACTGGTGCGGCTGATGTGGGCTGCATTGGGTGATGCGCTCCGTATGGGGTGATGCGCCAGAGGTGTTTGACTGTCCTTTGGCAGGCCCTGGGCATCAGCACCCCCCTTCAGGCCTGCTCCAAGGCGGAGCAGCAGCCAGAAGCTGCCACTTGTCTGAGGAGCTGGCCTGAACGTCCAGCTGAGGTGCACTGCGCAGAAACACACTGAGCATGCCAAACAGCTTCAGAGGAGACTTCCTTAGAGCAGAGAAAGTCCACACCTCTGCATGGCCATTCGGCCTCACTCAGGAGGCGGAGCAGCAGCCGAATGGCTTCAGAAAGAGTACTGCACAGGCACCAATTCTGACACCTGCACAGTCTCCTCTGAAGCTGAAAGGACAGTGGCATCACTTGGATGGTGCAGGATGTGATGACACCATTGTGGGGAGGACACCAAAGGTTGACCCCTTTCCCTGGAGTCTAGATCAATTTCTGGTAGGGCAGACCTGGCCACAGCTGGAAAGGTCTCTAGTGTCCTGGTCTATCAGGCTTCCTGAGATGAAGCCATGTCTATGGGCAGAGTAGACCTGGCCTTCCAGTCAGCCAGCCTCCATCTTTTACTCTTGAGAGGCCAATGAGAACTTGTAGATCAATGTTCTGTCTTGGGAAGCACCTGGGCTCCCAAAACTTTTCCTGCTATGTCTGGTAGAGGTGGCGGTCCATGGGGGTGACACCACGAGTTAACTTGCACTGGGTGGGACCACACTTAGTTATGCCACAGCTCAGCAAAGCATAGGGTGTGTGTAGAGGTGGACAACCTCCAAATGCCAAATGCGGGGTGGATGTTGGTGCCATATATGCTCCCCAAGGCATCTGGTGGGCCGCTGTGTGATCAAGGAAGCTTAGACCTGATGGGCCTTTTGTCTGATCCATATAAGGCTCTTCTTATGTCCTTATAGATTTCGCCCCCACCCCAAGCCTACCATAAGATGATTCAGGACCCAATCATATCCAAATTTCCAGTGCTGATACAGTTCTTCCAGTGGGTGCTTCCCATAGTGGGGAGCTACTCACAGAGACAGCACTGGACTCCCATCAACTCTGGAAATTTGAATAGGATTGGGTCCTCAGACAGGGACTTTCTGTATGCAAGACCAATGTTCTGCCACTGAGCTACAAATTCAATGTAAACACTTCTCCCATTTTTTCCAGGACATGTCCTCTATTTTAGACTTGTGTCCTGACTCCTGGGGGGAAAAAATCTTCATTCTCCTCACAAGGAAAATTGTGAGCAGACAGCATTAATAAATTAGATGTAATAAATTATATGTAATAGTTCTAAATTTAATAATAATAAATATAGTGTTTAAATTAAGTACGTGATAGCAATATACATGAGTGTTTTTTAGCTTTTATGTTGTCACATCCTACATGTTTCTTCTACATTTGGGGGGGAGGTATCCTTTTTGGTGGTTATGATATATGGTCATTGTGTACAAGCTGCCTAGGATTGTAATACTTATGTCCTACATTTCTGTTGGGTGTCCTACATTTTGGAAGGGGGACATTTCTTGTCCTTTTTTGTGGTTATGACATATGGCCCCACTTTACAATTGTAATACTTGGACATTCCTGTTACCACCATGCAAAACCACCGCCCAGTCGACGTTTCTAACAGCACCTATAAAAAACCCTATTTAAAATTTTTTCCACCCAATGGTGGATTTTATTGATTTGGCACGCAGAGAGATTTGGCACACCCTATCTATAAATCCCTCCCCTACAAAGGTATATCACAGCAGCCATCCTTGCATTTCATACCTCTGCAACGTTAGGATGTCTCCCTTGGTCCTCATCTTCCTCATTGCTTTCCTCACTGTTGGAGGCACAGCGGAAAATGCACAGGCAACACCATCAATAGCAGCAGCAGCAGCAGCTACATCAGGAACTGATGGAAACGGAACAGCAGCAACGAAAACAACGGGAATGCCAATAGTTCCAAAAGCAGGTATTCCCACCACCTTTTGGGTGAAATTTAACTTCTTTGGGTGCTGTGGCAGTTTCGCCTCTCTGAACTTGGACCCTTGTAAAATAGCTTTTGAAACCTGGTCCTGTCTGTTCCTTTCTCAAATGGGTTTATTTTCTATGGAGGATTTATGACCTACCTTCCCATCCAACTGATCCTCCAGGTGTAGAGTTGCCATATGTCCCGAAGAACAGGGACAAATCCCAATTTGGGGGGACTGTGTCTATATGGACTGTATCTACATACTGGCAAATGGGAGAGAGGGTCCTGTCCCTATTTTGTGGAAGAGAATTATGGCAACCCTATCCACATGGCTTCTGATGACCTGTAGGATTGCAGGGTTTCTTTCATCTCTAGGGCTGTTTATGCAGAAAATTGCACGCTGGTATGGCTAGCACACCTAGAAAAGTGTATATCTTGAATATATATAAAACCGCCTATGTTCCAGGCCAAGGATATCCTTCCTTTAGGAAGAAAGGCAGAAAATAAATCAAATAAAGTCTATGTAAGGTCATTGTTGGTTTCGAAGGTTCAGCGCTGTTACAATTTGCGCACATTAAGGTTAATGGTTGATTTGTAAAACTTAACCCAGCGACGGGACAGTCAGGATGACCATATAGAATAGAAAGAATGGAGACCATATAGACTTTAGGGAGACCATATAGACTTTTTGAAAGAATGGAGACCATATAGACTTTAGGGAGGTGCTGCTTTTTGAACCCCTCTATGGTGAGCTAAACATGCCTCAATTCCCTCTTCTATGCAAAGGTTAAAGGTAGACGCACTCTGTCCTCCATTCTATATGGTCACCCTAGGACAGTCCTTAAAATATGTAATGTAAATATTATATAATAGCATACATCTTTGGGCACAGCCTCTCTCTCTCTCTCTCTCTCTCTCTCTCTCTCTCTCTCTCTCTCTCTCTCTCACACACACACACACACACACACACACACACTATCTACCTATCTATCTATCTATCTATCTATCTATCTATCTATCTATCTATCTATCTATCTATCTATCACGAAGCTGGGTGCTACAATTTTTATTGTTGACAGAGCAAAAAATTATAGGATGGTTTCATTTTTGATGTAATCCTACATAATAAAGTGGCACATACAGATTAGCAGCATCCAGCAGGAATTTTTGGCTGCTGGAGTTTTCCTTGGGATAAGAGGACATTTGTCTCCTTGCCCTGGAGTAAGCCCTAGTAGTCATAATGGATCAACCTGGAACTGCACTAGTGATATTGCTGGTGGGAGTCTATGTTGATCCACGCTGGGAGATCAGGAATCGGAATGGGGATTGGTGCCACCAATCCTTTCCGCATTCCAGGCCAGATCCGCCTTCCCCCATCCTATTTAATTCTTCTGTCCTGCCCTGAAATGGATGTACCTGCTCTGGCTACAGCACACATTCCTCGGACATACATTTTACTGGCATAGACCCTTTTAGGACTGGACCATGAGATATAAATTGGAGTGAACCCTCCTGATTCTCACCTGGTGTCCTTAAACAAGCACCTCTCTCCATCTGCAATATGGGGATAATAACAGGCATTTCCCAAATTGATGTCAGAGCAGCACCGTGCATAGTTGTGTGGTTTATCCAACAGAGTGCCTGTTATTTGCCAAACTCTCAGTTACTTGTGCCAATCTAAGAGATCAATAATTAATTGCCTTGTAGAATGTGACTGCGAGGGATCACACTGTAATGGTGCAACGACGGTCTTGTGTGTTAACAACACGTTCCCCTGCCTCACTGTGAATGAAAATATCATTATGGGAGTAGGTAAGTGTTCCTGCTTTGAACAAGTTACATTAAAAAAAATGCTGTTTCTGTATGTAATGGGCAAAGGGGGTAACAAGCCCCAAAAAGTGTGCATTTCAGTTGTGACATTGAATTCAATCATGTAATGTGATTAAATCATGTAATCATGAATTAAATCAAATCAGTGAATGAAATCATGTAACAAATGATGTGACTGAGATTTAAGGACATGTTTAGCAACTGAATGAGTGTTGATCTGGCCAGTTAAGACATTTAATAAATCATGCAAACTTCTGTCTTCTTGGGGCTCCATTGTCTCAATTAGGGAACTCCCCGTTTGCACCCACCAAGGGCTGTGCAATATCCGGCAAAAGCTTGAGCGGCAATTTCTCCTTTGACTTTGGGCCTGGTGGGTCCATGGACATTGCTTCAAAACTGTGCAAGCCACCGGGTTGTGACGTCTCAATACCTGGTATGTAGCGCTTTGAGTCCTTGTTCTTCTCCGTTTAGTTTATCCTTTATTTCAATTGAAGCAGGGCAAAAAAGAATATCAGTGAAATAAAAGTAAAATAATTTTAAATAGGCAGTTAAAAAACAATGGAAATCTAATCTCATTTCAAAAGGTGATGCCTCTCCAAACTGTTGAAATTCAAATTCAAGAGCCTCTGCAAAGTCTGTCCATGACCATCACTAGTGTTAGAGTGCCAAATGAGCACCCCCTTTTCTGGGGGGTGTGCCAGGGTTGCAGTCTTCCTATTCCCAGCATTTAGGTGGCTGGTGATTGCTAGGGGAAGCGCTGGCCTACAGGGGCTTGGATGTCTGGACCTGCTTAAAACTTCATGACTATAGTTATAATGAACCAAACTTAGGTTTCAACCAAACTAGTGCATCCCCAGGTGATTCAGCTTTATGTTGTTTAAATTGATATAAGGAAAAAAATTCACTCTGTTTCTTGGGTTGATGTTTAGCTCCTGTGATTCGACACTTTCCTAATGGGAAGGAGTGTCCCTTGTGCTACAAGACAGGCCGGACAAGCTGTACCCCCAACACCACTGTGTTTTGCACAGGAGATCAGATCAACTGCTCGACCATCACTGGGTTCATCTTAGAAGGTAATGAATGTGTTTCCAAAATGTTTCTCATGCCAAAATTGCAAGTTAGCAACAGCTGTGATGGTGGATGTCAGTTTCTATTTTTCTCCCATGTCAGTGTCGACAAATGCCTGCGAGTAGGGTTGCCATATGTCCTGAAAAAAGGGACAATCCTGATTTGGGGGATTGTGTGCACATACTGGCAAATGGGACAGAGGGATCTGTCCTGCTTTGTAGAAGAGAATTATGGCAACCTTACCTGTGGCCACCAAAGTCAGCAAATGCTGTTCGCTGGTGAGCTCAAATCACCCCCAGGGGTAATTTAGAGATTATGTTATAACATATGACATATGCGAATGACATATGACAAATATAATGTATGAAAGCTGCTGGCTAAACATATAATATATGAAAGTTGCCAGCAAGTTGCTAGT
Source organism: Cryptoblepharus egeriae (assembly GCA_030015325.1). Lineage (NCBI taxonomy): Eukaryota > Metazoa > Chordata > Lepidosauria > Squamata > Scincidae > Cryptoblepharus > Cryptoblepharus egeriae. The sequence goes on from JAREYC010000014.1 coordinate 4,153,411, forward strand.
TTATAACCTATGACTTCATCCATGCCAGATGACATCAAGATCCCGTTTGCCGCCCAAGGCTGTGCCACGCCTTCATCATGTGGCATGACAAAGGACATGTCCCCAGTTTTGTTCCCGTCTGGGTATCTCACCATCCAAGTAGACAAGGTAACTTGCAGCAGTTCTCCTGCATCGCTGTGGCATGCGGCTTCCACCCTCAGCTCACAAGTAGCTCTCTTATTCCCATATCTTCTTGGCATCCTCACTGTGAAAACCTTCTCTTCATGAAGATGAATCCTGATGGACTGTTGGGTAGCAACATCTACCCAGGGTGACCATATGTCATAATAACTAAAATAAGAGGACAGAATGTACGACACCCAAGAAAAATGTGGCACATGACAAAATAAAACCTAAAAACACTCATATTTATAGATTTCATGTGGTTAATTTAAACACTATTGGTGCAATCCTAAGAAATTTAGGCCAACCTAACTCACCTGGCCTGTCTTTCCATGATGGTTTGGGAAGATCAGCTCATGCGTGTGCACCGGCCTAACCCCCCAGGAATGGGGCAGAAGTGCCTTACTCACAGGTCAGCACAGGACTTATACAGGGCTGAGGCCAGCCTAAGTGGTGGTTTGCAGGTGCAATAGGTGCAGGGGCAGGTGGTTTGCAGGTGCAATAGGATTGCAGCCTATTTTACTTATTAAATTTAGAACTATAACATATAATTTATTACATATTATTTATGAATTAAAAGCAGGCTACATGCTGCCTGCTCACAAAGAAAAGGAGGACAATGAAGATTTTTTTTTCCAGGACACAGGCTAAAAAAGAGGACATGTCCTGGAAAAACAGGATGTATGGTCTCCCTGCCTCAACCCACTGTCCTTGCCAGTGATATGCATCTCTTTGTAAATTTCCATGAGAGTGAGGAATGTGTTTTTATGTTCTTAAATGTCCATAAATGAACCTTGACCATGTTGCTTTATATGTGATCACTCACCCACCCAAGATCCCTGGAAATGTGATGAGGGGTGAATTCCCAGGCGATCAGTCTGGGTGTGCAAGGGGAGAAAAATATGCCTTCCTCTCCTGCATGTGGCCTTCCCAGATGTAACCAGTGGGCCGTTGTGGACCAGAAGATCCTGGACTTAAATGGGTTTGGGGGCTGATCCAGCAGGGCTTTTGTTACGCGTGATCTGGAATTGCACTCAAGGCTATGTCCGTGAAGCGAGATAGAACCATCGCCAACAACAAACAAACCCTTCATTTTACAGCACTTTTCTTTGAAATGCCTGGATCAATAAAAAGGTATATAACACTCCTATTGTGTACTGTTGCATCTTTTACAGCCTTGCTCTCGGCACAACGGGGAAAATTTGTGCGGTTTATTGCCTGCACATCACCGGTTTCAGACAGTGAGCTGCCTCTTTAAAGTCCCAAGGCCAGTTCTAGGTTTTCCCTCTGCTGTCTGATCTCAAAAATGCTCCTTACTCTGAAATCCTCACCATTAGATTGGTCCAACTCCAGTTGTGAGCCACATCTGTCATCCGACATATAATGCGCAGCGCATGAAAATATGTTGGCTGAATTCCTTTTTGCATCACAATTAAAATTAAAATGTATATAAAAAATTGTCAAGCTTTATAATTAGTTGCAAGTGTAAATTGAGAGTCCGCGGTATTAAAAGTTACCCTACAATCCAGAGTAACTACAGGAGCACATATGAGACTTTATGTGCACCCATAGTTACTGCACCACCTAGTGAAAACTTATGGGAAATTCATATTGCAATCCAGAGCAAATTGTTCTTACACCGGAGCAAGGACTCCACATTCTTACACCGGAGCAAGGACTCCCACAGGAATGGGAAGACCAATGAATTGTGTTGGCCTAGGTTAGGATTGCACCCCTAGAGCCCTATTCAACTGGATAGGTTTATGGGTTAGAAGTCCATCATAAGTTACAAGCCATGTTTGGAACATGTCACATCTTGATTTTAAAAGAAGGTAATCTCTGACAGGGCTTTGGGTGGCGCAAGTGGTTAAGACACTGTGCCTGTTAACCAGAAGGCCAGGGTTTGAGACCTGGGTCCCCACAAGACAGGGTGAGCTCCTGTCCTTAACCCAGCTCTGTGACGCAGCTGGATCCAATCGTATGGGCTCTGCCTTTCCATTGGACTAATTCAGTGGCGTGGAGAGGGGAGATTTGCTGCTTGGGTAACAGCCTATCCTCCATATTAATCTACCCCGGCCTTTGTGCGTCACATACAGCATAGAACACAATACCATAGTCTTTCAAGACTGATGGCGGCCAATACCTCTCTGACATGGCCTTCAAGACTATATCTTTTAGTTTTGAGCAGGGGTCTTTTTTGATCCCAAATGGTTTCCTCCACCTTTCCTCCAAAAGGATCCAGCACTTCACCACACTGAACTGCTATCTTTTTCTTTAACTTAGAATCCTTTTCTCTAACTTTCTTAAGGTGGGGTTATTTTAAAGAAAGAATTCCTGGCACATTTATACAGTCTTCCCATTGGAAACATTTTATAAAAGCCAGTGAGACACAGAACTGCACCTCCTTTCCATCAAATAGCAATGTCTGCTGCAGCCATTAAAAGGATGTGCTGTTTGGTTTCAAGCCAACACCTCCATAATTCTTTCCCATCCCAGAAGACAACATCGCTCGATGTCAACGAGAGCAACCGATGAAACAATAATTGCCCTGATCTCTGACTTTTGCATATAATTTCCCTTCCTTGACTTTTGCGTTATGTCTCACTCTGGAGTAACAGTTCAAAGATTGTGGAAAGAGTTCTGATCGAACTACTGATGTTTCAATTAATAAATACTCTCAGCACATAATGGCCACGAAGTGCATGATGTGCACCTCCATTATAGATATAAGCATTGTACACTATGCATAATGTATGCCTGCTGGGCCATGGAGGGGTGACTAAAAGGCAATTTAGTCCAACCCCTGCTTGATGCCAGAAGTCCAGACTTCGATGGCTGTCAAGCTTCTGTTGAAGACCTCCATTCAGGGACAACCCACCATGACATGTCAAAGAAATGGGGTTCATTGTTCGATGGCAGTTATCATTAAAGAGATCTCTGCAGATAACACTGCTACAAGCACACTGATTGATTGATTGATTGATTGATTGATTGATTGATTGATTGACTGATTGATTGATTGATTGATTGATTATTGACCGACTGATTGACCAGCCGACCGGCCGGTCGATCAGTCAACTGGTCAGTCAGTTGGTCGGCTGGTCAATCAGTTGGTCAATAATCAATCAATCAATCAGTGTGCTTGTAGTAGTGTTATCTGCAGAGATAGGTAGGTAGGTAGTAGGTAAGTAGGTAGGTAGGTAGGTAGTAGGTAGGTAGGTAGGTAGGTAGGTAGATAGATAGATAGATAGATAGATAGATAGATAGATAGATAGATGGATGGATGGATGGATGGATGGATGGATGGATGGATGGATGGATTGATTGTGTGTATGTACTGCTTTCTGTCTTGACCAAGGAACAAAATTATTTAGGATAAAAACTCACCTGGACTTACCTGCTTCAGTGGTCCTCTTACTGCCAGTGTGAACAGAAAGGGTCCATCCTCACCACTAGAATGCCAACTTCCTACAGTACCACAAAACACTTCAGAGACTTTCTATGGGTGCCAGTGCCGGCTAAACGCACATTCCACTGGGGCTTCCCTCCAATAGGATTGGGCCGGTAGCCAGGAAAGTTTTTCCCCCATTTGGTTAATGCGAAGCTGAATATTTAAAAACTTTTAAGAGCCACAGCGCACTTAACGTCCTGCCCTTTAACTCTTGTCTACCATCACTGAAATGCTCTGGATGCTTGCCCAGGATGCTATTAAAAAAATAAACAGTTATGGGGAGTTGGAGTAAGACGGCGGCTAAGAGACTGAACTGGAGGCCAGGAGGTCCATCTTTGGAGTCTCCTGCTTTTCACGAGCTCACTAAGGATGTGTCCCCCTCGAAACAACAACATGTACTTCGAAGCAGCAAAGGATGCTCCCAGCTACAAAACATGGCTTTGATTTTTATTTTTGGGGTTTTTTTTTGCTTTATGGTCCACATTTAAACCTGTCAAACAAGGATAACATTGAGACAATATTCCTTCCTTGAGCACATTTGAAACATCCAACACTTCTTGGGGAGTCTGAGCCAATTGTGCATCTATGTTTGTCTATCTGCCTTTTCAGCCAGGGATCTTGAAGGGCGCCAACTGTTCTTCAGCAACGAGGAAGAGACTCAAAATGATTTAGGATTTAGCCACTCTGAATTGATTTGATATGGTCTATATGGTCACCCTTACAAGCAGGCTTCTGTGAACTCCACGGAGTTACGGAAAACAAGATGTGAGCGGGAAGGACAGAGTTACGGAGACTGGGAGAGCAAGATTACTCTAAGGAAGGACACATCAAAACCACTGCCAACATCTGGATTGAAAGGTAGTGAAGTATTCAGTGGTAGGAGTGGCTGGACTTGATGCTGGGCTCCAATCACTGCCCGCTTTCTCAAAGGTACCCATACTTGGGTCGCATGGTCTGCAAAGCTGCTATCTCACCACTCTTCTTTTTATCTTCTTCAGTCATTTGAATGCCATCCCTTCTTTCTCTGTTTACTTCGAAATCATTTGATTGTTTCCATCCATTCTTTATTTCTATCAATGGTTTTCAGCCTCATTGGACAGAAGAGGTTTTGCACCACTCAAAAGTTTGCAAGCCAACAACACACAGCTCATCCCAGCCCCAGCGACCCCAGAGATCATGCTGTTGGTTCGTACCCTGTGCTTCTTGGCTGCCTTCATATCAATGGGTGAGTAAATGAGGTTGACTTGAGACCCTTCAAGGGATCCAGGCCTTTTGCTGTCACTGTATACATAGATCCAGTTTTTTAAAAACTGCCCCAAAATGATCATAAAATGCATTGCTTATGGGCAATCCCTATAAGCCAGTGGTTCTCAATCTTCCTAACACCTTGACCCCTTTATATGTTCCTCATGTTGTGGGGACCCCCAACCATAAAATTATTTTCATTGCTACTTTATAACTGTAATTTTGCTACTGTTATGAATCGTAATGTAAATATCCGATATGCTGGATGTATTTTCATTCTTACAAATGAAATGTGTGTTCTATGCACACATTGAACACAATGGGATTTATTTCAGAGTAGGCATGCATAGGATTGGGCCCTGAGGCTGCAATCCTATCCACATTTACATGGGAGTAAAGGCCCCCTGACTATAATGGGATTTATTTCAGAGTAAGCATGCATAGGATAGGGCCCCGAGGCTGCAATCCTATCCACATTTACACAGGAGTAAAGTTCCCCTGACTATAATGGGATTTATTTCAGAGTAGACATGCATAGGATTGGGCCCTGAGACTATCAGCCCCAGAGCGTGTGCAGCTACAGCTGGAGGTCTGGCAAGCATGACCTGGCCCCCTGCACTAGGGGTCTTTAGATGACCCCCAGGAAAGCTCTAGGTGATCCCCAATGGGGTCCCGACCCCCACTTTGAGAAACACTGCTATAAGCATTCCCTATAATATAATCCCTATAGTCCTTCCCATGCAAGGGAAGGAAATGCTGTTATCCCCATTTTACAGATGGGGAAGGCTGAGGCAAGGGCTCAGTCAGTAGGGTTGCCATATGTCCCAGAAATGATTTTGGGGGATTTTGTTCTCATACTGGCAAATGGGACAGAGAGTCCTGTCCCAATTTTGTGGAAGAAAATTATGGCAACCCTATTAGTGAGTGAACTCATGGCAGAGTTGAGACTGGAATATAAAACATCCTGATTTATACCTCTGCTCAATACTTTCCCCCTTCTTTTCTTTCTTTTCCATGCAATTAGGAGAATCCCTGGATTGTCCAGTTTGTAATGCTACTTCTATGAACAATTGTGTAGGATCCAACCAGACTTGTCCTCCAGGTTATGACCAATGTGGTATCATTCTGTTGAAGAAGACCTGGCGTGAGTGTACAAAGATCTCAAGCTAAAGTCAAGCTGATAGAGAAAAATGTGTTGTCCATCTTTACTATGTAACTCCATCCAACTTTTAATTACAGGTCTAATCTTGTTATACACAAGATTTTTTATCCTCGGATTTCACTCATACTTTAAAAAACTGCTTTTCTACTGTTGTAGAGAGGGAGTCATTCAAGCAGTCATTCCATTTTTCAGTCCCAGAAACCCTGCAGATATTGAGGCACTGCCTTATTCCATTAGGCACAATAGAGGAGCAAGAAACCTGGAAGCGGGTCTCCAAACCTATATTTTTCCATATACAGTGTGCCTCACATAACAAGTTTAATTTGTTCTGGAAGCATGCTTGTTATGTGAAATGCTCTTTATGTGAAGCAGATTTTTCCATAGGAAGTAATGGAAACTCAGACAATTGGTGCCACAACCCTCAAAATATTCATATAAAAATATTAACTGGATGTAAAAATGATGATAAAACACTGGAATTGAATTCAAAACATGCATTCAACGTGCATGATCCTATGAAGTCTACTTAGGCTGCAATCCTAAAGACACTTTCCTGGGATTAGGACCCATTTAACACAATGGGGCTTACTTCTGAGTAGACATGGTTAGGAGGCTGCAATCAAAGACACTTTCCTGGGAGTAAGCCCCATTGAATACATTGGGGCTTACTTCTCAGTAGGCATGGTTAAGAGGCTGCATGGAGGATAGGGGGCTTATTTGGGCTGCTGCTGGAGGCTGGAGCCTGGTGGGGATACTTGGGGGCAGTTGGAGAAGCTCTCTGGTGCCCCCAGGAAACTGCACCCAAGTTGGGGGCAGTTAGAAGCAGCCGTGTACTGGCTGGCAGCCCTTTAAAACAGACTCCACGGGGAGCGTCAGCGCAGAACAACTTGGGGCAGTTGCCTGGGGCTTGTTAAGTGAAGCAGGCTTGTTAAGTCGAGCACACTCCAAATGGGAATTTGTGCTTGTTATGTGAATCACTCTTTATGGGGGGCACTTGTTATGCGAGGTACCACTGTACGTTGATTTTTTTTTTTCACAGGAGGGTCCAAAATGGAAATCTGTAATTAAATTTAATTTCATCATTTGTGGGGGGTGTTAAAATTTTATGTGCCCCAGGCAGGGTGACCATATAGAATGAAGGACAGAGTGCCTCTCCCTTTAACTATCGCATAGAAGAGGGAATTTAGGCAGGTTCAGCTTTTTAAACCTTTCTATGCTGAGCTACACCTGCCTAAATTCCTTTTTCTATGCAATAGTTAAAGGTAGTTAAAGGTACTCTGTCCTCCATTCTATATGGTCACCCACACCCCAGGTACACTACCCAGCTACACTACTAAGGCTGCAATCCTAAACACACTTTCCTGGGAGTAGGCCCTATTGAATACAATAGGACTTACTTCTGAGTAGAAACGCTTAGGATTGCACTTTGGTAATACTGTCTTCTTCTTCCCCCCAATTCAAAGTGGTTGAGTCAATGGGAAGCATAGGAGAGATAGAAGTTGGGGCAGCTGAAACTGGGCTGGATGATCCAGGGTTGTGACTCTACATCCAATCAGTTCAAAGAAGCAATGATGATCCCCACAAGGTGCCAAGATGAGGCTGGAGGCTTCCCGGTCTCTGACGCCCACCTCAATATCTACAGACACTTTGCCTATTCTGTACCCCAACAGGACGCAAGGAGCAGATCGTTGTGAAGACCTGCGCCCAAATGAGAGACTGCAATGACAGTATTGCCATTCTGAATATGGGAAATGGAAGATCTATATTGAGCATATGTTCCAAGTGCGCAGGAGAGAACTGCAAGGGGATCCCCCTTACCTGTATGTCGTCTTTCCCCCTTCTGTTTCCTTTCCTTGGATTAGACACCTAAGGTTGAAATCTAAGCTACAAGGTATAGGTCAGCCCTCCTTATCTGCAGGTTTGGGATCTGCAGATTTGTGGGAGGAAGAATATATACCTTTGGCTCACCAGCCGTTCTCGCAATCTGAAGAGAGAGATTGTAAAACTTGGCTGAAAAAAGGTGTTGGCCAGTGATGCACACACTTTCTTTCCACACTGTGAGAGAATCCTTGTTGTTGATCCCAAACCTGTGGTTCTTATTTTTCTTGCAGTGCCACCCAATAGCAGCAAATACAATGGGAAAACATGTAAGGCCTGCTATGCTGGGGATAAGGAATGCAATGTCAAGGATATCCAGTGTCGTGGAAATGAGCACCATTGCTCGGAGCTGTCTGGAAGCACAGGTGACACATATTTAAACATGCTTGGACATGTGCAAATTTCTAAATCACACAGTGGGCCCATGAGATGCATCTGATCCCTGCATTGATCCCTGCATCTGATCCCTCTGGCCATCTGATCCCTGCATTGTTACTCCCTATTATCTATTATTTAGAGCTTGGCATCTAAGAAGGGTTGTTATATATGCCGAAAAATGGATAATCCAGATTTTTGGAGATTGTGTTCACATACTGGCAAAGGGGACAGAGGGTCCTATCCCGATTTTGTGGAAATTATGGCCACCCTACATCTAAACCAATGAAATCATCACATCCAGAGGCAGGGAGTTCCAAAGATTAATGACATGCTGGGTTGAGAATTATTTCCTTCTGTCTGTTTCCTTTAACATGCTGTTGTGGCCTCGTTTTTAAGGTCAAAAAACAATGCAGTTGCTTTTGGACACCCTGTAGAGAAAGTTGGGGGGGGGGGGAAGCTGACACTCATGGGGTCCCACAAAATCCTCCTGACTCCTGCAATTCTCTCCACAGATGGAAACCCTCGGCATAGCACCATGAGGGGCTGCGCAAACCATGCGTTCTGCGAAATCAGGAAGATCTTGACTCCTGCATTGGGGTTCACCACGCTCCACTCAGACGATTGCTGGATAGCCACTGATAATCATGCATCAGTTCAGACTGTTCCAGATTTGGTTGGAATTTTCCTTCTATCCTTCCCGGGGTTCATATTTCCCCAGATCCTTCCCTGAATTTTTCTAAGGCAGGAGATTTGGGGCAGCAGCTTGCTACTTCCCCATAACATTTGACAACCGTCGTATGGAGCTGACCTTATTGGGTGAGGAACTCAAGGTTGATCAGACATGGGTTTAACATATAGCATATTCCACTTTTAGAGTCACCAGTGCTCACAGGTATTATTTGGCCCAGAAATTTTGAGTTGAAATTAAAAAAATTGATAACGTTGCTCTTATATTGATAACGTTGCTCTGATATATCCAGCCTCATTATTGCTCATCCTGGGATACAGTGGCGTAACAAGTATAGGACAAGGGGGTGGTATTCCTTGGGTAACACACCAGAGTGATATGTGGATGGCACATGGTGCCTACCCAAGATGGCAACCACTGGTTTGTGTTTTTGTGGTTTCCCATTCAAAACTCAGAGGCCAGAAGAATTGGGACCTCAGATGGAGTTGTGTGGCTTTGGGAAAGTTCACTAAGTTCATCGGTAATGACTTGAACTTATCACATCACCCGCCATTGCTTCCACATCTGAGTCCTGGGGGAGGGTGACACCACCAGTCACCACCTTTGGTGGAAGAAGAAGTAGTGATGCCAGTATTGGGATATCGTATTTTGAAAACACACATACAAACACTCAGATACACACAGAAACCTATTTTTTTAATTAGGAAAACCCACTGACCAAACCACTGTATTAATTCCACAAGCGTTAGTCAAAAGTAGAACAATCAATATAATTCAAAGGAGTATCCTATACCAAAAATAACCCCATCATCTTGGTTGTACAAGATCACTTGGAATTTTGTGTCCTTTGCCTCCGTTGTATCCTTTTTGTCAACCATCAGGACAGTTGCTGTGTTTACTTTTAAATTTGCTTGACTCTGTCATGACCTATGTTTTGAGCTTATCAATCTGACATGAATCGGATGGAGAGCATGCAATGTGGTGCGCATACAACGTGATTCCCTCTTACACAACACCAAAACTGCGGGATCTGTAATCTGTTTCTCCTTGGATTGTACCATTTCAAAATGTGGGTTGGGAAACATATGACGGGATTCTCCGACGTGTAAAATGGCACATGAAACTCAACAAGCTGCAGCTAAATACAGTGGTGCCTCACATAAAGAGCTTAATGCGTTCCGGAGGCATGCTCTTTAGGTGAAACGCTATTTAAGTGAAACAGATTTTCCCGTAGGAAATAATGGAAACTCAGATGATTGGTTCCACAACCCTAAAAAATATTCATATAAAAATATTAACTGGATGAAAAAATGATGACAAAACAGTGGAATTGAATTCAAAACATGCATTCAATGTGCATGATCCTATGAGGTCTACGTAGGCTGCAATCCTAAGGACACTTTCCTGGGAGTAACTTTCCTGGGAGACACTTTCCATATTGTTTAGCACAACGGGGCTTACTTCTGAGTGGACATGGTTAGGAGGCTGCAATCAAAGATACTTTCCTGGGAGGCTTACCTGGGCTGCTGCCGGAGGTTCAAGGTGGTCAGTGGGGGCTCCTGGGGGCAGTTAGGGGCAGCTGCATCTGGCACCTCCAGGCAACTGCCCCCAAGTTGGGGGCAGTTAGAGGCAGCAGTGCTGGCTGGCAGCCCTTTTAAAGAGCCTCCGCATGGAGCATCAGGGCTGCATAGCGTGTGTGCCCATAGCGCGCTTGCTTGTTAAATGAAGCAGAACTTGTTATGTGAAGCAAGATTTCTTGGAAATTTATACTTGCTATGTGAAACGCTTGTTATGTGAGGCACTTGTTATGAGAGGTACCACTGTACATCTCAGAAAGTAGTCTGGGTTAGAAGAAGCAAAAAAAGAGTCCTGTTTCTAGCCTTTGGCAGCTGGAGTCATATAATCACAGAGTTGGAAGGGCTCCCCAAGGTCATCTAGTCCAATCCCTTGCATATAGCCGGAAATCTACAGCACCTTCACTGAAGATGGTGGGAAATGAATTCAGTAATTTTTTCAGCTATATCCATGGCATGAACATTTTATTCTATTGAGTGTTTTGTGTGTGGGTGGTGGATATGGGTGTGAAAGTAAATAAATAAAATATTCACTGCCTGTGCTTCTCCTCTGACCACCGTTTTTACCTCTTTCATGCCAAGGGTATTATTGACGTATGCTAACTTTTTATACAATTGCATATCTGTACATTTTTATTAATTTAAGGGATTTATACCCTGCCTTTCCCATGCCAAACCAAATGCCCAAGGTGGTTGTACATTTTTATATAATTTTGAAAATTGGTCTATATAATCATACGAACTGGTCTGTGAAGCACTTGCAGTGTCATCTTATGCACCTCTACTCGGGAGTAAGTACAACTGATATTAAATATAACTTTCTCCAAGGTCAGTGCATATAGGATTTCAGGCTTAATTGCCTTAATGGTTGTGCAGAGTTGTCCTCTTGTGTTGTTATGGAACAAACTGGGACAAAACTCCAAACTACAGAACCAGGTTTTATAGGGCAAAAACCAGAGTAACTACGGGGAGTCCTTGCTCTGGTGTAAGAACAAGTTACTCTGGATTCCAATATGAATTTCCTATAGGTTTTCAATAGGTGGTGCAGTAAGTATGGGTGCACGTAAAGTCTCTTACGTGCTCCCATAGTTATTCTGGATTACCCTACGATCCAGGGAGCATGTAAGAGACATTACGTGCACCCGTAGTTACTACACCACCTAGTGTAAACTGATGGGAAATTCATATTGCAATCCAGAGCAAATTGTTCTTACACCGGAGCAAGGACTTCCCGTAGTTACTCTAGATTGAGCCCTAATTAGTCTATTTCTCATGTCATAAATAGGTAGCCCTGGTCAGACGACTTCATCTTTCCACCTTCAGCCTTGATCAAGTCAAAACAATGGATCACCTACTTCAGTATTTTCGACCCTGACAAGTAGGGTCTTACCTGTTCACTCTTTCCCATTCACTTTTTTATGGGAATAACAAAGAGAAAGTGCAGAAGAGATTGACACCCAGCCTTCCAACCCTTAAGTAACTGCTGATGATGATGATGATGATGAAGATGATGATGATGTCATGGCCAGATACTTCTGGTGGTACTTCTGATACATGGACCAGACAAAGTGGCACATCATGATCACTGCATACTTCCAGGTTGGGAAGCCAGAGATCATGCTTTTAAAACACTGGTAAGGCTGAAATCCTAAAGACAATTTCCTTGGAGTAAGACAAATTGAACACAACAGGGCTTACTTCTGAGTAGACATGGTTAGGATTGTGTTCTAAGAGACACAAGGCATACAGTGGTGGGCTCCAGAAGGTCTGCACCTGCTCTATAGAACTGGTTGTTAACAAGAGAGAGGACATATAACGTTTAAAAATAGCCATTTAAAAATGGCTGCCAGATGGGCAAAGAACCGGTTGTTAATTTCTTTGAATCCCATCACTGATGGCATACTGAGAGCTTCTTTCAAGTGGGTGCCTGGATGCCACATGTACAGGGTGACCACGTGTCCTCTTCTTAGGATTGTGTTCAGAGTTGGGCCTGGCCTGGCCCAACAACCAGTTTCCCGGAAGTGGGCAGGCCAGGCTGGGGTCAGAGGGTGGGGCCGGGGTCAGGGCCGGGGCTGGGGAGGGGCAAGGGCAGGGCCAGGAGTCTGCGCGGTGGTTGGGCAGGGCGAGGGGCAGGGTGTACGGCGGGCCCCAACCCTGGCGTACTGCGCGTGCGCCAAGGTTGGCGTAGGTGCAGTCGCGTTCTAAAGAGGACGCGACTGCACTTGCGTCAATCTTGATGTAAACTTGACACAATCTAAGTTGCGCATGGGGAAAGTTGCGCATGGGGAAAATTGCACATGGGAGGAAAGTTGCGCATGGGAGGAAGTTGCGCATGGGGATGATGCGCATGGAGGAAAGTTGCCCACGGGGGAAAGTTGCGCATGGGGAAAGTTGTGCACAGAGGAAAGTTGCGCACGGAGAAAAGTTGCGCATGGAGGAAGTTGTGCACGGGGGAAGTTGTGCATGGAGGAAGTTGCGTATGGGAGGAAAGTTGCGCATGGGGAAGTTGCACATGGGGGATAATGCACATGGAGGAAAGTTACGCACGGGGGAAAGTTGCGCACGGAAGGAAGTTGCGCACGGGAGGAAGTTGCGCATGGAGGAAAGTTGCGCATGGGGGAAAGTTGCACATGTGGGAAGTTGCACATGGGGAAGTTGCGCATGGGGAAAGTTGCGCATGGGGAAAGTTGCGCATGGGGAGATGTTGCACATGGGGGAACTTGCACATGGGGAGAAGTTGCACATGGGGAGAAGTTGCACATGGGGAAGTTGTGCATGAAGAAGTTGCGCATGGGGAAAGTTGCGCATGGGGAAAGTTGTGCGTGGTGTTTGATGCATATGGGGAAGTTCTGCATGGGGGGTTGATGCGCATGGGGGTTGATGTGCATGGGGGAAGTTGCGCATGGGGGGAAGTTGCGCATGGGGTAACTTGTGCATGCGGGGTTGATGCGCATGGGTGAAGTTGTGCATGGGAGTTGATGTGTATGGGGGAAGTTGCGCATGGGAGGTTGTTACGCCTGGGGGAAAGTTATCCATGGGGGGTTGATGCATATGGGGGGATGGCATACGGGGGAATTTTACTCCTGCAACGCGGGTACGCCTTTCGCTAGTTATTAATATAAAGTAGATTTAGAGTAGATTACTGGAAGTTACTGGTTCAAGTATCTTAAGACATCTTACTCCCTTGGCTTTGGGCAATAGATTTCCATATCCAGGCAGCAAATGAACTACATCACCTTCTCAAGGTCTCAGGAGCTCATGAAACCAAAGGGCAAGCTTACCACCTGCTTATCCAAACATTCCCATGTGCCCATAAACCACCACCTGGTCACCACTTGCTCAGTCGAGAAACATCCTGGGTTTCATTGCATGAATCATGGCCTGAAGATATGGAATCCATACATTGCAGAAGAGAGCAAATAAAAATGTTAGTGAAAACTTTATTTTACTAACATAGTATAATATTTAGCTGGAAGAAACAATAAAAAAGAAGCCGGGACAGCAGGCCAGAACCAGCACCAAGGCCATGCTCAGGTTGTGATGAACTCACACGTCCCACGTGCCTGAGAGACAGCTGGGTGGAGAGACCAAGACTTGAGATATCACAGCCCAGTATAAAAAGGAGAACCAGGAGCCTTGACCAGTGTGAGGACAAGGACCAAAAGCTCTGCCACCTACTCAGCCACCTCCTATTCAAGGTTGTCTTGGTAAGTATCAGGGTGAGCAAATCTCTTTTTCTAGGATGCGTCTTTTATGGCCTGGACCCTCTGTCGCATTTCCCAGTATGTGAACACAATCCTCAAAAATTGGGATTGTCCCTGTTTTTCGGGATATAAGGCAACCCTGCTTTGCACGGGGGGTGGGGGCATTTTTATGTAAAAGCACATTTTACATAACTTATGGTTATGATGTTTGGATAAGAATAAGAGTACATCTGGAATCCACAATCCCCCATTTCATTTCTTTCTACCACTGTGAAGCTTTGACCATGCAATCTGAGGGATATCTACTCAGAAGTAAATTGCAATGGGTTTAATAGAACTTATGGCAAGCTAGGTGTGTATACCATTGCAGGCTTCATTGTGTTCATAGTTGTACAAAGTTGTCCATATGTGTCGTTACGGTGCATGAATCTTCCCACTGGAGAACCAACCACCTGATTTCTCATCACGTATCTACAGTAGGTACCCCTGGCAAGAAGACTCCATCCTCCCATCTCCAGCCTCTTCCACCATGAGGGCCCTCCTTGGCTGTTGCCTTTTGGGGCTTTTCCTAGCTACAGGTAAGAATACCCTAGTATGTAGCAATCTGGGGAAAGGTCCCCATACTGGGTTTTATGGGAGCAATGCCATTGATGGATGTCATTCCCTGATGAAATCACCACAAGGTCTCTTTTTTTCCTTCTCCAGGATTGTGTCTTGAATGCGAATCATGTTTTGGATTGGGCAATAACTGCACTGGGAGCAAGAAAACATGTGCTGCCGGCGAAGATACCTGCATTATTAGTCTGAAGCAGGCCTTCCAATGTAAGTGATTCAGGACAAGAGTGGGCAAAAGTTGTAATTCACCAGGAGATCTTTGTGTTTTGGTTTTGCTCTATAATGTGCTTTTGTGCTTTTCCTATCTCTGCAGCTCCCACAATGACAACATTAATGAGTAAGGACTGTGGCCCATCCAGTGAATGCCATATTGGCATGCGAGAGGTGGAATTTGGAAGCAACATGCGTGTCAGGATGGACAGGGTGTGCTGCACTGGAGATGCATGTCAAACAGTCTCAAATCCAGGTACTGATTCTTTCTTTCTTTCTTTCTTTCTTTCTTTCTTTCTTTCTTTCTTTCTTTCTTTCTTTCTTTCTTTCTATCTATCTATCTATCTATCTATCTATCTATCTATCTATCTGTCTATCTCACATGCCATCGCAAATGCACAAGGTGGTGTGCAAAACTTTAGTTCTTCCCCTCCTGTTATCCTCACAACAACCCTTTGAAGTAGGTGAGGCCAAGAGTAAGTGACTGGTCCCAGGTCACCCAGGGAGGTTCTTGTTCAAGGGGGGATTTGAAGTTCTCAGCCCAAACCCCTAACCACTGGCTCTTTCACTATTTGGATGGAAAGGGGGGGATGTAGAAGTAGTGCAGAGAACTGTCATGCCCACCCTCTTAACATGTAGTTGCTGATGATGTCATTGCTAGTTATGGTACTTCCAGAGGTGGGGACCCTTCAGCATCCTTCTCAGTTGGCCTCATTGATGAACCAACACCATTCTTTGCAGCTGGAGCAAAATGCACACCAAATGGCTGTTCTTCATGTGAAAATGCAGGGCCCAGACAAGGGTACTGGAACTAAGTCCTTGATAACCTTCTCTTTTCATCCACAGTGTTGCCTCCTCCAGCCGTCCAGCCAAATGGTCTGCAGTGCCCTGGTTGCTTTGGGATGTTTTCAACAGATTGTTACCCACGTCCTGTTTCCTGCACTGGTTCCAACAACAAGTGCATTGAATTGACTGGGCAAATAAAACTATGTAGGTGATTTTTAAAAATATTTTTAATTTCTTTCCTGCTGTCCTCCAGTATGCTCTGGGTTTGATGGTCCTCATTGTCCTTGCAACAGAAAATAGAGAGGCAGATCTCCAGGGGAGGTTTCATGGCTGGTTTGGTGCTAGAGAAGATCTGAAACCACATCTTCCTAAAGCAGAATTAGAGGAGGGAGAAAATGGTTCAGGCACCAGCATGGGGGACACAGAAAGAAGATGCCAAACCAGCTTCATCTTTGTCCTCTTCCAGGAGGGATCTAGATGTGGAATTCTGTGCCTTGATTCTGACCCCCATCTTGGTTCTTTCCACAGCAATATGGAGCATGGATGTGGCCCTGAAGGGTTGTGCCAGTGACGCTACTTGTTCTAATTTAAAGGCTGGTCTCCACACCTTTGGAGGAGCAACTGCAGATCTGTCTGTGGCCAAATGTACCCCTGCTGCCAGAGCTTCAGAGACAGTTCCCTAAACAGCTGGTTCCTCCACCCCAGAGATTCTGGACCACAACGTGCCTATCTCTTATGTATGATCATCCCTATCCTATTAGATTCCATCCTAATTGAAGCCATCCCATGAGGGTGAGTACCCTTCCTGTTGCAATGAATTAACATCTCCTCTCCCAATAATCTATTTAATAAAACTGACTGAATGGAAGTGATGTCATTACATGATGTCTGTCTGTCTCACACATGTGCACGCATGCATTCACATGCACACACACCATCCAGTCCCTTCAGATTTGCTCTGCAGACATATGTGTCTGTGCCTGTTATGTTTCTGTTCCACCAATGTAGTGGCTGCTTTAGGAAAAGATGAAAGATGTGGATGAAGGAGGTTGATTGTGGGTTTGCAGATTTTCCCACTCTGCTGAACCCCAAATGGGGCAAGAACTGTACTGGAATCATGGAAATGTTTGCTGACGGGGAAGATACTTGTGGTATTAGTCTGAAATACAGTGGTTATCCCAATGTATGTGACTCAGGACAAGGATGGTGGAAAGCAGAGGCGTACCTAAGCAAAATTTCTCCTGTGGCAAGGACTGAAATTTCACCCCTATCAAAACAGTTAGAAGGTGACACAGGAGGTCATCTAGTCCAACCCCCTGCTTGTAGCAGGAGAAATCTCTGTAAAGGACTAGAGTTTTGCACTAATACATTCACAGAGCAGGCCTCCGTCAGTCTTGGAAGACTATGGTATCGTGCTCAGAGCTGCATACGCTGCATGCGAAGCACAAAAGCCTGGGTTGGATTGTTATGGAAGATAGGCTGTTACCCAAGCAGCAATTCCCCCCTCTCCATGCCACTGAATTAGTCCAATGGAAAGGCAGAGCCAATACGATTGGATCCAGCTGGCATTGCAGAGCTGGGCTAAAGACAGGAGCTCACCCTGTCTTGTGGGGCCGACCCGGGTCTCAAACCCTGGCCTTCTGGTTAACAGGCACAGCATCTTAAACACTTGCGCCACCCACAGCCCAATATATTCACACACACACATATATGACCAATGAGTTTTACATACATGATTCTGACCAAGAGATGTAATACACCCTCAAAGCAACACAAGCCACATGCCAATGGCAGAGGGACTAGGTGGGGATCGGGGTGGGGGAGGGCATAAGTGGGGGAGCAGGGGAGAGAGTTGCATGTGCCTGCTATTGCTCCTGCTGGGGGCCACCAACCGAAAATGCACACTGTGACTCAGGACAAGGATGGTGGAAAGCAGAGGCGTACCTAAGCAAAATTTCTCCTGTGGCAAGGACTGAAATTTCACCCCTATCAAAACAGTTAGAAGGTGACACAGGAGGTCATCTAGTCCAACCCCGGTGTGGAAGCAGCCGGCTGCGTGGAGGCTCAAGAGGCTGTGGGAGTTCTATGGAGCTGGTGGCCGACCATGCTGGAAGCGGCAGTCGGGCTGGGGTGGGTGGGCTGGCTCAAGCTACAGGACTGGATGGCAGGCAGGTTCTGGGGGAGAGCGGCCTGACAGCTGAAGGAAAGGTATAGCTGGCTGTGGGGCACTGCAGGCGCCAAGCGGCTCCGAGTCCTGGAGGAATAGATTGAGGGTTGGCCATGCACCAGGCAGCAGAGTCTCCCGGCCCAGACAGCAGCCATTTTTGAATTGCACATGGCTCTGGGTGTTCCCAGAGCTGGTAAAAGTGATGCGGGCTCCTTCCCCTGCCTCCTAGCCAGTCAGAGGGCTCCTAGAAGCTGCTGCTGGGGCTGCTAGGAGTGCTCTCACTGGCCTTGAGGCAGGGAAGGAGCTTACTCCAGGTCTGTGTCACTGTTACCAGCTCTGGGAACACCCAGAGCCGTGCGCAATGTGTGCCTGGTTCCAGGGGTGGGCTGACCCTCTCCCAACAACCGGTTTGCCGGAAGTGGGAGGGGCCAGGCCGGGTCAGGGGGCAGGGCTGGGGCCAGGGGCCGGGGCGGGCCCCAACCCCAGTGTACTGCGCAAGTGCCAACCCCAGACGCATGCGCAGTGCGTCTCCTCCAGGAGACACACTGCACCAGCACCGGGGTTGGCACATGCGCAGTGCATCTCCTCTGGCTGGAGATGCTCGGCGCATGTGTAGCATGTCTCCTCCAGGTGGAGGAGACATTCTGCGCACACTGAAGACATTCAGGTGGAGACATTCTGCACACGCGCCACAGGAGGAGACGCACAGCGCGCGCGCCGACCCTGGCACGTGCGCTGTGCATCTTCCCCACCAGGAGGAGACACACTGTGCATGCGCTGAGGTCATGGGAACAACCGGTTCAGCCAAACCGGTCTGAACCGGTTTGGGCCCATGCCTGCCTGGTTCTGAGAACCAGTTACAAAAGGGACATAGAACCTCTTGTTAATTTATTTGAATCCCACCACTGGTTGGAATCACTGAGGTGGCCGGTCACTGGGTGCAATAAGCTGCACCTCCCCATTCAGGAGACTAAGGCTGCAATCCTAATCTCCATTTAGGCCAGCCTAATCCCCAGCATAAGTCCTGTGCTAACCTGGGGATTCACAAAAGTGCAGTAAGACACTTCTGTGCTACTCCTGGGGGGGGGATTTAGGACAGTGCACACCATGCTGACCTCCCCACACCACCAGGGAAAGATAGGCCAGCTGAGTTAGGCTGGCCTAAATTTTCTCAGGATTGCAAACTAGACCTAGTTCCACTCTGGCTAGGGCCAAACAGGCAATTACAAGCCTTATAAAAAGGCTGATAGATTTATCCACCCATTTCTTCATTCCTTAACTCTGGGTTCTCTATTCTTATTAGGTCAGGAAAGATAGCTTTCAGGCCAGTGGTGGGATTCAAATAAATTAACCACAGGTTCTATGTCCTAATAACCTAAATTAACCACAGGTTCTATGTCCCATTAGTAACCGGTTCTTGGAACCAGGTACTCATTAGCAAAGGGTTCCTTAGAACCTGTGAGAACCTGTGAGAACCCCCCGAAGCCCACCATTTCAGGCATGCAGAATCACATACTGCCAGGGGACGACTATACTTAAGCTTGGATTAAGCAACGGTGTGACTTTGTGCACGTGTTCAGCCCAGAAGTCCTACATAACACCACACCTAGTCAAGTATCTAGACCTGGTCTAGAATCTATTCCTGATTTTCTTCCAAACATCATTCCACCATCAAACATCAATCTAATTTTCAGGTTAGGAGTGGGGGAGAGAGTTATTTTGTCATTCTTAATCTCAAACAATTGAAATCTAGTCATCTTTGTTGATCTATTATTATAGTCTTGACGTAGAGCCAGTGGTGGGCCCCGCCTCGCCCAACAACCGGTTCACCGGAAGTTGGGGGGAGGGGCCGGGGTCAGGGGCCAGGGACGGGGTCAGAGGGTGGGGTCAGGGGCAGGGCTAGGGGCGGACCCCCACCCAGCACACTGTGCATGCGCCAACCCCGGCGGACACACAGTGTGTCTCCTGCGCGCGTGCGCTGGAGGTTGGTGCTTGCACTGTGAGTCTCCTCCAGCTGGAGGAAATGCAGGAGATGCAGTGTGTGTGCTCCGAGGTCGGCGCACGCGCATTGCATCTCCTCCCGTGTACCGATACCGGTATGCTGGGGTTTCTTGCCACCCCGTCACTACCGGTTCGGTAGCGGCAGGGTCACAGGAACAACTGGTTCGGGCGATCCGGCCTAAACTGGCTTGGGCCCACCCCTGCGTAGAGCACAATACTAACTATGTTCTACTCAGAAGTAAGTTGCATTTTGTTCAATGGGTCTTACTCCCAGGAAAGTGTCTTTAGGATTGCAGCCGTACTGCTTTTCAACCAGCAGTTGTTCACATGGCAAAATTAAAACCCAAAGATCTACTGGTGAATCACAACTTAATTTTTGCCGATTCTTGTCCTGAACTGTATACAATGGAAGAACAATTTCAGACCAACAGCACATGTATCTTCCCTGTCGACAAAAGTTTCCGCAGTTCCAGTACAGTTCTTGCCCCATTTGGGGTTCAGCAGAGTTGGAAAATTTGCAAACCCCCAATCAACCTCCTTCATCCACAATTGTCCTCTTTTCCTAAAGCAGCGACTATGTAAGTGGAACAGAAACATAACAGGCATGGACACCTATGTCAAATCAGTGAGCTGTATCTACCAATATCCAAATTTAATTTGGGGATCATGAAGTCAATGAAAAAAAAATGTTCTGACGTGTCTGATTCTTTTTTTCCCCTCTTGCCAATTTTTTTTTCATTCCAACAGTTGTTCTAAGTAGTGTCTGCAAGCTTAGGGCAAGAGGTTGGTAGATTCCCAGCATGCATCCTACCAAAGTTTTTGCTGCATCCGCTAGAAGGGTTTCATGTGAAATCTCACTCTATTCTAAAGCAGGGGTGACAAACAGAAGGTCCACATGCCAGATACGACCCCTGGAAGCTACTTAGGGCGCAATCCTGAGTAACTACGGGGAGTCCTTGCTCCGGTGTAAGAACAATTTGCTCTGGATTGCAATATGAATTTCCCATAGGTTTTCACTGGGTGGTGCAGTAACTATGGGTGCACGTAAAGTCTCTTACGTGCTCCCGTAGTTACTCTGGATTGTAGAGTTATTTAGCCCCCATAGGGATCAATATTTTTCTGATTGGTGACAACTGTTGGTTCTGCTTCTGTTTGCTGGTCCCGAGTCCCCTTGCCTCATAAGTGTGCTTCTGCACCTCCAGCCCAGGTTGACAAACTGCAATGCAATAATCCTGCACAGCCTCTTGCTATCTTGCCTGGTGTCTCCTAAAGCCAGCTCTGCTCAGACGACAACATTGCAGGGTTGTTGTGTGGTCCCATGAAGTGGGAGTAAGGGAGTCAGCAGGGGCAAAGTGCAGAATAGATCAGATCCCTTAACGCAGGTGGAATCAGACATTGGTTTCCAGTCTCATACCTGATTTACAGTATTTATTGGGATCATGGCATGAAAAAGTCTGCAGAGCAAATTTGAAGGAGGTAGTGTGGTGTGCTGTGCTGTGTGTGTATGTGTGCATGCTTGAGACAGACAGACAGACATCATTTAATGACATCACTTCCGTTCAGAGAGTTTTACTGAATAGTTTCTTGGTGGAGATGCTGTTTCATTGCAACAGGAAGGGTCAACTCTCTCGTGGTATGCCTTCAATTAGGGTGGAATCTAACAGGATCGGGATGCTCATCCATACAGGATGGACACATTGTGGTCCAGAATCTCTGGGGTGGAGGAACCAGCTCTTTAGGGAACTGTCTCTGAAACACTGGCAGCAGGGGTACATTTGGCCATGGAGAGATCTGCACTTGCTCCTCCAAAGATGTTGAGAATCACATTTAAATTAGAACAAGTAGCGTCATTGGCACAACCCTTCACGGCCACATCCCTGCTGCTCCACATTGCTGTAGAAAGAACCAAGATGAGGGTCAGAATCAAGGCACAGAATTCCACCTCTAGATCCCTCCTGGATCAGGACAAAGATGAAGCTAGTTTGGCATCCTCTTTCTATGTCCCCCACCCTGGTCCCTGAACCATTTTCTCCCACCTCTATTTCTGCTTTAGGAAGATGCGGTTTCAGATCTCCTCCAGCCCCCACCAGCCATGAGAACTCCCCAGGAGATCTGCCTGTCTATTTTCTGTTGCAAGGACAATGAGGACCATCCCACCCAGAGCATACTGAAGGACAGCAGGAAAGAAATTAAAAATATTTTTTAAAATCACCTACATAGTATTATGTATCCAGCCAATTCAATGCACTTGGTGTTGGAACCAGTGCAGGAAACAGGACGTGGGTAACAATCTGTTGAATATAGCCCAAGGCAACCAGGACACTGCAGACCATTCGGTTGGATGTCTGGAGGTGGCAACACTGTGGATGAAAGCAGAAGGTTGTCAAGGACTTAGTTCCAATACTCATGTCTGGGCCCTGGAATCTCACATGAAGAACAGCAACTTGGAGCACTTGGAACACATGAAGCATAATCCTAACCATGTCTACTCAAATGTAAGCCCCATTGTGTTCAATGGAACTTGCTCCCAGGAAACTCCCTTTAGAATTGCAGCCTGACTCTCGGCGTCACCTACCTCACAGGGTTGTTGTGAGGACAACAGGAGGGGAAGAACTAAAGTTTTGCATGCCACCTTTGGTATTTGCATTGGCAAGTGAAACAAACAAACAAATAAATAAATAAATTCAGTACCTGGATTTGAGACTGTTTTACATGCATCTCCAGTGCAGCAGACCGTGTCCATCCTGACACGCATGTTGTTTCCAAGATCCACTTCTCGCATGCCAACATGGCACGCACTGGATCGGCCACAGTCCTTATTGATTATTGTTGCCATTGTTGGAGCTGCAGAGATAGAAAAAGCGCAAAACCAAATTACAGAGCAAAACCAAAACACAAAGATCAGGTGAATTGCAACTTTTGCCCACCCTTGTCGTGAATGGACAAGGCCTACCCACTTACACTGGATGGCCTGATTCAGACTAATAATGCATGTATCTTCCCCGGCAGCACATGTTTTCTTGATCCCAGTGCAGTTATTGCTCACTCCATAACATGTTTCGCATTCAAGACACGTTCCTGGAGAAGGAAAAAGAGAGACCTTTGGATTTCATCAGGGAATGACATCCCTTCAATGACGTTGCTCCCATGAAACCCAGAATGGGGACCATTTCCCAGATTGCTACATAATAGGGTATCCTCACCTATACTAGGAAAAGCCCCAAAAGGGAACAGCCAAGGAGGGACCTCATGGTGGAAGACAGAAAGTGCTCAAGGCTGGAGATGGGAGGATGGAGTCTTCTGGCCAGGGGTGCCTCCTGTACATACGTGATGAGAAATTAGGAGGCAGGTTCTCTAGTGGGAAGTTTCATGCACCATAACAACACATGTGGACAGCTTTGCACAACTGTGAACACAATGAAGCCTGCAATGATATAAACACCCACCTTGCCATAAGTCCTATTAAACCCATCACAATTTACTTCTGAGTAAATATCCCTCAGATTGCATGGTCAAAGTTTCACAGCAGTAGGAAGAACCGAGATGGGGGAGGGTGGATTCCTGATGTACAAATCCCAACGTCATAACCACAAAGGAGGACAAGTCTGTATTGTGATTTTACACGAAAATGACCCCCTCCCCGTGTAAAGTAGGGTTGCCATATGTCCCGAAAACAGGGACAATCCCAATTTTGGAGGATTGTGTTCACATACTGGGAAATGGGACTGAATCATCTGAATCCTCTCCCGATTTTGTATCGCAACCTTATCGCAAATATAGGACACCCAAGAAAAACATAGAACATTAGAAAACTAAAGTAAAAACACTTTTATATATTGCTTTCATGTGGTTAAACACTATGGCTGAAATCCTA
Source organism: Cryptoblepharus egeriae (assembly GCA_030015325.1). Lineage (NCBI taxonomy): Eukaryota > Metazoa > Chordata > Lepidosauria > Squamata > Scincidae > Cryptoblepharus > Cryptoblepharus egeriae. Next base: position 4,177,306 of record JAREYC010000014.1, read on the forward strand.
ACCTCCACTTAATCCGGCCAAAACTCTAGCATGTTATGTGCTGTCCTGGGAATGTCCCAAAAGTGCAGTAAGACACTTCTGCCCCACTCCTGGGGGGTTTAGGGCAATGCAGAGGCATACAACGACCTCCCTACACCATCATGGAAAGATAGGATAGATGAGGTAGGCCGGCCTAACTTTCTTAGTATTGTGCCCTATATTACTTATTTTATTTTAAAGTATTACATATTTATGAATTACAAGAAGTCTACATGCTGCCTGCTCAGAAGACAAAACGAGGACAATGAAGATCCCCCCCAGGCCATTAAAAAAATCCTGGAAATAGAGATAGGCAGCACAATCCAGAGCAACTAATCTGTCCACATAAGAGCCCTTGGGTTGCCCTATATATCACTAGGGTGGAGCAACTGCAAGATGCTCCAGCCCAGTTACTCTGGAAGAGGCTTAGGACAGAGCAAGGCAACATAGGATGCTCTAAGAGAGGTGGACCTTCTCTGCCCTAACTGCTCTGCCCTAGGCAGTCCAGGAGAGGCATGTTGAGGGCATGCTGAGCATTGCCTAGGGCAGAGCAGTTACTCTGTATCCAGAGCCTGTTTCCAAGCCAGAAATGCCCTCTTCCAGCTCCTCAGAGATATACCACCTCCAGAGCAGGTATAGTAATGAGTAGACACATAGCAGTCCATGCTAAGGCCCGAGTAAGAATGGCAGTGTTGACCAAAAAGCTGAGTTCTTGGCCAGCCTAGCTGCAACCCCTGCCTCTCAACCTCAGGATATGAAACAACTACGGCTGCCCACAAACCTCAGGATACAGCAGGCCATTCCAAGTCATCCCTTGTATTCACTGGAGAATGTACTGGCATCTCATCAGGGACTCCTTATAAGGCAGGCACCCAGTGGCGTCACCAGAGTGGTGCGGCTGGTGTGGGCTGCATTGGGTGATGCGCTCCATATGGGGTGATGCGCCGGAGGAGTTTGACTGTCCTTTGGCAGGCCCTGGGTGTCAGCATGCCAGTTCAGCCAGAAGCTGCCGCTTGTCCTCAGAGCTGTCCTGAACAGCCATCTGAGGTGCACTGCGCAGAAACAGACTGAGCATCCCGAACAGCTTCAGAGGAGACATCCGTAGAGTGGAGGAAGTCCGCGCCTCCACACGGCCATTCGGCCTCACTCAGGAGGTGGAACGGCAGCTGAATGGCTTCAGAAAGAGTACTGCTCAGGCACCAACTCTGACGCCTGCACAGTCTCCTCTGAAGCCAAAAATCTTCAGAAAAGTATTGTGCAGGTGTCAGAGATGGTGCCTGTGCAGTACTCTTTCTGAAGCCAGTTGGCTTCTGAAACAACTGCGCAGGAGCCAACTTTGGCGACTGCGCAGTCCAGGTAGGGGGGTAAGCGCATCCCAGGGGTGACGCACAGACTTCCACACCAGGTGATGCGCAGAGTCGTGTCACCACTGTAGGCACAACATCTGTTCCTTGTTCAGTGTGATCTGAGGGGTGTCTCCTCAGGAGCAAGTCCTCCCTTAATGTGAATTACTTAACATGCCATGGAGCAGTTAGGGCAGCCCAGGCTTCCTGACTCTCTGGATGCAGCATAACTTTCTGCTCTGGATACAGAATAGTTAGGAGAGAGCAGTTAGGGCAGAGCAGGCTGAACTTGCTCTGGATTGTGCCCTTACTCACCCTGAGACTTACCAAGACAACCTTGAATAGGAGGTGGCTGAATAGGTGGCAGGGCTTTTGGTCCTTGTCCCCACACTGGGCAAGGCTCCTGGTTCTCCTTTTTATACTGTTCTGTGATATCTCTCCACCCAGCTGTCTCTCCACTCAGCTGTCTATCAGGCACATGGGACATGTGAGTTCATCACAACCAGAGCATGGCCTGCTTCATTTTTGTTCTTGTTTCTTCCAACTAAATATTATACTAAGTTAATAAAATAAAGTTCTCACTAACATTTTTATTTGATCTCTTCTGCAATGTTTGGATTCCATATCTTCAGGCCATGTTTTATACAGTGAAACCCAGAATGCTTCTCGACTGATCAGGAGGTGGCCAGGCGGTGGTTTATGGACACACGGGAAAGCTCGGATAAACAGATGATAAGCTTGCCCTTTGATTTCATGAGCTCCTGAGACCTTGAGAAGGTGATGTAGTTTACTTTCTGCTTGGATGTGAATGGGAATCTATTGCCCAAAGCCAAGAGCAACAAGGTATCTGTAAGATGCTTGATCCAGTGGCGTCCCTAGGATTTGCATCACCAACTGCGACAGACAGCATCATTAACACAGCCCTTCATGGAAACAAAAGTGATTGACTCTCTTATTTCCCATAAAGAAATGGGATAGTGTTTAGCACTATTTGGGGTGGCAGAGATGGAGAGGGCACTGCCACACATCACATTTTCTGGAGACACCTGCAGGGATATCCATCTACATAAATGCCTTGACTTGTGTGTGAGGGTTGTCTACATCTTCTGGCCCACGTTCCGTGTCAATCAAGCAGGCTTAGGAGAGGCAACTGTCGACATTTCAATTGTCAACTGTTAACTTTCTGATCACCATTTAATATATGGGAAGATGAGGTACTGAAAACAGGGATGGGATTTTTTTACTGATAAATGTTCTTATATAGTGCCTTCTCAAGCAACAACTGTGGGCTGAAATCCAGTGAACCATTAAATCTAAAGCTCACCACTATTTTAAAGGGCTTGAGGTTAAAAAAAACTACATATTTACTGGTGATTATAATGCACAGCTGCAAAGCAGGTTCAAAATTTAATTTTACCACATGAAACTATGGTTTATATGATAATAATATGATAATTGCTTTATGTTATGATTTTTACTTAATCAAGGCATGGAAAAGTCGGTAGCGCAAATATGAAGTAGGAAGGGTGGGGTGTTTGTGTGTGCATGCATGCATGCATGAGACAGACAGACAGACAGACATCATGTAATGACATCACTTCCATTCAGTGAGTTTTATTGAATAGTTTCTTGGGGAGCAGATGCTATTTCACTGCAACTGGAAGAGTAAACACTCTCATGGGATGACTTCAATTAGGATGGAATCTAATAGGATAGGGATGATCATACATATGGGATGGGCATGTTGTGGTCCAGAATCTCTGGGATGGAGGAACCAGCTGTTTAGGGAACTGTCTCTGAAGCTCTGGCAGCAGGGGTACATTTGGCCACGGAGAGATCTGCAGTTGCTCCTCCAAAGGTGTGGAGACCAGCCTTTAAATTAGAACAAGTAGCGTCACTGGCACAACCCTTCAGGGCCACATACAGGCACCACTGTATTTAGCTGCAACTTGTTGAGTTTCATGTGCCATTTTACACGTTGGAGAATCCCATCATATGTTTCCCAACCCACATTTTGAAATGGTACAATCCAAGGAGAAACAGATTACAGATCCCACAGTTTTGGTGTTGCGTAAGAGGTAATCACGTTGTATGCGCACCACATTGCATGGTCTCCATCCGATTCATGTCAGATTGATAAGCTCAAAACATAGGTCATGAAAGAACCAAGCAAATTTAAAAGTAAACACAGCAACTGTCCTGATGGTTGACAAAAAGGATACAACGGAGGCAAAGGACACAAAATTCCAAGTGATCTTGTACAACCAAGATGATGGGGTTATTTTTGGTATAGGATACTCCTTTGAATTATATTGATTGTTCTACTTTTGACTAACGCTTGTGGAATTAATACAGTGGTTTGGTCAGTGGTTTTTCCTAATTAAAAAAATAGGTTTCTGTGTGTATCTGAGTGTGTGTATGTGTGTTTTCAAAATACGATATCCCAATAGTGGCATCGCTACTTCTTCTTCCACCAAAGGTGGTGACTGGTGGTGTCACCCTTCCCCAGGACTCAGATGTGGAAGCAATGGCGGGTGATGTGATAAGTTCAAGTCACTACTGATGAACTTAGTGGCCTTTCCCAAGGCCACACAACTCTATCTGAGGTCCCAATTCTTGAGAAAGTGATATACAGTGGTACCTCGCTTAACAAGCATTTCACATAACAAGCAAAAATTTCCAAGAAATCTTGCTTCACATTACAAGTTCCGCTTCACTTACCAGGCAAGCGAGCAATGGGCACGCATGCTATGCAGCCCTGACGCTCCACATGGAGGCTTTTTAAAAGGGCTGCCGGGCAGCACTGCTGCCTCTAACTGCCCCCAACTTGGGGGCAGTTGTCTGGAGGTGCCAGAGGCAGCTGCCCCTAACTGCCCCACTGACCACCTTGAACCTCCAGCAGCAGTCCAGGTAAGTCTCCCAGGAAAGTGTCTTTGATTGCAGTCTCCTATGTCTACTCAGAAGTAAGCCCAATTTTGTTCAATGGGGCCTACTCCCAGGAAAGTGTCTTTAGGATTGCAGCCTGAGGGTGCAATCCAGAGTAACTATGGTGAGTCTTTGCTCCGGTGTAAGAACAATTTGCTCTGGATTGCAATCTGAATTTACCATAGGTTTTCACTGGGTGATACAGTAATTACAGGAACACGTAACGTCTCTTACATGCTCCCATAGTTACTCTGGATTGTAGGGCTAATAGACTTACTAGGATCATGCACAATGAATCATAGAATCATAACGTTGGAAGGGACCTAGTAGGTCATCCAGTCCAACCCCCTGCCTGCAGCAGGAAATCCCCCTAGAGCATCCCCAACAGGTGCTCGTCGAGCCTCTGCTTGAAGATCCCCAGTGAGGGAGAGTCCACCACCTCCCTTGGCAATCTCTTCCACTGCCGAACCGCCCTCACCGTCAGGAATTTTTTCCGGATTTCCAACCAGAATCTCCTCTCTTGCAGTTTGTACCCATTGGTTCGAGTTCTGCTTTCAGAAGCAGCTATGAACAAATTGGCCCCTTCCTCCCTATGACAGCCCTTCAGGTATCTGAAGAGGGCAATCATGTCTCCCCTCAGCCTCCTCTTCTCCAGGCTGAACATCCCAAATTTCCCCAACCTTTCCTCATAGGGCTTCCCTTCCATCCCACTGATCATTCTTGTCGCTCTCCTCTGGAATTGCTCCAGTTTGGCTGCATCTTTCTTCAAGTGAGGTGCCCAGAACTGAACACAGGACTCAAGGTGAGGTCTGACCAATGCAGAATAAAGAAGAACTAGAACTTCTCATGACTTGGAAGCTACAGTCCTCTTAATGCAACCTAAAATGGCATTTGCCTTCTTTGCAGACACATCACACTGCTGACTCATGTTCAGCTTGTGATCCACGGCGACTCCAAGATCCCGCTCACATGTTGTGCTGCCAAGCCAAGTAGCCCCCATTTTATACCTATGTTTTTGGTTTTTATTGCCTAAGTGCAGAACCTTGCACTTCTCCCTGTTGAAATTCATTCTATTTGTTACAGCCCAGGATTCCAGTTTATCCAGATCCTCCTGGAGTTTTCTCCTGTCTTCTGTTGTGTTTGCTACTCCTCCCAGTTTGGTGTCATCTGCAAATTTGATCAGGCTCCCCCATATCCCTTCCTCCAAGTCATTGATGAAAATGTTAAAGAGAACCCGTCCCAAGACAGAGCCTTGGGGGACCCCACTTGAAACCGACCTCCAGGTTGACACAGAACCATTTACTAAAACCCTTTGAGTGCGGCCATCGAGCCAGCTGCGGATCCACCTAACGATTGCCCTGTCTAGCCCATATTTTTCCAACTTCCCAATTAAAATGTCTTGTGGGACCTTGTCAAATGCTTTGCTGAAGTCAAGATAAATGACATCCACAGCATTGCCATGTCCAGTAAGCTCGTAACCCGATCAAAAAAGGAGATCAGATTTGTCTGGCAAGATTTATTCTTGGTAAATCCATGCTGGGTTGTTTTGATCACCGAGTACTTGTCTAGATGTGCACAAATTGTGTGTTTTATGATTTGCTCTAATATCTTCCCCGGGAGTGAAGTCAAACTGACTGGTCTATAATTTCCCGGGTCTTCTTTTTTCCCCTTCTTAAAGACTGGGACTACATTTGCCCTCTTCCAGTCCAGGCTCTTCTCCACTCCTCAAGGATTTCTCAAAGATGATCGACAGAGGCTCTGCAAGGACATCTGCCAGTTCCTTCAGAACTCCAGGATGCAGCTCATCCGGTCCAAATGACTTGAATTCATTTAGGCCAGTTAAGTGGTTTTGAACCAGTTCTCTGTCAATCTTAATGTCAATCTTAATGTCATTTTTACATCCAATCTTAATCTGCTGTTCTGCACCATCTGTGTTCTCATTACCTCTTTGGGGATGCAAGCACATCCCCGCATCAGCCAATGATCCCGCACCCCCATTTGCACAGCCCTCTTTCCCTGAATAGACGGATGCAAAGTAGGAGTTGAGCAGCTCTGCCTTCTCCTGGTTTCCAGACACCTGCTGTCCATCTTTGTCCAGGAGCAGCCCCAGACCCTCGTCTCTCCTCCTGTTCCTTTGGGCATGTTTTGAATTCAATTCAGCGTTTTGTCATCATTTTTACATCCAGTTAATATTTTTATATGAATATTTTGAGGGTTGTGGAACCAATAGTCTGAGTTTCCATTATTTCCTAAGGAAAAAATCTGATTCACTTAAAGAGTGTTTCACTTAAAGCATGCCTCCGGAACGAATTAAGCTCTTTCTGTGAGGCACCACTTTAGTTCATTTGCTGCCTGGATGTGAATGGAAATCTATTGCCCAAATCCAGGGTGACCAGATGTCAAACCCAAAATTCCTGAACCCCAAGGCCAAAATACCTAATCCCAGGCCAAAATTCCTACCCGCTGAAAAAAATTGCCAAAAAATGTATATTTTTTTGGTTTTGTTTTTCAGTTTTTTGTCCATAACATTTGATAGGAAGGAGATATCTCAAAACTGATTTTTGCATTGGATTCTGCTCTTCAATATGAATTTAATGACATATGGTATGGTGGGGTATTGTGCACTATCACAAAGTTTCAAAATGAAGCCAAAATGTAGGACAATGATGCCAAAATGTAGGACACCCAGACAGGACGCTAAACATCCGGACAAATCCGGGTTTTTCCGGTCATCTGGTCACCCTTTAGTAAAGCCAAGGGAATAAGATGTCTTAACATAACTACATCAGTGGCATCACTAGGATTTGCGTCGCCCAGTATGGAAGGCCAGCACACACCTCCATGGATGGACTTCCCTCCACGCTGTGGCTAGGGTAATTCTCAGGGTGTGGAGGTGATGTTGTACCCTTGCCCTGCCTTGAAGGGGTTTTTTCACTATAAATTTTTATAGAATAAAGATATTTCACTATTTTTTTTGTTTCACTGCATTCTGCATGAATTTATGCATTAAGATATATTGACCCTCTTCCCTTTCTTCTTCTTTCTCTCTCTCCCTCTTCTTCTTTTTCCCCAGACTTATCCCCCAAACTCCTTTTTTTAACTGATTAACCTGTGTCTGTTTTATGCTAATGGAATTATCATGCTGTAATGCCAATAAAGGTTTCTTTGACTTTGAATTTTATATTGATAGAACATTTTATTTTTAGTTGATAGAACATTTTATTTATATCTCTAAGATTCTATAGACCTTGGCTGTGAAACTAGGACCACTGCAAGAAAATGTTTCCACAGCTCCTGCTGCCAGTTATGCCTCTGAGGGTTTGCTCTAAGCCCTACCTCCAGAGAGTGTTGTACTCTCAAGGACTTCTCAGTACAAATCATTAGTGGAAATAAAATTTGGACCAAGGGAGAGATGTTTCAATGAGATTGATCAAATAGGTTAATAATCATCTCACCCTACAATCCAGAGTAACTATTTGAACACGTAAGAGACATTACATGCACCTGTAGTTACTGCACCACCTAGTGAAATCCTATGGGAAATTCATATTGCAATCCAGAGTCCATTGTTCTTACATCAGAACAAGGACTCCTCATAGTTACTCTGGATTTCACCCTCAGCGTTATTCTAATAGGTTCTTAGGGGGAGATATTCCATGGTGCGGTGAAAACTATATCAATGAGATGTCTTAAGTTGGTGTGGAATCAAATAGAATAGGAAGCTCATTAAAAAGGAAGGGTATGTTTTGGGTGAAATCCAGAGTAACTACGGGGAGTCCTTGCTCCGGAATAAGAACAAGTTGCTCTGGATTGCAATATAAATACTGACCTATACTTACAATAAATATATGATATTACTACAATCTAATGTGCATCAAATCTAATGTGTACCCTGATTTTGGAGACTAAGGGCGCAATCCAGAGTAACTACGGGGAGTCCTTACTCTGGTGTAAGAACAATTTACTTTGGATTGCAAAATGAATTTCCCATAGGTTTTCAATAGGTGGTGCAGTAACTACGGGTGCACTTAATGTCTCTTATGTGCTCCCGTAGTTACTCTGGATTGTAGCCTAAATTCAGCTGAAAAAGGTGCACTTTAGATTTGAATAAATACGATAGTTAAGAAAGAAGAGAGGCAACATATTTTCATTGGAAAATTAGAACTCTTTATTATCTTAAATATATAGATATCTATCTTAAATATATATCATGTGAGTATAACATATGGACTCCAATCAAGGAGCAAGGAGGAACTGATCAAGCAAGATTCCTGAATCTGTCCCTGGGGACGGGGGGGCGGGTGGGTGGGTGTGGGGAAGAAGAGACATCACAGAAGACCCTTCAGAAGCAGGAGGATGGTGAGATGTTGTAGGAAGAGTCCAGACAATCCTGGAATGATGCTGGGCGCCACCCCAGGCTGTGTACACTCTCCTCTTCCAACCACACCGAGTGGCACGATGGCGATCAGACCAGCATGCATAGCTTTGCAGACAAAATAATTTGTGCACCCCTTCATCTTTATCTCTGAAGTGATTCCCCCTGCAGAGAGAACGGAAAGTGGTGTCAGTCAGTAGATCATAGGAGCTGTGGGGTCCCATTTGGAAACAATTTTATTTTATTTTTTATTTTTACACTAGTGCAAGAAACATTTAGTCTTGGGGCCCAGTTTGCCCAAATCTGGTCCTGATTGGGAGGCTTGCAATGCTCTTGCAATGCTTTTATATTTAAATGTACTTATATATAAAAGTATGTATACATATCCAGTGTTTCCCCTGGTTGTTGTAAGCCCAATTGCTTTTCTGGGCTTATTCCTTGTGTCTGTGATGTCAGGAGTAGTTGTTCAATCTCAAGGTTTGACAGCAGCTTTCTCTTGACTATGTTATAGCGCTGAGCGCCTAGTTGTTTCTTGGTCAGTGTGGTCTTTTCTCCACCCATAGTCTTTTCATACGTTCCATGAAAGGGCATGTATCCCCTTTCATTAGATTTGCTATTGTAGTAGCAGTCCATTAATTCCAGGTTCTCTTTTCTCATCCATTTATGGTTTATTCCAATAGCCCATTTGTCATCAGGTTGTCCTGGTCCCTCAATATCTGACGTGGACCACATTAATCTGGGCGACATCCGAGCTGGCATGATTGTCTTGGTTCATTCTACTCTCATGCTACTTGGTTCATGCTACTCATGCTATGTTATTTTAGAGGTAGGCAGTTTAGGCATTAGGGGGTCTTGCCCAAGGACCCCTTACTGGAGTAGATGGTTTCTAGACCAGGGTTGAACCCAAGTGGGTATATGGGGATTTGAACCCTGATCTTCTTAACCCTGATCTTCTTAAGGGTGGTGCCCAAATACGAAGAGCTGGAATATGAAGAACTGGACTGCACCAGGGCCAGATATGATCCAAACTTACTGGCTAAAGAAGTGAACATCACGCAGCACAAATGAACCCGCTGCTAGCAGAGGCTCCCAGCCAGGCTGGCTCACACAAGGGAGGACAGTACTGATTCAGAAAGACCCCAAAAAGGAACAACACCATCCAATTATCGGCCTGTAACCTGCCTCTGTCTCATGGAAAGTCCTATCAGGCATCGTAACCACTAAATTGCAAAAGTATATGAGCCAATACATGAGCACGGCTCAAAGGGGCATTGGGAAGAATACCAGGGGATCAAAACATCAGCTGCTCATAGATAGTACTGTAGCCCAAGACTCGAACTAGACAGACTAATCTGTGCACAGCTTGGACTGACTACAGGAAAGCCTACGACTCAGTGCCATGTATGTGGATCTGTGAATGCCTGGCATTATATGAATAGGACCTTAATGACCTTCCTTAAGAACTCCACGGGGCAATGGAAAACAACACTGGAAGTCAACACAAAAGAATTAGCACAAGTATCTATCAAGTGTGGCATATATCAAGGTGATGCACCGTCTCCCCTGCTGTTCTGCATAGGCCTGAATCCCCTAAGCCAAGTAACTGCAAAGACTGGATATGGGTACAAGTTCAAGAGTGGAACTACCATCAGCCACCTCCTCTATATGGATGACATCAAGCTGTACGCAAAGAATGAACGAGACATCGACTCACTGATACACCTGACAAGGATCTACAGTGAGGATATTGGGATGTCATTCGGCCTGGATAAGTGCAGCCGAATGATCGTAAAGAGAGGAAAAGTGGTTAAGACCAGTGGGGAAGAACTACCAACAGGGCACATAACAGATGTAGAGACCAGCTATAAGTACCTAGGTATCCCACAATCCCACCGAAATCATGAAGAGGAGGCAAGGAAGACAGCAATATCCAAGTACCATCAAAGAATACGACAGATCCTGAAAAGCCAGCTCAATGGGAAAAATAAGATACATGCCATCAATACATATGTGCTGCCAGTCGTCAGATACCCTGCTGGTATAGTGAGTTGGCCACAGAAAGAAATGGAGGCAGCTGATGTGAAAACTCGGATGAGGCCTCACAATGTATGGGGGTTTCCATCCCAAGTCTAACATTCAGAGACTATACACTAGTCAGAAAGAGGGCGGCCGGGGTCTGATGAGCGTCAAAACTACTATCCTGGATGAAACCCAGAATATCCAGGAATACATCAGTAAGATGGCACCCAAAGATGAGCTGATGAGAGAATGTCTCCAGCAACAACAGCAACAGCAGATACAGAAGGAAGATCCAACTGAGGAAGTGTCCTGGCAAGATAAGACCCTGCATGGGATGGACCATCGCCAGATAACTGAAGTCACTGACATTGAGAAATCCTATCAGTGGCTGGAAAGAGCTGGCTTCAGAGATAGCACTGAAGCCCTCATCATGGCAGCACAAGAACAGGCACTAAGTACCAGATCCATAGAAGCAAGCGGGGATTGACCACACAAGAGAAGACCCAAAGTGCAGGCTGTGCAGAGAAACCTCAGAAACAATCCAACACATCGTGGCAGGGTGTAAGATGCAGGCAGGAACAGCATACGTTGAACGGCACAACCAAGTAGCCGGCATCGTGTACAGGAACATCTGCTCAGCCTATGGATTAATCCCTCCCAAAACCAGATGGGAGAATCCTCAGAAGATGGTGGAGAACAACAGGGCTAAGGTCCTGTGGGACTTCCATGTCCAGACAGATAAGAAGGTACTGGCTAACCAGCCAGACACTGTGGTAGTAGAGAAGGCCCAGAAGACAGCCCTGGTGATAGATGTAGCGATACCAAACGACAGCTACATCAGGAAAAAAGAGAATGAAAAGGTGGGAAAGTATCAGGGTTTGAAGGAGGAATTAGAAAGGATGTGGCAAGTGAAGGTGAATGTGATCCCAGAAGTGATTGGAGCACCAGGGGCTGTGACATCTAAGCTGGAAGAATGGCTCCAACAGATCCCAGGAAGGACAGCAGAACACTAGATCCAGAAAAGCGCATTGCTAGGAACAGCTAAGATACTGCGCAGAACCCTCAAACTCCCTGGCTCTGGTAGAGGACCCCAGATTGAGGATAACATACATACACCACCCATGGAGGGTGAGAAAACAATTTATTCATTTGGACATAAGTACAGTCCAATATAAGTAACAGTAAAGTATGTATAAAGATATACAGTATAAAGAGATGCCTGTATAAGTAGAGATATAGGTAAAGGGCCACAGGCTGATGGAAGGGTTGTCTCTCAGAAAATAAGTACAAAACAGGGTGATCATATGACCGGAAATTTCCAGATTTAACTTTTTTAGCCTCCAGTTTTGGTGTCCTTCAAAAGGGCTTCATTGTCCTCAATTTGGCTTCATTTGGGAACTTTGCAGTGGTGTGTCCATCATGTCATATGTCGTTGGATTTGTATTGAAAAGCAGAATCCAATGCAAAAACCAGTTTTGAAATATCTCATTCCTATCAAAGGTTATGGCCAAAAAACTAAAACTAAAAAATATGCATTGAGCTCTGTGGGAAGTGAAAGTGCCCAATATTGTGGCTTTACTCATGAGTAGGCAAACACGGCTTTACTTAAATCTAATGTGCCATCGAATAGAATGTGCAGGGTGACAATAAAAAATTAAGGACAGAGTCCCTGTACGTTTAACCACTTCATAGAAGAGGGAATTTAGGTTGGTTTAACTCAGCAAATAAGGTTTAAAAAGCAGCACCAACCTAAATTCTCTTTTCTATGCAATGGTTACAGGTACAGGCACTCTGTCCTCCATTATATACAGACACCCGTATATAATGGGTTAATGCACACTCCTATTTTAATGCACACCCCTATTTTAAAAGACTTGAGATTTAAATGAAAGTTTACTGGCAATTGTAATGTGTAGCTGCAAAGCAGGTGCAAATTTTAATTGTAATGCATATAACAATGAGATATATGATAATAATAATATGGCAATGGGTTTATGTTATGATTTTTCCCTAATTGCACTAGTTTATACAACAATGGATTTATATTTTAATTACAATAGAGTAAACTAAATACTGACCTATACTTCCAATCAAAATACCTGTATTTACTCAAGTCTAATGCGGCACTGAATCTAATGCTCATGCCAATTTTGGAGACTAAGGACACAATCCAGAGTAACTGCAAGGGAGTCCTTGCTCCGACGTAAGAACAATTTACTCTGGATTGCAATATGAATTTCCCATAGGTTTTCACTAGGTGGTGCAGTAACTACGTCAATGTAAATGTCTCTTACGTGCTCCCGTAGTTACTCTGGATTGTAGGGTATATTAGGCTGGAAAAGGTGGGTGCTAGATTTGAGTAAATAGGGTATTCCTCCTTCAGATGTAGAAGTCCATTTAATCCAGAGAAGGTCCAAGAACTCAAAAAGCCCTTAAAGGGTCCAATATGTTTGTGATCAATTACTTTGTGTAGTTGCATTTCCCGTCAATTCAAAGCAAAACAACTCATCTCCGCCGCATGGAATTATTTCTTCTTTGAACTCCTGGTGTTTTGTAACAAGGGAAGCCGGGCATTGCTTCCCATTGAGATTGGTCGATATTTCTGGCACTATAAAGAAGAGGAGAGACTCAGTAAGTTCACCAGTCTACAGCAGAGGTGATTTCATCAGAATGATACCGTATTTACTCGAATCCAATGTGCCACCGAATCTAATGCGCACCCTAAACTTATAATCAAAATACCACATTTACTCAAATCTAATTAACCATTAAGAGCACAATCCTAACCGTGTCTACTCAAAAGTAAGCCCAATTGTGTTCAATGGCTCTAACTCCTAGGAAAGTGTCTTTAGGATTGCAGCCTATCCCTACAATCCAGAGTAACTACGGGAGCACGTAAGAGACATTACGTGTACCCGTAGTTACTGCACCACCCAGTGAAAACCTATGGGAAATTCATATTGCAATCCAGAGCAAATTGTTCTTACACCGGAGCAAGGACTCCCCGTAGTTACTCTGGATTGCGCCCTAAATCTAATGCACATCCTGATTTTGGACACTAAATTCGGCTGGAAAAGGTGAGCACTAGATTCGAGTAAATACAGTATTTCCATCACCAGGAGGGAAGTGGAGGGACCCAATGTGGAGTATTCCTGTGGGTCCCCCTCCGTGTGCATCGCCTTCACTCACTATATAGCCTCTGTGATTGTAACTGTGACACCCACAAAGTGTGATACCCAGAAAAAGCTGGTGATGATGTGATGATGGGCTTTTGGGGATCCAAATGGGCACATGGATGGGCGGTGGGGTCCATAATGCAGATACTCTGCTCTCCTCCCAAATGCCCAGCGGTGGTAGCAGGTGATCCACTGCTTAAAAGTGCTGCAAAATATGGGGACTTGATTTAGTTGAGTCAGGTCAATTGATTTAAGGCCAACCCTGTCCCTAACCCTGGCACGTTCTGTCTCTCACATGTGCCACCGAGGATACAAGAAGTCCAGGATGAAGCTTCTTCCTCTTTGTCTATAAACGGTTCATTAAGAAATGTTCCTCAACAAACAAAAGAGGAAGAAAGAAAAACAGAATTACGCAAACCCGGGTACATTCCTTAGTCCACGGTAATTTGTAATCTATTCCAGTGGATTTTAAACCCACTTTTAAATACAATCTATTGCAACTCACATAGCATTTGCAGACACATGATCTGGAAAGAAATAATATTTTTACTTCTAAAAATAACAATAAATAAATCATTAAAACTCACTGAATATCGGGTTTTCCCTCCCACACTTTTGGAATCACCAATCTGGTCTGTTATCATAGCCTCCTGCCGCAATCTTTAATTGCGGGTATTATTTAGTTAGGCATAATATTGCAGCCACAAACGTTTCATTGCACCACATCTTGGGATGTGAGACCCTTCCCATCTTTCCAGGCTAATGGGGGACGTTGGAGAATGTGATCCCTTTGAAGATGGCAAGACTGAGAAGCAGAAAAGGCGTACACGTAGGCTTTGTTGTCTTGCAGTCGAGCCCCATGCAGCAGTTGATCACACTCCATACAGCTATGTCCATTCCCACATTGATACGGGTTACCCAACTTTGGTGGCAGGCCTGGGAATGGGTACAAATCTTGTCAATGCCATTAAATCCTGTAGGGACAGAAAGAGACAAGGGACTTTGAAGAAGAGTGGCAGCTGGTGGGGACAAATCTCATATGATGACATGACACTGTTTTGTACAGACTTAGACCAATCCAGACTACCAACCTGATCCTATCCTCGCTGGTGCCCAGGGCTACAGAGGCACCAAAAAGGTCAGCGCTGTATCCTATCAGTACCAGGATACTAGTGAAGTTTTACTCAGGGGAGCATTTGCTCCCTTACCCAGGGCAGTCAGCAACCAGCACCAGTGAGTCGCCTTGGCTCTGTGTCCACATTTCAGGATCGTGTTTAAGTGGACACAGAGCTGAGAAGACTCATGTAAGGCAGCCTGGGAGGATCAGATATAATGGTAGATAAATGATATAATACAGTGGTGCCTCACGTAAAGAATGCCTCACGTAAAGTATGTTTCACATAACAAACAAAAATTTCTCTAGGATTCTGCTTCACGTAAAGAACATGCTTCATGTAAAGAACACATCCGTTGGCAGTTGGGGCAGACGCGCTGGCCGGCAGCCTGTTTAAAAAGCGTCAGCGCACCTGCCCATAGTGAAAGCAACACTTCCATGCTGTTCCTCCTGTGGTCGGAGGGAGAGAAGAGCAGTGGAGAAGAGGGAAGCAGCTCAGGGCTACCCAGAAGGGAGCAGGGGAGAGAGAGGCTCAGGACGGAGAGAAGGAGAAAGTGGGGAGACACTTTGAAGGTGACTTGGATTGCAGCCTCCTAACCATGTCTACCCAGAAGTAAGCCCCATTGTGTTAAATGGGTCTTACTCCCAGGAAAGTGTCTTTAGGACTGCAGCCTAAGTAGACTTCATAAGATCATGCACATTGAATGCATGTTTTGAATTCAATCCCGGTGTTCTGTCATCATTTTTACATCCAGTTAATATTTCTATATGAATATTTTGGGGATCGTGGAAATAAGTTTCCATTATTTCCTATGGAAAAATCCGCTTCACGTAAAGAATGTTTCACGGAAAGAACATGCCTTCGGAATGAATTAAATTTGTTACATGAGGTGCCACTATATATATAAAATCATTATATCTGATCTATATAGTGTGTGTGTGTGTGTGTGTGTGTGTGTGTGTGTGTGTGTATACACACACACTAGCGAAAACATACCTGTGTTGTGGGAGTAAAGTTCCCCTGCATGTCATCCCCCCGCTACGAATCAATCCACCATGCACATCAACCCCCCCATGTGCATCTACACCTATGTGCAACATCCCCCATGTTCACCCACGCCATGTGCATCATCCTGCTATGTGCATCATCCCCACTGTGCACATCATCCCCCTATGTGCAACATTCCCCATGTGCAACATCCACCATGAGCAACAACCCCCCATGTGCAACAGCCTCTTGCGTGACATCCCCCCGTGCTCATCAACCACCCATGTGCATCAACCCCGCATGTGCATCAACCCCCAGGCACATCACCCCCATGAGCATCACCTCCCCAATGAGCATCTCCCATATGCGCATCCCCCCATGCTCATCAACTACCCATGTGCATCAACCCCCATTTGCATCAACACCCCATGAGCATCACCCCCATGCACATCACCTCTCCATGCACAACACCCCCATGTGCAACTGCCCCATGCACATCACCTCTCCATGTGCAACTTTGCGTCCCCATGCGCAACTGCCCCCATGCGTAACACTCCACCATGCGCAACACCCCCCATGCGCAGCATCCTCCCCAGTGCAACCCTTCCCTCCAAATAATGTCCCCCCAATACACCAGGCACCAAGCACCAACTGGCTGGATGTTATTCAGTCTCCCATGTTAAGTGTAGGGCAAAAATATGTTGCACCCCTTTTCAGCCCCTTAAGAGTTACATTTCTCCACATCGGTTCTTGGTGGGTGTTCAGGTGACAGAAGGAACTCCCTCCCCGAATTTCACACTTCTAGGTCTAGGGGTTGGGGCAGAGCATCCCTCAGTCATGGATTTTTCAATGCAAAGTATAGGGAGGAAAACGCATAGTGCCCCATTTCACCCTCTTCCATTTGGAATTTCCAAAAACTGGTTCTTAGTGACTCCCATTTTCCAGTATGTGAACACAATCCCCCCAAATCATGATTGTCCCTGTGTTTCGGGACATATGGTAACCCTATGTATATAGGATCAGTGGTTCGGTTGTTTGCACTTACCCTTTTTACCTCCCATGACAACGACCGCACATGTATCAAAAATCGAGGGGCAAGTGACGGTTGGACCCACACAAGCTTCCCCAACACCTTGACAGATCTCACAATCCAAGGACACCCCTAAAAGCCAGGTGAAAAAGAAGCCTCAACCAAATTCATTTTAATTTTATTCCCAGACTTAACAAGAGCTGTTATAGAATCAGGATTGGATGATCTATGCAAACAAATACTTAATTTAAATTCTGATTAATTAACATCCAGACTATAATTCTGATTAATTATTGTTCCCATGCTACAGTTCAGCATTAAGTCCTCCAGCCTAGGTGCGGACACAGGTGCACATAAGAATAAAAATCCAAGGGCTTCTGAAGGTCTGTTATAGTCTGTTTAATGTTTAATGTAGTGCATGTGCCTATATAAACTGGAATTCAGTTTTCCAAATATTTATGTTTATTTTCAGTTTATTTTATTATCTCACAGTCTAAAGTGCTAAGGTGCGAATTAAGGTGCTACTATTTTCACCATCAGTTTTTTTGTAACCTTTGGCAAGATATACCATACTGTTCTGGGGAGATCACATCCCTCAATGGCCCTACTAATAGATAAAGCTGCAATCCTAATCTCCAGTTTAATCATACAGTCATAGAATTGGAAGGGACCCAGTGGATCATCTAGTCCAACCCCCGTCTATAGCAGAAAATCCTTGCCTTGCGGGGACCCAGGTCTCGAACCCTGGCCTGCTGGTTAATAAGCACAGTGTCTAAACCACATGTGCCGCTGGTTGCGTATAGTTAGACTTGTCTAAGCCCTGGCATAAATCCTGGACTGACTTGGAGGCAGTGGTTGGCTTCAGGGGTTCTCACAGGTTCTATAGAACCGGTGCCTGGTTCTGAGAACCGGTTACTAATGGGACATAGAACCTGTTTATTTGAATCAAGCCACTGCCTGGGGGTGACATAAAGGTGTTGTAAGGCACTTCTGCACCATTCCCGGTGTGGTGGGGTTAAGCCGGTGCACTGACATACTCCAACCTCCCCACACTACCATGGGAAGATATGCCAGGTGAGTTAGGTCGGCGTGATCCTCACTTATACTCCCACAGAATATACATGACTCATCAATGTGGTTGAAAATCCCTGTGTTAACCTAACCTGAGTAAATGGTTCAACTCACAAGCCTTTATAATAATAAACCTTTATTACGGTCAATAGACCAGCACAAAAGACTGAAAGCATCTTATTTACAAATATATCCTATGAGAGAGGTACACAGTAAAAGTAGAAGCATAGGAATTATAAAAATAAAAAGATCATAATGTATCCTAAAAACCTTAGGTTAAAACCTCAACCAAGACTATACATAAAATAATGGCCTAATGCGCAGGTGGGCAGATGCCGGTTCGGGCCTATTCACCCGAACAGGATCTTCCCACGTGGCGGATGCTGGCGAACCGGAAAGTCCCACAGCTGGCAAAACCGCAGGGACTGGTTCACTAGCGGCCACCGTGTCTCCTGAAGCTCTGCCTCAGGAAACTCAGCGTGCTTGCGTCCAGCTAGACGCATGCGCACTGAGTCTTCTGAAGCTTGGCTTCAGGAGACTCAGCACACGTGCACCAAGCCTGGCGAATGTGCACTAAGTCTCCTGAACCTGAGCTTCAGGAGACACACTGCACATGTGCCAAGCCTGGCGCATGTGTAGTGTGGCAGGTTGGGGCCCCGCCCCGACCCGCCCTCTGACCCCAGCCCCACCCCCTGACCCTGGCCCGCCCCAACTTCCGGCAAACCGGATCTTGGGGTTGGCTGGGCCCACCCCTGGCCTAAAGTTGGCCAACTTTATCTAGTAGAAGGCATCACTTAACCTGAAGCATTCATAGCTGCGATCCTAATTCTCATAGCAGCAGCAAGGAATTTTGCAACAGCATATACCGAAGTTAAATTCCCATCAGCCAAAAGCATATGCAGAAATCGACAGCTAGATAAATAAGCAAAGTACGCAGATCTTTATAAAAAGTGCAGCGTAAAAGAACGTGCTCTGTAGTTTCAATCTCATCCTAACCACAGGGGCAAATCCGCTCATGGTAAGGGATTTTCTTATAGCTCACAAGCCTTTAAAAGTCAGATGGTGTGTTTGTCATCAATGAATTGTACCAAATTTCCTCCCACTATTAAATCATATTTTCATAGGTTCCAGGTGGACTTACCTTTCCTTGCAAGGCATAGTAGCACCCCTGCCCATAACCAACATTTTTCATATCGTGGTGGTGCAAGAACGGTGAGTGATGACTCTCTGCCCACCATCTGAAGAAAGAAAGAAAGAAAGAAAGAAAGAAAGAAAGAAAGAAAGAAAGAAAGAAAGAAAGAAAGAAAGAAAGAAAGACTCTTATTTCCTGAGTTCCTATATTTACTGATCTCACCAGGCCCTATGAGAGAGAGGTGCCTTAGCTGGTGGTCAAAACTGGGTGACCATATGTCCCCTTTCCCCAGGACATGTCCTGGATTGTAGCCCAGTGTCCTGGGAAAAAAATCTCCCTTGTCCTCCTTTTCCTTGTGAGAAACCAGCATGTATCCTTCTTGTAATTCCTAAATTATATGAAATAAATTACATATAGTAGTTTTAAATTTAGTAATAAGCAATATAGAGTTGAAATTAAGCACATGAAAGCAATATATATATGAGTGTTTTTAGCTTTTATATTTTTGTGTCCTACGTTTTTTCTGGGGTGTCCTACATTTTGGAGGGACCTTGTCCTCTTTTTTTGTTATGCCATATGGGCTAAAAAGGCATCCTGTGTGCCAAAAGTAGGGGTTCCAGAAACTTCCCGGGATCTCAGAAAACATTTGCACATATTGTGTGAACCCTACAATCCCGAGCAACTATGGGAGCACGTAAGAGACATTTACGTCAACGTAGTTACAGCACCACCTAATGAAAACCTATAGGAAATTCATATTGCAATCCAGAATAAATTGTTCTTACGTCAGAGCAAGGATTCCCTTTAGTTACTCTGGATTGCGACAGAAGTCTCACATCAACATTTTGTGTCAACCTACGTAGTTTTTATATATCATAGCTTGTAGAAATTATGATTCATTGTAAATTATGATCGATGCCATAATTCTCTCCACAAATTAAGGACAGGACCCTCTGTCCCATTTGCCAGTTTATGAACACAATCCTCAAAAATTGGGATTGTCTGTGTTTTTTGGGACATATGGCAACCCTAATCCAATAACCATATGAAATTATGATCCGATGGCCAAAAATAACTTTTTACTCACCAAAAAAGGCCCTAAAGAAATGTCATACACCCTGATAAATTTCTCTTAGGCTGCAATTCTAAAGACACTTTCCTGGGAGTAAGACCTATTGAACACAATGGGGCCTACTTTTGAGTAGACATGGTTAGATGCCCTGGTCACCCCAGATAGGTTTCTTCACTATACCCACAGCAACCTCATGTGGGCCATTGCCTCTAACCTTAGAAGGTACCTTCTGGTTTCAACAGAGGCTTCTCCTGTGATGGGCTCCCATGAAATGTGCTCCCTGGTTTTAGTTTGGTGGCTTTTTACGCAATCCCTATGAACGATCCATCTGTCTGTGGAGTTGAGGGGGGCAGATAATGGACAGACTGTCATTCGTAAATGGGGAGACCACAACCACAACACATACCCGCACGAATTTCTGGCAACACAGCTTTCCAACAAGCTTCTTCAGATGTTCTGTAACCGACGCTGACCATCCTGACAGAGCACCAGGTGACATTCCATAGCTCTGCCTTCCGCACTCTCAACGGTTAATATTATTCAGAAGAGGAGGAGAATATCCATATGATACATTACTATGGATATTAGCCTTAGAAGGGTAGCATCTCTGCAATTTCCAAACATCCAAGCACATATTTCAAAACCCTGACCCTATACCTAAGGACTATATCTAACACATAGTCCTTCTGTAGATGAAATGCATAGGGCAGCGGTACCCAAACTGTAGGTCAGGACCCCAAAAGATCAGATAACCAACTGCCTCAATTTCCCTGAGGATAGTCAATAATTAGAGACTGTAGATGCTAATTACACTGCAAAGAGCTCAGCTCCTGCAGTTTGCAAGATAGCCGCTAACTGCCCTACAAGGAGTTGGGCTCCTGCAGTTTGCAAGCATTCATAAATATAGGAAGATAAGTTTTTGAGGGTACTTTTTCTGGTTATTTTTACTTATAGACAAACAAACAAACAAATAAATAATTTCTAAATATCCTTTTGGGGACAATCCTAATCAGTTTAGTCTGACCTAACTCACCTGGTATATCTTCCCTGGGTGGTGTGGGGATGTCAACATATGCATGTGCACTGGGTGCACAGCGGATGGGTGCGTAACTGTGCACTGGGTGCACAGCGGGTGGGTGCACAGGAGTGGGGCAGAAGTGACTTATGGCACTTTTGTGGAACCCCCAGGTCAGCACAGGACTATTTCAGGGGCTTATTCCAGCCTAAACGGAAGTTAGGATTGCATCCTAAGGCTGCAATCCTAACCACACTTTCCTGGGAGTAAGTTCTATCAAACACAATGCGACAAAGGGTGAAATCTGGAGTAACTATGGGAGTCCTTGCTCTGGAGTAAGAACAAGTTACTCTGGATTGCACTATGAATTTCCCATAGGTTTTCATTAGGTGGTGCAGTAACTACTGGGGTACATAATGTCTCTTATGTGCTCCCGTAGTTACTCTGGATTTTGCCCTTACTTCTGAGTAAATATGCTTGGGATTGCACTGTATAGATGCATTCCTGAGCATGTCTACTCAGAAGTAAGTCTCATGCCCATTTCAGCATTTCCCCTACTCTGGAATAGTGATTTATTTTTAAAAAATACAATTGGCACTTCAAAAAATAAGAAGTGATGGGCTTATAGCTGAGTTGGGGACAGCACCCTGTTGTCACCTTTCTCATGACCGAAACCATCTGTAAATAGAGGACAAACATTAACCACTCTAGGCTGGGTTGGTTATGGACAACAATGATTCAGGGCCTCTGAATTCATTTTATTGCCTTGTGCAGGAGAAGGAATGGTAAAATATTAAATAAAAAACCTGAAATTTTTTTTCGTATTTTTTTCCCAGTTCCTCTTTCCTGGTTGATGATTGCATTACTTCACCTTATGGCTCATCACTTTTCAAAGAACTGATACTTTTTATGTTTAGTTTTTTGGCCATAACTTTTGATAGGAAGGAAATATTTCAAAACTTATTTTTGCATTGGATTCTGCTCTTCAATACGAATCCAACGACATATGGCATGATGGGGTCCTGCACACCATTGCAAAGTTCCAAAATGAAGACAAAATGAGGACAATGAAGCCCTTTTGGAGGACACCAGGACAGGACACTAAAAAAGAGGGCAAATCCAGAAATTTCCGGTCATATACCCACCCTGGAATACCTGCGTGTCCACTGTGACTGAAATGAAAGGAGGTAAGTAAGAGGAATCAATCAATCAATCAAATCAGCTATATTTATATATTGCTTTTCAACAAAAAAAATCTCAAAAGTGGTTTACAGAGAAAATTAAATCAACTCCAGGTTTTTGCCCTCCACCAAATAATTTTTATTCTGTTAATTTTGCTTTTAAATCAATTTTTATTTTATGTTTTTATTTAGTTACTGTAAGGCGTCTTGGGCATCTATTTTTTATAGAGGAAAAGCAGGATGTAAATCTAACAAACAAACAAACAAATAAATAAAGGCTCCCTGTCCCAAAAAGGACTCATACCCCCAAATTCAGAGTAACTACGGGAGCATGTAAGTCTTTACATGCTCCCGTAGTTACTGCACCACCTAGTGAAAACCTATGGGAAATTCATGTTGGAATCTAGAGTAAGTTATTACTCCGGAGCAAGGATATCCCATAGTTACTCTGGATTTTGCCCATAGCCTAAAAAGACACAAATTTATTTATTTTATTTCTTTAATTTATATCCTGCCTTTCCTCACCTGCAAGGAGGAGCTCAAGGCAGCTAACATCAGTCAGAAAAATAAAACACAATTAAAATAGAATTAGAAATAAATTATAATTAAAATATAATTAAAATACAATAATTAAAATACAATTTTAATTAAAATATAATTAGATTAAAAACGGAGAACAATTAAAACAGACTAAAAACATTTGTTAAAAACAATAAAATGAAACAATAAAACTGCCCCCCAACCTATGCCCCATTTAAAACGCTTTTTTAAAATAAAAGGTTTTAAGGCTCCACCTGAAGCTCTGTATGGAGGGAGCTTTCCTCAGTTCTAAAGGGATGGAGTTCCAAAGCTGGGGTGCCACCACCGAGAAGGCCCTATCTCTGGCCGCCACACCTCTCACGTCTCTTAGTGGCGGCACAGTCAGTAGGGCCCCCTAAGAGGACCTTAGGTGACGGGTCAGATTGTACGAAGAAGGAGGTCCCTCAGATACCCTGGACCCAAGGCATTTATAGCTTTAAAAGTCAGGACCAGCACTTTCAATTCAGCCCGGAAACGAATGGGCAGCCAGTGTAGTCGCTGAAGCAGTGGCCGGACAGAGTCGAACCGATGAGCCCCAGCAACCACACGGGCCGCCGCATTCTGGACTAGTTGAAGCTTCCAGACCGTCTTCAGAGGCAGCCCCACCTAGAGTGCATTACAATAATCTAGTCTCAATGTCACTAGGGCTTGGGTCACCGTGGCCAGATCCAAGTGACTCAGGTATGGTTGCAGCTGGCGGATCAGCCAAAGCTGAGCAAAGGCTCCCCTGGCCACAGCTGCCACCTGCAACTGCAGGAGCAGCTGCGAATCCAGGAGAACCCCCAACCTGCGGACCTGCTCCTTCAGAGGGAGTGCAACCCCATCCAGAACAGGATGATATTCCAATACGTGAGTCAAGGACTTCAGGACCAGGAGAACCTCTGTCTTATCAGGATTTATTCTCAACTTGTTCACCCTCATCCAGTCCCCCATTGCCTCCAGACAACGATTCAGGACTTCAACTGCCTCCTCGGACTCAGGAGGAAAGGGGAGATCATTATCAAAAGGGGTGTCATTATCTTACTGATGAACACCAGCAGAAGCCATTGGAGAAGACACTGCTGGGGTTTGGAAGGCCATTTCCTCTTCCCCTGCTGGATAAAAAAAATCCCTTGAATAATCCCAGTTAGCAGGATCTAACTTGAGCCAGGATTTTGTCATGGATCTGGAGTTGGACTTTGTCCTGAAGATTCAGGTTGAAATTTCTACTCAGAAGAAGCTTCCGGGGTGACCTTGGGCGAGTCACTCACTCTCGCCTTGACCCAATTTCTTGGTTGTTGTGAAGACAAAAAATAAGGAAGTGAACCATATACACCACTGTGAGCTTCTTGGAGGAAGTGTGATTTATCCGGAGCATTGTTACAGTTCTGGTCTCCACATTTCCAAAAAATGCAGAGCAGAACCAGAAAAGCTGGAGAAGAGAGTGGCTAAAATTTAATGACTGAGGAGGGAACAAGATGGAGACGCATCAAGTTATGCAGGAGATGGACAGAGTAGGTAGAGGGTTTCCCTCTGATACAGTCCCAAAAGACAAAAGAGTAAAATTGAGGTTAGAAGTGCAAGAAAATATTTCTTTACCCAACATGTAATTAATCTGTGGAACTCCTTGCCACAGGGACAGGCAATGGCACTGGCCTAAATTCTTTTCAAAGAGGATTGGACAAATTGATGGCGAAAAAGTTCATTGTAGGTTACAAGGCATAGGGTTAGGTGCAACCTCCTAGTTCTAAAAGTAGTTCTGTAGCTGACTTAGAGCACAATCCTAACCATGTCTACTCAGAAGTAATCCTCATTGTGTTCAATGGGTCTTACTCCCAAGAAAGTGTGTTTAGGATTGCATCTGTACAGCCCATTACTTATCAATGCAATGAACATAAAAAGAGCCTCTGCTGGATCAGGCCAAATGCCCATCTAGTCCACATCCTATATCATGCAGTGGCCCACCAGATGCCTTGGGGAGCATATGATCCAAGTGTCCCCCTGCATCCGGCATTCTGAGGTTAGCTTGTATCTACACGCATCCCTCATGGCTTGTAACCACATCTACACGCTACATGATGCACCCACATATACACACACGTCTAGATGCACCCACATCTACACGCACAACTACACACAACTCTCATGGCTTTTAACCACATCTACATGCTACATGATGCACCCACATATACACACACGTCTAGATGCACCCACATCTACACGCACACCTACATGCAACTCTCATGGCTTTTAACCACATCTACATGCTACATGATGCACCCACATATACACACACGTCTAGATGCACCCACATCTACATGCACACCTACATGCAACTCTCATGGCTTTTAACCACATCTACACGCTACATGATGCACCTGCATCTACACGCACATCGAGATGCACCCACAACTACACACACATCTACATTCATCCCTCATGGCTTGTAATCACATCTACCCGCTACATGATGCACCCATATCTACATGCACATCTAGATGCACCCACATCAACATGCACATTTACGTGCATCCCTCATGGCTTGTAACCACATCTACACTCTACATGATGCACCCACAACTGCACGCATATTTAGATGCACCCACATCTATATGGACATCTACACGCATCCCTCATGTAACCTTTAACCATGGTCCTCCATTCTATATAGTAAACCTGGGTATGGATGGCAAGCAGGATTGTGGCTGGGTAGGAAGGGACCTGGAAGTGGGCCCAGGACCTGGAATTCACTTCCATACATGAAAAAGTGAAGCATGGATTTGGAGAACTCGGACACACCTCACTGGCCTCTGAGTGGTGAGAGTTGGCATGCAGCCTGGAGCTGGCATATCACTCACACCTTAAATGTTCCATAAACAGGAACAGGAACAGGAGAGACCCAGAGAGCTTTGAAGGCTGGAAGCATCGTTTGGATGAGTCCGTCTCGTGACTTTGGAGAGGAGCCACAGAGCTGGCAGCAACAACCACGTCCTTGAGGAAGCAGGATGCAAGAAGCCACTTCCTTGTCCATATCACAAGCCTGTCCCGGATCTGTTTCAACACTTTTTATCCTCTGTAAAAGTACACAAGTTGCAACAGTCAAAATGTATATTTCCTAAGGTGTCAACTATGAAAGTTTTTGTACATTGTTTCTAATTTTTTCTCATTCCTGTATATAAGTATCTCTTGCTTTCCGACAGTTCATTTTCTGCCAATCCATTCTTTCAGCACCTTTCAGTTATACCCTGAACTCATCCATTCAATGCATGTTCCACTCTTTCAACCTAAAGGCCAAAATTGCCCTTTCCCATGTCATAGTTCCTGACCTAGGGCGCAATCCAGAGTAACTATGGGAAGTCCTTGCTCTGACGTAAGAACAATTTACTCTGGATTGCAATATGAATTTCCCAGAGGTTTTCACTTGGTGGTGCCATAACTACATTGACATAAATGTCTCTTATCCCACAATCCACAGCAACTATGGGAGCACATAAGAGACATTATGTGCACCTGTAGTTACTGTACTATCTAGTAAAACCTATGGGAAATTCATATTGCAATCCAGAATAAATTGTTCTTACACTGGAACAAGGACTCCCCGTAGGTACTCTGGGTTGCACCCATCCATGCTCTTGTAGTTATTCTGGATTGTAGGGTTAATCCCATTCCTAAAGGAGTTAATGAGAATCCATTGCAGAAATCTTTCAACCTCTCTCTGGTGTTCTAAAGGCCAAAATTGCCCTTCCCCATCTTATAGTTCCTGACTTAGGGCGCAATCCAGAGTAACTAAGGGGAGTCCTTGTTCCAGTGTAAGAACAATTTGCTCTGGATTGCAATATGAATTTCCCATAGGTTTTCACTAGGTGGTGCTGTAACTACGTCAACGTAAATGTCTCTTACATGCTTCTGTAGTTACTGCACTGTCTAGTGAAAACCTATGGGAAATTCATATTGCAATCCAGAGCAAATTGTTCTTACACTGGAACAAGGACTCCCATTAGTTACTCTGGATTGCACCCATCCATGCTTTGTAGTTACTCTGGATTGTAGGGTTAATCCCATTCCTAAAGGAGTTAATGAGAGTCCACTGCAGAAATCTTTGTGTGGCAGCAGGAATTTGCAAGATAAAAGGGGCATTTCCAATTTGCTTGCTAAATAAGCAGCGTAAATAACATTTATACATTAAAAAACATTGGGTTCTACTTTCCAAAAAGTGTTCACTTTTGAGCAGTGCTCCAGTCCTAAGCTGGGCTATCCAATAAGCAGGAGATGCCTGTACTTGCAACTATCAGGTTTTGCATCTGGTGGATGTTCCAATGTAAGTGAACGAACATTGACATTCCTTGGGGAGGCCTCTGTGACTCCCCCAATTGCAAAATGGAATATATGCCCTCCTGATATAGTTGGTTAGGATTGTGCTTTCAATGGAGAGGCAACAGTAGTGAGAAGAAACTAGGAAAATTAAAATTACACCTTTAAGTTACAAAATCATAGACATAGGGCACAATCCAGAGTAACTATGGGGAGTCCTTGCTCCGGTGTAAGAACAATTTACTCTGGGTGGCAATATAAATTTTCCATAGGTTTTCACTAGGTGGTGCAGTAACTACAGGTGCACATAATGTCTCTTACGTACTCCCATAGTTACTCTGGATTGTAGGGATAAAGCTGCACATGTCTCTGGTATGAGGATGCCCTGTGAAATCTGGGATTTCCTTATTTCACAAATCTCTTACCTAACAGATTGCTTTGAGGAAGCAATAGCTCTTGCACATTCAGTGACACAAATTATTTGCAAGAGCTATTGCTTCCTCAAAGCAATCTGTTCTAAACAAAATGTTAAACAAAATGTTCTAAATCAGCGTTTCTCAAAGAGGGGGTCGGGACCCCTTTGGGGGTCGCCTAGAGCTTTCCTGGGGGTTGCCTAGGGGGCCCGGGGGCCCGGTCAGGCTTGCCAGACCTCCGGCTGTAGCTGCGCATGCACTGGGGCTGACTGACAGCCTCAGGGCCCAATCCTATGCATGACTACTCTGAAATAAATCCCATTATAGTCAGGGGAGCCTTTACTCCCATGTAAATGTGGATAGGATTGCAGCCTCAGGGCCCAATCCTATGCATGCCTACTCTGAAATAAATCCCATTGTGTTCAATGTGTGCACAGAACACACATTTCATTTGTAACAATGAAAATACATCCTGCATATCGGATATTTACATTACGATTCATAACAGTAGCAAAATTACAGTTATAAAGTAGCAACAAAAATAATTTTATGGTTGGGGGTCCCCACAACATGAGGAATTTATAAAGGGGTCACGGCATTAGGAAGATTGAGAACCACTGACCTAGAGCTTTCCTGGGGGTCGCCTGGTGCAGTGGGCCAGGTCAGGCTTGCCAGACCTCCGGCTGTAGCTGCGCATGCACTGGGGCTGACTGACAGCCTCAGGGCCCAATCCTATGCATGCCTACTCTGAAATAAATCCCTTTATAGTCAGGGGAGCCTTTACTCCCATGTAAATGTGGATAGGATTGCAGCCTTAGGGCCCAATCCCATACATGCCTACTCTGAAAAAAATCCCATTGTGTTCAGTGTGTGCATAGAACACACATTTCATTTGTAACCATGAAAATACATCCTGCATATTGGATATTAACATTACGATTCATAACAGTAGCAAAATTACAGTTATAAAGTAGCAACGAAAATAATTTTATGGTTGGGGGTCCCCACAACATGAGGAACTTATAAAGGGGTCACGGTGTTTGGAAGATTGAGAACCACTGTAAAACCATTCAGTGCTTTTAACCATTTAAATTAAATATTGTTTTAGGGTCTCAGGCTGCAGTCTTATACACACTTTCCTAGGAGTAAGCCTCATTCACTACAATGGGACTTGCAGACAGGCATAGGATTGAGCTCTTAGGTTTTTTTTTAAAAGAAACGAAAGCACCTCATTTTCTACCACTGGTGCATTTTCACACCAATGACAAAAGTAATGATTTTCTTGTCATCCCTCCCTGGAGTGTCACCCAGTGTCACTCCTGCACCCTCTAGAGATCCCCCCGTTGCAGCAGTAATGCCTCCATCCACCTGAGGTTGAATACCTCTACTTTAGTGTGTGGATTAGGAGCATTGTTTTCATTTTGATGTGGCTCAGTAATGTCATAACCTAGACAAATCTGACTGGCTACATAGTGTCATCATTAAGCCAACTTAGAGTTTGGCTGCAATCCTAAAGACACTTTCCTGGGAGTAAGACCCACTGAACACAATGGAGCTTACTTTTGAGTAGATATGGTTAGGATTGTGCTCTTTGGGTAATAAAAATATTATCTGGAAATAACTGGGAAAGACTGGGAAAATAACTGGGATTATAAGGGAAAGAAATGTCCTGCAAAACAAAGGAGAGGAGCATGGATGCTGCTAAAACTATGGCCAGCTGGTGATGCAATGACACATCGAGAGGGCTTTTCAGAAACTGTTTGCCTCTATTTGGGCCACAAGCTTTAAATCTGCAACATTTACTTTGGCCATAATACTAGTCACTTGATTTGATGGGAAGCAAGTACCACTGAGCATCTTATAGTGTTACCCTGTAGTAATTGTGCACTTTCTTTGAGTCAACATGCATATATTTGAGTGGCCAACCAAACACTTTCTCTGATAGACAAGTGAATCAACAATTAAGGGAATGCACACAGTGGTGGAAAACAAGGGGTTAAAGGTTTTGAAACATTTTGCAATAGGTGTGGTGAAGTGGCGCTGAAGAAATGCAATCTCAAATGCCTATATAAGAGGAAGGGGGAAGAAGCAAATTGGAGATCTGGGGACAGAACTGGGATCAGATTGCCTTTTATTGCTGTCACCATCACAATATTATCCAAGGTTTCTTGGTAAACCCACTATTGTACTTGGTAAGTTTCTGTTATGTTTATTGCTTGCGCTAGGGTTGAAAGACACCTCGCCGTATAGATGCTGCTATAGCTTACAGAACCAGAATCTACTTTGAATTGAACCTAGGAGTTTGGCGCATCAACCTCACTTGAGTCACTCCAAAAATTTCATGGTCTCTCCAAAGCCAGGAAGACAGGTCTTAACTTCTTAAATATCTTTTTCCAGTTGGATGTTCCTTGCTTTTAGCAGCTTATATCACTTTTACAATTTCCTTATTGCAGGTAACATTTGGGTTCAGCTCTAGAGACCTCTAGGTTGCCACCATGCAGATCCTCCTTGGATTCTTCATCTGCTTGGCACTCCTCAGTACAGGTAAGGAGAAACCTTCAGAATCTGGACACATTGAGGTCACTGATTAAAAAATGGAAACCTAGAGCCTGGAGTAATTTGTAGGTTCTGGGCTGATCTGTTGGGAGTCTGGGCTTGACTTGATCTCCCATTGCATCCAAGACCAAACTGGACACAGGAGAAAGAAGATGAACACCAAAAGGAAAGAAGAATGATGCACATTTTGTCTGAAGTGGTCCATCCTCATGCTTCAGACCATTCTTTGAGCAACAGGATGGAGCAAACTGGGCATCCACAGAGTCATAGAATCATAAAGTTGGAAGGGACCCAGTGGATCATCTAGTCCAACCCCCTGCCACTGACCCCGTTCCTTGACCCCAAAGAGGTTCTCTTGTCCCTGAATGCACAAAGAGGGCTACAGCAGTGCATCTGCTGTTCCTGCCCAGATGCCCACACATACGGCAGTTGTCCACCAAGGACAGTGGAGATCTCAAGAAAAATTCTGCCACATGTTCTGCCATTCTGCCAGGTGCCACCTGGCCACCCATAGGAGAATCTCCTTGCCCCCAGAAAACAGTGTGGCACACCTTGTTCTTTTTCCAGGTTCTGCTTTGGAGTGTGTGGTTTGCAATGCTATTGGCACCGAATGTACTGGGAGTCTGCAGACCTGCAAAGCCGGCAATGATACTTGCATCATCGTTTTGTCTGTAAACACGTTGGGTGAGTATGAGGAACCACAAGCAAGTCTATGCTTGTGGATGGCATATCTAGTCCTATCCTAGACATATCTAATCCTAGGACAAGGAACAAGGACAAGGACTAGACATATCTAGTCTAGGACAAGGAAAAGACAGGCTGTCAGCCAAGGTCGACCCATCCAGAGGGCAGTTGAACTGATAGCCTTAGGTGCAGTTATGCCAGATCCAAGACCCAGATCCAAGGAACAGCATCTGGTGCTCCTATCTACTCCAATCTGGGGGTGGCTCAGATCCAAATTGACCTGTTGGGGGCCCTTATCTAAAGTGAGAGGAAACTTCCCCCTTGCCGTGTAGCAGGATGGCAGCAATGCCAATGAACCATTGAAACAAACCTTACTTACAGTGCAATTCCACAGAGTGGCCAATTGAAAACCCTCAAATAACTTAATAGGAGGTGAATGTATTATTATTATCAACCGTTAATACATAGCAAACAATTTCATCATTATTATTTTTTTCAATGTAGGAATGGGCTATGGCAGCATCATATAATCAGTTTTCTCATTTACTCCTTTGCAGTTGGATCCCCAATTTATACCATCAGTAAGGACTGTGGATCTTCTACTGTCTGTAAATCCGCACCAAAATATATGAACTTAGGACAAGGAAAAGAAATACGCTCTTCCACCACCTGCTGTGTGGGAAATGCCTGCAGAAATGTAAATCCTCAATGTAAGTCATCAGTGTAAACATTGACCATAATGGCCTAGCATAATTACACCATAGTTTTGAGACCCAAGATGGAGTGAGCACCAATTACTTGCCCAGTCCTAGGATTGGACCACCTGTCTCCTCCTTTGTTCCCCCTACAAGACCAAAGGCCCTATTTATGTATTCCTTATTTTATTTTTCCACATTGTATACCAACAGTCCTATAAGGGGTTCAGGGCAGTGTATATGGAAACAGAGAGAGAGACTGACCCAAGGTCAGCTAGGAAGCTTCATGGCTGAGCTATGATTTGAACCTGGTTCTTTGAGGTCAACTCCTGATTTATTTTCTGATTGGTCTCAGTGCCTCCATCCATTACTGAACCCAATGGGAAGCGGTGCCCGGCCTGCTACACCTACTCATCCAACAGCAAATGCAATGATAGGGAGAAAGTGGATTGTGTCGGACCTGAGGACAAGTGTTTGGACATGCAGCTGACAGTCGCCCACGGTAATTGAAGTTTCCATAGTCTGTGGTCCTGTGCCTTGTAGCTTTCATGCCTTCCCTGTTTGTGGGGAAATCAATTTCAGGGTTAAGGGAGAGGGGATGATACTACATAAATTTAGGTTAGCACAAAGGCAAAATTTTGCCAGTGGCAAGGACTGAAGTTTTACCCATATCGGAACAGTTAGAAGATAACCCAGGAGGTCATCTAGTCCAACCCCCTGCTTATAGCAGGAGAGATCATTTGCACTAATATAGATAGATAGATAGATAGATAGATAGATAGATAGATAGATAGATAGATAGATAGATAGATAGATAGATAGATATAGTTTCCACACCCTCCATGGGTGGTGTATGTATGTTATCCTCAATCTCGGGTCCTCTACCATGGACCTGGCAATCCTCCCAGGCCTGGCAATTTGAGGGTTCTTTGCAGTATCTTAGCTGTTCCTAGCAATGCGCTTTTTCTGGATATATATATATATATCCAGAAAAAAAATATATATATATTTTTTTCAAAAATGGCTGCCCTAGAGTGCGCTCAAGAAGGAGCACAGGAGAGGGCGACGGGGGGGGGGGCACCAGAGGAGTGTCAGTAGAACCCCCAGTGCCCTGTCACCCATGGCAGATCATATCCCGTGCTATACTCTCATTACGCCTCTGGGTTAGCATTCTTTTTTCCTTCCAAAGGTCCATTTGTGCACCACTTAATGATGGGGATACATTCTCCACTCTCCGTTGTTATGCAGTTAGGTTGTTACATGAATATTCAGCCCAATCTAGTGTCATTTGCCATGGTCAGGGGGTGTTGCCCCTACCTGTAGCAATGGCAGCGGGTACTGATTAGGTCTCAAAC
Organism: Cryptoblepharus egeriae; assembly: GCA_030015325.1. NCBI lineage: Eukaryota > Metazoa > Chordata > Lepidosauria > Squamata > Scincidae > Cryptoblepharus > Cryptoblepharus egeriae. The sequence goes on from JAREYC010000014.1 coordinate 4,210,337, forward strand.
AGAATGTGAGTTCTAGCAAACTGTATTGTAAGGGATATGCATAAGCCAAAGTCAAGAAACAGTCCGTGATCATACATACAAGTCCAATATTCAGCGTCAAGTTTGTTCCAATATTAAGTCAAGTCTGTATATATCCATCAACATTTCCACCTTAGCTCCTACTTCAACCCACAGTAGAGCATGGAGCTGCACCCACATATATGGGGGGAAAGAACTGCCCTTCCCAGTTTCAGGTGCTTCTGTTTAGTGCTGATCACTGGCCTACAGGCTGAAGTTCATATTACCACTCGCAGGTGTAGGCAATTAATCCCCTAGAATGTTACTTTGGCAAGTTTGAGATGGAAATCTAATTCCTCAGGTCTCTCTGAGCCTGGCACCTTTGATGCATAAACTCTGCATCGTCTGGGAAGCCTGATTGCCTCATTGAGGTTGCAATCCTAACTCCCAGTTAGGCTGGCATAGTTCCCAGCACAAATCTCATGCTGGTCTGAGGGCCTTTACACTGCTAGGCTGATCCACTATAGCAGTGGTCTGGGAACAGGGGTAAATTACCCCAAATAGGGTAAAAATGAAATTCCTGGGGGTAATGGACAGTTGCGCTGGTGCGCACCCTCTTCCCCTTCCAAAAGCTCCGATGGAGAGCGCTACCACTTCCGCCACGGAAAAGCACTAGCACTCTCCGTTGGTGCTTTCGGAATGGGAAGAGTGCACACACATGTGCATAGTAATGTTTTTTTTTTAATGGTTGCTCTGGCCGGCCAGACTTAGCCACACTGAGCCGCAGCAGCCTGAAACTGCCCCCTAGTATCCCCAAACACTCTCCCCAGCCGAGGTAAGTAAGCCACTTACTTTATGTTTACTCAGAAGTAAATAACTTACTTTATATTTACTCCAGATTTTAAAAATGTAAGACGTCCTACATTTTGTCCTACATTTTTTAAAGTCTGGATTTTCAATTGACTTTTGGGTGACCATTTCCTTCCTTTCAAATCAAGGGGGTAACAGTGGGGTATCTAAATATATTTTGGGGTAAAAGGTAAAAAAGTTCCCTGACCCCTGCACTATAGGAATTATGACATTGTACATACAGATGGTTTTACATATATTCAATGTACGATGTACATAATTGTATATAATGTACAATGATGTACATTACTGTATATGATATACAGTGATGTATATAGTGTAAAATTGTGACACTGTACATATGGCATTTTTGGAAAGATGATTGGAGATGTTCTGGAAACTTAACTAATCTGGTGGGTGGTTATGTACTCCTGGAATCCACCGCTGTTGTTGACTTGCCATATTGTCTTCTATCCCCAGGAAGTGTTGTTATCAACTCTTTTCAGAAAGGCTGCGTCACCCAGTCAAGTTGTGATGATTTAAAAAAAGGTGTGACCGAAACGCAACAAATTCGTGTTCTTGTCAACAAGGTTGAATGCACAGCAGCTCCCACTGCTTCGTCCTGAGCATTGATCCCAACTAAGACATGCTTTCAGCCTGCGTTTATGGTTCAAGTCTCAGCATGATAACTTCCTCCAGGGGAATCACTAGGGTTAGGGTTTGGGGGAAAGAAATCATGTTATTAACCCCATGGACATCTTTCCATAACAAAACATGCAAAATCCTTAGTATTTTTTGTGTACAAAACTACTTGTAAGTCCAGAGGCTTCAGTAGGATTTGGATCACCCTGTGCAAGAGACCAGCACATCACTCCTACATAGGATTGCCATAATTCTCTTCCACAAAATCAGGACAGGACCCTCGGTCCCATTTGCCAGTATCTGAACACAATCCCCACATATCATGATTGTCCCTGTTTTTCAGGGCATATGGCAACTGTACCCCTCAGTTAGTGTCGCCCACTGCAGAACCCCTCTACTACCTCCCTAATTCCTGTATAAAGGCTTGAATCATGTTTTTAAAAATGATGTTATAAATTACTGTATTCTGTGCTTCTAATTATTGATATTAAACTTTAAACAAATTGCTATTTTTAAACCATTTTTTATAACCCCTGATACATTTTTGCAGCACCACCATTAACAAATGTAGGAATTTTGGTGTCACCATTCCTGGGGTGTCACCCCACATCCTCTAGTGGTATCCCTCTCTCCCTCCACTTAGCTGTGACCTTTGCTGAAGCTGTTCTGCCTCCCAGAAGGAGCTGATGTCTTTGAAGAGTGAAACCAATAAAAGCTAGCTCAGAAGCACACAGATTGAATAAGAGCAAAATCTATGGGGAGTCCTTGCTCTGGTGTAAGAACAATTTACTCTGGATACCAATATGAATTTCCCATAGGTTTTCACTAGGTGATGCCATAACTACGGGTGCACATACATGCTCCCGTATGGTGCACTTACGGGTGCACTTACATGCTCCCGTAGTTACTCTGGATTTGGGGGTAAGTGGTTCTTTGTGCCATCAGCTGACTTTTCTTAACCATTTTAAAGTAGACAGTGTCTGGGGTCACCAATTCGTCCTATTTGTCCATATTTTCCTAACAGTGGATGACCATATGACCGGAAAAACCTGGATTTGTCCAGATTTTTAGCCTCCTGTCTGGGTGTCCCACATTTTGGCTTCATTTTTGAACTTCACCATGGTGCACAGTATCCCATCATGTCACATGTCTTTGGATTCGTATTGAAGAGCAGAATCCAATCAGTGGTGGGATTCAAATAAATTAACAACAGTTATGGCCTATCAAAAGTTATGGCCAAAAAACCGAAAAGCAAAAAAATACATAAATAAAAAGTATATTTTTGGCCATTTTTAAAGTGGGTAGGAATACTGGCTTTGGGATTCAGGAATTTTGGGTTTGCATCTGGTCACTCTGACTAACACAAATGGAGAGAGGGAAAAGATTGATCTCAGATTATTTTTTAGGGTGCTGGTCAGTTATGGGCCCACCAAGCCCCAAGATCTGGTTTGCCGGAAGTTGGGGGGGTGGGCCCAGGGTCAGGAGGTGGGGCTGGGTCAGGGGGCGGGGTGAGGGGTGGGCCCTCACTGCGCATGCACCAGGCTTGACGCAGCTGCCCCAAGGAGCTGCTCAGTGCACCTGCGTTGAGCTGCCCCGAGGAGCGGCTCAGTGTGCCTGCGTCGAGCTGGACGCAGGCGCGTCTCCTGAAGCGCGGCTTTGGGCGACACAGTGCGCTAGCGTCCAGCGGTTGCCACGTGGGAAGATCCGGTTTGGGCGAGTAGGCCCGAACCGGCATCTGCCCACCAGTGGTGCTGGTTGTCTGCAAACTGTGATCTGTAATCTCCCATTCATACCTTAAGGGTCAGTAGTACACACTTTAGACCTCTCCAGGTTCTGTGTTCAAAAACCTTTCATTTCTTTAGATGTGTCAAATCTGGTAGCCTCTACAGTGCCTCTCCTGAAAGGATTTCCAGTTATCAGATGCAAGTATGCTTGCATCAAAGATGAAATATTTCTCATGTGTTTCAGTGACTGAGGACACAATCCTAACCAACTTAGGTTGGCCTAACTCATCGACAGGGTGACCAGATGCCCAAACCACAAAAGGAGGATAAGGTTTTGGATTCCTCTCAGCTTGGCCTTTCTGACAAACAATAGCACATTTGCCTACTCACAAGTAAAGCCAAGATATTGGGCACTTTCACTTTCCCATAGAGCTCAATGAATATTTCTTAATTTTGGGGGGTTTTTTGCCCATAACTTTTGATAGGAAGGAGATATTTCAAAACTGATTTTTGCATTGGATTCTGCTCCTCAATATGAATCCAATGACATATGACATGATGGGGTATTGCACACCCTTGCAAAGTTCCAAAATGAAGCCAAAATGGACAGCAATGATCCCTTTTGGAGGACACCCAGACAGGAGGTTAAGAAAGAGGACAAATCCCGAAATTTCTGGTCATATGGTCACCCTGCTCATTGGGCATATCTTCCTGTGGTTGCACGGGGTGGACGGCTTAACCACTGGACTCCAGAGTATGGCAGAAGTGCCTTATGGCATTTTTCTGACACTCCCAGGCTAACTGCAATCCTATCCATGTCTACTCAGAAGCAAGCCCTGTTGTGCTCAATGGGTCTTACTCTCAAGAAAATGTGTTTAGGTCTGTAGCCTTGATCCTTTTTTGGTATTCATGAATGATTTCTTCCTAGCCCCCAAATGACCTACCAGGTACATTACACAGGTAGGTAGCAGGTGGCAAAGACATGAAAAATGGACAGCCCATAGTCGTGCAAGCTTCCGAAGTTTGTGCAGTCCATCCCACAACACCCCAATGTCCATGCATTGCACCACACACTTGTAGATCATTGGTCAAGTGGTTATCAAGAGGTTGTTTAATGCTTCTTTTAGGCTCCGACCCTTCTCCATTGGATCATATCGTATTCACTTGAGACGAATGCACCATCAAATCTAATGCGCACCTTATGCTATAATCAAAACACCATATTAACTCAAATATAATAAACCATTGAATCTAATGCACATTCTGATTTTGGAGTCTAAATTCTGCTGGAAAAGGTGAGCATTAGGATTTGAAGAAATACAGTAATTTTATACAGTCATGCAATCATAATTTTTATGAATCAAGACATATAAAACTAAAATTGCAATCCTAAAGACACTTTCCTGGAAGTAAGACTCATTGAACACAATGGGACTTACTTTTGAGTAGACATTGTTAGGATTGTGCTCTAAGGCTTACACAAAATTATTATTATTTATTTCTTTAATTTATATCCCACCTTTCCTTACCTGCAAGAGGGAGCTCAAGGCTGCTAACATCAATCAGAAAAATAAAACACCATTAAAATACATCATAAATACTGATTAAAATCTGATTAAAACACAGATTAAAATCTGAGTACTGGCCTTCACACATTCATGCCACAATTTCTGAGAATGCAGGAAATTTCCAGAACTTCTCCTTTGGCTTCCAGGACCCTTTTCACCCCCATGCCCAGGTACAATATACCCTCTGCACCAGGTGACCAGATGCCTGAACCTAAAAAGGGGGACAAGTTCTTGTATTCTTCTCAGCCTGGCCTTTCTGGCAGACAATGGCACATTTGCCTACTCATGAGTAAAGCCGCAATATTGGGCACTTTCACTTTCCCATATAACTCAATGCATATTGAGTTTAGTTGCATTTTTTGCATTTTTTTAGTTCTTTGGCCATAACTTTTGAAAGGAAGGAGATATTTCAAAAACAATTTTTGCATTGAGTTCTGCCCTTCAATACAAATCCAACGTCATATGACTTGATGGGGTCCTGCACACCATTGCAGAGTTCCAAAATGAAGCCAAAATGGAGGACAATGAAGCCCTTTTGGAGGACACCCGGACAGAAGGCTAAAAGAGAGGACAAATCCGGAAAAATCCAGTCATTAGGTCACCCTGTTTGCACCTTCCTCTCATATCCCCAGAGACATCAGTAAACATAAGTTCCCAGGAAATTTTGGGGACTCCTCCACTGGCCTTCAGGATTGCTTTTTTGACCCTGTGGCTTGGTACAATTTATTCCCTTCAACGCAGGGTCAATGCCTAGATAATATATGCACAGTATACAAGTGGATCTGATGCACACTTGCCCTACAATCCAGAGTAACTACGGGAGCATATAAGAGATATTTACATCAGTGTAGTTACGGCACCACCTAGTGAAAACCTATGGGAAATTCATATTGCAATCCGGAATAAATTGTTTTTACGTCGGAGCAAGGTGTCCCCATAGTTAATCTGGATTGTGCTATTGGTTGTACACAGTTTACACAACAGTGTGCATGATGTGTACACTCTATAGTTTGAGAAGTCCAGTTACCTGCATTGACATTCAGAATGGATATATATAGAATCATAGAATCCTAGAGTTGGAAGGGACCTAGTAGGTCATCTAGTCCAACCCCCTGCCTGCAGCAGAAAATCCTCCTAGAGCATCCCCGACAGGTGCTCGTCAAGCCTCTGCTTGAAGATCCCCAGTGAGGGAGAGTCCACCACCTCCCTTGGCAATCTGTTCCACTGTATCGTGTATCATGTATGTGTATCGTGCTTATATGACACATGACATGTGTACACCCTTTCAATCTTGCCACATGAATGACATTGCCCAGAGATCAACGAATGACGCAGAGGCATTTACTTCAGTATAGAAGCTTGTTGCTCTCCTAATGTTCTCCCTTTATAACCAACTTCCTCCTCTGAATTTTCACAAGATGATAAGAAACCACAAGGGTGTTTGCCCTCTTTGCCACTGGTGTTTGCCCTTGTAGGTGCCAAGCACTCAACTTCTTTTATTTGTGGAAAGGAAAATAATGAAGCCATTGTGGGAGAAAATAGAAGGAGAAGGGAACAAATCAACACCTTGCATTGATATTGGGGTTGGCAAAACAAAACTAGGTTCAAAGAAAGGCTTTATAAGGTAGAAAGTGGGGCCAGAAATCAATCAGGACGGCTGTCTTTGCAAGAGGAAAACAGCCTCTCTGTGGCACTGAGAAACTTTTGGTAAGACTCTCTGGTTTTGTCTAAAACACTTCTCACCATGAGATCCTAAAGGCAAAATCCTAACCAATGGAGGCTGCCACAACTCCCTGTTCCTGTGGTAGCATGGGAAGCACTGATCTAATCCCACAGGAGTGGCATAGAAGTGCTTTATGGCACTGTTGTGACACCCCCCAGAGTAGGGTTGCCATATGTCCCCGTAAACAGGGACAATCCCAATTTGGGGGGAATGGGTTCACATACTGGCAAATGGGACAGTGGGTCCTATTCTGATTTTGTGGAAGAGATTTACGGCCAAGCCAGCACAAGATTTGTGCTGGGACTTGTGCTGGACTAAATGGGATTAGGATTGCAGCCTGATTCTCCAGCACTCTTAAATATAGGTATTAGTGGGTTTGGGAGTTACATGGAAAACTAAGCTTGGATTTAAAGATCATCCTTGAATATTGTTTCAGGTACTTTGATCTAGATTTTTTTTTCTTCTGTAGCAAACACATCCTGTCGACATGAAGGCTCTGCTGGTGTTCTTCCTCTTTTCTGTGCTTCTAAGGATAGGTAAGAAGAGATTGGTAAACTTTTCCCTCTGGAAAAAACTTTTAACTGTTATCTTGTGCTAGATTGAGATCCACAGATCCAGTAAGAATCAGCAGGAATCCAGGACTGTGGACAGCATATGGCAGGGTCGGGCACTAGAACTATTGTACTCAATACAGATGCAGAACCCAAAATTCCCCTCAAGCTCCCCCAAATTCCTGTCACCCAAGTCAAAATTTTAACCCTGTTAAAAAAATGTAGGACACCCCCTAAAATGTTGGATAAATGTAGGACATGTTAAAGCAAAAGTATTCATATTGCTTTCCTATACTTAATTTGAACACTTTTTAAATTGAAAACCTCTTTGAAAAAGCTGTTTTCACCAATGCACATGGGAAGTGGCTCAAAGCAGGCATGATGTTGCACCAGAGACTCCAGCCCATGCAACAGAACCCATGCAAGCAACTTTAACATACATGATTCTGACCCAGACATATAAGACGCTCTCAAAGCAGTTTGCAGCAACAGAACCCGTGCAAGTGACTTTAAAAGCAGGGGAGCGGTGGGAGATGGTGAGGGGGGCTGCGAGGGATGGTGAGGGGGGGACGGTGAGGGCTGGTGAGAGGAGCAGCAGGGCTTGGGAGGGGGGCAGGAGCTGCAGGGGAGCGACAGGGGCTGGCAAGGGGGTGGCGATAGCTGGCAAGAGGGTGCAGAAGAGGCAGGGGTTAGCAAGGGGGCAGCGAGGGAGGGCGGCAAGGCTTGGAAGGGAGGCATAGGAGCGGAAGGGGTGGTAAGGGCTGGCAAGAGGGAGCAGGGGGCTGGCGGGGGGTTGCAAGAGTGACCGGGGGGGTTGCAGGAAGGGTCTCTGGAGGACCCCCGCTCTGCCATGGCTGGCTGGAAGGTGAGCAGATGGGTGGGGTGAGGGTGGTGGTGGTGGCTGCTGGCCAAACACAATGTGGGGGAGGGACCTGCTCCTGGTCCCAGCTCTGTCTTCCTGCTCTGGGAAGACAGAGGTGGGAAATTTTAAATTATGACCAGGGAAGTGCTCGGAACCTGATGAAAGAGGTTTTTTTTTGCTGACAAGCTTCTCAAGCTGTTACTCCTGAGTCATCCATCCATCTATCCATCTTTCTATCTATCCATCCATCCATCCATTCATTCATTCATTTATTCATCCATCCATCCATCCATCCATCCATCCATCCATACATACATACAAACATTCATAAGTTTTCTCTAATATATTGATTTATGGCCTCTTCTAAAGACACTTTTCTGGGAGTAAAATCAATTGAATACAAAGGGGCTTACCGTTGAGTAGACATGGTTAGGATTGCAACTTCTGTTCCTTTCTTCCACCAGGAACCTGCCTGGAATGTGAAGTTTGTTCTGCTGTTGGAAGCACCTGTACTGGTACTATGAGGACTTGTGACGTCGGACAAGACACTTGTGCTGTCATCTTTTCTGAAAACTCTTTAGGTTGGTGACAAAGACTATCAGAGTACTTTGACCACATAGAAATAGGTCTAATCCAGTCCCACTCCCATCATTTTTATCAGGAAACAGTGGGTTAGCTTTCTGGAAATTACCCGAGGATGGGCACAGTTTTCTTTCTGTTTCAGGAGTTGAAGCATCCCCACTTCAGATAGGGGGAAGGTACGTGGGTCCCCATTTGGTGTTTGGGTGCCATTGTCTATCCCGGGGTGTTCAAACCCTGACCCAGAGGCCAGATGTGGCCTGCAATGAGCCTCCATGTGGTCTTTGGAAAGCCCCTTCCATCTGGCCCATGGGAAGCCCTGTAATCCTCTGGACGTGAAGGACCTCTCTGAACCTCCAGAAGGTATTCTGAGGGCTGGTGAATACCTTCATGCACCTCCTCTGTCTCTGTATGATCTGTACTGAACAAACTTGTACAGTGGTGCCTCACATAAAGAGCTTAATTCATTCCGGAGGCCTGTTCTTTAAGTGAAACACTCTTTAAGTGAAGCAGATTTTTCCATAGGAAATAATGGAAACTCAGACAATTGGTTCCACAACTTCCAAAATATTCATATAAAAATATTAACTGGATGTAAAAATGATGACAAAACACTGGAATTGAATTCAAAACATGCATTCAATGTGCATGATCCTATGAAGTCTACTTACGCTGGAGTCCTAAAGACACTTTCCTAAAGACATTTAACAAAATGGGGCTTACTTCTGAGTAGACATGGTTAGTAGGCTGCAATCAAAGACACTTTCCTGGGAGTAAGTCCAATTTAACAAAATGGGGCTTACTTCTGAGTAGACATGGTTAGGAGGCTGCAATCAAAGACACTTCCTGGGAGGCTTACTTGGGCCACTGCTGAAGGTTTAAGGTGGCTGGTGGGGACTCTTGGGGGCTGTTAGGGGCAGCTGCCTCTGGCACATCCAGGCAGTTAGAGGCAGCAGCGCTGGCCGGCAGCCCTTTTAAACAGCCTCCGCGCAGTGCGTCAAGGCTGCATAAGTGCTTGTTAAGTGAAGCGGAACTTGTTATGAGAAGCAAGATTCCTTGGAAAGTTAGACTTGTTATGTGAAACGCTTGTTATGTGAGGTGCTTGTTATGAGAGGTACCACTGTACTTATGAACTGGTTTGAAGAGCAAACCCTCTCTCTGTATTAGAAAGTGTTGATGAGCTGATTTCACTGATGAATGAATTGATGAAAGTGATGAATGAACTGCTGAACAGCTTCATTCATTCATTTGTTCATTCATTCATAAATCCATCTCTATGTAAACTTATGTAAATTTCTGAAAATTTGATATGTAAATCATTTTTTTCTTCTGAACTCCGTTGAGATGATGCAGATTTCCTGCCAAAAGCTTTGGACCTCCATGGTCTCTCCCAAAGTCCATCTGATTTTTGGATGTCCAGATACCTTCATGAATTTTGATGCAAACACACTCCACTAGATCTGGATCTGGCATGGAAACGCCTGCAAAGTCCTTGTGCCGGCCTCCCTGACTCCCAAGTAGATGCAAACCTGCCTTATGGCACATTTGTGACTTGCACTGGCCCAAGCACTGGTTAGGATTTAGTCCTAAGAAACTGTGAAAGCAAAAATAAAGCTGGGTACGGTATCTCCCTATAATTCTCCCTCCCTAATTTGGGGCTCAAATTTCTCCAAGAAGATCTTTCACTTCAGCTTCACTGAACAACTTCTTTCTTTGTCTTCATCCCCCTTTGCAGCTGGAGTGCCGGTTCTGACAGTGACGAAGACCTGTGAATCCTCCAATGCCTGCAGCACACCCCCAACCTATATGAATTTTGGGCAGGGGAAATACGTACGATCCCGTGTTTCCTGTTGTGTTGGGGATGCCTGTAAATCTGCCTCTCCTGAGTGTAGGTATCCCTGATAGTCAAGGTTTGACCTGGGATGGCCAGAATGCTCCCAAGACCCCGGGAGCATAAGTGGGAGGCTCAGGGTGCAGCCTTAACCAATTTAGGCCAGCCCATCTCACCCTTCTCCCCATTCCTGTGGTGATGTGGGGAGGCCAGCGCATGTCTGTGCACTGGCGTAACCCCCCTGGAATGGTGCATAAATAATTGGGAGCTGGTGGACTCTTCCTCACCAGGGATTTTCAAGCAGAGGCTCGACCAGCACCTGTCGGGGATGCTCTAGGAGGATTTCCTGCTACAGGCAGGGGGTTGGACTAGATGACCTACTAAGGCCCTTCCAACTCTAGGATTCTATGATTCCATGATTCTAATTTACGGCACTTTTGCAACATCCTCCAAGTATGGGATTTGTGCGGGGACTTGTGCGAGCCTAACAAGAGTTAGGATTGCTCTGCCAAGCTGTCAGACTTATCAGCTTGAGTAGTGCCCAACGTGTTGATCAATGACCTCTGTTTAGTTCCAGTTCCAATGACCGAGCCTAATGGGAAGCAGTGCCCAGGCTGTTACTCTTTATCTCCCTTTGGGTGTGAAACAGAGACCGTGGATTGCATTGGCGCTGAGGATTATTGCCTGGATATGGTGGAAAAAGTCACATACGGTAATCCTGAGTTCCAGATTTGCCGAGACGGCAACATAGTTGGAATCACTTTTGGTGCTGCTTTGAAAAAGCAGATTGAAACATTAATTACAGCAATGCCTTGCTCTTTCATCTGGTTAGGGACCACAGCATGGACGCTGGCAAAAGATGGATGAATGCCACATTAAAGACAGACACATATAGACAGTCCCAGTGGCATAGCTAGAGGGGGATGGAGCAGTCAGTCTTGGAGGGACCCCCATATTGCTCCCCCCCTGCACGTAATGTCACTGAAAGGGTGAGGCTTCCTCCATGCCACCGGACAGCCCATTTCTAAGCTGCCGTGGCACAGCAGGGCCAAAAATCAAGCGGTTGAAAGTCAAGATATTGCTGTACTTTTTAAAAAGCTGGATATTCATATATAGCTCCCTATATACCGTATTTACCTGAATCTAATGCTCCATCGAATTTAATGCAGACTTATAATGAAAATACCACATTTACTTGAATCTAATGTGCACCCTGATTTTGGAGACTAAATTTGGCTGATAAAGGTGAGTGTTAGATTTGAGTAAATACTGTATCTCATAGATAGCTCATATATTTCAATATATATATTTCATATTTCAATATATAGTACATATATAACTCCCATCATTTCATATATAGCTCCCTAGAGGTCACTGTGTTGACATCTTGATTCATTTGGAAGTGTCCCTCCTTTACATAAATGCACTGTTTACTATGAAGATGCCCCCCCAGCACCACTTCCCATCCCAGGCCACTGCTTTACTAGTCTCTACCATCCTATTTGCTCATGTAAATTACACTACAATCCAGAGTAACTACAGGAGCACGTAAGAGACATTATGTGTACCTGTAGTTACTGCACCACCTAGTGAAAATCTATGGGAAATTCATATTGCAATAGAGAGCAAATTGTTCTTATACCGGAGCAAGGACTCCCTGTAGTTACTCTGGATTGCACCCTTAGTCTCCAGTTTACCAGGATCTGATCTCTCATCACTCCCGTCACTCCATTTGTCGTACTTATCCAGGAACATAGATTATCCAGGAACATAGAAAATCCTCTTGTGAAATTTTAGTGTTGACCCTACCTGTCTTAATTCTCTCCTCCAGGGAAATTTGTCATACACACCACTATGAAAGGCTGTGTGACCGAAGCTGTGTGCGCTGTAAAGGAGGGTAAAGCAACCTCTGCAGGAGTTCATGCCGATATTGCAAAAGTTGAGTGCAAACCAGCAACTCTCGCTGCTTGAAAGACTCCTTGATCATCAGATTCCTCCAAGACGGTTGCCTCTGGCCAAGATTGGAAGCCCCCCCACCTCCAAATGATGTTGCCTGGACAAATTCCTCTTCTCATTTTTAATAATAAAATATCCTTTGAATGACCTGAATTGATTTCATGTGCAAGACTTCATGCACAGTGAGCAGTGCTCACTGGAGAGACAGTGGGGTGTAATGGTTACATGCAGAGCAGAGAGCCTCCAGTTTATATCTTCATTGGGAGGTGTAACAACCTAAATGTATACAGCCTAATTTTCTCAGAGGGAAAGTAGGATCAAGTGGAATTAATGCCACAAATGATATTTGACAATGTAATCTGATGGAGGACATAGGAGCATAATCCGAACCAGTTTAGACTGGCACAACTCACCCGCTCCCCATTCTTGTAGCGGCACTGGTCTGTGCATTGGGGAGGTCTGTGCATTAGTGTAATCCTCCCAGGAGAGGCACAAAAGTGCCTATAACTGCAATCCTCAACACACTTTCCTAGGAGTAAGACTCATTCAACACAATGAGGCTTATTTTTGAGTAGACATGGTTAGGATTGTGCTGTTAGGGCACTTTTTTACTACCACAGGCCAGCACAAGATTAGGGCTGGCATAAGAAGGGGTTAGGATTGCACTGTGAGATCCCAACCCCAATAACACATAGGATCACATTTTGTTTGCACAGATTTCCATTCATTTTTATTTGCTTTATTCAAAGAAGATCTCAAAGCCAATGAAAAGCATCAAGCCATTTGAGAAGAAGGGATTCGTGATGCACAGCCTTGATTTCACACAGTGAAATCACCAGACAGGTGAGTTAGAAGTTGCTAGTTAGGAGACCAGAGATATCGGAAAAGCAATTCATCAAGTTGTCATTCAAGGCGTGAAGACGACGGGTCAGGATTGGCTTCTTGGGGTTGGTTCAGCTGCTTGGGGGCAGCTTCTTTACAGACAGCCTTTGTAAGCTTGGCGCTCATCCCACTTATCTTCATTTCATTCAGTGATAAGTCTGAGCAGATTTCCTTGGTCACACAGCCTTTCTGTGCCATCTTTAAGACAATCGGCCCTGGATGTGGAAGTCAAAGGATGTCAGAGAACATCATACATTGCAATGACTGATGCAATCTCTGCCCAGGCTGACCAGATGCTCAAACCTCCAAAGGAGGACAAGGTCTTGGATTCCTCTCAGCCTGGCCTTTCTGGCGGTCAAATGCATGTTTCCCTACTCACAAGAAATACTGGGCACATATTGGGTATATTGTGCACTGCGATATTGGGCACTTTCACTTTCCCATACAGCTCAATGCATATTTTTGATTTTTAGTTTTTTGGCCATAATTTTTATAGGAAGGAGATATTTCAAAACCAATTTTTACATTGGATTCTGCTATTCAGTATAAATCCAACAACATATGACATGATAGGATACTGCACACCATTGCAAAATTCCAAAATGAAGCCAAAATGGAGGACAATGAAGCCCTTTTGGAGGACACCCAGACAGGAGACTAAAAAAGAGGACAAATCTGGAAATTTCCAGTCATATGATCACACTCTGCCCAATGCCCTCTCTGTTCAATTGCCCTCTGATTCATTCTCAGGGTACACTTAGGGCACATCCTGCCTTGGCATAGGACATAAGAATTGCATATGTAATAAGGAGGTAATAAGAACATAAGAAGCACCTCCACTGGATCAGGCCAAAGACCATCTAGTCTATCTTCCTGTATCTCATAGTGGTACACCAGATGGGTCAGGGAGCACATATGACACCTGCATCCAGGTGCCAATATCTACATCTATCTATGCATGTGCACATGCACGCGCGCGCACACACTCACACATATCATGGCTTATAACCTGTGATGGTTCTTTCCTCTAGGAATTTGTGCAATCCTTTGTTAAAGGCCTTGAGGATAGATGCCATCAGCACATCCTGTGGCAAGGAGTTCCAAAGATTAATTACACACTGGGTAAAGATTTATTTTCTTTTGTCTGTCCTAACCTTCCCAAAATTCAACTTTAGAAGATGTCCCCAAGTTCTTGTGTTACATGAAAGGGAAAAGAGCATCTCTCTCTCTCCACTATATCCATCTCTTGCATAATTTTTTTACGTCTCAATCACGTCCCACCTCAAGTGCTCTTTTCTAGACTGATGAGACCCAAACACTGCAGCCTTTCCTCATACGGAAGGTGTCCCAGACCACCAATCATTTTGGTCACTCTCCGTGGTGGGCTCCAGCAGGTTTGCACCTACTCTACAGACCCGGTTGTTAACGAGAGAGAGGATATATAAAGTTTAAAAATAGCCATTTAAAAGTGGCTACCAGATGGGCAGAGAACCACTTAATTTTTTTTAATCCCATCACTGCAGCTCTGAACCTTCTCCACATCTCTGCGTCCTGCAAGATGAACTCAGGTGCTTCAGGATGTACTTGGTGACCCGATAGTAAGGGGATAGAGGCAGTGATGGGATTCAAAGAAATTAACAGCAGGTCCTATGTCCCATTAGTAACCAGTTCTCAGAACCAGGTGCTCATTAGCAAAGGGTTCTATAGAACCTGTGAGAATCCCCTGAAGCCCACCACTGGATGGAGACCTGCAGGGGGATGGAGTAGGAATTCTAGAAAAATGCATTCCATAACCCAAACTGATGGGAGGAAAAACTCAGCATTTACATTGCATGATATAGTCGTGGAATTACCGTAAGATAAAATTGATTCCAGATCCATGCAGTGATCCTGCGGGCCACGACATTCCACTGTCTCACCTTCCTTGCAAGTGCTGAAAAGGAAACCAAAGCATGCAGGGCAGTGTTTCCCGTTGCGCTGGGTATCGTTCAGTGGCTTTGAGACTAGACAGAAAAAAGCAACAACAGTTTGGTTTGTCGAGCCAGAGAAGAGTGTGATTTACCCTACAATCCAGAGTAACTACGGGAGCACGTAAGAGACATTACGTGCACCCGTAGTTACTGCACCACCTAGTGAAAACCTATGAGAAATTCATATTGCAATCCAGAGCAAATTGTTCTTACACCGGAGCAAGGACTCCCCGTAGTTACTCTGGATTGCGCCGTTAGAGCACAATCCTACCCATGTCTACTCAAAAGTAAGCCCCATTGTGTTCAGTGGGGCTTACTCCCGGGAAAGTGTCTTTAGGATTGTAGCTGTAGAAAATAAGAACCCACAAAGAATTAATTCTGAGCAGTTCTGAGTCATCCCCAAATCCAGAGTAACTACGGGAGCATGTAACAGACTTTAGTTACAGCACCACCTATTGAAAACCTATGGGAAATTCATATTGGAATCCAGAGTAAGTTGATCTTACACCAGAGCAAGAACTGGAGCAGTTACTCTGGATTTTGTCCATAGGCTGCAATCCTAACCACACTTTCTTGGGAGTAAGTGCTATTGAACACAATGGGACTTACTTCTGAACAGAAATGCTTAGGATTGCACTGATACTGTGGGATCTTGGTGTCTGTGGCGTACCAATTTCAGGACCCCGCTATGGATACCAAGTTTTGCTGACTCCTTAACACAACTAGAAGTCACCAGCATGAACTGAGTGTGATTTCCATTCATGTCTGGGAAATCCTTTGGGGTCCTCCAGCCACAGGCATGGATGGCATCCACAGATACTGAAATCTGCACTTAGTAACCCAGAGGGAAAATAGTTATAGATATTTTAAAATACACTCATGATGAATTTGTGCCAATTTGGAGAGCGGTATGGTTGGACGTACGTTCAGGGAGTGCAGTGCGGCAGGAGTTCCCCTGGCAGCACACAATTCCAGCCCTTTGTGATATTTGTGTCCCATACTCGAGGTATTGTGTCTCATTTGTGCAGCTGTTGGAAAACGCACAGGTCTTCACAATGGACTTGGTGGTGTATCCGTCTGCGGAGGGAAAAATGAAATAATAGTTGATTGCATGAAACGGCAAAGTCAGGTTCTTCTCAGCAGCAGAGAATCCCAAACCCAATTCTCTTTTAAGAAATTATCCATTTGGGTAAATTTTATTTCAGACATGTCTGCACCAACCATTTGTTCAAATGCAAACTACAACCAACTTTCTCACTGCTCATTTGCCGGCCTGTGAATGATACAGATTGATTATCTTTTACCCCGACATCCAAAATCCAGACTTTTCCAAAATCTTAATGGGATGCGGGCATCACAACTTAAAAAAAATTTTCTGCACCTGACCAGCATTAGTTGAGTAGGGACTCAACCAACAGAGGTAACCAGCAGGACTTTTTCGGCTCACGGCTCAATCCAGAGTAACTACTGCAGTTCTTCTGTCAACACAAGTAAAATTTACTGTGGATTGCTCTATGAATTTCCCATACGTTTCCAGTAGATGGTGCCGTAACTGCGTCAACATAAATGTAACTTGTGTTGATGCATGTACTGGTGTAGCTGCTCTGGATTGTAGGGTCAGTTAGGGCAAAATCCAGAGTAACTATGTGGAGTCCTTGCTCTGGTGTAAGAACAATTTGCTATAGATTACAATATGAATTTCCCATAGGTTTTCACTAGGAGGTGCAGTAACTACGGGTGCATGTAATGTCTCTTACGTGCTCCTGTAGTTACTCTGGATTTGGAGGTTATAATGACCCAGAGAGGAAGCGGGTAGGAATTTTGGCTCTTGGCCATAGTGAAATGCATTTATGGGGCACAACACAGCCAGCAGGACTTCTGTAACAAGCCAGCAGGGATACACACTTGAACATAGTGTTAAGCTGGATGGGGTACTGCTCCGTGAGAACTAGCAGAGGAAGGTGGCTATCTTGTGTCCTCCGGGGATGCAGAAGGTATGCAGCCTATTGCAGATTGCAAAAGGATCACTTTTGCAGTATGAACATATAAGGCCTGCATAAAGTGTGAACACTGTAGTACCCACATACCCCCAAATCCAGAGTAACTATGGGAGCACGTAAGAGACTTTACGTGCACCCATAGTTACTGCACCATCTAGTGAAAACCTATGGGAAATTCATATTGCAATATTGAGTAAGTTGTTCTTACACTGGAGCAAGGACTCCCTGTCATTACTCTGGATTTTGCCCTTAGGATCTCATTTCTGTAAAAGTCCCCAAATCCAGCAAACTCCAAAATCTGGACCACTTCTCATCCCAAGCAGTCTGGATTTGGGATACTCAACCCATACACTGCTACTTGAGGCAGCCCTTTTCACTTGACCTCGGCGTAGGTCCAGCCCTCCGAGACATCACGTCTGATGTATTTGGTGTCCCACTTACTCACCTACTGAGGAGTCCGATAAGATAACAACGCAAGTGTCTTTGCCATTTTCACAGGTCTCCATCTCTCCAACACAGCTGGTACCCATTTTGGCACAAACTTCGCACTCCAAAGAAGAGCCTGGAGATGGGAAGGGAAAACATTACACAACATTATGGGATGTCAAGGTGCCCCCGCCAAGTTTTGATTAAACAGGTCTGATTAAACAGTAATTCAGGTTGGCCATACACAGTGGAAGACAGAGCTCCCATGCTTCTGATGTACTTCCCATGTACTGCGGGTCCTTGGTATCCACATGTCCAGGTCCTTCCACAGATGCCAAAACCCACAGACAATTTAATACAAATTATGACCTGGCACCGTGCAGCAAATCTTACCTGGAGGTCAAATCTAGCCTTCTGGAACTTGCACAGACTCCTGGCCTCCTTGGAACATCTCCGGACACAACCAGAGGTCCCTTTCAGTTGCATCTGGAGATTAACTCAGGCTCTTCAGTTATGGGCTCAGCATTTACAGATGTTCAAATCTGCAGATACCAAGCCTACGGATAAGGAGGGGGTCCCAACATTACATAGGTGAATCCTCACAAGCCTTTCTTTTACCTGTATTTACGAGCACAAAGCAAATGAAGAGCCCTAGTAAGATCTTCATGGTGAGGAGGAATCTGGCACGAAACCTGTAAGGTGACATATTGAGAGCTTAGTATATGCATTTAGTAAGCTTCAGTCCTGGGGAAGGAGGACAGCTTTTCTGTCCAAATGAAGAATAGCCTTATGTATTCTAAGGAATTTTAGGATCACACTGTGTCATGAATTTCCTTATTTTTCAGATCTTTACACTATCTTTTTCCAAGGACTCTGTCAAAATTAAATGAGGTCTGACTGAGCAGTAGTGACTGGCCAGGAAGCTCTGAGCCTAAGCGGGGATTTGAATCTGGATTTTCCTAGTTTAACTCCCAAACTATGTATGTATGTATGTATGTATGTATGTATGTATGTATGTATGTATGTATTTATTTATTTATTTATTTATTTATTTATTTATATCCCACCTTTCCTCCCCTGCAAGAGTGAGCTCAAGGCGGCTAACATCAGGAAAACAATAAAACACCGTTAAAATAGATCATAAATACAGATTAAAGCACAGTTAAAATACAATTAGATTGAATAAAAAACTGAGAACAATTAAAACATGCAGACTAAAAATGTATGTTAAAAACAATAAAACAACTCCCCCACCTCTGCCCTATATAAAAAAAAACTACTAAACTATCCTATAAGCAAATCAGTTTTGGGAATGCACCACCCCCACCCACCCATGCCATGTTAATTTCCTTAATTAATTTCTCCGTTTATTCCGGAGCCTACTGTGCCTTACTGATTCTACTGTTCAAGATCCCACTTAGGCATGAGATCCAGTGGTTGACCTTACATCAGGAACTAATTTCCTCCAAAAGATGTGAGTAAAGTTCTACATGGGAATAAAGGAATCAATGGCGATCGGAAATTCTGCACATTGATGTGCTCTGAACCACTTTTATCAAGTGTAGCAGATCTAGAAGTGCATACAAATCTGTGAGATATAGGTTGCAATCCTAAGCTCCACTTAGGCCAGCCTAAGTCCTGAGCTGACCTGGAGGTGTCACAAAAGTGTAATAAGACACTTCTGCCCCACTCCTGGAAGGGTTTGGCCAATGCACAGCATATGCCAACCTCCCCACTCCATCACAGAAAGATAGGCCAGGTGAATTAGGCCAGCCTAAATTTCTAAGGATTGCACTTCTAAATTTCTGGAAGGATGGTCTTCCAGAAGCACATTTCACTTCCCTCTTAGATGTTTCATCTTAGGTGGAACCAGTGGTGGGCTTCAGGGGGTTCTTTGCTAATGAGCGCCTGGTTCTGAGATCCGGTTACTAATGGGACATAGAACCTGTTGTTAATTTAGGTTATTAGGACATAGAACCTGTTGTTAATTTATTTGAATCCTACCACTGGGTGAAACCCCCAAACCACTCGGCATGCCAAATTTTCAAAAAATTTTGGGTCAACCCTAACTTGAAAAGGGAGTAACCATCTTGTGTACCTTCAATAGAAGATGGAACAAGTCACGGAGGGCAGAGCTTTAGAGTTGTCATCCTTCATGGACCCTTGAAGTTCAGAAGCTACTGAATATTTCTTGATGGTATGGTGGCAGTGGGTGGAAGGAGACTTACCAAGACCTCTCAACTTCTCCTGGGTTTGTTTTTGTAGAAAGAGACAACTTCAGTAGAAGACTCCACTGGTGTTATCGCCACTTTTCTGACTTGATCCTTCTCTTGTGCCCCTTTATAAAGGAAAAATCAGAGACAAATTTTTTAAGTTCCTTTTTTGCCCTGCTTCTTAGATAATAATTCTGAATTATTTTCCTCCAGATTCTGCACCAGTGTGATTTCACTTCCCTATTTTTTGCTTTGTGGTTTTTGCAACTGTGCAATAATAATAATTTTATTATTATATTAACTGAAAAGTCACTGACTGACTGACTTACTCACTTACACACTCATCAATGCCCAGCCAAAACCACTGGACCTAGAAGCATGAAATTTGGGGCAGTTGTTCCTTGATGGAGGCACCCACTAAAAACCAGTTTTCAGAAATTACAACCAGAATGGGGTGAAATGGGGTGCAACACGTTTTCCTCCCTATACTTTCCACTGAAGAATCCCTGCTTGAGGGATGTTCTGCTCCAATCTCTGGACCTAGAAGTGTGAAATTTGGGGAGGGTGAAAGGACCGTGTAAAAGGACCTAATGATAGAAATTCAGAGAATCTGGGAAAAGAAAGCCACTGTTATTCCAATAGGTGCTCTTGGAGTAATTCCATTAAGTCTCTCTTTCGCTTCCTACTTCTTGCTTTAAGAAAAGAAGAACAGAAAGAGTGAGGAAATGAGGAGGAAAGGGCTGAGTTGGAGCCTTGAATAATGCAAGAGACCAGAGGTTGTCCCTTCAACAGGTAAGAGGAGGCAGCATTGGGGATGCCACCCAAGGTGTCAGGATATCTTGGGCCAGCTTGAAACTTGCATGTCCTTAACACACAATTCAAGAAAGCTGTTAAAAACAAATCTATTTTTGTTGAGAACAATACATGCTGAAATTAAATTCAGCCAAATTCCGCTAACCTCAGCAGGAAGCGGCTGTCCTGGATCTTCATTTCTATAGTTGTGCTAGCAGAAAGACTCCCCCATCCTATATCAGCTGGGTAGGGCAGTGGTTCCCAAACCGTGGGTCAGAACCCACTAGTGCGTCAAAACCTGATTTGGATGAGTCACCAAAGGGTAATCAGATAACTGTCTAGATAACTAATATTTATGTTCTTAGTTATAAATAAATAAATAAATAAATAAATAAATAAATAAATAAATAATTGTTTGTTTGTTTGTTTGTTTGTTTGTTTCTAAGAGCACAATCCTAACCATGTCTACTCAAAAGTAAGCCTCATTGTTTTCAACGGATCTTACTCCCAGGAAAGTGTCTTTAGGGTTGCAGCTTATATAGTCTAATTTTATATGAACACAAGTCTAACCTTGTCTACTCAAAAGTAAGCCCCATTGCATATGTTCAAAATCCCATATGTATGTTAAAATCAATGAGATGTGCAAGTATGAATTAGGGTGCAACCACCCTAACCAACTTTTCAGAGTTGTTGTAAGGGCAACGCAACTCTTGAGGTTAGGATTCAAACATTGTCTTACATTGAGGAGTTCTCTGTGATTCCCCCCCCCCCCCCCCGCTATAGGATGTGGCACATGCCCCACTGGCATAGCTATGCCTGTTCTGAAGAGTTGGTTAGGATTGTGCCTGATTTGTGCCAATTTTCTTTGGATACAACTCTATTTCTGTCAATAGTTTCATAGATCTGCAAAACATAAAAGCTGTTTAGCCAAGTGAGGACATAATTCTCCGTCTTTTCATCTTTGGGTCCTTTGTAGGGATACTATAATTCTCTTCCACAGAATCAGGACAGGACTCCCAAAATTGGGATTGTCCCTGTTTTCCAGGACATATGGACCTTCAGGGCCCCTAGACTTTTGATACTCCAGGGAAATGTTCTTGCAAAAGCTATCACAGTTTTGCTCTTCCAAGTGCAACTAAAAACAATTGATCATATTCCATTAACAAAAACCCCATTGTTATTGGAATATATTCCAGACACAAGTGACCTTTGCACACCTGCAAACCTGTCCAATGTGAGGAATCAGAACACAAAATTCTCCCAACCCAACTTAATTGCAAATTAAAGTGATCCGGCAAGGTATTGATTGTCTTCTATGACTCTTACCGTCAGTGATGACACCACAATAGATCTGCAGCTCCTTTGTGCAAGACCCAATTATTCTGCAGCAGATAAATTCCTTATCAAGGATCGGTCTTCGAAGGGTGAGAAAGTTTGCACTGAGCATGGAGTAAGATCTACATTTGGAAGGTAGCAGGTGGATGAGTATTCCTGGAAACCCATCCTTAGATGCATGCTGTAGTAAATACAACAGCACACAAAAAAGATATTGAGGCTGCAATCCTATCCATACTTTTCAGAGTATGGTGCAGTCCTGATGTCAAGATGGGCAAACCATGAGGATGGGGTTGTCGCAAACAAGCCATAATGCACATTTGTACCACCCAGAGAGAAGAGGAAGCTGGCATAAGCACTACACTGGCCTCCCTGTGCCACCACTTGCCCAAGGGTTGATGTGGTGGCCGAGGTCAACCATCGCATAGGTTGGAAGGAATGCGGAGGGTATGGAGTGGCAAACAGGTCTGGGTGGGAAGACGGGGACTGGAGGTGGGGCCAAGATCTGACATTCACCTCCATACGTGAAACTTGAAAAAGTGATGCATGGATTTCTCAAACTCGGAAACGTCTGAAAGGCAAGAGTTGGCACACAGCCTGGTGCTGGCACCTCAAACGTTCCACAAACAGGAACACAAAGAGACCCAAAGAGCTTTGATGGCTGGAAGAATCACTTCAGATAGTTTGGATGTGTCCGTCTCATGACTTCGGAGCTGGTGGAACAGCCATACCTTTGAGAAAGCAGGATGCAAGAAGCCATTTCCTTGTCCATGTCACAAGCCTGATCCGGATCTATTTCAATACTTCTGATCCTCTGTAAAAGAACATGGGTTGCCACAGTTGAACTGTGTGTTTTCTGAGATGGCTGCTAGCTGTGGAGTTTTTTGTACATTGTATTCTGATTTTTTTTTCTCATTCCTTTATATTTACAACTATTGGTCTTAAGGGGTCTGGCCGGTTTTCTGATGTAAGGAACAAACATTGCCTTTCCTTGAGAAGGCCTTCGTGATACCACCCAACCGCACGATGCAACACATGCCCCACTGGCACAGCTATGCCAGGGCAGTTCGTTAGGATTGTGCTTTGAGTGAGGCGGTACTAGTAGTGATGAACAACAAGTAAAATCAAAATTGCACCTTTAAATTACAATTTAAATTACAATACCTTTACATTACAATATCATCGACATGTTTGCTGCACATGTCTCTGATTAACATTTAACCTACACACTTATTTTTGTATCACCGATTACTTACAGGGTCCCATGGCCCCTCTACTATAGTTTGGTACATATAATGAATAAAAGTTGCATCAAGCTTTATATGATTATAATTATAATTTATAATTATTTTATACTAATTTTAATTGTGAAATATTGTGAAATTATGAATTTTGATTATAATTTTCGCTAGCAAAACATTGAATAACCAGTGAAGAGCAACATGGGTCAGACAGACCATGCTGGTATTCGATGTTATAATTTGAATTTACAGAAAAAATGTAAATTCAAAACATTCATGCTTTTGGATTTATAACTGTTTAATTAGCGGTAAAAAAGTCATAAGATCTTATCAAATAATAATAATAATTTCCATGAAGAAAACACAACACTAACTTCTGATAGGGTCAGCATTACCCAGAATGTAGTCAGGGGGTTAAAACTTGCCCTCTGAAATCCATGATTTCCTTATTTCACAAATCTCTTACCTAACATTGCTTTGAGGAAGGAATAGCTCTTGCATATTCAGTGATGCAAATGAATTGCAAAATTTCAAAAAAATTATTCTATATCAGTCTATGTTTTTAATCATTAAATTTAAATATTGTTTTACTAACTCAGATTTTTTAAAATGAAACATAAGCACCTAATTTTCTACCACTGCCTTTTATTTGCAGCTACCAGGTTTTGGGGTCTATTTAATGTTCTGGTGTAAGAAAACAAACATTGAGCACAATCCTAACCATGTCTACTCGAAGGTCAGCCCCATTGTATTCCATGGGTCTTACTTCCAGGAAACTATCTTTAGGATCATAGCCATTGCCTTTCCTTAAGGAGGCCTCTGTGTATGTCCCCAACTGTCAAATGCAGCATATGCTCTACTGCCACAGCTATGCCAGTGCAATTGGTTAGGATTGAGCTTTGAATGGAGACACACTAGTAGTGACAACCAACTAGGAAAATTAAAATTATACCTTTTAATAACAATATCATAGACTTAGGGTGCAATCCTAACCATGTCTATTCATTAGATCCTAAACTCTTATTCCTTGTTAAAAAGGAAGGACATCTTTTATATTGTGCTTTTATCCCATCTTAAAGCACAATCCTAACCATGTCTACTCAAAAGTAAGCCCCATTGTGTTCAATGGGTCTTACTCCCAGGAAAGTGTCTTTAGGATTGCAGCCTTAGGGTGCAATCCTAACCATGTCTATTCATTAGATCGTAAACTCTCATTCCTTGTTAAAAAGGAAGGACATATTTTGTATTGTGCTTTTATCCCATCTTAAAGCACAATCCTTAACCATGTCTACTCAAAAGTAAGCCCCATTGTGTTCAAGGGTCTTAGAGCACAATCTTAATCATGTCTACTCAAAGGCAAGCCCTATTGTGTTCAATAGGTCTTACTTCCAGGAAAGTGTCTTTAGGATTGCAGCATTACCCTGTGGTGGGATTCAAATAAATTAACAACAGGTTCTATGTCCCACTAGTAACCATTTCTCAGAACCATTAGCAAAGGGCTCTATAGAAACTGTGAGAAACCCCTGAAGCCCACCACTGGTCTTACTCCCAGGAAAGTGTCTTTAGAATTGCAGCCATAGACATAAAGCTGCACATGCTTTAAAAAATAATATTTATCACTTAAGAAAATGTTATGGCATGATTTTATAATTTTATATCTATTTGTCGTGATAATCCCGAATGGGTAAAGGAATTCATTGGACTCCAGGAAACTCCTTCTCCATAAGATGATTCTCTCCATCCAATAGGATAACCATACGTCAAACCGAAAAAGAGGTCAATGCCTCCCACCCTAAAAAATGTAGAACACCCAAGAAAAATGTAGGTCATGATCAAATAAAAACTAAAAACATTCATATACAGGTGTCCCTTGTTATCCACTGGGTTGTGCTCCAGAACCTCCCATATTAGTCTCCTGCCCAAGTCTCCTCCAAAAGGGTTTCATTGTCCTATATTTTGGCTTCATTTTGGAACTTTGCAATGATGTGCAGTACCCCGTTACGTCATATGTCGTTGGACTCATATTGAAGAGCAGAATCCAATGGAAAAATCGGTTTTGAAATATGTCCTTCCTATCAAGAATTATGGCCAAAACACTAAAACTAAAAAATATGCATTGAGCTCTGTGGGAAAAAGAAAGTGCCCAATATCGTGGTTTTACTCACCAGTAGACAAATGTGCCATTGTCTACTGGAAAGGCCAGACTCAGAGGAATACAAGACCTTGTCCTCCTTTTGGGGTTTGGGCATCTGGTCACCCTGATTCTGGGACTCAAAAATGGAATAACTTGCTTACCTAACTCTCTCTCTCTACAATAGTAGAAAAGCAGTTTTTAAAACTGATTTGCAGTGGCCGTTTGTGTTGAATCAAATCCATGTTTAAAAAATTCACGTATACCAAGGTTGGACCTGTATATTGCTTTCATGTGGTTAATTTAAACACTAATTACTTATATACAATGATTACATATAATTAATTACATAAAATCTATTAATCACAAGAAGGCTACATGCTGCTTGCTCACAACGAAAAGGAGGACAAGGAAGAATAGGACATATGGACGCACTGAAAACAATAGATCCTCAGTCCTCGCTAACAAATCCATGTAATCCATGTAACAGTGCCCAGTGCAAAGGGTGTTCCTGTTTCTCTGTTTGTTTTGCTGACTGTTAACCTAGGGCTGTGGGTGGCGCAAGTGGCTAAGACACTGTGCTTGTTAACCAGCAGGCCAGGGTTCGAGACCCAGGTTGGCCCCACAAAGGGTGAGCTCCTGTCCTGAGCCCAGCTCTGCGACGCCAGCTGGATCCAATCATATTGGCTCTGCCTTTCCATTGGACTAATTCAGTGGTGTGGAGAGGGGGGATCTGCTGCTTGGGTAACAGCCTATCCTCCATAACAATCCAACCCAGGCTTTCGTGTTTCGCATGCAGCGTATGCAGCGCCGAGCATGATACCATAGTCTTTCAAGACTGACGGAGGCCTGCTTTTTTAACCTACAAGGACCAGCTTTAAAAAATGTGAGAATATATATTCTTGCTCTTTTTCACATTGATTCTGATTCTCGGTAGAAGGAATTTTGGAAAGGGAGGTTTAGTCCCACCGAGTTCTGCTGTGAGGTGCCCTTCAGGTGTTCATTTTGGGAACTGCTGGTGTCAGGTAACATGAAGATAACATTTCACGATGACATGAAGGGCACTGTAGTTTTTGATGGCTTAACATCAGATTCCTTTGACATCCGAAGTGGAGTGAAGCAGGGCTGCGTCCTCGCACCATCTTTATTTGGGATCTTTTTTGCTGTCATGCTGAAACAGGATTTTGGAAATGCAACAGAGGGAGTCTATCTCCGGACCAGATCAGATGGAAAACTCTTCAATCCCTCCAGATTAAGAGCAAAGTCCAAAGTCCAGCTGAAATGCTTGCGGGATTTCCTCTTTGCTGATGATGCTGCTGTTACTGCTCTGCTAAAGACCTCCAACAACTTATGGACCGTTTTAGCAAAGCCTGCCAAGACTTTGGACTAACAATCAGCTTGAAGAAAACACAAGTCATGTGTCAGGATGTGGATTCACCTCCCTGTATCACAATCTCTGAAAACGTACTGGAGGTTGTCCATGACTTTGTGTACCTTGGCTCAACTATGTCCAGCACTCTCTGATTAGATATCAAGCTAAATAAACATATCGGTAAAGCGGCTACCACGTTTTCTAGACTTACAAAGAGAGTATGGCTTAATAAGAAGCTGACGGAACATACAAAGATCTAGGTCTGTAGAGCCTGTATCCTGAGCACACTCTTGTACTGCAGTGAGTCTTGGCCCCTTCATGCGTGGCAGGAGAGAAAGCTGACCACATTTCATATGCGCTGTCTCCGACGTATTCTTAGCATTACTTGGCTTGACAAAGTTTCAAATGGTGCAGTCTTAGAACATGCTGGTATCCCTAGCATGTACACACTTCTGAAACAGCGACGTCTACGCTGGCTTGGACATGTCGTGAGAATGGCCGATGGTCGGATTCCAAAAGACCTCCTGTATGGAGAACTAGCGCAGGGAAAGCGCCCTAGAGGGAGACCACAGCTGCGATACAAGGACATTTGCAAGAGGGATCTAAAGGCCCTGGGAATGGACATCAATAACTGGGAAATCCTGACAAAACTCTTGCTTCTCTTATTTTAAGTTGTGTGTTTTTTTGCAAGAGGGAGGGAGGGAGATAGGGAGAAAGACACTTGCCATGGCTTTCCGTGAAGAATTTCTTTCCTTTTTCCTGAAAACTTTCTATTATTATTATTATTATTATTATTATTATTATTATTATTATTATTATTATTATTTTCTTTAACACATTAACAAAGCACTGTTGCCACTTTGAGACAAGAAGAGATTGCGCTTATCCAGTGGTGGGCTTCAGGGGGTTCTCACAGGTTCTATAGAACCCTTTGCTAATGAGCGCCTGCTTCTGAGAACCGGTTACTCATGGGACATACAACCTGTTGTTAGTTTATTTGAATCCCACCACTGTTTATAGCTGAGTTTGGAACAGCACCACGATGTTTACACCACTATGGCTGCAATCCTAACCATACATTCCTGGGAGTAAGTAATAGTGAACACAATGGGACATTACTTTTGAGTAGATATGCTTAGGATTGCACTGTATGAGCACAATCCTATGTCTACTCAAAAGTAAACCCCGCTGTGTTCAATAGGTCTTATTCCCAGGAAAGTGTCTTTAGGATTATAACCTATGTTACCTTTCTCATGATCAAAACCATCTATAAACAGAGGAGAAACATTAACCACCCGAGGCAGGGTTGGTTATGGACGGCAATGATTCAGGGCCACTAAATTCATTTTATTGCCTTGTGCAAAAGAAGGAATGGTAAACTATTTTTTAAAATCCGAGTTTTATTTTATTTTTCTCCAGTTCCTCTTTCCTGGTTGATGGTCGCAGGACTTAACCTTGTCGCTGATTACTTTTCAAAGTAATGCTCCTCACTGTTAACTAGCTCCCAATTTGGGCCACAGCAGAATAGGGAAAAAAGAAGGGTCACAGAACATGTGGACCTGTGGGGTTTCCAGAGTATCATTTGTTCATAATAACACCATCCTAACCATGTCTACTCAAAAGTAAGCTCCATTGTGTTCAATGGGTCTTACTCCCAGGAAAGTGTCTTTAGGATTGCAGCCTTTACCTCTTTATTAATCCTTGGAGATGCTCTAGGACAGTGTTTCTCAAAGTGGGGGTCAGGACCCCTTTGGGGGTCACCTAGAGCTTTCCTGGGGGTTGCCGAAAGACCCCTGGTGCAGGGGGCCAGGTCAGGCTTGCCAGACCTCTGGCTGTAGCTGCGCGTGCACTGGGGCTGACTGACAGCCTCAGGGCCCAATCCTATGCATGCTTACTCTAAAATAAATCCCATTACAGTCAGGGGGGCCTTTATTCCCATGTAAATGTGGATAGGATTGCAGCCTCAGGGCCCAATCCTATGCATGCCTATTCTGAAATAAATCCCATTATAGACAGGGGGCCTTTACTCCCATGTATATGTGGATAGGATTGCAGCCTCAGGGGCTAATCCTATGCATGCCTACTCTGAAATAAATCCCATTGTGTTCAATGTGTGCATAGAATACACATTTCATTTGTAAGAATGAAAATACATCCAGCATATCGGATATTTACATTACGATTCATAACAGTAGCAAAATTACAGTTATATAGTAGCAACGAAAATAATTTTATGATTGGGGGTCCCCACAAGATGAGGAACTTATAAAGGGGTCACGGCGATAGGAAGATTGAGAACCACTGCTCTAGAAGGATTTCCTGCTGCAGGTAGGGGTTGGACTGGATGACCCACTGGGTCCTTACAATTATAATTCTATGATTCTAACCAGTGGTGAGCACAGCCTGGCCCAAGAACCGGTTCTCCGGAAGTGGGCGTGGCCAGGGGGCGTGGCCAGGGTCAAGGGACGGGGCCAGGGTGGTTTTTAATTTAAGAATTAAAATTTTAAAAAAAAATTACTTACTTCAGAGTAGACCTGCATGGGATGGTGCTCTGAGGCTGCAATCCTCTCCACAGTTTCCTGGGAGTAAGCCCCACTGACTACACTGGGACTTACTTCTGAGTAGACCTGCATAGGATGGGGCTCTGAGGCTGCTCTGAGGCTCTCTTCACACTGGCCTGGGAGTAAGTCCCATTGACTATACTGGGACTGACTTCAGAGTAGACCTGCATAGGATGGGGATCTGAGGCTGCTCTGAGGCTCTCTTCACACTGGCCTGGGAGTAAGTCCCATTGACTATACTGGGACTTACTTCTGAGTAGACCTGCTTAGGATGGGGCTCTGAGGCTGCTCTGAGGATCTCTTCACACTGGCCTGGGAGTAAGTCCCATTGACTATACTGGGACTTACTTCAGAGTAGACTGCTTAGGCTGGGGCTCTGAGACTGCAGTCCTCCCCACACCTACCTGGGAGTAAGTCCCATTGACTACACTGGGACTTACTTCATAGTAGACTGCTTAGGCTGAGGCTCTGAGACTGCAGTCCTCCCCACACCTACCTGGGAGTAAGTCCCATTGACTACACTGGGACTTACTTCATAGTAGACTGCTTAGGCTGGGGCTCTGAGACTGCAGTCCTCCCCACACCTGCCTGGGAGTAAGTCCCATTGACTACACTGCAGGAGAGGCAGGGAGAGCGCGATGGTGGCGCTGCCCCCCCTTCTGTGCCTCCCCACCAGCAGCAGAGGAAGGGAGACCATGGTGGTGCCCCTGGCCAGCTGGGAGGAAGGGGGAGGAGGGAGGAGGAAGGGAAGCAGCAGCTGTGCTGCGTACCGGTCCCTAGTGTTCTGCTCCTCCTTGGTCCTACCAGCTCCCCATTGGCTGCCAGAAGATAAGAGCCTACTCTAGAGAGTAGGTGCGTCCCCCCTAGTGCCCACCTGTGATTCTAACCCAGCTGATAAAGTTTGGGGGAGTCTTTCTGCTTGCACAACCAGGGAAATGAGGATCCAGGACAGCCACTTCCTGCTGAGGTTCACAGAATTTGGCTGGGTTTAATTTCAGCACATATTGTTCTCAACGAAAATAGATTTGTTTTTGACAGCTTTCTTGAACTGTGTGTTAAGGACATGCTAGTATTATTTTGAAGCATGTGCCCAAACCCTGGCCTGAGGATCACAGGAGGACTACGTTGACTCTCCATGCAAGCCCCCTCCATCCAGCCTGCAGGAAAGCCCTGTAATCCTCTGCAGGTGACGGGACCTCTGCTCCCCAAACAGAGGGTATTCTGAAGGCCAGGGAAGCTACTCATACTCATCTCTCTGTATATGCAAAGACTTATGAACTGGTTCCCCCCCTCCCCATGTTAGAAAGTGTTTATGAACTGCTTTGAATTTAATGAGTTCCATCTCTAATACATATATTTAAATTCATGCAAATTTATTCCAATTAATTAATTGTTTTGATTATTTGATAATTGAAATGTAAATCAATTTTTCTTCCAGCATATGACATAGGGCGCAATCCAGAGTAACTATGGGGAGTCCTTGCTCCGGTGTAAGAAAAACTTGCTCTGGATTGCAATATGAATTTCCCATAGGTTTTTACTAGGAGGTGCAGTAACTACGGGTGCACGTAATGTCTCTTACATGCTCCCGTAGTTACTCTGGATTGTAGGGATAGTGTCAGAAAGATGGTGTGGGAAAAAGTTTGGACAGGCTTGTTCTATACTATTAAATTTAGAAAAGCATGTGTGAGTTTTTGTGTCACTCTTTGTGTATGAGGCCCCATGTGGCTTGCAACCCATAGTGCCAGGGTGATCATATGACCAGAAATTTCTGGATTTCTCCTCTTTTTTAGCCTCCTGTCTGGGTGTCCTCCAAAAGGGCTTCTTTGTCCTCCATTTTGGCTTCTTTTTAGAACTTTGCAAGGGTGTGCAGGACCCCATCATGCCATATGTTGTTGGATTCGTATTGAAGAGCAGAATCCAATGCAAAAATTGTTTTTGAAATATCTCCTTCCTACCAAAAGTTATGGCCAAAAAAAAACCAAAAATCAAAAATATGTGTAGAACTCTATGGGAAAGTGAAAGTGCCCTATATCACAGCTTTACTCATGAGTAGGCAAACATGCCATTGTCCACCAGAAAGGCCAGCCTGAGAGGAATCCAAGACCTTGTCCCCCTTCTTAGGTTCAGGCATCTGGTCACTCTGTGGGGTAGGTGAAAACCTGGCACCTTTTGGGTAGGATCTTTAATTTAGCTGCTTGTATCTGGGTATTCAGCAGCCCTTTTACCATTGGATGTTGATGTCAAAGTTATTAAACAGCTATTGCATGAGGGCCAGAGTGTACATGAGGCCCAGTGTACATGGCTCATGATCCACCACACTTGAGCTCATGACAGTTTGAGAAACACACCTCTAGAGATTTAACTCTGGGCACCCCAAGATCAGTCCCAGTGGAGAAGTTACAAGATGATACAAAATATTACTCCCCTTTTGAATCCTTGTGGGAACTAGTTGTGAATAGACACTTTTTCAAAAACTAAGGTTGCAACCCTAAAGACATTTTCCTGGGAGTAAACCATTGACCATAATGGGACTTGCTCCCAGGAAAGTTTCTTTAGGATTGCAGTCATATAAATTCAGCTTGATTAAACAAAGAAATGCTTTCTCTTTCAATATGCATTTAGCTTTTATTGATTTCACTCTGCAAGGACATCAGCTTCAGTGAAGGTCACAGCTAAGTGGGAGGGAGGCAGGGACGTCACTAGGGGTTGTGGGGCAGACTGCACTGGGTGACGCCCAAGTAGTGGTGACATCAAAATTAATATATTTGTTAATGGTGGAGCAAAAATGCAACCGTGATTTAAAAAACGATTAAAAATACTGATCTGTTTAATGTTTAAAATCAATTATTAAAAGCACAGAATAGTTTATAACATCATTTTTAATGGCCAACATGATTTAGTGAGATACAGGAATGATAACTTATATGGTGGCATTGTTAGGGAGGTGTAGGGGTGCAGGCCACACTGGATGATGCTCACAGGGAAGGTGACATTCTGGCCTTCTGCATAGGGTAATGCAAACTGTAGTGACACTACTTGTAGATTTACAAGTAACTTCCAAAAATAATTATTAAGGCATCTGTATGGCCTGATATGGGAAGTGATCCATGGGTGTGACAGCATGAATTCTCACCTTGGATGATACAAACCCTAGTGACGCCCCTGGAGAGAGGTACAGAGGTTTGGTATATAAATGTAGGCTTGTTGTGCCTACGAGCACATTGCACAAGCACATTATGGCCTGGATCCATACTCAGGAGGAAGCAGTGGGGGCGGTTTTGCATTCAAACTTGTTGATAGTGATGCGAACCTGTGATGCCTGAGACTTATGTCCTCGGAAATCGTCACAAACCGACTTGGTAGCACAGCCTTTCTGAAGGCTTTTGATAATGAGCCTTCCTGTAGAAGACAACATGGCAAGTCAATAACAGCCGTGGATTCCAGTAAAACGTAACTAGCCACAAGATGAGTTAAGTTTCCAGAACTTTCTCCAATCCTCTACTCACACCTATGTACAATGTCATAATTCCTACTAGTGTAAGGACCTGCGAAATTTCACCCCACAATATCCTACTTATACCACTACAATATACCTACTTATACCACTACAAAAGACTCATTTCCTACAAACTTCTACTCAGGGTGACTATATGCCACAATCCAAAATAGACAAGCCTCCCCCCCCCCCAAATTTAGGATATCCAAGCAAAATGTAGGAGCAAAATAAAAGCTATATATAATATAATATAATAAATAATAAAATCTATTTATATTGCCTTAATGTGGCTAATTAAATATGATATTATTAAATTTATAACTATTACATATTATTTATTAATTACAAGGAGACTAAACGCTGCCCGCTTATAAGGAAAAGGAGGACAATGAAGACTTTTTCAGTACACAGGGTTAAATTCCAGGACATGTCCTGAATAAACAGAACAGATGCTCACCCTGCCTCTACTCTATACTGTATTACTGTACTGTATTCTCCTATGTACGGTACTGAACTGAACTGTGTAAACTTAAGTTACCATAGCTAATTGTCATCTCCACGTCCAAACACTTGTCCTCAGGTCCAACACAATCCACTTTCTCCCTCTCGTTGCACGGCTTGGCAGCACTTAGTGAGCTGGTGTAACATGCTGGGCATCGCTTCCCATTGGTTCTGGTAATGGCTGGAGGCCCTGAAACCAATCAGAAAATAAATCAGATTCATCTGGGTGTCAGTCACTGTCTCCCGAAGAAGAAAAATTAAACTAATGGGAACAGGGGCATGGTGGGCACGGAGAACTGTGGATAACTGAATCAGTGGATACAGGATCTGTGGATATGGGGGAATGGTTATATACCAGGATGGTCAAGCTCTAGCAGCCAGAGGGCCTCATGAGCCTGATAATTAACTGATGAGCTGATTTAACCTCATGAACCTGTTATTAAACCCTTTAACCCAAAGTGTCCCCAAGGGAAGCATCTTTAACCACTGAGCAAGCACTGCCTCTCAAATATGCCAACCCAGAAGTAATTGGGAGCAACATGGTGATGATATACATAGGACCACCAAACACAATCTCTGGAAAGCAAGCTACAAAGATATACCATACATACCTGAATCTAATGTGCACAAATATCAGCTGAATTTAGGGTGCAGTCCAGAGTAACTTCGGGGAGTCCTTGCTCTGGTGTAAGAACAATTTACTCTGGATTTCAATATGAATTTCCCATAGGTTTTCACTAGGTAGTGCCGTAAACTATGGGTGCACGTAATGTCTCCTACGTACTTCCATAGTTACTCTGGATTGTAGGGAAAGTCGCTAACCATTTTTAGCCTGGCTATTTCTACTGCACAACTCTTTTTATTATGGATTTAATCAGAAGTTTCAATGTAGATGTTTTATATTTATGATTTTTAAGATGGTTTTTTAAGATGTTTTAAGTGTTATAAATATTTTAATAAACTGGATTTTTATTGTTATGTTTTTGTGGTAGTTTTTAATAAGCCCCCTTGGGTCCTTCCAGGAGAAAGGCAGAGTAGAAAGTTTTGATGATCATGAGATGCAGATGATGATGATGATGACGATGAAGAAAAAGAAGGTGTGCATTAGATTCACTGATGGATTCAGCAACAGGCCTCCATCAGTCTTGAAAGACTATGGTATCGTGCTTGGCGCTGCATACGCTGCATGCGAAGCACGAAAGCCTGGGTTTAGATTTGAGTAAATGTGGAACAGTATATTCTAATAAAAAAAATGTACCATAAACCCATTTTGTATAAAGTTGTGCAATTAGGTAACAATTATAATAAACTCATAATATTATTGTCATATAATTCATTGATATATGCAGTAAAATTAAATTTTACACCTAATTTGCAGCTGCTCATTACAATCAGCAGTAAACATTTGATGATGCATTAGATTCGAGTAAATACGGATAAATAGATACAAGAAAGATTCAGTAAAATATCACTGTGGACCATGGAGAAAAATTAATACCAAAAATGTAGAAGAGATTAATCAGTAGAAACTATAAGAGTAGGGCAGACATTAAAGGGAATTGTGACCATCTCTTGTTATGAAATTACGCATACTATAAGGGGAGTACTTGCTCTGGTGTAAGAACAATTTACTCTGGATTGCAATATGAATTTCCCATAGGTTTTCACTAGGTGGTGCAGTAGCTATGGGTGCACGTAATGTCTCTTATGTGCTCCCTTAGTTACTCTGGATTGTAGGGTTAGTCAGTGTTTGCAATTATAACTTACATTGAGGATTGGCATTTTTGCAGGCATTTCCCACACAACAGGTGGTGGAAGTCCGTAGTTCTTTTCCTTGTCCTACGGTCAGATATCTTGTTCCAGTTCTGCAGTCGCTAGAAGATCCACAGCCCTTACCGAAGGTATAAATTGGGTCTCTGGCTGCAGAAGAGCAAATAAGAAGATGAGTTATTGGATGATATGGTAGCCTCTTCCAACAACCAGGGTTACCATATGTTCCCCAAAACTGGTACTGTCTGGGTTTTCAGGGATTGTGTTCACATACTGGCAGGTTTGACAGGGGATCCTATAACAGTTTTGTGGAAGAGAATGATGGCAACCCTACCAACACCATATCAGGACAGTTTAGTTGTTGGCACAAATCCATTTCAATGCCACTACCGTTCACCAACTATTAAGTTTCTTGAATTTTTCATTGGGTGCTCCATAGAACCAATACACTAGCAAGGTTGCATCCAGCACTCCATTGAGGCTGCTGTCATGCTACAGCGGAGAAAGACCTTACTCCAGATGAAAGCGTGGGGTCCCAGTGGGTCATCTCAGATCTGAGTCATCTCCAGAGTTGGCACAGATCTGAGTAGGTAGGAGTAGGTAGGCTCTTCCCATGCCCAGGGTAGGAGGCTTGAATCCAGAATGAATCCTGTCTCCTGCTCCCCACCTGCCTGACCCCAGTAATTTAAGCTGGCAGCCTGGTCTAGGGTAGCACTAGATCTCCCATTCACAAGCATATACTTATGGTCCCTCACACTCACCCAATGCATTGACAGACAAAACAATGATGCAAGAGTCTTTGCCAGCACCACAGGTCTGCAGTCTCCCAGTACAGTTTCTGCCAACTGCATTGCAAACCTCACACTCCAAAGCAGAACCTAGGAAAAAAAAACGCAAGATGTGTCACAACATTTTCTGGGGGAAAGGAGACTCACCCATGGGTGGCCACGTTCCAAAACACGTGGCAGAATGTTCTTTGAGATCAGCCCTTGGTGGTCAACTGCCACATGTGTGGGCATCTGGGGGCATGATCAGCGCACTAACACAGCCTTCTTCCTGCATTCACTGAATTTGAAGAGGGTAAACTACATCACGGTCAATGAAACTTCCTTGAGGTCAAGGAATAGCATCACTATCTTTGATCTTTACATGGTCTGGCCACAGTAGAGTTTTAAACGTCGATAATAGGGTAATGTGTATTTTAAATGAATTTTATGAAACCTTTTTGTGTTTATTGCTTAAATTGTACATTTTTATTATTGTATATTTTACAATATGCTGTAAGCCTCCTTGAGTTCCCTTTTGGAAAGAAAAGCATGGTATAAGTCAATAAGTGAATTATATATTGTTTGTTTTTAATGGTTGTTAGCCTTGAATCAGCATTGCTAAGAAAAAAACAGGCCTCTGTCAGTCTTGGAAGACTATGGTATCGTGCTCGGCGCTGCATACGCTGCATGCGAAGCACGAAAGCCTGGGTTGAATTGTTATGGAGGATAGGCTGTTACCCAAGCAGCAAATCCCCCCTCTCCACGCCACTGAATTAGTCCAATGGAAAGGCAGAGCCAATAGGATTGGATCCAGCTGGCGTCACAGAGCTGGGCTAAGGACAGGAGCTCACCCTGTCTTGTGGGGCCGACCCAGGTCTTGAACCCTGGCCTGCTGGTTAATGGCAAGGTAAAATTCCTGGAAAGAAAGAAAGAAAGAAAGAAAGAAAGAAAGAAAGAAAGAAAGAAAGAAAGAAACAAACAAACAAACAAACAAACAAACAAACAAACAAACAATGTCCAGCAGTCTGGCATGGATAGCCAGTTCCTGCCATCCTGTTGCTCAAAGAACGATCTGAAGTATGAGGACGGACCATTTTTCATGTGCCTGGTTTGGTCCTGGACGCAAAGATTCTCAGGTAAGTCCCAGACTCCCAACATTCTTCATACTTCAACCCAGAACCGGCAAATTATTTCTGGCTCTAAATTGGAAACTGTGATGCTCAAGTCAACTGATACATTATGCACAGAATGCAAACTCAATCCCATCTTTCATCAAGGATGTGCAGATGACTTTAATATATCCAAATTCTGAAGGTTTCTCCTTACCTGTACTAAGGAGCGTGAAGCAGGTGAAGAATCCAAGGATGGTCCACATGGTGGCAACCTATGGAGGGGTCTCCAAATCTGAACTCAAATGGTACCTGAAAAAGGAAATTCTCTGAGTTGTACAGCTGTTAAAGGAATGGAACATCCAATTGGGAAAAGATAGTTAAGAACTGTCCTCCTGGCTTTGGAGAGACTGTGGAGTTTTTGGCAAGGTTGATCTGCAGAACTTGTAGCTTCAATTCTAAGTAGATCCTGATTCTGTCAGCTGTACCATCTGTGTGGCTGGGGTTGCAATCCTAAGAGCACTTTCCTGGGAGTAAGCCCCTTTGAACTTAATGAAACTTACTTCTGAGTAAAAACTAATAGGATTGCACTGCTTTCAACCCTAGTGCAAGCTATAAACATGACACTTGGTAAGTTTCTAAGTGGTGGAATTACCAAGAAACTTTGGATAACCTTGTGATGGTGTCAGCAATAAGAGGCAACTCTGATCCCAGTTCTCGTCCCCCGATCTCCACTTTGCCTTTTCCCCCTTCCACTTATATAGGCATTTGAGAATGCATTTCTTCAGCTCCTTTTCACCACACTGTTTGCTCCACTTCTTCAGCTCCTCTTCACCACACCACAACGTTTCAAAATCTTGATTTCCACCTTTGGTTTCAAACAATTTGGTTTCCAAACCTGTGATCATTCTCTTGTTTTTTGATCTGTCTACCAAAGGGCTTGGCTGGCTCAAACATATCCAAGTGGACTCAGAAAGAGCACAATCACTACAGGGTAAGACTATAAGGCTGTAGCCAGGGTTGCCAAATCACTGGAATTCCCCGGAGTCCTCCTCCTAACAAGCCCCTCCTCCAGGGCGAGGGAAACATGTTGGCCGCCACCAGGAAAACAGGCTTGGTGGCGGCCACCATGTTCAAATTTTGGGCGCTGCTGTGTACGCTTTGCTATATTGCGATGGCTCCTCTCCCTCCCTGCCTTGCTGTTGCTTTGCTTAAATTGAGTGGCTGCGAAGGGAGAACTCCTCCCCAGTATAGCACCAGGCACCCGCCTTTGCAAGCGGCTGCCGCCCGACCGCCCGCCAAGCAGAGAAACCGCTGCCCTCCCACGATGCTGGTCCCCAGAGCCACCACAAGGAGTGCAGCCTCAGCAGAGGTGCCAGCTTGCCCACCCACCTGCCCGTCATCGAGACAATGGGGCCAGGTAAAGGGAGTACTTGCAGCCTGAGATGCCAATCCTATGCATGCCATTTCAGAAGTAAGCCCCATTAGCGGCACTGGGGCTTACTCCCAGGTGAAATGTGAGTAGGGTTGCAACCCCCCTCCATTTCCTCCAAGATAAATCTCCCCTTCCCCCAGAAAACCCCAATAGCCATTCCTGCTGCCTGCAGCAGCCACTACCCTCATACACCCCCACAAACCACCCCCCACAAACCCCCGGGCCCCAGCCTGTGCCCACAGCCCCCATGAAAACCCCCCCAGCCATGCATGTGTCCTCTTCCCCAAGTGTGTGTGTGTGTGTGTGTGTGTGTGTGTGTGTGTGTGTGTGTGTGTATTACCTTAAAAAGATAATATAAAAAGATAATAAATTAAGTACAGTAAAGCAATACCAGTGTTTTTAGATTATTTTAACATGTCCTACATTTTGTCCTACATTTTTGGGGTGTCCTACAGTTTTTTTAATTGCAGGAATTTGGGTAGGAATTTTGGCTTAGAAAGGGAGGAATTTTGGCCTTCAATTAGGAATTTTGGCCTTGCCGTTCAGGGATTTTGCGTTTGGCATCTGGTCACCCTGGCTGCAACCCTATCCACACTTTTCTGGGAGTAAGCCCTATTGACTATAATGAGACTTACTTCTGAGTAGATAGGCATTGGATTGGACTCACTGATGCTCAGTGGTACTTGCTTCCCTATATGAAATTACTGAGCCACATCAAAATGAAAACATGCTCCTAATCCACACACTAAAGCAGAGGTGTTCAACCTCAGGTGGATGTTGGCATCTCTGCAACGGGGGGCATCTCTGAAGGGTGCAAGGGTGAGCACACTGGGTGACACTCCAGGGAGGGATGACATGAAAGTCATAACTTTTGTCATCGGTGTGAAAATGCACCACTTGTAGAAACCAAGGTACTCTTGTTTCATTAAGAAAACCTAAGAGCCCAATCCTATGCCTGTCTACTCAGAAGCAAGTCCCACTGTAGTAAATGAGGCTTACTCCTAGGAAAGTGTGTATAAGATTGCAGCCTGAGTTCCTAAGGCTGCAATCCAGAGCAAATTCAGCCTGCTCTGACCTAACTGCACTCTCCTAACTATTCTGTATCCAGAGCAGAAAGTTATGCTGAATCCAGAGAGTCAGGAAGCCTGGGCTGCCCTAACTGCTCCAGAGCATGCTAAGTAATTGACACAAGGGGAAGACTTGCTCCTGAGGAGACACCCCTCAGATCACACTGAACAAGGAACAGCTGTGGTGCCTACAGTGGTGACATGACTCTGCACATCACCTGGTGTGGAAGTCTGTGCGTCATCCCTGGGATGCGCGCCCCTCCTCCCCACCTGGACTGCACAGTCACCAAAGTTGGCGCCTGCGCAGTTGTTTCTGAAGCCAACTGGCTTCAGAAAGAGTACTGCGCAGGCACCATCTCTGACACCTGCGCAGTACTTTTCTGAAGCCTTTTGGCTTCGGGGGAGCCTGTGCAGGCGTCAGAGTTGGTGCCTGTGCAGTACTCTTTCTGAAGCCATTCGGCTGCCGCTCCGCCTCCTGAGTGAGGCCGAATGGCTGTGCAGAGGCGCAGACTTTCTCTGCTCTAAGGAAGTCTCCTCTGAAGCTGTTCGGCATGCTCAGTGTGTTTCTGCGCAGTGCACCTCAGATGGCCGTTCAGGCCAGCTCCTCAGACAAGTGTCAGCTTCTGGCTGATTCTCCGCCTTGGAGCAGGCCTGAATGGGTGTGCTGATGCCTGGGGTCTGCCAAAGGACAGTCAAACTCCTCCGGCACATCACCCCATACGGAGCGCATCCCCAATGCAGCCCACACCAGCCGCACCAGTCTGGTGACGCCACTGGGTGCCTGCCTTATAAGGAGTCCCTGATGAGATGCCAGTACATTCTACAGTGAATACAAGGGGCTTCTTGGAGTGCCTGCTGTATCCTGAGGTTTGTGGGCAGCCGTAGTTTGTTCCATATCCTGAGGTTGAGAGGCAGGGATTGCAGCTAGGCTGGCCAAGAACTCAGATTTTTGGTCAGCACTGCCATTCTTACTCGGGCCTTATCATGGACCCCTATGGGTCTACTCATTACTATACCTGCTCCTGAGGTGGTATAACTCTGAGGGCTGGAAGAGGGCATTTCTGCCTTGGAAACAGGCTCTGGATACAGAGTAACTGCTCTGCCCTACGCAATGCTAAACATGCCCTCAACTTGCCTCTCCTGAGCTGCTTAGGCTGCCCCAGTTAGGGCAGAGCAGGTCCACCTCTCTTAGGGCACCCTATCTTGCCTTGCTCTG
This sequence comes from Cryptoblepharus egeriae, assembly GCA_030015325.1. NCBI lineage: Eukaryota > Metazoa > Chordata > Lepidosauria > Squamata > Scincidae > Cryptoblepharus > Cryptoblepharus egeriae. The sequence goes on from JAREYC010000014.1 coordinate 4,250,906, forward strand.
CCCTAAGCCTCCTTCAGAGTAACTGGGCTGGAGCATCTTGCAGTTGCTCCAACCTAGTGTTAGATAGGGCAACCTAAGGGCTCTTATGTGGACAGATTAGTTGCTCTGGATTGGGCTGTAAAACAATATTTAATCTAAATGGTTAAAAGCACAAAAGGTTAAAAGTATAAAAGTCCAGAACATTTTTTTAATTTAGCAAATAATTTGCATCACTGAATATGCAAGAGCTATTCCTTCCTCAAACCAATCCTTTAGGTAAGATATTTGTGAAATAAGGAAATCACAGATTTCACAGGGGCTCCTCATTTCAGAGACATGTGCAGCTTTATGTCTATGGAGGCAATCCTAAAGACACATTCCTGGGAGTTAAACCCATTGAACACAAAGGGGCTAACTTTTGAGTAGACATGGTTAGGATTGTGCTTTAAGATGGGATAAAAGCACAATACAAAAGATGTCTTTCCTTTTTAACAAGGAATCAGAGTTTAGGATCTAATGAATAGACATGGTTAGGATTGCACCCTAAGTCTATGATATTGTTATTAAAAGGTATAATTTTAATTTTCCTAGTTGGTTGTCACTACTATTGCGTCTCCATTCAAAGCTCAATCCTAACCAATTGCACTGGCATAGCTGTGGCAGTACAGCATATGCTGCATTTGGCACTTGGGGACAGACACAGAGGCCTCAGTGGCTGCAATCCTAAAGGTAGTTTCCTGGGAGTAAGACCCATTGAATACAATGGGGCTGACTTTTGAGTAGACATGGTTAGGATTGTACTCAATGTTTGTTTCCTTACATCAGAACATTAAATAGACCCCAAAACCTGGTAGCTGCAAATAAAAAGCAGTGGTAGAAAATTAGGTGCTTATGTTTCATTTAAAGAAAAACCCTGAGATAGTAAAACAACATTTAAATCCAATGATTAAAAGCACAGAATGATATAGAATAATATTTTTTTGAAATTTTGCAAATAATTTGCATCACAGAATATGCAAGAGCTATTCCTTCCTCAAAGCAATCTGTTAGGTAAGAGATTTGTGAAATAAGGAAATCACAGTTGTAACCCCCTGACTACATTCTGTATAACGCTGACCCTACTGGAAGTTAGTGTTGTGTTTTTTTAAATGGAATTTATTATTATTTGATAAGAACATGACTTTTTTACTGCTAATTAGACAGTTATAAATCCAAAAGCATGAATGTTTTGAATTTACCGTACATTTTTTCCATCTGACCCATGTTGCTCTTCACTGGTTATTCAATATTTTGCTAGCTAAAATTATAATCAAAATTCATAATTTTACAATATTCCACAATTAAAATTAGTTTAAAATAATTATACTAAAACTTGATGCAACATTTATTCATTATATGTACCAAAGTATAGTACCGGGTTCATTGGACCCTGGAAGTAATCGGTGATACAAAAATAAGTGTGTAGGTTAAGTGTTAATTAGAGACATGTGCAGCTTGATTGCAAATATGCATATAATTTTGTAATGTAAAGGTATTGTAATTTAAATTGTAATTTAAAGGTGCAATTTTAATTTTCCTTGTTGTTTGTCACTTGTATTGCCACTTCATTCAAAGCATAAACCTAACAAAATGTACTGGCATAGCTGTGCCAGTGGGGCATGTGTTGCATCACGCAGTTTGGAGGTTTCACGGTGGCCTCCTCAAGGAAAGGCAATGTTGGTTCCTTACATCAGAACACTGGCCAGATGCCAAAGACCAATAGATGCAAATATACAGGAATTAGAGAAAAAATCAGAATACTGTATGTATAATGTATAAAATAATGTATAAAAAAATTCCACAGCTTGCAGTCATTGAGCATCTCACAAAACACACAATTGGACTGTGGCAACCTCTGTTTTTTTACAGAGGATAAAAAGTGTTGAAATAGATCCTGGATAGGCTTGTGACAAGGACAAGGAAGTGGCTTCTTGCATTCTGCTTCCTCAAAAACATGGTTGTTGCCGCCAGCTCTGTGGCTCTTCGCCAAAGTCATGAGATGGACCAATCCAAATGATTTGTAGTGATGCTTCCAGCCATCAAAGCTCTTTGGGTCTCTCTGTGTTCTCATTTATAGAACGTGGGAAATCACTCACATTGGGAGGTGTGAGTGATATGCCAGCTCCAGGCTGCGTGCCAAGTCTTACCTTTTGGAGGCCAGCCAGATGTCTCCGAGTTCTAGAAATCCATGCATCACTTTTTCAGTCTTATGTATGAAAGTGAATGTCAGATCTTGGCCCCACCTCCGGGTCCTGATCTTCTTGCCACTCCATACCCTCCCCTTTTCCTCCGACCCCTGAGATGGCTGACCTTGGCCACTGCAAGTGGTGGCACAGGGAGGCCAATTTAGCTCTTGTGCCAGCTTCCCCTTCTGTATGGGTGGTACAAATGTGCCTTATGGCTTGTTTGTGATAACCCTGTCCTCAAGGATTTGCCCATCTTGACATCAGGATTGCACCATACTCAGAAAATTATGGATAGGATTGCATCCTCAATACCTCTTTTTATGTGTTGTGGTGTTTACTACAGCATGCATCTAAGGATGGGTTTCTCAGGAATACTCATCCACCTGCTGTGTTCCAAATGTAGATCTTAATCTATGCTCACTGCAAACTTTCTAACCCTTCCAAGATTGATCCTAGATCAGGAATTTATCTGCTGCAGAATAACCAGATCTTGCACAAAGGAGCTGCAGATCAATTGTCTATCACAGCATCATCACTACCGGCAAGAGTCATTATCTACAATCCAGAGTAACTATGGGAAGATGTAAGAGGCACTGGATTGCTCTATGCATTTCCCCTAGGTTTCTCATAGGTGGCACCATAACTACGTCGATGTTAAAGGTCCCATAGATACTCTGGATTGTAGCCACAGAAGACAATCAGTACCTTGCAGGTTCAATTTAATTTGGAATTAACTTCAGGTTGGTGAATTTTGTGTTCCCATTCTTCACACGACCAGGTTTGCAGGTGTGCAACGGTGACTCGTGTCTGGAATATACTGTATTTACCCAAAACTAATGCTAACCTTTTCGGCTGAATTTAGTCTCCAAAATCAGGATGTGCATTAGATTAGATGTTTAATTAGATTTGAGTAAATATGGTATTTTGATCATAAATACAGAGTGAGCATTAGATTCAATGGCGCATTAAAATGAGTAAGTATAGTATTCCCATCACAATTGGGTTTTTGTTAATAGAATATGAGCACAAATCAGGCACAATCCTAACCAACTCTCTAGAACAGGCATAGCTGTGCCAGTGGGGCATGTGCTGCATTCTGTAGTTGGGGGGCAATCACAGAGGCCTGTGTTGAGGAGCAATGGTTTGAACCATTACCTCGGAGTTGCATTGCCTTTACCCTAATGTTGGTTAGGATTGCAACCTAATTCACTCTTGCAATCTCATTGATTTCAATATATATATATATTTATTTTTTATTTACACCACCCTTTCTCCAAAGAGCTTAGGACAATGCAGAGTTCCTTCCATCTTCACAACAACCCTGAGAGGTGGGTGAAGTTGATATTGACTATCTCAAAGTCACCCGTTTCATGCATTTTAGTCACAATTGACTTTTTGGGTACAGAATAAACTGACTATAGCTGCAATCCTAATCACACTTTTCTGGGAGTAAGACCCATTGAATACAATGGGGCTTACTTTTGAGTAGACATGGTTAGGCTTGTGCTCTAAGGACAGTGAATATTTGAGGACTGAAGCTTTGACTTAGAGCACAATCTTAACCATGTTTACTCTGAAGTAAGCTCCATTGTAGTCAGTGGATCATACTTCCAGGAAAATGTCTTTAGGATTGCAGCATAGGTTATAAGGAATCATGTCGGTAAATAAACAACTGGTGTGAACAGAAAAGAAAAGTGAAGCATGGTACACAAGTGTACCACCGCACAGGGATTGAAAATAACTTCTTTAGAAAATCCAGGCATGTCTGATAGTTGAGTGAAGGGCTGCTGAAGAAAGCTAAGCAGAGAAAGACCTGGATAACTCTTGGATGGGAGACTGAAAGCTGATAAAATGGTCATGAGACAACGAGACAGAGGTGTTTACAGCTGGGCTGACTTGAAAACTCCTGTTGGAAGTTTGGAAGGCATTCCCTGATGTGATGATGACCATGGTGTGTAAGAGTTCTATGAGCTGCGCATAGAACCAGGGTGACCAGATTATTCCTGAACCCCAGGGCCAAAATTCCTAATCCCAGGTCAAAATTCCTACCAGCTTAAAAAAATTGCCAAAAAGTGTATTTTTTGTTTTTGTTTTTCGGTTTTTTTTACCATAACTTTTGATAGGAAGGAGATATCTCCAAACTGGATTCTGCTCTTCAATATGAATCCAACGACATATGGCATGATGGGGTACTGTGCACTATCGCGAAGTTACAAAATGTAGGACAATGAAGCCAAAATATAGGACACCCAGACAGGAGGTTAAAAATCTGGACAAATCCAGGTTTTTCTGGTCATATGTCCACCCTGCATAGAACCCACCTCACAGGGTTGTTGTAAGGACAAAAAAGATTTTAGAAGCAATGTAAGCTGCCCTGGGTATTTGCGTTAGCATGGGTAAGGCGGGGTATTAATGCCTTAAATTAATAATAATAATAATAATAATAATAATAATAATAATAATAATAATAATAATAATAGAGGGCCAGTGGGTGGCAAAAGTGGTTAAGACACTGTGCCTGTTAACCAGAAGGCCAAGGTTCGAGACCAGGGTCCCCACAAGACAGGGTGAGCTCCTGTCCTTAGCCCAGCTCTGCGATGCAACTGGAACCAATTGTATTGGCTCTGCCTTTCCATTGGACTAATTCAGTGGCGTGGAGAGGGGGGATTTGCTACTTGGGTAACAGCCTATCCTCCATATCAATCTACCCAGGCCTTTGTGCTTCGCATGCAGCATCAAGCATGATACCGTAGTCTTTCAAGACTGATGGATGCCAAGTTAATAATAATAGAAAGTCTTCAGGGAAAGGTAAGTGAAGCTCTTCAAGGCAAGCCATGGCAAGCATCCTTCGCCTTCCTCCCCCTTGCAAAAAAAAATCTCTCCAAACCCTCACAAACTTAAAATAAGAGAAGCAAGAGTTTTGTGATATCTTCAAGGCTAACAACTTTATTTCAGTAAACATTTTATTTCAGTCCAACAACCATCCAGACATATCTGATACCAGCAGTTCCCAAAATGAACACACGGGGGCACCATTCATTGAGGATCACAGCAGAATTCAGTGGAACTGAACCTCCCTTTCCAAAATTCCTTCTACAGATGATCAGAGAATCATAGAATCCTAGAGTTGGAAGGGACCTAGTAGGTCATCTAGTCCAGCCCCCTGCCTGTAGCAGGAATTCCCCCTAGAGCATCTCCAACAGGTGCTCATCGAGCCTCTGCTTGAAGATCCCCAGTGAGGGAGAGTCCACCACCTCCCTTGGCAATCTCTTCCACTGCCGAACCGCCCGAACCATCAGGAATTTTTTCCGGATTTCCAGCCGGAATCTCCTCTCTTGCAGTTTGTACCCATTGGTTCTAGTTCTGCTTTCAGAAGCAGCTATGAACAAATTGGCCCCTTCCTCCATATGACAGCCCTTCAGGTATCTGAAGAGGGCAATCATGTCTCCCCTCAGCCTCCTCTTCTCCAGGCTGAACATCCCAAGTTCCCCCAACCTTTCCTCGTAGGGCTTCCCTTCCATCCCACTGATCATTCTTGTTGCTCTCCTCTGGACTTGCTCCAGCTTCGCTGCATCTTTCTTAAACTGAGGTGCCCAGAACTGAACACAGGACTCAAGGTGAGGTCTGATCAATGCAGAATAAAGAGGAACTAGAACTTCTCGTGACTTGGAAGCTACAGTCCTCTTAATGCAGCCTAAAATGGCATTTGCCTTCTTTGCAGACACATCACATGCTGACTCATGTTCAGCTTGTGATCCACGGCGACTCCAAGATCCCGCTCACATGTTGTGCTGCCAAGCCAAGTATCCCCCATTTTATACCTATGTTTTTGGTTTTTATTGCCTAACTGCAGAACCTTGCACTTCTCCCTGTTGAAATTCATTCTGTTTGTTACAGCCCAGGATTCTAGTTTATCCAGATCCTCCTGGAGGTTCCTCCTATCTTCTGATGTGTTTGCTACTCCTCCCAGTTTGGTGTCATCTGCAGATTTGATCAGGCTCCCCCGTATCCCTTCCTCCAAGTCATTGATGAAAATGTTAAAGAGAACCGGTCCCAAGACAGAGCCTTGGGGGACCCCACTTGAAACCGACCTCCAGGTTGACACAGAACCATTTACTAAAACCCTTTGAGTGCGGCCATTGAGCCAGTTGCAGATCCACCTAACAATTGCCCCGTCTAGCCCATATTTTTCCAACTTCCTAATTAAAATGTCATGTGGGACTTTGTCAAATGCTTTGCTGAAGTCAAGATAAATGACATCCACAGCATTGCCATGTCCAGTAAGCTCGTAACCCGATCAAAAAAGGAGATCAGATTTGTCTGGCAAGATTTATTCTTGGTAAATCCATGCTGGGTTGTTTTGATCACCGAGTACTTGTCTAGATGTGCACAAATTGTGTGTTTTATGATTTGCTCTAATATCTTGCCCGGGATTGAAGTCAAACTGACTGGTCTATAATTTCCCGGGTCTTCTTTTTTCCCCTTCTTAAAAATGGGGATTACATTTGCCCTCTTCCAGTCCAGGCACTTCTCCACTCCTCAAGGATTTCTCAAAGATGATCGACAGAGGCTCTGCAAGGACATCTGCCAGTTCCTTATGAACTCTAGGATGCAGCTCATCCGGTCCAAATGACTTGAATTCATTTAGGCCAGTTAAGTGGTTATGAACCAGTTCTCTGTCAATCACATCAGCCAATGATCCCCCACCCACATTTGCACAGCCTTCCTTCTATGAATAGACGGACGCAAAGTAGGAGTTGAGCAGCTCCGCCTTCTGCTGGTTTCCAGACACCTGTTGTCCATCCTTGTCCAAGAGCAGCTCCAGCCCCTCGTCTCTCCTCCTGTTCCTTTGGGCATATCTAAAGAAGCTCTTTTTGTTATCTTTGACTCCCCTGGCCAGCCTCAGCTCATACTGAGCTTTAGCATCCCTGACCCCCTCCCTACAGGACCGGGCTACCTGCCTGTACTCCTCTCTGGTGATCTTTCCAGTCTTCCACTCCCTCTACTTCTCTTTCTTTAACTTCGGCTGATCCCCAAGTTGCCTGTGGAGCCAACCTGGTTTTTTCAGCATTTTCCCCCCTTTCTTTTTTATTGGAATTGTTTCTGACTGTGCTTGTAGAAGCTGCCTCTTAAGGAGCTCCCACCCATCTTGGGCCCCTTTCCCCATTAGATCATCAACCCATGGGATCCCACCTATGACCCCTCTAAGCCTGTTGAAATCAGCTTTCCTGAAATCCAACATATAAGTTTCACTCTGCACTCTTTTTATTTCCCACATTATTCTAAATTCCAGCAGCTCATGATCGCTTTCCCCTAAAGTTCCCACTATGTTGACCTGATCAACCAGTTCTTCACGATTTGTTAAGATCAGGTCAAGGATGGCCCCTCCCCTTGTCGTTTCCTCCACTTTCTGGACCATGAAGTTATCTTCCAGGCCCATCAGGAATCTACTGGAGCTTCCATGTTTGGCTGAGTTTGTCTCCCAGCAAATGTCTGGGTAGTTAAAGTCCCCCATTACTACTACCTCATATTTCCTTGCAATGCCTGCCAGTTGCTCCAAGAAGACATCGTCTACTCCTTCTCCTTGGCCTGGCGGTCTATAGTAGACACCCACCACAATGTTTTGTTTCTTATTTTCCCCCCTTACTTTTACCCAAACACACTCCACAGGGATATCCGGACCACTCTCCTGGATTTCAGAGCAAGTATATACGTTCTTGACATATAATGCTACTCCACCTCCCCTTTTGCCACTTCTGTTCCTCCGGAACAGCTGATAGCCTTCCAATTGTGTGTTCCAGTCATGGGAGTCATCCCACCAAGTTTCAGTTATTCCTATCAAATCAAATTTCCCTTCACTTGCTAAAAGCTCCAGCTCATCTTGTTTATTTCCCAGGCTCTGTGCATTTGTGTAAATGCAACTTAAGCCCTGGAGGTTGCAACTCAATGCATTTCCCTCCTTTTTTGTAAGGCCAGGCCCCTCTAAAGACTGTTGAGTTACAGCTGTGCCCTGGTAATTTCCATCCAGAGCATTTTCCTTATTCCTAGGTTCCCTTTGGACGTAACCCACCCCCTTTTTATTTAGTTTAAAGCCCTCCTGATAAGGTTGGCCATCTCCCGTCTGAAGACACTCTTCCCCCAACCCGTAAGATGTAGTCCATCCTTTGCTAGGAGTCCTTTCTCAAGGAAGGTCATCCTGTGATCCCAGAATCCAAATCCTTCCCGATGACACCATTTTCGAAGCCAGCTATTGACCTGAAAAATCTTGCTATCTCTCTGAGGACCTTTGCCAATTACTGGGAGGATGGATGAAAATACCACCTGGGCATCCCCCAGGTCCTTAATCTTCCTCCCCAGAGCTTCATAATCCCCAACTATCTTTTGGAAAGTTTCCCGAGCAGTATCGTTTGTTCCTACGTGGATGAGTAAGAACGGGTGACGATCAGCAGGTGTGATCATCCTCGGTAGCCTCTCCATGATATCCCGTATCCTGGCACCAGGGAGGCAGCACACCTCATGGGAAAACGGGTCTGGTCGGCATACAGCTTCCATGCCCCTCAGGAGAGAATCTCCAATCACCAACACCCTCCTCCGTGTTCTCCTTCTGTGTCTAGCTTCCCCCACACTAACTGGTTGTGGCTGCTGTCTATGATGGGGATCTGTAGGCATGCCAGTATGGGCAATGCCAGGATCCGGAGTAGGTGTGCTAGCAAGAGGAACTTCTGCCAGCATGGTGGAATCTGAGAGACTCTGGAAACGGTTGTATAGCTCCAGTGGTTCTCGACTGCTCCTGCCCTTTTTTCTCCTGACTGTCACATTTCTCCATGAAGAGACATCATTGCTGGGGTCCCCACTGGTGTCATCCCTCTGGAGACGTTCCGTGTGTGTTGTATCAAGGAACTCCTCAGAGGCCTTAATTTGACGAAGGGTGGAAACTTCACCCTCCAGTGCTGCCTCCAACAGTGCAACCAGTTTGCACTTGCAGCATCGATAATCCCCGGGGTCCTTGGGCAAGAAGACAAACATGGCACACGTGGTGCATGTCACGACAATTGCGCCCTTCCCTTCCATCTCCTGTCAATTTCACAAGTCCTCCTTGCTCACAGGCTCCGGTCCATAGGATCGCGCCTCAGGCCCTAATAAAGCCCTTGAAAGCTCCTCCCGCCAGGCAACCAGCCAATGAACAGCTAGCAGCAATTAAGCACTCAACTAAGCAGCCCCCCTCCTCCACTCACCTGGGACTCTGTGTTCCTTCTCACCTCTCCTCTGAAAAGGAGGCTGAACCAGGAACAGGCCCTAATAAAGCCCTACAAAGCCCCTCCTTGAAAGATGATCAGAGAATCAATGTGGGAAGGAAGAGGAATATATATTCTCACATTCTTTGTTAAAGTTAACAGTCAGCAAAACAAACGGAGATACAAGTGTACCCCCTATATAACTTCAGTATAGATTTCTCTATTTCTCGCTCCAAATCAAAACAATTATTTGTCATATACATTCATAAACACCACTCAGTGGTGGTGACATCAATCATCAATCAATCAATCAACGATGACATCAATCATCATTGTTTGATCATCAAACAAAACCAGGAGTGAATTTTATTCCTTCTTCCAACTAGTTTTAATTCACTTTCAGAGAGCAACGCATATACAGGGGGCAAAGAGGATTGAAAAACCAAAGCATCACTTCCAGAGAAAAAGATATGCAAGTGACCAAAAATCTTGCCGTGATAATTTGCCGCAAGACCACCAGCAACGAGAGTCCAGAGGGAACCGGGGAGAAGGGTCCAGAGACTTGAATGGTCTCAGCGATCACAGAGGTACAGTTGATTGTCACCTCAATTCGCATGGGCCTTTTTTGGTGCATCGCATTTTGTTGGGCTTCCAGACATTTATCCTTTGGATGCTTTTCAATGGTGCTTTTCAATGGTGGAGATGGAGTAATTTTCTGGACATAAAAAAAGGATGTGGTCATGGGAATCACCAGCCCCTCCCTCCATCACTTTTTTCCAACAAATCCAGAACGCAACACACCGGTTGAATTTTGGTTTCCACGCTCTATGTGGGGAACAAGAGGTGCCACATCTATCTACAACAGGGGTCTCTAAACTTTTTGGGAAAAGGGCCTCATCATCACCAAAGGCCAGAAAAATACTAACAATAAAATAAAAACAGACTAGAACTGGAATATAGATGAATGAATAAATGGGCTTAAATTTCCAGGATTTCTGCAAGCACCAACACACAGTATAGAAACAAATTGTGTCGCACTGGGAGTGATACACTTAAATGAACTCCCATTTCTCCCATCCCACCATCACTGCTCCAGTTGTGGTTATTCAACTGGGTCAGAGGCTCTTAGGGGACCAGAGGCTGGATGTGGGCTGTGGGCTTAATGGATGTGGGCTTGGGATTGTCCCTGTTTTTCGGGACATTTGGCAACCCTATCTCCAAGCAACAGCTTTGGGCTTCTTAAAGTTGGAATAACTGTGTATGGCCTATATCCTAAAGTGAAATTAAACCCCTTGATGACTTTCCATAAGATAACAGAAGAAGTTGACCTAACTGCTATGGATTATGCCCTATTTGTGTGTGTTTGCCAGTAGTGGCACTTGTGAGACAAATTTGTTTTAAGATATTTGCAGACTGAGGAAGGGATATTTGCACACTGATACACTAATGTAACGTAATGTAATGACTCAGGCTACAATCCTAAAGACATTTTCCTGGGAGTAAGATTCATTGAACACAATAGGGCTTACTTTTAAGTAGACATGGTTGGGATTCAGTGACCAAAAGAAAGCAGCATTTTAGGGTAATACACAGATGAGAGCAAAGTATTAAGTGACACCAACACATTTATATTGGTTTTCTGTATATGTTTGTTTTACCGGGATCAAAACCATTGTAGGATCAAACTTGTAATGCAACTTCATGCACCTATGTCAAAAGTGGGATCACAGGCAAGATGAGTGAATGATCTGCCTTACTCACTTGTTTCATTTATTATCATCATGGACAATGCAAACTTCATTAGGTGAGGGACACGTCACCTTTGGACCTGTGCATGTTTTACCATTACCTTTGCAGGTTTCACATTCCAAAAAGTCACCTGTAGGAGGGACAATAAACAGCAAAGCCTTTTTCAGCATCAGCAGTTCAGAATCAGAAGGACAAATACTATATACTGGCATATAAGCTGAGTTTTTTTAACTCTTTTTTGGAGCTTAAAAAGCTCCCTCGGCTTATAGGGGGGGGTCAAGCAGCCAGCTAGTCCAGCAGGAGTTTCCAGGAAGAGCAAGTCTATTTCTATTTCTATTTATATTCCTCCTCCTCCTCCTCCCTCCTCTCCCCAGGGGCTCCTCCATCCCACCCCCTCCTTTCCTATGCAGCCTAAACAAGTAGGTTTCCAAATAAGTAGGTATACTTTACAGCCAGACTGAGAAGAATTTTCTGCCCTGAAGTCATGGAGCTATTAAGGAAGCGTCTCTCTGCTAAACATCTTATTTTGGTTAAAAATCTTATTCCTTGCAAGTTTTGAGGAGGTATGTTTGCAAAGGGAGGGTCTATGCAAATGATGTCCCCTCCCTCCTCCTATTGTGTATGCTGAGTCAGGCAGGTTCTTAGATGCCCCACTAAATAATTCCTGAGGAGAGAGAGGACCTTTGAGTGCCTGCACTCCTCTCTCCATCCACTGCCTTTGCATGCCTACCTTTGCATGCCTACTCAGAAACAAGTCCCATCCTAGTCAATGGAGTTTACTCCCAGGTAGGTGTGGATAGAATTGCAGCATCAGAGCCCAATCCTCTGTATGCCTGCTCAGAAGCAATCCCATCCTAGTCAATGGAGTTTACTCCCAGGTAGGTGTGGATAGAATTGCAGCATCAGAGCCCAATCCTCTGTATGCCTGCTCAGAAGCAATCCCATCCTAGTAAATGGAGTTTACTCCCAGGTAGGTGTGGATAGGATGGCAGCCTTAGAGCCCAATCCTCTCTGTGCCTGCTCAGAAGCAAGTACTGATTGACCATAAGTCCTCTTTTCCCAGGACAGGTCCTCTTTTTTAGCCTTGTATCTTGGTGGGGAAAAATACATTGCCCTTCTTTTCTTTGTTTGCTGGCAGCATTGAGCCATCGTGGTCAAAGGACTAATGCCAAGGAAAGCACTGACTGACCATATGTCCTCTTTTCCCAGGACAGGTCCTCTTTTAACTCTTGTGTCCTGGGAAAATAACTTTACATTTACCAATAACCTACTGATGCCTCAGTAAATGTTATTTTATTGGTCTCTATTTTTATAGTATTTTGAAATGTACCAGTAGCTGCTGCATTTCCCACCCTTGGCTTATATGCACGTCAATAAATTTTCCCAGTTTTTTGTGGTAAAATTCGGTGCCTCGGCTTATACGCGGGTTGGCTTATATGCGAGTATATACAGTAATCTGTCTCCATATAAGTTCTGTCTTGTGACTTACCATGATCTCAGCAGAGGGCAGGGTGACAATATAGACTGTAGGACTTTAACCTCTACCTTTATTGCCATATCTAACTATTGCATAGAAGAGGGAATTGAGACAGGTTTAGCATTTCATAGATGTGCTTAAAAAGCAGCCCTACCTCAATTCCCTCTTCTATGCAATGGTTAAAGATATAGGCACTAAAGGTAGATGTTAAAGTCCTACAATCTATATGGTCACCCTGGCAGTGGCGGCAGTGATGGAGTGCTGGAATGAGGGCCACATTGGGTGATGCGCACAAGGGAGGTGATGCTAACACCTGCCAAAATTTTTAAAATCTTGGTATTTTTGAATACCATCATGTAATATATCAGTTGATGTGTAATTTCGTGCAGAATGCAATAAACGAAACAGCATTGGAATATCTCTATTCCAGCAAAATTTATAGGAAAAACACCAGCAGGGGTGCAGCAATGGTACTGTGCCAACCATTTGGGGCATTGCATAGGAGGAGGTCTGTCATAGGGGTGATGCACTGGCTTCCCACACCAGGTGATGCAAAGCCTAGTATAGCAACTAGGTCATGGCATCCTTTTTGGCTTCAGCTTCTTTATCCTGGCTGTCCTGGGTGTTGCCATTTTCGATCACATAGATCTTGCGTAGGTCTAGTTTGGATCTTGCACAAACAAAGATGGCAGCACCCAGGACAGCCAGGAAGGACAGGGAATATTCAGTGGAGTCCCTGTGCACTCATCCTGAATTCATTACGGTGCATAGTTTGGGAAACACATGGGATCACATGGTTTTCAATCAGTCAATCAATCGTATTTATATTCTGCTTTTTAACAGAAAAATACACAAAGTGGTTTACAGAGAAAATTAAATAACTAATGGCTTGCTGTTGGTACATCTGTGGCTGCCTGGAAATCCCAATCTTGCTCCATGTGGGGGAGCCATATTGGATAGAAGCTGCAATGAATGGGCCTCACGTGTTGCCACTGTGAAATATTGGATCAAAGCAGCAACGAATGAGCCCCACATGTTGCCACCAGGGCCTATGAAAGTGGGGTCCAGCAGGTACATTGTTCCAGGGCCCGAGAGCTATGGAGGGGCCAATGACTGAAGGACCATTTGAGTGTTTGTTACAAACAAATTACTATGGTATATGTCCACTCACACACATACATATGCACATACACACGTATACATACATATATACACATGCATGCACACATACATACATACCCACGCATACATATATACAATTTCAAAGATATTTTGCACATGAGAAAGCCAGAAAAGCACTTATAAAATAAATTTTTTTCTAATTTTTTCCTTGATAAGTTTTTAGTATTTTATATTGTCACATCCCTGTCGGGGATGCTCTAGGGGGATTTCCTGCTGCAGGCAGGGGGATGGACTAGATGACCTACTAGGTCCCTTCCAACTCTATGATTCTATGATTACTTGAATACCGGTATGTTTTAACAGAATGTTTCATATGATCAATAAATGTGCACTTGTTGAAGTTTATTGCACATTAATTAGCCTTAATTCTTTTTATTTCAAAATAATTTTGCAAGTTTTAGGAGCCCGAAATGGGTTTTATAAAGCCTTAAAAAAATTTATCTTGGAGGCCCTGGTTGCCACTGTGCAATGTGCACCCTGAACATAGGAACTGAGCTCCTTACCTGAACCCAGAAGTGCAGACAAGAGGATGAGTCCCAGGAGAACCTGCATGGTGACAGTGTGAAAGTGAGCGCACTGAAGTTCCTCTCTTCCTTTGGTAGTTGGAGCACTTTGGTCTACAAAGACATGGGGAAGAAAAGGGGGAAGAAGGTTTTCATTAAAAGATTGGCACTGCCTCATTTTGGAATTGGGGTGGTTTCCAACACTAGATTGAAAGTGCTGGGCAAATTATCCGAGACCCAGCCCAACTTAGGCTGGTCCTTGACTTCAGAGTAGACAACAGGTTTCAAGGTTAAAATTCAACCACGTTTTACGTATAAATATAAAATGCATTTAATAAGCATTTAAAGATTGCAATTCTAACAAATTTTGGCCGGTTTACGTCACATGGCATATTTTTTCATGGTGATGTGGGAAGGTCAACGTATTCCAGTGTATGCCTAACCACCACCACCCCCCACAAGTGGGGCAGAAGTGCCTTATGGCACTTTTGCAACATCCCCAGGTTGGCACAGGATGTATGCTGGGGCTTATGTCAGTCTAACTGGATGTTAGGCTTGATCCTAAGGCTGCAATCCTAAGAGCACTTTCTTGGGAGTAAGCCCCATTGCACTCAATGGAACTTGAGTAGATACAAATAGGATTGCAGTGATTGGCAGGCAACTGACATTCCAAGATAATTGGTTCCCATAACAGGTGCCTTCCTAGGCTAATTTCCATAAACTAGGACCAAGGCAAGAAGTCCTAAGAGAACCTAGCCAGGGTCCCTAGGCTAGAACCAAGAGGACCAAGGCAGATGTTATTTCCCATATCTATCTATCTATCTATCTATCTATCTATCTATCTATCTATCTATCTATCTATCGATTGATCGATATAGATATATTAAAAAATTGTTTTCTCGCCCTCCAGGGGTGGTATATGTATGTTATCCTCAGTCTCCGATCCTCTACCAGAGGCCTGGAAGTTTGAGGGTTCTGCGGAGTATCTTAGCTGTTCCTAGTAATGCACTTTTCTGGATCGAGTGTTCTGATGTCCTTCCTGGAATCTGTTGGAGCCATTCTTCCAGCTTGGGTGTCACAACCCCTAGTGCTCCAATCACTATTGGGATCACATTCACCTTCACTTGCCACTTCGCTTTCACACATCACACATTCACTTTCACACATTCACTTTCCACATCCCTTCTCTTCTAATTCCTCTTTCAAACCCTGATACTTTTCCTCCTTTTCATGCTCTTTTTTCCTGATGTTGCTGTCATTCAGTATTGCTATATCTATCACCAGGGCTGTTTCTGGGCATATATAAAAAACAGGGTGTCCCATAAGTTTTCATACATAGAAAAAATAACCTTTTTATGAAAACCATTTTTAATTATATAATGTGCTCTGCATGTCTACCACTGATTTGAAAACACATTTCGGCCCTCAAACGTATGGTACACTCTGTATATATACAGATTTTACAATATACTGTATTTTCTCGAATCTAACGCTTACCTTTTTCATCCAGATACAGTCTCCAAAATCACGATGCACAGTAGATTTGATGGTTAATTAGATTCAAGTGGATGTGGTATTTTGATTATAGGTATAGGGTGCATGTTAGATTCGATGGCACATTAGATTCGAGTAAATACAAAGAAAATGAAAAAAAATAATAGCAAATTAATAGCTAATAGCTCCTCCCTCAAGTGGCATAGCAAGAGGGGGTGCAAAGCACTATATCTTGCAGGGATCCACACTGCAATATACAAATGGCCCCCACCCTCCTTTTCATAGCCATTCCAAGTGCTGGGAGCCGAACGGAGGTATACACACACCTCCTTTCCTACTTCTCCTTCTTCCCTATATTTAATCAAATCAGTGGGGAGCTCCACCTTTCATCCTCCCCTCCTTCCTGGCTCCTCCTTACAATGGTTGCAACCAGGAATGGCGGCAACCCAGAAATTGCTGCAAATGGCTGCAACCCTTTCCTGTGCTACTTTGCTTGCAAAAGGCCAGGCAGTGCATATGCGGTTTTTATGTTTCTGCCTATGCACCTCCCTTTAAACCAAGAAATTATGGCTCTCTATGGGTCGTGCATTGTTCTTCCACTGGTTTAGGAACAGATCAGTAATCTTGGTCCTTGGCAAGGCTTAGCTATTGACTTTCCAAGCACCCTCTAAAGTTTCCGTGCGTTACATGGAAATAAGCTCACATTTTGACTGCATCTATCACCTTGACATGTTCCTCCTTTTGCAAGTGTGTGTATGTGTCTGCATCAAAATTCAATCCTGTGTATGTGTGTGCATCAAAGTTCAATCCTATGGGCCAATCCTATACAATTTTTCAGTGCTGGTTCAATTATGTCAGTAGGGTGAGTGTTGCATCCTGTTGTGGAGGGGCAGTCAATGGGGTCTCTCAAAATATGGGAACATGTATTCCCTTACTGCATTGTTGCTACTTTGGAGCTGGAAAGTTGGATAGGATTCGGCCCTAACTTTCCAGCACAGATGCAGTCATGCCAATGAGGATGGGGGGAGGCCTCCACAACGTTTGCTCCCTTACTTTGGGGCTTTCACTGTGGCAGCATCAACTCTGAAAAACTGGTTAGGACTGGTCTGTTAATCCAATCCTTTAGGCTGTTTAAAATCTTTCATAGGGCAAATCAGAAATCATCCCAGGTTCTCACTGAAGAATTGCTGGGCCAGTTTTGCAAACAATTTGCATCGCATTATTGCATTCTGAGTATGAATCCCCTGCAGCATTTGCAGATTCATCCACATAATGAAATCCTTGTTGTTGCACCTTCTATGCCATACTGTTGAGTTGTGCATTTGGCTACTGCAGGGGCAATCCCTGCAGGAGGCAATCCCTGCAGGGGCAAACCCTGCATGTCACCTGGTTTGGGGAGCAGCGTGTCACCCCTGGGACATGGAAGCCCCCCCGGTACACTGTGCATGCACCAAAGTTGGTGCATGCTCACTGTCGCTTCTGAAGCCGACCAGCCGACCAAAGTTTGGTGCATGTGCGGTCTCCTCTGAAGCCATTTGGCTTCAGAAGAGACTTCCTCCTCTCCAACGAATAGCCTCCTGCTCCTCCTTAGAGGAGGAAGTCTGCGCCTTTGCATGGGCATTTGGCCTTGCTAGAGAGTCAGAGCAGTAGCCAGAAGCTGCTGCTCGGCCTCCCTAGTGAGGCTAAATGCCCACGCAGAGGGACGCACTGCACATGTCTGAAACTTTGGACATATGCAGTGTGTCTGTGCAGCCATTAGGCTTTGCTCTGGAGGTGGAGCAGCTGGCTCTGCCTCTGAAGCAAAACTCAATAGGTGTGCAGAGACACACTGTGCATGTCCAAAGTCTAGGACATGCACAGTGCATCTTTGCACAAAGTGCCATATTGGCCAGCTCCTCAGAGCTGGCTGGAATGGGGGGGGGGGCTGATGCCCGAGGTCAGCTGGAGTGTCAAAGGGGTGCACTAAGAACCGGTTTTTGGAAATTCCAACCAGAAAGGGGTGAAATGGGGCGCAATTCATTTTCCTTCCTATACAGTGGTACCTAGCTTAACGAGTGCCTCGAACAGCGAGTGTTCCACATAAAGAGCAAAAATTTTGGTGGGATTTTGCTTCACATAATGAACTTGATTTGCATACTGAGTGCCCATTGGCTTGTCTCCCCCATCTTCTCCCTTCATTGGCGGGCTGTGGGATTGAGGTGGGACTTTTTCCCCCTCCCTGCAGTACCAAGGAAGAGGCCAGCAGAGGAAGCAAAAGAGCCTCTTCATCGGAGGAACAAAGATGGCTGCATCTTACAGCCAACAAAGACGGCCAGCCAAGCCTCTGCAAGCCACTTGTCCTTTCCTGTGAGTAAACCCCAGTGGATTCAATGGGGCTTGATTCTGAGTGGACATCCCAGGACTTTGCCCCTTTGCAATGCAAGCAGAAGCCACTCTCCTACTGCTGCTGGCATCCTATGGAGTCAGTCTTGCATGCTACACACTTTCCTGTGAGTAAGCCCCAGTGGATTTTACGGGGCTTGATTTTGAGTAGACAGCATAGGATCTGGCCCCTTTGCTGTTGCAGACTGCCTATCTAGTTTTCATACATAGATCTCACACAGAGAGAGGTTCCTTGTTAAAGATGCTCCAGAAAACACCAGCGACTCTTTTAGTGAAAATTAGTCATCTTTGGCCATAAAGGTTTTTCTTTTCTGTTTTACTGTACAGAATATTACAGTGTTTTATTACAGTAATTGTGGTCTGTATTATATTATAGTGTATTGAATTCAATTCCCGTGTTTTGTCATCATTTTTACATCCAGTTAATATTTTTATATGAATATTTTTTTGGGTTGTGGAACCAATCATCTGAGTTTGCATTGTTTCCTATGGGAAAATCTGCTTCACATAAAGAGCACTTCACTGCAAGAGCATGCCTCCAGAATGAATTAAACTCTTTAAGTGAGGCACCACTGTACTTTGCATTGAAGAATCAGTGACTGAGGGATGCTCTGCCCCAACCCTGGACCTAGAAGCATGAAATTTTTTTTGGAGGGGGGGGGGGTGTTCCTTCTGTCACATGAACACCCACCATGAGGCGATGTGGAGAAATTCAACCCTTAAAGGGCTGAAAATGTGTTTTTGTGCAATGTGTTTTTGTCCTATACTTAACATGGAAGACTGACCAACTTCCAGCCAATTTGGTGCTTGGTGCCTACTGCAGTGGGGGGGATATTGTTCACAGGAAGAATTTGCACTGGGGTGGATGCTGCACATGGGGGGTTGTACATGGGAAGTTGCACATAGGGAGATGATGTGCATGGGGTGATGCACTTTGGGGGTTGATGCGTATGGGAGGGTTGATGCGCATGGGGGCTGATGCTCATCGGAGGTTGATGCACATGGGAGTTGATGCACATGGGGGGTTTATGAGCATGGGGCGATGTTGCGCATCTGAGATGTTGCACATGGGAGGTTTATGCGCATGGGGGTTTATGAGCATGGGGTGATGCACATGGGGAGATATTGCATATGGAGGGTTGATGTGCGTGGGGGAATGTTGCGCATGGGGGTTGATGTGCATGGGGGATGTGCATGGGGGATGTTGCGCATAGGGGTTGATGCGCTTGGGGGTTGATGCGCATGAGGGATTTTGCGCATGGGGTGGTTGTGCATGGGGGATTTGTGCACGGGGAGTCAATGAGCATGGGGGTTGATGTGCATAGAGGGGATGATGTGCATAGGGTGGATGAACATGGGGGATGTTGAACATGGGGTGGATGTGCATGGGGGGTTGATGTGCATTGGGGATTCATAAGCAGTGGGGGGATGCTGTACGGGGGAATTTTAATCCCGCAACGTGGGTACGCTTTTTGCTAGTAAAATAATAATAAGGGAAATAAAGCTCTTCAAGGCAAGCCATGGCAAGCATCCTTCTCCTCCCTCTCCTTGCAAAAAAAACTCTCCAAACCTTCACAAACTTAAAATAAGAGAAGCAAGAGTTTTGTGATATCTTCAAGGCTAACAACTTTATTTCAGTAAACATTTTATTTCAGTCCAACAACCATCCAGGCATATCTGATACCAGCAGTTCCCAAAATGAACACACGGGGGCACCATTCATTGAGGATCACAGCAGAATTCAGTGGAACTGAACCTCCCTTTCCAAAATTCCTTCTACAGATGATCAGAGAATCAATGTGGGAAGGAAGAGGAATATATATTCTCACATTCTTTGTTAAAGTTAACAGTCAGCAAAACAAACGGAGATACAAGTGTACCCCCTATATAACTTCAGTATAGATTTCTCTATTTCTCGCTCCAAATCAAAACAATTATTTGTCATATACATTCATAAACACCACTCAGTGGTGGTGACATCAATCATCAATCAATCAATCAACGATGACATCAATCATCATTGTTTGATCATCAAACAAAACCAGGAGTGAATTTTATTCCTTCTTCCAACTAGTTTTAATTCACTTTCAGAGAGCAACGCATATACAGGGGGCAAAGAAGACTGAAAAACCAAACCATCACTTCCAGAGAAAAAGATATAAGTGACCAAAAAGCTTGCCGTGATGATTTGCCGCAAGACCACCAGCAACGAGAGTCCAGAGGGAACCGGGGAGAAAGATCCAGAGGCCTGAGGGCTGTCAGGGGTCACAGAGGTACATTCAATCGTCACCTCAATTTTCCTTTGTTTTGTCAAGAAGCACCTTTGTTGTTGCTTCGCATTTTGTTGGGCTTCCAGACAGTGAGCCTTTGGAGAGCAGCGCTTTTCAGTGGTGCAGAAGGAGTAATTTCCTGGACATAAAAAAGAAACAAATGGGTCATGGGAATAACCAGTTCCTCCCTCCATCACTTCTTTTCCAACAAATCCAGAACACAACACACCGGTTGAATTTTGGTTGCCACGCTCAAAGTGGGGAACAAGAGGTGCCACATCTATCTACAACAGGGGTCTCTAAAATTTTTGGGAAGGATCACATCATACACCAAAGGTCAGAAAAATGTTAACAATAAATAAACAGACTAGAGCTGGAATATAGATGAATGAATAAATGGGCTCAAATTTCCAGGATTTCTGCAAGCACCAACACACAGTACAGAAATAAAGTGTGTCACATCGGTAGTCACGTCATCACTGCTCCACTTGTGGTTATTCAACTGGGTCAGAGGCTCTTAGGGGACCAGAGGCTGGACATGGGCTGTTTAGAGGCTTAAATTGGGATTGTCCCTGTTTTTCTGGACACATGGCAACCCTATCTGCAAGCAACAGCTTTGGGCTTCTAAAAGTTGGAATAATTGTGTATATATGTATCTTTGCCAGTAGTGGCACTTGTGAGTCAAATTTGTTTTATTTAATATATTTGTAGACTGAGAAAGTGATGTTTGCACACTGATACATTAATGTCCTGCTTCTTGTGATCTTAGGGACTCAGGCTGCAATCCTAAAGACACTTTCCTGGGAGT
Source organism: Cryptoblepharus egeriae (assembly GCA_030015325.1). Classification (NCBI taxonomy): domain Eukaryota; kingdom Metazoa; phylum Chordata; class Lepidosauria; order Squamata; family Scincidae; genus Cryptoblepharus; species Cryptoblepharus egeriae. The sequence continues at coordinate 4,272,210 of JAREYC010000014.1, forward strand.
AAGATTCATTGAACATAATAGGGCTTACTTTTAAGTAGACATGGTTGGGATTCAGTGACCAAAAGAAAGCAGCATGTCAGCCACTAACCACAACTTAGGGTGAGACACAGATGAGATCAAAGTATTGACTCCAAGAAATTTATATTGGTTTTCTGTATATGTTTGTTTTACCGGGATCAAAACCATCATAAGATCGAACTTGTAATGCAACTTCATGCACCTGTGTCAAGAGTGGGATCACAGGAAAGATGAGTGAATGATCTGTCTTACTCACTTGTTTCATTTATTATCATCATGGACATGCAGACATCATCAGGTGAGGGACACGTCACCTTTGGACCTGTGCATGTTGTACTATTACCTTTGCAGGTTTCACATTCCAAAAAGTCACCTGTAGGAGGGACAATAAACAGCAAAGCCTTTTTCAGCATCAGCAATTCAGAATCAGAAGGATAAATAATTTGTCTCCATATAGGTTCTGTCTTATGACTTATCATGATCTCAGCAGTGGGCAGGGAGACCATATAGACTGTAGGACTTTAACCTCTACCTTTATTGCCTCTACCTTTAACCATTGCCTGGAAGAGGGAATTGAGACAGGTTTAGCTCTTCATAGATGTGCTTAAGAGCAGCACCTGCCTAAATTCCCTCTTCTACACAATGGTTATAGGTAGTGGCAGTAAATATAGAGGTTAATGTCCTACAATCTATATGGTCATCCTGTCAGTGGTGGCAGTGATGGAGTGCTGGAATGAGGGCCACATTAGGTGATGTGCACAAGGGGGGTGATTCCACTACCAGCCAAAATTTTTGAAATCTTGGTATATTTGAATACCATCATGTAATATATCAGTTGATGTATAATTTCATGCAGAATACAATAAACCAAACAGCATTGGAATAACTCTATTCTAGCAAAATTTATAGCAAAAACACCAGCAGGGGTGGGGAAATGGTACTGTGCCAACCACTTGGGGCACTGCATAGAAGGAGGTCTATCATGGGGTGATGCACTAACTTCCCACACCAGGTGATACAAACCATAGTAATGCATCTAGGTCACGGCATACTTTTTTGCTTCAGCTTCTTTATCCTGGCTGTCCTGGGTGCTGCCATTTTGGATCACATAGATCTTGCGTAGATCTAGTTTGGATCTTGCACAAACGAAGATGGCAGCACCCAGGACAGCCAGGAAGATGAGAATTCAGGGAATATTCAGTGGAGTCCCTGTGCACTCAACCTGAATTCATCACGGTGCACAGTCTGGGAAACGTGTGATCACATGGTTTTCAATCAGTCAATCAATCGTATTTATATTCTGCTTTTTAGCAGAAAAATACACAAAGTGGTTTACAGAGAAAATTAAATAACTAATGGCACATCTGTGGCTGCCTGGAAATCCCAATCTTGCTCCAAGTGGGGGAGCCATATTGGATAGAAACGGCAATGAATGGGCCTCACATGTTGGCATGAAGGAACTGAGTTCCTTACCTGAACCCAGAATTGCAGACAAGAGGATGAGTCCCAGGAGAACCTGCATGGTGATAGTGTGAAAGTGAGCACACTGATGTTCCTCTCTTCCTTTTGTTGTCGGAGCACTTTGGGTCTACAAAGACATGGGGAAGGAAAGGGGGAAGAATGTTTTCGTTCAAATAATAGGTGCCTTCCTAGGCTAATTTCCATAAGCTAGGCCCAAGGCAAGAAGTCCTAAGAGAACCTAGCCAAAGACCCTAGGCTAGAACCAAGTGGACTAAGGCAGATTTTATTACCCAAATAAGAGAGACAGGTAAGCACAGTGGTGTCATTAGGGAAGGGATAAAGAAGCCCTGGGCACTGGGTACCACCTCAGAGGGGTGACACACTGGAGGTGATCAAAATAATAAATATTGCTAAAACTCTAACATCATTTGGAATTACCCCAACAAGTCATATACTATTAGGTGTGTATTTTCCAGCAGAATCCAATGCAGGAAACAGCTTAGAAATATCTTCTTTATATCAAAGGTTATTGCCAAAAAACAAGAAAGTATGTAGCTCTTTGGGAAGTGTAACTGAGCCATATCGCACCTATACTCATGAGTAGGCAAATGTGTCTTACCCTACAATCCAGAGTAACTACGGGAGCACGTAAGAGACAGTACGTGCACCTGTAGTTACAGCACCACCTAGTGAAAACCTATGGGAAATTCATATGGCAATCCAGAGTGAGTTGTTCTTACACTGAAGCTAGGACTCTGGATTATTCTTGGAAGCAGGGTGATCATATGACCTGATTTTTCTGGATTTGTCCTATTTTTTATCCTCCTTTCCGGGTGTCCTCCAAAAGGGCTTCATTGTCCTCCATTCTGCCTTCATTTTGGAACTTTGCAATGGTGTGCAGTACTCCATTCTCCAGTGGTTGATCCATGGTGGGGTCAGCCTCACTTGGGATGCACTCCAGTCCGGAAGGCGGGGAAGTCTTAACGGAGGGGGGTGTTCCCTCTGTTCCCCAGACTGGCCTCGCCTTCCGGCGAAAGCGGCCACAAAGTCTGTCAGCTCTGCTGACTGTCACCCTTTAGGGGTGACTTGGGGTCTACTGCCCCATCTTGCTCCTTACCTCTGGGGGAACAAAGGGGGGGGGCCTTTTCAGAACAGTGGAAGAGCATCATACCCCCTTCCTCTGCGGGACCTGGGGTGAGGTCCGCTTGCAGCCCTCCCACCACTGGCCTGCCTGTCAAGTGCCCCTCCAAGGGCTGGTGGGCTCCTGCTGATTCGCTGCCAGCAGCAGCACCAAGCTTTCCCTGTGGAGGTGTGGGAGCCTACCCTGGGAGCCTACACTCCACAGCAAAGTTTGGCTGCTTGGCTTGCAGCTCCTTTCCCCCAGCATTCCATCCATGCTTTCCCCAAAAGGGGGGGGGGCAAACAGGAGTCCAGGCGTGGGAGCCACTCTCCTGAGCACTCCTTTGTTGGGCTTGGTTCCAGAGATGGGCTGGCCCCATCCCAAGATCCGGTACGCCGGAAGTGGAAGGGGCCAGCCGGGGTCAGGGGGTGTGGGCGGGGCGAGGGGCAGGACTGGGGAGGGGCGAGGGGCGGGGCGACGTTGGCACCTGCGCAGTGCCTGCTTAGAAGCCGGCCTGCCAGCTTCTAGGCTGGCTCTTCGCAAGCGTCACAGAACCAGCTTCTAAGCAGGTTCTGCACAAGCGCCGACAGCGACGCTTGCGGAGAGCCTTCCTAGAAGCTGGCAGGCCGGCTCCTAAGCAGGCTCTGCGCAAGCGCCGGCAGCGACGCTTGCGGAGAGCCTGCCTAGAAGCTGGCAGGCCGGCTTCTAAGAAGGCTCTGCGCAAGCGCCGGCAACGACGCTTGCGGAGAGCCTGCCTAGAAGCTGGCAGGCCGGCTTCTAGGCAGGCTCTGCGCAAGCACCGACACCGGCGCTCACGCAGAGCCTGCCCAGAGGCTGGCAGGCCACTTCTAGGCAGACTCTGCGCAAGTGCCGACGTCGGCGCTCGCACAGAGCCTGCCGAGAAGCGGGCAGGCCGCCTCTGGGCAGGCTCTGCGCGAGCGCCAATGTCAGCGCTCATGCAGAGCCTGCCTAGAAGCGGCCTGCCTGCTTCTAGGCAAGCGCGGTGGGCGCAAAACGTGGCGAACCGTACCGGTCCGCTATGTTTTGCATTTCCCTGTAGCTGGCGGTTCGCTAGCGGCAGGGAAACTGGAAGATCCGGTACGGGAGCGTAGGCCTGTACCGGTAAGTGCCCACCACTGTTTGGTTCCCAGCACCTTTCCCCTGGCACTCTGTCTGTGCTTTCCCCACGGGGGGGACGACGAGAGTCCAGGGGCAGGAGCTGCTCTTCTGAGCGCTTCTTGGTTGGGCGCCCAAGTCTTCCCCATAGGAGGGCATACACGGCACCCTTGAGGGATACCCTGTCCCCTCAGAGCACTCCGTTTGCTTTTCCAGGTGCAGATCAGGTCTCCCACCTCTGTACTGGCGAGAACGACTGCAGGGGGGGGGGGGAGCGGGCTAGTTACCTGACATTGGAGAGAAAACAAGCCCCCCAGAAACAGAGGGAAATACAACCATTCAGAATTGGAGGGAAAAACTACTCCCCTCAGAATTGGAGGGAAAATGACTCCCCTCAGAGCTGGAGGGAAAATGGCTCCCCTCAGAATTGGAGGGAAAACAACTTTCCTCAGAATTGGAGGGAAAATGACTCCCCTCAGAATTGGAGGGAAAACAACTTTCCTCAGAATTGGAGGGAAAACGACTCCCCTCAGAATTGGAGGGAAAACAACTTTCCTCATAATTGGAGGGAAAACGACTCCCCTCAGAATTGGAGGAAAAATGACTCCCCTCAGAATTGGAGGGAAAATGACTCCCCTCAGAATTGGAGGGAAAATAAAGCATGAGTCAACAGAACTGAGATTTGGCCATGTCCACCCCTCTGGCTCCAGTGGCCATTTTCAGACCTTCCAGCACACTCCTGCTGCCTGGAGTTCCCTGCCTGGAGCTTCCTGCTTCTGCTCAGTTCTTAGTACTCTCTGCTGCTCCTTCGGATTGGTCATGTCTTCCTCTGAGGATTCTGCCCCAACAGCTGCAGGTCTCACCACCCCCGGAAGTGCAGACCCCGCTGCGGCCTTCCTGGCCAGAACTGAGGCATCTTTTGCAGCAGGCATTTCTGCTGCTCTGGCTTCTGCCACGGCTCTTTGGCTTCACACCAGCAGCTCAGCCTTTGGAGACAAGGGGGGACTTCGGCTCCTCCTTCTAAGAAGGTCAAGCTTTCCAGTCATCAACACTCCACACCTGAATAGTCTAACACAGATGAGGAGGGGGAGGTGGATATGAAGCATCCCAAGACGAGGTGGAGGAGGCAAGAGTGGAGTGGGTGATCGCTCTCCCATAAGACCTCGTCTCATGCATCTGGACCAGTTTCCTAGGTCCTGGCAGATATTCTTCACATCCTGGAATATCAATGGGGGCAGTTCCCCTCTTCGGGTGAGACCCCTTCCTAGGGGGCAGCTGCCTTTCCACGAAAAGAGAAAGTCCTTCAAGTGTTCCCTATGCACTCTTTCTTCCAAAGGGTCATTGACAAGGAGTGGGCCTGGCAAAGATACAAGGAACCAGGTAGGCCCTCTTCAAAGCTTTATAGGCCTCTTCGGAGGTTCTTTGGGCCTCTATTGCTGCCTCCCTGGTTCTAGGACGCTGATGATTTGGGCTAGACAGTTTGTAGAACTGTACCAACTCCCACAGGAGGCCACCGAAGAACTTGATCGGATGGCAGCAGTGGCAGCATTCGCAGCAGATGCAGCTACAGATGCAGTCCAATTCAAAACCAGGGCCATGGCTGCTGATGCTGTGGTCAGAAGGACCACCTGGTTAAAAAAACTGGGATGTGGACCCTTCTGCTAATTCAGTATTATGGGGCTCCCCTTTCAGGAGGTAAACTCTTTGGGGAATCTCTGGAGCCTCACTTGGTGGAGTCCCTTTCGTCCCTCTAAATCAGGGGTGTCCACCCAGGATGAGGGTGGATGCGGCCCTCCTGCAAAGCAGACCACCACCATTGGAAAAACCGGCTTTGTGGCAGCAGCCTATTTCAAAATTTCACGTGCTTCTCTGCGCACTGCCCTGGGCGGCCGCCACAAAGCTGGTCTGGGCTTCCTGCCTCCTTGCCCTACCTGCTTCCTGGCACTCAGAGTGCCCAAGCCCACATCCCAGTCTGGCTCCTGCTTCCTCCCCAGAGGTAAGTGACAATGACTCCCCCCGAGTTGGGGGCTCACAGACTTCTGTCCCCTCATCACTTCAGACAGGTGGGTCCTGGACACTGTCTGCAGCGAATATGGAATTGAGTTCCGCAGTCAACCTCCAGACAGATTCCTGTGTGTGCATCGTTCTCCAAGTCTAGAGAAGTACCAGGGCGTCTTGCAAGCCATCGACCACCTTCTCCATCTGGGAGCCATAGAATAGGTGCCAGAGTCCCAAAGGGTTCTGGTGTACTCTCACCTGTTCACAGTGCCAAAAAAAGAACGAGCCCTTCAGGGCCATACTGGATATGAAATGGCTCAACCAATGGCTAGTCAAGCACAGGTTCAAGACGGAGACCCTCTGCTCCATCTTGGCAGCCATCAGACACAAGGGATTCCTCTGCAGTCTGGACCTTCAGGATGCCTACCTGCACATAGCTATTCTTCCCTCATACACACGTTTCCTCCGTTTCTCATATATGGACTCACACTACCAATTTTTCTCTGCTTTTTGGACTTCCTTCTTCACTGAAGGTGTTCACCAAGGTCCTTGTGAACTTGGTTGCCCACCTTCAGCTCCAAGGTATTGCAGTATACCCGTACCTCAACGACCTGCTCCTCAGAGCCCCATCTCAAGAGCTTACCCAGGATCACCTGCCGGCAACGATCAACACCCTTCACCGTCACGGCTTTCTTCTAATTTGGGACAAGTGTCACTTGACCCCTTCACAGGAACTCAAGCATCTGGGGTGAGTGTCACGGGTCTGTTTCCCTCCCATCTCTCTTCCTCCTCTGGCAGTGACAGAGTCATCTAGGATCACAGATATCTGTGTCTCTTCCTTTTCTTCTTCCCCAGGGTGTACATTGTAACAGAAGACACACCAGCCAGTAAGTAACAAGAAAACACGTTTACTTGCTCAAAGCTTGATGGTTACTAACAGGCAATATCTTAACAGTTTTCTTTCCTCAACAGGTTCCTCTCTATCCAACGTGGACGTGAGGTCTAACCAGCACACTAACTCTGGTTACCAGGTAAGTAAACACAATTTCAAAAGTCTAAGAAAAACTTTAAGTCCTCAGTAATCACTTTCTCTCTCTTCTCTCTTAGGAGAGGAAGCCTTGGGATCTCTGTCTTCCAGACGGCAGCCGCCTCTTCTGGACCTGCTTCCAGGGACCACTGTCGGTGCAACAGTCTCCTTCTCTTGTTCTCTCCTCCACTCCTCAATCCAGGAGAGAGGCTTGTCTATGCCTGCAGATGTCTCAGTCTCTTGGGAGGGGACTTTGGTTGCAACACTGCTGGTTCTCCCCAGTGATTCATTTCTTGGATCCTCCCTGTACGCTTGGTACACACCACCCTCTCTCCAGGGTAGCTCCTCCCGTACTAGCGTTCCTGTGGTAAACCCTCCAATTCCCTCAAGTCTCTCGGTCCTCCCCCCATTTCCTCCTGCCAAATTCCTTCCAATGACTGCACACCTCCATGGGCATACCATTGCGGAGATGGACCCACTGTGATGCCTCTTTTCACTGGTCCCCCCTCCCTCCTGTCTTCCACATCTCAACCATGTCCTCCATCCTCCACACTGATGTCCAAGGTTTCGGCTGGTTCCAAATGCCCAGGCTCTCTCCCATGTGCACTCCCATGGGCTCCATGTTATCATTAGTATATGCATCCCAGTCTATGTCACAGTGAGGATCGTCACATGCTCCCACATGGTTTTCCTATCAGAGGAACGTCATTGGAAGATCTCGCAGCTGCTCTTCAATCTTCTCGCAGGTTCTTCAATCACACTGGATGGATACCCTCACCCTCTCCAGGCTCCTTGAGTTGCTCATATCCTGCTAGGACATCATTCCATTTGCACAGTTTTCATTGTCATTCACTTCCCTTTCAGAACTCCATAGCCTCACACTGACGCAGGACTCTTTCTCTGGAACCCCTCTCATGCAGGAACTTGGAGTGGTGGTCCAGTCCATTCCGCCTTCTCCAGGGCTCGCCAATCCTGATTCAAAACAGGATCACCATGTACACGGACACCAGTCTGTTGGGGTGCGGAGCTCACCGCCAAGGGTCAGTGATCCAGGGGCGTTGGTCGGAGTCGGAGAGGCTCCTCAGCATCAACCACCTCAAGCTGAGGACCATCTCTCTAGCTTTGAGAGCCTTCCAGAACCAGATCCAGTCAAACAGACATGTGCTAGTCTGTACAGACAACATTGCAGCCAATGCTTATGTGAACAGAGAAGTAAGGACCAGATCAGGACGCCTGAACGAAGAGGCCAGACACCCCTTCTTTTGGGCAGAAAGACACCTTGCCTCCGTAGGGTCAGAACATGTGCCTGGGGTTCAAAACATTCTGGCCGACTGGTTGGGTTGAAAGGAGATGGACCAGTCACAGTGGCGTCTGCATCAGTCTGTGTTCCAATAGCTGAACCGATCCTTTGGATCCCTGACTGTGGAGCTGTTTGCCTCTAGAGAAAATCACCTATTACCAAGGTACTTCACTTGGCAAAGGGATTCCCTGGCAGAGGGGATAGACGCTCTTCATGTAAGCTGGCCACCTGGGATCCTCTACACATTCCCTCCTCTCAGGTTGCTGCCAAGGGTTGTGTGACATAGACTGGGACGCCTACACAAATTATAACATGGAGCCCATGGGAGTCCACACGGGAGAAAGCCTTGGAATTTGGGATCGCCCAAACTACCCACCCTTGGATATCCGGCTCTTCCCAGACTCTGTAGACGTGTGGAGAATGGAGGACATGGTAGAGATGTGGAAGACTGGTGGGAGGGGCGGGACATGTGAGGAGATTACTGTAGGACCCTCTCCCAGATGGTATGCACATGGATGGGTGCAGTCATTGGCAGGAGTTTGGCGGGAAGACATGGGGGGGAGGACCAAGGGATTTGCGGGATTTGGAGGTCAGTCGGCGGGAGACACTGTGGAGAGAGGACCTTCCTTGGAAGGAGCTGGGTACATACACGGCCTATCAGGAGAGCATGGGCCAGGCTACAGACCCGTCACTTCCCCACCAGCTAGAGGCTGATGAGCAAGACAGAGGAGGAGGCAAGGGATCGTGTATCGAGGAGTGGAGGAAGGAGAAGGAGCTGCACGGGGCTGTTGAAAGGAACAAGCAGTTGACAGCATGGCTGAGAGAGAGGACCCCCCCGATGCAGAACCTAAAGGAGATTTGAGATATCCCAGAACCCCACCTGAAAAAGAAAGGATTAGAGGTTGGACAGTATCGTCCCTGTTGGACTCTGTTATCTAAGTTTACTTACCTGGTAAAATTGCAGTTAGATGCCTGTTTCTCATTGGGGAAGAGGGATGCTGTTGGGGAAAGAAAAGAAACAGTTAAAAGCAAGAACTTCTGTAACCACTAAGCCTTGAACAAGTAAACGTATGTTGTGATACTTACCATTTGCCTGCTCTTCTGTTACAATGTACACCCTGGAGGAGGAAGACGAAGACTGGACACAGATATCTGTGATCCTGGATGAGCAAGTTACTGTCATTAGAGGAAGGGAGATCAGGGCAGAAAGGGTCCAGGTCCTCCTCATAGCTCCTCACTGGCCCAGGAAACCTTGGTTCTCAGATCTGATGGAGCTCTCTCTCTTCCCTCCTGTTTCTCTTCCTTGCTGGCTGGACCTCCTCCCACAAGTCCCCATCTTTCACCCTCAGCCTCAGTCCCTATGCTTGCATGCTTGGAGGTTTGCATACTTGGAGGTTTAAAGGATAGCCAGTAGTGGGTATTCAGAACCTGTTCTTAATACTTTGTTGGCAGATAGGAGTAAGGGGTTTGTTGGATTCCCTGCAAGCTGGTCTGGACAAGAGCTTGAGCATTGGCACCCTTAAGCGGCAGGTCTCAGCGATTTCGTCTATCTTGGGGTTCCCCAAGGGAAGGGCCTTGGCCTCACACCCTCATGTGCAAAAGTTCCTCAGGGGAGTGAGTCTTCTCAGACCACCCCTTTGACTTGGGCCCCTTCTTGGGATATTCCTTTAGTACTACACCAGATGTCTAGACACCCCTTTTGAGCCTTGGCCACCTGCTCTCCTAAGTTACTTATACTTAAGATGGTGTTCTTGGTGACGATTACCTCAGCTAGGAGAGTCTCGGAGATAGCAGCCTTTTCTATGGCAAAAGCACTTTGTTCTTTCCAGGAGAATAGGATTATTTTGCATACTGACCCTGCTTTCCTTCCCAAGGTCATCTCAGCCTTTTCAAAGATCACAAGAAGTGGTCTGTCTTCTTTCTGGCCCAATCCTTCACACCCGAGGGAATGGGAGTGGCACGCATCTGATGCAAAACATGTGGTTAGCTTCTATCTACAACGCACGTTGCCCTTCAGACGGACTCCTTCAGGGAGAGCACTAAGGGCCAAAGAGTGACTCCTTCCTCTATTTCCAGATGGGTTAAGGAAGCTATTGTGCTAGCCTACAGGGCAGCAGGTAGAGAATCTCCACCTGGGATCAGGGCTCATTCAACCAGAAGCGTGGCCACCACTGCTGCTTATCAAGCATGCCCCTCATTAGAGGCAGTAGGTAAAGTTGGGTCCACGTCTAGCACATTTGTCAAGCACTACAAGCTTGACCATTTCGCACTGGAGGATGCTGCCTTTGCAAGGCATGTTCTCCAGAACGTGGTTTGGCATCCTCTAGGCAGCTCCCGTCCTTAGGGAGTACCACTGCTTAGGTATGTCCCAAGTAAGGCTGACCCCACCATGGATCTACCACTGGGGAATGGGGAGATTTGATCTTACCTGTAAGCCCCCTTCTCAGTGGTACATCCATGGTGGGGTCAGGCCCACCCTCGCTGCTGGTAGGCTGCGATCCTGAGGAACATGCAGTTAGTACAAAAGGGTTGGGCAACACTGCTTGCTTGGCCTTGGAGACTTTGGAGGTCCTGTCTGTTCCTTTCACATGTCTTTGTGTTCGCTACCTTCCGGATGGGAGTGCATCCCAAATGAGGCTGACCCCACCATGGACGTACCACTGAGAAGGGGGCTTATACAGGTAAGACCAAATCTCCCCAATCATGGATTTCAGAGGGCATGTTTTAATCCCCTCACCACTGGTGGGCCCAGGCCAGTTCGGTCCGGATCCGGGGGACCTGTTGTTCAAATATCCCCACTGCTACCGATCCGGTAGCGGCGGGGGGCATAACCGGGCGTACCAGTTCAGCCGCTGGTGTGGCAGTGAAAGGATCCAGCAGCCAGCCACTGGCCGGGCATTTTTAAATTTGCTGTGGCAGCCCGGCGAGGCGCCCCACAAGCCCCAGTGCCGGAGCATCCTTTCCCTCGCCGCTGGGGCTTGTGGGGTGCCTCGCCGGGCTGCCGTGGCAAATTTTAAAATGCCCAGCCGGCTGCCAGCTGATGGAGCCTTTCACTGCCGCGCCAGCAGCAGCAGCTGGCACTGCAGCCTGAGAGCCCAGCCTGACTACTCAGAAGTAAGTCCCATGAAAGTCAATGGTACTTACTCCCAGGAAAGTGTGGCTGGCACTGCAGCCTGAGAGCCCAACCTGACTACTCAGAAGTAAGTCCCATGACAGTCAATGGGATTTACTCCCAGGAAAGTGTGGCTGGACTCAGAAGTAAGTACCATGACAGTCAATTTTAATTTTTTAAATTTTTTAAATTAAAAACCTCCCCGGCCCACCCCATGACCCGGCCCTGCCCCCTGACCCAGCCTGGCCCCGCCCACTTCCGAGGAGCCGGTTGTTGGGCCAGGCCAGGCCCACCACTGCCCCTCACTACATTCTGGGTCATGGTGACCATATCAAAAGTTAGTGTTATGTTTTTTTAAATGGAATTTATTATTATTATTTGATAAGAGCTTATGACATTTTTACTGCTAATTAGACAGTTATAAATCCAAAAGCATGAATGTTTTGAATTTACATTTTTTCTGTAAATTCAAATTATAGCATCAAATACTAGCATGGTCCATTTGACCCATGTTGCTCTTCATTGGTTATTCAATATTTTGCTAGCTAAAATTATAATCAAAATTCATAATTTCAAAATATTTCACAATTAAAATTAGTACAGTGGTACCTCACTTAACAAGCATTTCACATAACAAGCAAAAATTTCCAAGAAAACCTGCTTCACATAACAAGTTCCTCTTCACTTAACTAGCATGTCTTAACTTCACTTCACTTAAGAGCATGTCTCCGGAACAAATTAAGCTCCTTATGTGAGACTCCACTGTATAAAATAATTATACTAAAACTTGATGCAACATTTATTCATTATATGTACCAAACAATAATACAGGTTCCATTGGACCCTGGAAGTAATTGGTGATACAAAATTCATGCTTTTGGATTTATAACTATCTAATTAGCAGTTAAAAAGTGATAAGTTCTTATCAAATAATAACAACTTCCATTAGAAAACACAACACTAACTTCCTACAGGGTCCCATACTAAAACTTAATGCAACATTAATTCATTATATGTACCAAACTACAGTACAGGGTCCATTGGACCTTGGTAATAATCGGTGATACAAAAATACTAGCAGACCTCCGTCAGTCTTGAAAGACTATGGTATTGTGCTCGGCACTGCATACGCTGCATGCAAAGCACGAAAGCCTGGGTTGGATTGTTATGGAGGATAGGCTGTTACCCAAGCAGCAAATCCCCCCTCTCCACGCCACTGAATTACACCAATGGAAAGGCAGAGCCAATACGATTGGATCCAGTTGGCGTTGCAGAGCTGGGCTAAGGACAGGAGCTCACCCTGTCTTGTGGGGCCGACCCGGGTCTCGAACCCTGGCCTGCTGGTTAACAGGCACAGTGTCTTAGCCACTTGCGCCACCCACAGCCCAATAAGTTAAACTATATGTCCTATCTCTTGTTAACAACCGGTTCTATAGAGTAGGTGCAAACCTGCTGGAGCCCACCACTGGCAAGGAGTACAGTGTGGACAGATGGGGACTGAGAGGTGGAGCCAAGATCTGACATTCACTTTCATACATGAAACTGAAAAAGTGACACATGGATTTCTATAACTCGGAGACATCTCGCTGGCCTCCTAAAGGTAAGATTTGGCACACAGCCCAGAGCTGGCATATCACTCACACCTCCCAATTAATTTTCCATGTTCCATAAACAGGTACAGAAAGAGACCCAAAGAGCTTTGATGGCTGGATGCATCACTTCAAATCATTTGGATTGGTCCATCTCAGAACTGTGGAGAGGAGCCACAGCGCTGGTGGCAACAACCACGTTTTTGAGGAAGCAGCATGCAAGAAGCCACTTCCTTGTCCATGTCACAAGCCTGTCCCAGATCTGTCAGCATTTTTTATCCTCTGTAAAGGAACATGGCTTCCCACAGTCCAATTGTGTATTTTGCAAGATGCTCAATGGCTGCAAGCTGTGGAATTTTTGTACATTGTACAGTGGTACCTCGCTTAAAAAGTGCGTCACTTAACAAATGAGCCACATAACAAACAAATTTCTCTAGGATTCTTCCTCACATAACAAGAGTTGCTTCACTAAACAATCAAACTCATTGGCAGTTGGGGCAGACGTGCTGGCCAGTAGCCATTTTAAAAAGCTTCAGGGCTGCCTAGCATGCCTGCCCATAGTGAAAGCAACACTTCTGCGCTGTTCCTCCTCTGGTCGAGCGGGCAGAGGGAGAGAACAGCAGAGGGAGAGAAGAGCAGTGGAGAAGAGGGAAGCAGCTCAGGGCTAGCCAGAAGGGAGCAGGGGAGAGAGGGGCTCAGGATGGAGAGAAGGAGAGAGTGGTGAGACACTTGGAAAATATCTTGGATTGCAGCCTCCTAACCATGTCTACCCAGAAGTAAGCCCCATTGTGTTAAATGGGGCTTACTCCCAGGAAAGTGTCTTTAGGATTGCAGCCTAAATAGACTTCACAGGATCATGCATATTGAATGCATGTGCAATTCAACTCTAGTGTTTTGTCATCATTTTTACACCCAGTTAATATTTTTATATAAATATTTTCTGGGTTGTGGAACCAGTCGTCTGAGTTTCCATTATTTCCTATGGGAAAATCTGCTTCACATAAAGAGCATTTCACATAACAATCATATTTCTGGAATGAATTAAACTTGTTATGTGAAGCACAACTGTATTCTGATTTTTTCCCTAATTCATGTATATTTGCATCTATTGGTCTTTGGCATCTGGCCAGTGTTCTGATGTAAGGAACAAACATTGCCCTTCCTTGCAGAGGCCTCTGTGACACCTCCAAACTGTGTGATGTGCAGTTGGTTAAAATTTTGCTTTGAATGAAGCAGAAATACAAGTGAGAAACAACAAGGAAAATTAAAATTACACCTTAAATTACAATTTAAATTACAGTACCTTTACATTATAATATCATAGACATGTTTGCTGCACATGTCTTTGATTAACATTTAAAAATAGCCATTTAAAAGTGGCTGCCAGATGGGCATAGAACCGGTTGTTACTTTCTTTGAATCCCATCACTGCTTCTTGCCATTCCCTCCAAACCCTGTGATTGCTAATCTTGTCCACCGCAAATGGTGGCACAGGGAGGCCAGTGAAGCTCTTGTGCCAACTTCCTATTCTCTCTGGGTGGCACAAATGAGCCTTATGGCTTGTGATAACCCTGTCCTCAAAGATTTGCCCATCTTGACATCAGGACTGCAACATACTCAGAAAAGTATGGATAGGATTGCAGCTTCAATATCTCTTTTTATGTGTTGTGGTGTTTACTACAGCATGCATCTAAGGATGGGTTTCCCAGGATTACTCATCCACCTTCTGTATTCCAAATATAGATCTTACTCCATGCTCATTGTAAACTTTCTCATCCTTCGAAGATTAATCCTAGATGTGGAATTTATCTGCTGTGGAATAACTAGATCTTACATGAAGGAGCTGTAGATCAATTGTCTATAGAAGTGTCATCGCTGATGGCAAGAGTCATACCCTACAAACCAGAGTAACTACGGGAAGACGTAAGAGGCACTTACTCTATATTGTGCTATGCATTTCTCATAGGTGGCACTGTAACTACATCAGTGTAAAAGGTCCTGTAGTTTCTCTGGATTGTAGCTACAGAAGACAATCAATACCTTGCAATATCACTTTAATTTGCAATTAATTTCCAATTAGTTTGTGGTAGGTGAATTTTGTGTTCCCATTCTTCACGTCGGCCAGGTTTGCAGGTGTGCAAAGGTCACTTGTGTCTGGAATATATTGTATATACCCAAAACTAAAGGACAGTGAATATTTGAGGACTGAAGCTTTGACTTAGAGCACAATCCTAACCATGTCTACTCTGAAGTAAGCCTCATTGTGTTCAATGGTTCTTACTTCCAGGAAAGTGTTTTTAGGATTGCAGCATATGTTCTAAGGAATCACATCAGTAAATAAACAACTTGTGTGAACAGAAAAGTTAAGAATGGTACAGAAGTGTGCCATGGCACGGGGTTGAAAATAAATTCTTTAGAAAATCCAGGCTTGCCTGATAGTTGAGTGTAGGGCTGCTGAAGAAAGCTAAGCAGGGAAAGACCTGGATAACTCTTGGATGGGAGACTGAAAGCTGATAAAACGGTCATGAGACAATGGGGCCAGAGGTGTTTACAACTTGGCTGACTTGAAAACTCCTGTTGGAAATTTGGAAGGCATTCCCTGATGTGATGATGACCATGGTGTATAAGAGTTCTTCAAGCTGCCCTTGGAACAGTTACCCACCTCACAGGGTTGTTGTAAGGACCAAAAAGATTTTAAAAGCTATGTAAGATGTCTTGGGCATTTGCGTTAGCATGGGAAAGGCGGGGTATTAATGCCTTAAATAAATAAAATAATAATAATAGAAAGTCTTCAGGGAAAGGAAAATGAAGCTCTTCAAGGCAAGCCATGGCAAGCATCCTTCTCCTCCCTCCCCACTGCATAAAGATCTCTCCAAACCCTCACAAACTTAAAATAAGAGAAGCAAGAGTTTTGCGATAGCTTCAAGGCTAACAACTTTATTTCAACAAACATTTTCCTTGACTAGAGTCCAACAACCATCCAGGCATATATGGCACCAGCAGTTCCCAAAATGAACACGTGGCCAGATCATTGAGGACCATTCATTGAGGATCACAGCAGAACTCAGTGGAGCTGAATCTCCCTTTCCAAAATTCCTTCTACAGATAAGCAGAGAATCAATGTGGCAAGGAATAAATATATATGCCAAGGAATAAGTATATATACTCACTTTTTCTAAGCTGGTCCGTATAGGTTAACAGTCAGCATAACAAACAGAGAAACAAGGGTACCCCCTATGCAACTTCAGTACAGATTTCTCTCTCTCGCTCCAAAGCAAAATAATTATTTGTCATATACATTCATAAGCACACTCAGTGGTGGTGACGTCAATCATCAATCATTCAATCACTCAATCAACGATGACATCAATCATCATTGTTTGATCAAACAAATCCAGAAGTGAATTTTATTCCTTCTTTCAACTAGTTTTAATTCATTTTCAGAAAGCAACGCATATATAGAGGTCAAAGAAGATTGAAAAACCAAACCATCGCTTCCAGAGAAAAGGATATGCAAGTGACCAAAAACCTTGCCACGATGATTTGCTGCAAGACCACCAGCAACGAGAGTCCAGAAGGAACCGGGGAGAAGGATCCAGAGATCGGAGGATTCAGAGGGTCCTCGAACTCAGATGATTGAGGGGTACAATGAACCGTCGTGGTAGTGTGTGCTTGCTTCACATTTTCTCGGGCTTGCCTACACTCAGAGCGCAGTGCTTTTCAGTGGTGGTGATATAAATATAAAAGTGGTTTCCTGTACATAAAAAGTGGTTTTCTGTACATAAAAAAGATGTGGTCACGGGAGTCACCAGCCCCTCCCTCCATCACTTCTTTTCCAACATATCCAGAATGCAACACTCCAGTTGAATTTTAGTTGCCACGCTCAAAGTGGGGAACAAGAGGTGCCACATCTATCTACAACAGGGGTCTCTAAACCTTTTGGGCAAAGGGCCACATCATACGCCAAAGGCCAGAAAAATATTAACAAAATATAAACAGACTAGAGCTGGAATATAGATGAATGAATAAATGGGGTCAAATTTCCAGGATTTCTGCAAGCACCAACACACAGTACAGAAATAAAGTGTGTCACATCGGTAGTGACACATTTAAATGAACTCCCATCCCATCATCACTGCTCCACTTGTGGTTATTCAACTGGGTCAGAGGCTCTTAGGGGGCCAGAAGCTGGACATGGGCTGTTTAGAGCCTTAAACTGGGATTGTCCCTGTTTTTCAGGACATATGGCAACCCTATCTGCAAGCAACAGTTTTGGGCTTCTAAAAGTTGGAATAAATGTGGTATGTGTTTGTGCCAGTAGTGGCAATTTTGAGTCAAATTTGTTTTATTTAGAATATTTGCAGCCTGAGGAAGGGATATTTGCAGACTGATACACTAATGTCCTGCTTCTTGTGATCTTAGAGGGACTCAGGCTGCAATCGTAAAGACACTTTCCTGGGAGTAAGATTCATTGAACGCAACAGGGCTTACTTTTAAGTAGACATGGTTGGGATTCTGTGACTAAAGGAAACCAGCATGTCAGCCACTAACCACAACTTAGGGTGAGACAAAGATGTGATCAAAGTATTAAGTGACTCCAACACATTTCTATTGGTTTTCTGTATATGTTTGTTTTACCGGGATCAAAACCATCATAGGATCGAACTTGTAATGCAACTTCTTGCACCTGTGTCAATGGTGGGATCACAGGCAAGATGAGTGAATGATCTGCCTTACTCACCTGTACCATTTCTAATCGTCATGGTCATGGTCATGCAGACACGATCAGGTGAGGGACACGTCACATTCGGACCAGTGCATGTTTCACCTTTCATTACCTTTGCAGGTTTCACAATCTATAAAGTCACCTATAGGAAGAATAATAAACAGCAAAGCCTTTTTTCAGCATCACCAATTCAGAATCAGAAAAACAAATAATAAGTCTCCATATAAGTTCTGTCTTGTGACTTATGATCTCAGCAGTGGCCAGGGTGACCATATACGGTAGATTATAGGACTTTAACCTCTACCTTTAGTGCCTCTACTTTTAACATTGCATAGAAGAGGGAATTGAGACAAGTTTAGCTCTTCATAGATGTGCTTAAAATGCAGCACCGGCCTCAATTCCCTCTTCTAAGCATTGGTTAAATGTAGAGGCACCAAGCGTAGAGGTTAAAGTCCTACAATCTATATGGTCACCCTGGCAGCGGTGGCAGTGATGGAGTGCAGCAAACGAAGATGGCAGCGCCCGGGACAGCCAGGAAGATGAGAATTCAGGGAAAATTCTGTGGAGTCCCTGTGCATTTATCCTGAATTCATCACAGTGCATAGTTTGGGAAACGTGTGATCATGTGGTTTTGAATCAATCAGTCTATCAATCAATCAATCAATCAATCAATCAATCAATAGTATTTATATTCTGCTTTTTAACAGAAAAATACATAAAGTGGCTTACAGAGAAAATTAAATAACTAATGGTTTGCTTTTGGTACATCTGTGTCTTCCTGGAAATCCAAATCTTGCTCCATGTGGGGGAGCCATATTGTATAGAAGTGGCAATGAATGGGCCCCACATGTTGCCACTGTGCAATGTGCACCCTGAACATAGGTGGCATGTAGGAACTGAGCTCCTTACCTGAACCCAGAACTGCAGACGAGAGGATGAGTACCAGGAGAACCTGCATGGTAATAGTGTGAAAGTGAGCACACTGATGTTCCTCTCTTCCTTTGGTAGTTGGAGCACTTTGTGTCTACAAAGACATGGGGAAGGAAAGAAGGTTTTCATTAAAAGACTAGTGAAAACATACGTGCGTTGTGGGAGTAAAATTCCCCTTTATGCCATCCCACCATGAGCATTGACCCCCATGCGCATCATCCCCCCATGCGCAACATCCCACCATATGCAACTTTCCCCATGCTCATCTACCCTCATGCGCCACACCTCTCATGCACAGCATCCTCCCCAGTGCAAAACCTTCCTCTGAACAACTCCCCCCCCCCAGTGCACCAGGCACCAAGCACCAAATTGGCTGGATGTTGGTCAGCCTTCCATGTTAGGTGTAGGACATAAACACGTTACTCCCCTTTTCAAGCCCTTTACGGGTTATATTTCTCCACTTCGGTTCTTGGTGGGAGTTCATGTGACAGAAAGAACACCCTCCCAGAATTTCATGCTTCTAGGTTTGGGGCTTGGGGCAGAGAATCCCTTAAGTCACCGATTCTTCAATGCAGAGTATAGGGAGGAAAACACGTTGCGCCCCTTTTCACCCTCTTCTGGTTGGGATTTCCAAAAACCAGTTCTTAGTGACTCCTTCAGTCATGGAAGGAACACCCACTCCAAATTTCACGCTTCTAGACCCAGCAGTTTTGGCTGGGCGATATCCCCTGCGACATCCCCAGATTGGCACAGGACTTATGCTGGGGCTTTTGTCAGCCTCACTGGATGGTAGGCTTGTATCCAAAGGTTGCAAGCCTAAGAACACTTTCTTGGGAGTAAGCACCATTGAACTCAATGGAACTTGAGTAGATACAGATAGGATTACACTGATCAGCAGGAAACAGACATTCCAAGATAATTGGTTCCCATATTAGGTGCCTTCCTAGGCTAATTTCCATAAGGTAGGACCAAGGCAAGAAGTTCTAAGAGAACCTAGCCAAGGTCCATAGGCTAGAACCATGAGGACCAAAGCAGATTATATTACCCAAACAATATCCATCTGTCTTGTCTGTCTGTCTGTCTATCTATCTGTCTGTCTGTCTGACTGACTGTCTATCTATCTATCTATTGCTAGATATATAAAACAGGGTGTCCCAAAAGTATCCATACATAGGAAAAATAACCATTTTTAATTATATAATATGCTCTACATGACTGCCATTCTTTTGAAAATACATTTCAGTCCTCAGTATGATTAAATAAAATAAATGTTGAATAAAAACAAAATAAGCATTTTTTATGAAAACCATTTTTATTTTATAACTTGACTGCAAACAACACTGAGTTAGGTGACAATAACGACAATGGTTTATGATTTTTACCTAATTACCTACTTTTATCTACTTTATACAACAATGGGCTTATGTTATATTCATACTACATTACAGCATACTAAATACTGAACTAAACTTAAAATCAAACAACCATATTTACTCGAATCTAATGCGCCACTAAATCAAATGCACACCCAGATTTTGGAAACTACATTTGGCTGAAAAAAGGTGAGCACTAGATATGAGTAAATATAGTATATTATAACACTATGGCTTCAATCCTAAAGACACTTTCCTGGGAGTAAGACCGATTGAACATAATGGGTCTTATTTTTGAATAGACATGGTTAGGATTGTGCTCTATATTACTTATTAAATTTAGAATTATGACATATAGAGCACAATCCTAACCACCTCTATTCAAAAGTAAGCCCTATTGTGTTCAATGGGTCTTACTCCCAGGAAAGTGTCTTGATTGCAGCTATAATTTTATTACATACATAGTGCAATCTGAACCCCTAGTCAGGCCAGCACAAATCCCATGCTGGCCGAAGGGTGTCTGAAAAGTGACCACAAGGCACCTGTGCACTGCTCTTGGGTGGACGGTTAGGCCATGCACAACATGCGTCAGCCTCCGCATGCCACTGTGGGAATGGAGAGACAGGTGAATTGGCTAAATGGTGAGGATTGCACCCGTATTTTATTAATTGCCCGGATAAAGAAAGTAAAGGAGGAAATTAAGATTTTTTTCCCCTAGGACACAAGGCTAAAAAAATAGGACATGTCCTGGGAAAGGGTTCATATGGTCTGGAGCTCACCTCCCTCTGATGTGCTTTCCCAAACACCAAAGAATCCCAAGGGCTGAATGCTGATGCTACTTATACTCTCTCTCCATCACATGGCACATGGCCTTCTCTGTCTTCACAGTAGGGGAAGTCTTCACTTCCCTTGTTCTATCTGCTACAATTGCCCTCTCCATTGCAAACATGTTTGGAAGAGTGAGGAAGAGGGGGCTCCAAGGGGTTGTGGGGGACTCTGGAGATTGGGGGCATTGCCCAGCCTTCATGTGCTGGAGGGGGCACCAGCAAACGTGTAGGTAGAGCTCACTGTTGGCCCACCACTTCTCTAATTTGGGTGCATTCCTAAGAAAGTCTAATCAGTAGGGTTGCCATATGTCCCCCAAAAGTGGGACTGTCCTGGTTTTGGGGAATGTGTTCATAAACTGGCAAGTTTGATAGGTTTTGTGGAAGAGAAATATTGCAACCCTACAAATCAGAAGTAAGTCCCATTGGGACTTATTGTAGGACTTATTTTAGGAAAGTATGTATAGAACTGCAACCTTAATGTTCAAAATGAACCATCGCTCAGCCTCATGGCAGGGTCTGCCGTGCTACTTCCTTCCACCATTTCTCTTTCCTTCCTCCCATCTGTCTGTCTGTCTGCTTGCCTGCCTATCTGTCTACTTCATTCCCCCATTTCTCCTTCCTTCCTTCCTTCCTGCCTGCCTGCCTGCCTTCCTATCTATCTATCTATCTATCTATCTATCTATCTATCTATCTATCTATCTATCTATCTATCTATCTATCCATCCATCTATGCACATGAATGTATCTGGGTGTATGGATATATCTATACCTACCTAGAGTATTTATATACTGCTTTTCAATTAAAAAGTTCACAAAGCAGTTTACAAAGAAAATGAAAAAATAATATCTAATTATTGGCTAATAACTCCTCCCTCCAGTGGCACAGTAAGAGGGGGTACAAAGCATTACATCTTGCAGGGATCCACACTGCAGCGTGCCAATGGCCCCCACCCCCCCTTCAATAACCAGGTGTACATTCACCTTCTCTCCTACTTCTTCTCCTTCTTCCCTATATTTAATCAAATCAGTGGGGAGCTCCACCTTTCATCCTCCCCTCCTTCCTGGCTCCTCCTTACAATAGTTGCAACCAGAAATGGCTGCAACCCAGAAATTGCTGGAAATGGCTGCAACCCTTCCCGGTGCTACTTTGCTTGCAAAAGGCCAGGCTGTGCATTAACACATATGAGATTTTTCTATTTCTGCCTATGCACCTCCCTTTAAACCAAGAAATTGTGGCTCTCTATGGGTCGTGCATTGCTCTTCCACTGGTTTAGGAACAGATCAGTAATCTTGGTCCTTGGCAAGGCTTAGCTATTGACTTTCCAAGCCCCCTCTAAAGTTTCCATGCATTACATGGAATTAAGCTCACATCTTGACTGCATCTATCGCCTTGACATGTTCCTCCTTTTGCAAGTGTGTGTGTGCATCAAAATTCAATCCTGTGTATTTGTGTGCATCAAAGTTCAGTCCCATGAGCCAATCCTATATAATTTTTCAGTGCTGGTGCAATTGTAGGGTGAGTATTGCATCCTGGTATGGAGGGGCAATCAATGGGGCTTCTTAAAATATGGGAACATGTATTCCCTTACTGCATTGTGGCTACTTTGGAGCTGGAAAGTTGGATAGGATTCGGCCCTAACTTTCCAGCACAGATGAAGCCAATGGGTATGGGGGGACGGTTACGGAGGCCTCTGCAATGTTTGCTCCCTTACTTTGGGGCTTGCACTGTGGCAGCATCAACTTTGGAACTCTGGTTAGGACTGGTCTGTTAGTCCAATCCTTTAGGCTATTTAAAATCTTTCATAGGACAAATCAGAAATCAACCCAGGCTCTCACTGAAGAATTGCTGGGCCAGTTTTGCAAACAATTTGCATTACATTATTGCATTCTGAGTTTATTGCATTTGCAGGTTTATCCTCATAATAAAATCCTTGTTGTTGCACCTTCTATGCCATACTGTTGAATTGTGCATTTTGCCACTGCAGGGGTGATCCGCTATTGCACATCAGCCGGTGTGGGGTTCAGGGTGTCACCCCTGGGATGCGTGCCCCCCGGGACGTTGTGCATGCACCAAAGTTGGTGTGTGCAGTGTCGCTTCTGAAGCTGCTGCTAGGTCTCCCTAGTGAGGCCAAATGCCCACGCAGAGGGACGCACTGCGTATGTCTAAAGGCTTCGCCTCTGGAGCAAGGCCAAATAGGTGCAGAGAGACACACTACGCATGTCCAAAGTACAGGACATGCACTGTGCGTCTCTGCACACAGCGCCATTCCAGCCAGCTCCAAGCTGGCTGGAATGGGGAGGCTGACACTCAGAGCTGGCTGGAATGGGGAGGCTGACACTCAGAGTCAGTCGGAGGAGTGTCAGACTCCTCCAGTGTGTCACCCACCTGCAGTGCATCACACAGTGCGGACTGCACCAGCCGCACCACCCTGGTGACGTGGCTGGGCCACTGCATTCATCCCTGCGCACACAAGAAAAACCTGCGCACCCAGGCTGATCAGATACAAAGGAGCACAGATAGCCTTACCTTTAACCATTGTATTGTTGCGGAGAAGATGTCCTAACTACGTTTTGAAACAGAGAGACTTTAATGATGCCTTAGCAATAGTGATAAAATACATCAAATGAGAGGCTTCAGTATTTGATGTATGCTTGAACTTAGGAAATTAGGTGGTGCATTATGACCCTAAGAACTTAGGAAAGTTAGACAAAATATATATACTGTATATTGAAGGCATAATAGACCAGACACATAGGAGATGTTTGCAGGTACCAGCAGAACCCACACACGTTCCTGAGAGCCATGGGAAAGCTTCAAAGGCATTTGACTTCACTAGCAGAACAAAACTAGTTCAGGTTTGTTTTTGAATTAAGAAAATCCACTTCTTGTTACATAAAGCAGCTGAGTTTTCCAAATACTTTTTGGCCAGAACGTAGTATAGAACATTAATGTTTCAGAAAGGTTTGTTTTATTGAAAGTCAATACAATTGCAGTAAAGTACACCTCAAATGATATTATACTATTTGAAAATATCAAGATTTCACCATTTGGGTCAGTAGTGGGATCACCCCCTTGAGTGCGTTACCTGGTGTGGTCTGCCGCCCACCCCTTCATCTGCATTGCCACACTCCCATTTCCATATTTCGGTTGCCCCACAGAATTTTAAATGTGAACACAAATGATAGGCAGCACTGAACATACTGAGCCTACCTTTTCCCAGACCTGAATCACCCTGTTTCACCGTCCCCTTGTCCCGAAATCCCCCTCCCCTGACTTACACTATTGTTCTTTATTACACCAAAATGGT
This sequence comes from Cryptoblepharus egeriae, assembly GCA_030015325.1. Classification (NCBI taxonomy): domain Eukaryota; kingdom Metazoa; phylum Chordata; class Lepidosauria; order Squamata; family Scincidae; genus Cryptoblepharus; species Cryptoblepharus egeriae. The sequence goes on from JAREYC010000014.1 coordinate 4,296,115, forward strand.
CTCTGCATCCTCCCCATCCGCTCACCCTTCCCCATTATGTCAATAGAAACAGACAGAGACCATCCTTTTCCCCCACTCTGGTTTTAATTCTTTTCCACTCAGAAAAAATATATTTGCAGGGATAACCTCCTGATGATGGAGATACTGGCATGCAGGCAACAGTGAGAGCAGTAGGGCTGAGTAGCTGCAAGGGAGAGTATTAGGCAAAGATCTTCATCAAAAGGAGCCCAGATAGGGCCAGGATGAGGGATCCAGCGAATGGGGGGGCCTTGCTACATTGCACGGTCATTTTAAGACCCCCACTTTGTTGAGCTTTCGCCGTTTCTTCTTGTTGTCTGCACAAATCCTTGGTAACGCAGGTCTTGGCAATGTTGAATTCTCCTGATTGTACAGTAAGGGGGGGAAGAGAAGTCAATGCACGTGGTCAAGAGAATCCCCATTCCCTGCATCTATATGATATACCTATATGCATCTATATGATGCATACAGAATGAGAATTCACACCCCAGTTGGCACCCACTAGAAGGTCCACACTAGCAGAACTGAACAAAGTCAAAACTATAAAGCAGCGATGGGATTCAAAGAAATTAACAACGGGTTCTGTGCCCAGCTGGCAGCCAATCTTATATGTACTATCTCTAGTTAACAACCATAAAGAAGCCATATAGCAGCCATAAAGGTAAAGGTGTCCCCCACAGGTTGCCCTGCTAGACCTGATCGATTCTAGGGAGTGTGCTCATCACTATTTCTTAAGCCATGGAGCCAGCATTGTTCGAAGAAGCTTCTGTGGACATGTGGACCACATGCGCTCATAATCTTCCCACTGAAGTGGTACCTATTTATCTACTTGCATTTGCATGCTTTCAAACTGCTAGGTTGGCAGGAGCTGAGCTAAGGACGGGGCTCACTCCGTTCTTGGGTCTTGAACTGCTGACCTGCCAATCTTATGATTGACAGGCACAGAGCCTTTAACCCAGTGGTTCTCAATCTTCCTAATGCTGTGACCCCTTTATAAGTTCCTCATGCTGTGGGGACCCCCAACCATAAAATTATTTTCATTACTTCTTTATAACTGTACTTTTGCTACTGTTATGAATATCCGATAATAATGAAAAAGATGCAATATACCTTGTAAGGCTGCAATTCTATGCACACATTGAACATAATGGGATTTATTTCTGAGTAGGCATGCATAGGATTGGGCCCTGAGGCTGCAGTCCTATCCACATTTACATGGGAGTAAAGGCCGCACTGACTATAAGCAACCCAGCAGTCAGAAGTCCCTGAGGCAGCCTCTAAGAAAGCCCCAGTTCGCGCGCAGCTACAGCCGGAGGTCTGGCAAGCCTGACCTGGCCCCCTGCACCAGGGGTCTTTGGGCGACCCCCACTTTGAGAAATGCTGCTTTAACCCCTGCAGTTCTAATGACTATAAGGATGTTGATGCACATGGGTGTTGATGAGCATGTGGGGTTGATTCTCATGGGGGGTTTGATGCACATGGGGAGATGATGTGCATGGGGGATGTTGCTCATCGGGGTTGATGCGCATGGGGGAATGATGCACATGGGGTCGATATGCACGGGAGACTGATGCGCATGGCGGAATGATGCTCATGGGGGAATGATGTGCATGGGGATGGATGCACATGGTGGGTTGGGGGGTTGTTGTGCATGGAGGTTGATGTGCATGGGGAATTGTGCATGGGTCTTGATGCGCATGGGGGAATGATGTGCATAGGGGATGTTGCACATGGGGGACGTTGCACATGGGGGGTTGATGCATATGGGGGAATGTTGTGTGTGGGGGGTCCTTTCATGTGTTTAATTTAAACTCCATATTGCTTATTATTGAATTTAAAAGTATTATATGTAATTTATTGCTTATAATTGAGGAATTACAAGAAGGCTACATATTGCCTGATCACAAGGAAATGGAGGGCAACAAAGATTTTTTTTCCAGGATACATGGCTAAAATCTGGGGAAATGGGACATATGGTTACCCTGGGATGACTTTCCTTTTATGGGGCTCGTTCTGGCAGACCGAAAGCACACCTTTCCCAGGGGCACCAATTTTGTCCAATGAGCTCAAGACAGCTACATGCATTCTCAAGGCTTCCATGAATGGCCATTTATTCAACAACCTGGATTTGCTTCTGTTCTATCATACCCACCTGATCTTTCAGTCAACAAAGACATACATGTATCCTTCCCGTGAGGACAAGTCTCCCTCTTGCTGCAGGTTTTGCCTGTTGAAGCACAAACGTCACACTCCAAAGAGGCAACTGGAAGAGAGAAGAAGAGGCTTAATGAATTATATTAGATGGGCAGATTCATTCACTAGCTCCCTTAGGAACCAGTGAGGCCATATAATGGAATCTTCCATCCACTCCTTTTAGGTTACTTAAGCATGTCTACTCAGAAGTAAGTTCCATTGTGTTCAATAGTACTTACTCCCTGGAAAGAGTGGTTGGGATTGCAGTCAATCTATTTTTCAGCATTATTGCTGCAATCCTAGAAACACTTCCCCGCAAGTCAGACCCATTGAACACAGTGGGGCTGACTTTTGAGTAGACATGGTTAGGATTGTGCCCTGTGTGTGCAAAAAGGGTGCTGGACAGTCTGGGCTACAGAAATAAAATGAATCAACAAACTGGCTCTTTTAAAATCAGCACTGGGAAGAGTCAAGGGCCTCAGCCCCAAGGACCATACAGAATGGCCTCAATACTGTGAAGGAGCCACAATGTCTGCCATATCCCTTCTCCGTTAAAAGGGCTGGTGCCCTCAGTATGTGAACACAATCCCCCAAAATTGGGATTGTCTCTGTTTTTCAGGACATATCATGGCAACCCTAGTGAATGGGGGGGGGGGCAGTTTTCAAAGTATTTTCTGCTGCCCTCTCCCAAATGATAGCTGATGGGGAAAAAAGTGTCCCCAAAAAGGATAGTTATGAAAATGCAGGATTTTTTTAAAAAAAAAGTTTTGCATAACATAAATTCAGATTTGATGCAACCCAGTTCACTCCAATGCAACAAATGACATACTCCAATCATAAGGGGTGGTGTAGGGTGAGGGTGAATAGCCCCTACTTACCTGTAGTCAGAAGCACAGAGCAGAACAGGAGTCCCAGGAAGGCCCGCATAGTGATAGGATATGCAAAAGCTCTTTTGTCTAAAACTCTGCCTGGGAGTATCTGCAAAAACATTCAGAACAGAAAAAGACATGGCATTTTTAATTATTTTGGTTATCTTGGAATAGTAATAATAATAATAATAATAATAATAATAATAATAATAATAATAATAATAATAATGAACAAGATCTTGGAACACAATACTCCAGATATCACCATCATAGAAAGCATTCAGGTGTGGCTTGTTGACATCGCCATACCAGGTGACAGCAGAATTGAGGAGAAACAACTGGAAAAGATCTCCCGCTACCAAGACCGAAGAATCGAATGACAGCGTATCTGGTGTAAGTCAGTGCAGGTGGTTCCAGTGGTAATTGGCACACAGGGTGCAGTGCCCAAAGACCTTGGCAGGCACCTGAAAACTATTGGCATTGACAAAATATCACTCTGCCAACTGCAGAAAGCCACTCTTCTGGGTTCAGCACAAATTATACGTGCTACATCACACAGTCCTACACTCTTGGGAAGGGTTCGACTGGTGATGTGAATGAAACCAGCACAAAATTGTTCGCTGTGTATTTATGTTTGAGTTTCAATAATAACTAGCAAAAAGCATACCCGTGTTGCAGGAGTAACAGTTCCCCATACAACATCCCCCCACGGCACATCAACACCCCATGCGCATCAACACCCCATGCACAACTTTCCCCATGCGCAACTTCCCCCATGTGCAACATCCCTCCATGTGCAATATTCCCCCATGCGCAATATTCCCCCATGTGCAACTTTCCTCCATGCACAACTTCCCCCCATGCGCAACTTCCTCCCATGCGCAACTTCCCCATGCACATCAGTCCCCCATGCGAAACTTCCCCATGTGCATCATCCCCCCATGTGCCTGAACTCCTCATATGCAACATCACCCATCTGCATCAGTCCCCCATGCACAAATTCCTCCATGCGCAAATTCCCCCATGCGCAACTTTCTCCATGCGCATAATCCCTCCATGCGCAACTTCCCCATGCACAACTTCCCCCATGTGCAAATTTCCTCCATGCGCAACTTCCCCCCATGTGCAGCATCCTCGCCAGTGCAACCTCTTCCTCTGAACAACATCCCCCCAGTTCACCAGGCTCTGAGCACCAAACTGGCTGAATGTTATTCAGTCTCCCATGTTAAGTATAGGACAGAAACACGTTGCCCCCTTTTCAGCCCCTGAAGGGTTAATTTCTCCAGATGGTTCTTGGTGGGAGTTCAGGTGACAGAAGGAACTCCCAGAATTCCATGCTTCAGGCCCAGCAGTTGGGGCAGAATGTTGATGAGTCAGCAATTCGCAATGCAAAGTATAGGGAGGAAAACGCGTTGCGCCCCTTTTCATCCCCTTCCAGTTGGAATTTCCGAAAACCGATTCTTAGTGCACCCCTCCCTCACGGAAGGAACACCCACCCCCAATTTCAAGCTTCTAGGCCCGGCGGTTTTGGCAGGGCGTTGATCAGTCAGTCAGTCAGTAACTTTGCTCTTTTATATGTATAGAAGATGATAATAATAATAATAATAGGTTTTTTGGCTGATAGGCACTCAGTTCATCTAAAATATTTCTCAAATGCAATTTATCCTTTCCATAAAAGTAAAAAAAATACTTTTACCCAATAATACTTTAAGCCAAGTGAGGGTTGCCATATGTCTTGAAAAACAGGGACAATCCAATTTTCACTGTCTTGAGTAAAGAGCACTTCTGAGGAAGTATGGAAGAGGCTTCCATGGCAAGGGAACCCATAGGGGGGACGAAGGTACTATCTTGAGCAACAATGGGGCCCTGGGCAAAGTTTGGAATAGGCTGCCATGCAGGGATGGGCCCGACCTGCCCAACAACCGGTTCGCCAGAAGTTGGGGGGCGGGGCCGTGGTCAGGAGGCGGGGCAAGGGTCAGGGGCAGGGCAGGGGTCAGGGGCGGAGCCGGGGTCAGGGGCGGGCCCCAACCCCAGCGCACTGCACATGCACCAACCCCCCGCGCACATGCAGTGCGTCTCCTCCAGGAGACGCACTGTGCACACACCGGGGGTTGGCGCATGCGCAATGCATCTCCTCCAGCTGAGGTCGGCGCATGCGCCGTGCATCTCCTCTCCCTGGCATGCCAGTTCGGCACGCTGGGTTTTGTGGCTTGGCCCACCAGTGCTTCCATGGCCAGGGAACTCATGGCGGGTCAGCCAGGTTTGTATGTGCGATCTGTGTGTGGCAGGTGTTCTAGTGCTGCTCCCCAACAGCAGCTTGGGAATGTTAAAGTTGCACAAAAAGACAAACATTCCATTGAGCCTATGGATAGCAGTGACTCCATTAGTGATTGTGAAAGTCATCCCCCACTCACCACACCAGCCATGAAGGTCTTCAAAGGTACAGTACAGTTCAGTACTCTACAGTATTTTCTTTATTGCAGTGTTGTGTGTTACTGTATATTACAGTGTTTTGTACTCATTTTTAAACACAGTTAATATTTTATATGACTATTTTTTTGGGGTTGTGGAACCAATCATCTGACTATTTTTTGGGGGTTGTGGAACCAATCCCATTATTTCCTATGGGAAAATCCACTTCGCGTACAGAGTGTTTCACATATCAAGCATGCCTCTGGAACGAATTAAATTAGTCACATGAGGCACCACTGTGTGTGTGTGTGTGTACAGACAGACAGACAGACAGACAGACACAGATAGATAGATAGATAGATAGATAGATAGATAGATAGATAGATAGACAGACACACACCCACACAGAATATATATCAGGGGTGGCCGAATTTCTTTGGGGAGGCACATACCCAACTAACATCCCTCACCAGTTGTCTCAGGGTGCACACAAAACATCAAATCATCTGCATCCAGTTGCCACACCCTTACATCTGGTGTTCTGAAGTAACCCACTTATAAAACTGGGATATTTCACATACTCGTCATGGCTTGAAACTTGTGATGGGTGTAACCTCCTTGTCACAGGTTGTGGTGATGGGCTGTAGATGCCTGGACTGGATAGATTGATGAAGGAGGCAAAGTCCATCACAAATTACAGGTTGTGATGCCTGGACAGGTTGTAGATGCCTGGACTGGATAGATTGATGGAGGAGGAAAAGTCCATCACAAATTACAAGCCAGGATGGTAGGGTTGCCATAATTCTCTTCCACCCAATCGGAACAGGATCCTGTGTCCCATTTGCCATTATGTGAACACAATCTCCCAAAATTGGGATTGCCCCTGGGTTTTTTTGGACGTATGGCAACTCTACCAGATGGGTCTGTGTAACCTTCTGGTTTTAGAAATAGCCTATCTCAGAATGCCAAATGCAAGGGAGCAGCACCAGAATGCATGTCTCTTGTTGTGTTATGTGGTCCCACCCCGAGGCACCTGGTGGGCCACCGAGAGATATAGGAACTAGGTGGACCTTTGGCCAGATCTAGTAGGGATTTTATCAAGAACAGATATTTAGAAAGTGGAGGCAGAAAAGAGAAGACAGGAAACAGTACAATTCTTATCCAAGATGAATTAGCAGGTTTAAACAGTTTGCATGTCCTGGATGTCTTATCAGCAAATCAGAGGCGGTGAGATTAGAGCAGTGGTATTTGAGCATTTCAGACTGGGACCCCCTTCTGAGAATGACAATCTGTCCAGGACCCCCTGGAAGTAGTCGTGGCTGGAAGCGTCATTAATTCCAATGCTTGATTCCAAGATGGAAACTTCCAGCTTTTCACAACCCCCCTGAAATGAAGTCATGACCCCCAAGGTTGTCCTGACGGCACTTTCAAGACCACTGAATTAGAGAGAGGGGACCTGAGCAATCCTCTCACTCCCAGAACAGGTGGAAGCTCTCTTTCCATCTTGAAATAAGAGATTTTCATAACCTTTGATGCTCAGTGTCAGCCCAGTTAGGAGGCCAACTGAGCATCAGAAGCAAATGAGTGGGGAGCGGTTCCCAACTTACCCATCCACTTGCCTCTATTGCTCCTGCTCTTTGGATTGGGAAAAAGGACAGAGAAGAAGAGGAAATTTAGAGGGGAGGAGACACACACACACGTGTGTGTGTGTGTGTGTGTGTGTGTGTGTGTGTGTAGACATACATACATACATACATACGTGTGTGTGTGTGTGTGTACATAGAGAGAGAGAGAGAGAGAGAGACCCACCCTACCAAGACGCAAAATCACATTGGTTTTGCATCTTGGTAGGGTGGGTCTCTCTCTCTATCCCTCCCTCCCTCCCTCCCTCCCTCTCTCTCTCTCTCTGTATGTACATACACACACACACACACACACACACACAAACACACATATACATGTGTGTGTGTGTGTGTGTGTGTGCGTGTGTCTGTATTACATTGCTTGTTATATATATCAACATCATCCATCAGGGATGAGATTACACCATCAGGGCATGCCAGCTCACTTCTCAAAACATTAATGTTTATGTATAACCACTTGCAACAAACCTCGATGTTCTCTGCCTAGCCGCTGCCCTTCTATGGAACAGAGAGTCGTGATAATTTTTTTAATGTTCCAGTTTCCATTGCTACATCCCTGAGTTGTTATTTTGAGTGCATATTTGCTGAGCTTTGTAAGTCCCTTGTAAAATTACAACTGGATTACGAATCACTTCATTCCCCCCTCCAACCCCAGTATGATGTTGAAAGGGGATAAGAAGTCAAATTCAACACCTGGAGACTCATTTGGATCACTGAGAGGTGTGGAAAGGGAGTTAAATAGCCAACAACATTTGTTGATGAGTGATGAGTCGTTCAGGAAGAGTAAAGCAAAAGAAAGTCTGGACATTTCTTAAAGAACAAGTCTGTGCTTCTTGGAGTATATTCAGCTATGTGCCAAGTACAGTTTTACACAAAAACTCTTCGTGTGTCTCAAAACAACCATATTTCACAACAATCATCCCTACGTGTTGCAGCATAATAGATCGGCATCTCTCTGCATGTCATAATCTAGCGCATTATATAAAAATTAATGTGCCTCCTCCTCCCTGGATTGAAAATGGAAGAGAGGTCAGAAGTGGTTAGGAAGAGCATTCCATTTTGATGGCACTAAAAACCACAGAATCCCTGGCTTGGGGAACCGCAGTTCCCCCAGCTAAACCAGGTTTGACCAGATAGTGAAAATTAAATCTGAAAAGAGGATAGACTTTAGAATGAACCAAGGTACAGTAGGTTGCTCTGGAATAACAGACCATCCATAAAGGACAGCCCTTACACATTTGCAATACCTATGTCCCCACTCCCAGGATTGCCATAATTTTGTTCCACCAAATTGGGACAGGACCACAGGTGGGCACTAGGGGGGACGCACCTACTCGCACGAATAGGATCTTGTCTTTTGGCAGCCAATGGCAAGCTGGTAGGACCAAGGAGGAGCAGAACACTAGGGACTGGTAAGCAGCACAGCTGCTGCTTCCCTTCCTCCTCCCTCCTCCCTTCTTCCCCCTTCCTCCCGGCTGGCCGGGGGCGCCACTGGGGTCTCCCTTCCTCTCCTGCTGGCGGGGAGGCTCAGAAGGGGGGCGCATGCTGTCCCTGCCTCTTCCTATGCAGGTCTCTCCTCTCTATACAGGTCTGCTCAGAAGTAAGTCCCAGTACAGTCAATGGGACTTACTCCCAGGCAGGTGTGGAGAGGACTGCAGCCTCAGAGCCCCAACCTAAGCAGGCCTACTCAGAAGTAAGTCCCAGTATAGTCAATGGAACTTACTCCCAGGTTGAAAGGGTGGTCTTCACAATCACGGCCTTTGGCCACTCCATGACCTGGCTGATCTCTGAATATACTTCACTGTAGAGGAATAATTGAAAAGTCAGGCTAGATGCAAAATTATACGTGTCTTGATTTTGTGGGTCTGAAGTAGCAGCCATAGTGGGAGGGGGGAACAGAGGATCACCCTTCCTAAATGTGATCCTAAGAACATGCCCTTTCCTGAGTGTAGCCGTTGTTGCTGATGTGAGCTCCTCTCCCGGAATAAATAGCAAAAAGGCAACTTCTTCACCGTTTGTACCGTGTGGTGTTTGTACCATGTGGTGATGGTATCCACTTGTTATGGATTGGAGTTTTCCAGAATAAATAAATAAAAACAAGTGTCCACTTGTTAAATAAGAATATAAGAAGAGATCTACTAGATGAGGCCAATGGTCCATCTCACAGCTGTCTGTGTCCACCAGATATCTCTGGAAGCACACAAAACAACAACGTGCATTCTTTTGCCACTCCCTTGTATGCAAGAGGTTGCGTGCAGCCATGACTTGTCACTTGCAAGCCATGACTTGTAATTTACAAGCCATAACTTTACTGCCTTTTCCTCCCTATATCTGAACAAGCACCTTTTATAGGCATCTCTGGGCCATAACAACAGCCTTTGCTCAGGAGCCAAGGGAAGGGACAGAGATGATTTCTGTACTTATGGCACCACCTATATCATACTTGACACTTTATAAAGAAGGAGAGGAGAGATCAAGGACCTGACAACTTAAGAGCCCAATCCTATGTATGTCAACTCAGAATTAAGTCCCATTATGGTCAATGGAGATTACTCCTGAGAAAGTGTGGATAGGATTGTAGCCTCAGAAATAGGGTTGCCATATATCCCGAAAAACACAGACAGTCACGATTTCGGGGGGGATTGTGTTCACATACTGACAACTGTGACAAAGGGGCCTGTCCTGATTTTGTGGAAGAGAATTATGGCAATCCTACTCAGAGACGCTAGAGGAAAGAAACAGAAAGAGATGCAGAATTAAATTAGATACATAAAGGAGGTAAATTCGATGCAATAAATTAGGTAAACAGTTGCAGCATTCGGCAATTATCTCCATTTTCCATAATGACAACAGAACACTTTTCCAGGACGGCAATACAGAAGTGAAGAATTAAGTCCTTAAGTTTTGAGCCAGATCTTCCTTCCCTTCCACCCCCCGGCCCAAAGTTCTGATTCAGAAGTTTGTTTTTAAAGCAAGATAATCTAGCTTGATCTCCCAAAGCACTCAATGATAGTAACCTGTTTCCGTTTTTCCTGCAGCATAATAACCAGCATTTCCCAATTTTGAAACCGTTTTTGAGTTTCCAAAGCGTTTCCTACAAAACTTCCCCTTTTGTAGGACATCTTCCCTGGAGGAACAAGCATTTTTTGCAACACCAGTTTGCATCAGGGTGATCAGATTATTCCTGAACCTCAGGGCCAAAATTCCTAATCCCAGGCCAAAATTCCTAATCCCAGGCCAAAATTCCTAATCCCAGGCCAAAATTCCTAATCCCAGGCCAAAATTCCTACCCGCTTAAAAAAATTGCCAAAAAGTATCTTGTTTTGTTTTTGTTTTTCGGTTTTTGGACCATAACTTTTGATAGGAAAGAAATATCTCAAAACTGATTTTGGGTACAATCCAGAGTAACTACGGGGAGTCCTTGCTCCGGTGTAAGAACAATTTACTCTGGATTGCAATATGAATTTCCCATAGGTTTTCTCTAGGTGGTTCCGTAACTACATTGACATAAATGTCTCTTACGTGCTCCCGTAGTTACTCTGGATTGTAGGGTATGAGATACTGCTCTTCAATACGAATCCAACGACATATGGCATGATGGGGTACTGTGCACTATCGCGAAGTTTCAAAATGAAGGACAATGAGAGGCTAAAAATCCAGACAAATCCGGGTTTTTCTGGTCATATGGTCACCCTGAGTTTGCATGCACACATATTGAGTAGAGTGGTGGAGTAAAATGTTCTTTAAGAACAACTTATAGATGTGTCCATCTCCCGCCCCAAAACACAACATGCCCATGAAGCTCTCCAGAGCTGATTCTTGCCAACCAGATGCAACAACTCCAGCTTATCTTTTGTGAACATCATTCAAAAGTGTTTATTAGCTCCGCTTCATCCCCACCCAAGCAAGCGAGGAGGTTCCAAGGGCAAGCAGCTACCCATCCTTGTGCTCTTCCAGAGCCTACCCTAGTAGCCAAGTTTTCACTTAACTGAATGCCGATTGCATTTCAAGATATGGTGTTGCTCAAGAACAGCAACCACCTATTTATTCATGCGCTGGGTTAGATGTAAATAGATACAGTCAATAGAGGCGATGCTTTTTTCCGGGAAAAACAGTGCCGGTTACTCACCACAGGTCATACCCATATAGTGCTGCCATATATCCTGGAAAACCAGGACAGTCCCAGTTTGGGGGATATGCACAAACTTGCAAATCTGACAAGCGTTCCTGTTCTGGTTTTGTGGAAGAGAATTACGGCAACCCTATACCCATATTATTAATTATTAGTTAGCTGCTGAGATAGGAAGTGGAATAGGATGTTGGTACTGAGTACCGCTGAGTACACCCCACCTCCCCCCAAAAGCCCTGAATAGAGGGATGCACTTTTCCCTGTCTCACAATAACAGAGGCAGGGGGATTTCTACTAAAATTGAGCATCAGCAGAGATAAAACAAAGGCTGTAATCCTAACAACATTTTCCTGGGAGTAAGAACCATTGAACTCAATGGGACTTACTTCTGAGTAGACATAGATAGGCTTGTGCCCAAAGGGAAATATTTATTTACCTAGCATGTCATAAGTCTGTGGAACCCCTTGACACAGGCTTGCCAAGATGCCCAACATCAGACTTCTAAAAGAAAAGCCAATCACAGGTAGGGTTGCCATATGTCCCGAAAAAGGGACAATCCTGATTTTTGAGGATTGGGTTCACATACTGACAAATGGACAGAGGGTCCTTTCCCAGTTTTGTAGAAGAGAATTATGGCAACCCTAATCTCAGGTTACAAGCCGTGATCGTATGTTTTTAGAAATGGGCTACCTTAATGCAAGAGAATGGCAGTAGGATGCAGGTATTTCATTGTGTGCTCCCGGAAGCATCTGATGGGTCACAGTGAGATAGATGGGCCATTGGCCTGATCCAGCAAAATTCTCCTTATGATCATCAGAGAGAAAGATCCAGTTAACTGATGTGTGCATTGAATTTTCAAGGGCAGTGAAAAGCAAGGAAATGCACCAGTGGTGGGCTTCAGGGGGTTCTCACAGGTTCTATAGAACCCTTTGCTAATGAGGTCCTGGTTCTGGGAACCGGTTACTCACGGGACATAGAACTGTTGTTAATTTAGGTTGTTAGGACTTAGAACCTGTTGTTAATTTATTTGAATCCCACCACTGAATGCAACCCTTTCAACACCCTTTCCCATCTCAAGCAGTCCAGAGTACTCACCGGCAGCTTTCAAAATAGCCAGGAGGTGAAGGACAAGGTGGTTCTTGAGATCACAGTTGGCTCAGACACCCAGACTGCAGCAAACCTTCTGTCTGATGCCTCTTAAGGCAACACACTTTTGTCAGAACGGAGGAGGAAGCACCATCCCTTTGTCCTGCCCTTTTTCCCATTTGAAGACACTTAGACTATTGCAACCTCCCGTCCTGTTTCCACACCCAGATCTTTTTATTCCATAAAGATGCTGATGACATTTGAAAGAGAAAAAGTAACAAAGAATTTATATATCTGAGCACACCACCACTTTGGGGTTGCTAATTCATTAAGACTTCAATCCTGGTCACACTTTCCTGGGAAGGGGGTTGCCATAATTCCCTTCCACAAAATCAGGGCAGGAGGCTCTGTTCCTGTTACCAGTATATGAAAACAATCCCCCAAAATCGAGATTGTCCCTACTTTGGGGAACATATGGCAACCCTATCCTGGGAGTAAACCCCCTTGAACACAACATCGGAGTAGATAAGTGTAGGGTCATGCTGTGCTGCAGGACTTCCTGGGGTCCTCAGCAATCAGCATGTACAACCAGGACACCGTTAAAAACTGATCCTTGAGATGTTAATATGGGCTCCCTACTTTACTGCACAGCCCTAAATGCACACTCAAAAATAAGTTATCAAATTGAAGCCTAAAATTTGGATTTTTTTTTCAACGTAGATCAGTCTGTCCTTGAATAGCTGAGTGGACTGGACGTTAACATTTGATTTACCATAAGTCCACATTTTGTATACCGTATGCTAAATGCAGCCTACATTTGGGGAAAGAAAATTCATTTCCATCAATGCTGTTAATCCAAAGCCAGACTTATTTTTATTACACCTATTTCCAGCCATACAAATTTATCAGTCACTAAATTGTCACATAGGATTTTTAATTTGTTTTTAAATCTTGCACTTCAGGGCTTTCCAGCCCACAGGCCAGATCAGTCCGGCACCCTTCCTATTTTCTCCCCCTGCATGAATAGCACCCATGGGAGAGTCTACTTCCTCCACTTCAATCTCTCCCAAACTGTGCTTTGGCCCATCATTTCCAGGTTCCGTCGCCCTATTTCCGGGCAGATGCAACTGGCTAGGGCACCGTTTGGGGGAGATTGGGGAAAGGAGATGCCCTGGCAGAACAATAAGTGCTGGGGATGCTTTTCCCCATACAGCAGTCTTTCAGGTTGCTGCTTGGATTTAAAATAAAATGTCTTGGGGGTCCAATGCTATCCAACTTTCCAAAGTTCAAATGGCATCTATAGAGTTATGACCCTATAGATATAGGGTTGCCATAATTTTCTTCCACAAAATCGGGACAGGACCCTCTGTCTCATTTGCCAATATCTAAACCCAATCCCCCCAAAATCAGGATTCTCCCTCTTTTTTGGGTCCTATGGCAACCCTATATAGATATCACATATAGCTGCCTGGTTTGTCAAAATCTTGCGCAGATGGATTATATCGACTGGCTCATTACGATAGTTAATTTCCTCCCTGCCCCGAAATGAATTCATCTAAGCCATAGATGAATTACCAGCTCTGCTGTCTCCGTCTCTTAAGAAGAAATATAGCTTTATTGTTTGCTCATCCAGTTGCCTGCCTTTAATGGACATCAGCAACAGGCCCATTAAAGCAGGATTGTAAAGGGATGTATGGGCGTAGTTTGCCAGAAAAGGGATGGGTGAGCCTGGATTTCTATCTCCTGATCTTCTAAACTGGAGTTTCAGCCAAAGGGAGTCCAATTCAAGACAAGCAAGGGATGCATGTTCAGGCATGTTGGAAGGGATCGGCTGGCTGGGGTGTTGTTTTGGAATTTTCTGCTGATCAGGGGCCCCTTTATTCCACTTTCCCAGGATCAGATCTATTCACTGTCTTTTGACCTCAGATAAAGACATTCAACACAGCCTATGGGTGCAATCCTGAGTAACTACGGGGAGTCCTTGCTCCGGTGTAAGAACAATTTGCTCTGGATTGCAATATGAATTTCCCATAGGTTTTCATTAGGTGGTACAGTAACTACTGGTGCATGTAAAGTCTCTTACGTGCACCCGTAGTTGCTGTGGATTGTAGGGCAGGTTAAATTTAAAACCATTAAAAACCCTAGGGGTCTCAAGTCTGCAATAATTATTACATGAGATTTTGTTTTTTCTCCCTCTCTGCCCCATGATGACCAAGAGGCCTGCCCCTCCTAGTACCATCCTATTTCTAGGTGCTGTTTGAGACCCCCCTAGTCATTTTTCCAGCTTCTTGTGTGGGGGGAGCCCCTGGCCAAAAAATGCCGACTTCGACCATCCTAAGCTGACTTTTGGAAGTCTTATTTCCTTTTATATTCATCATAACTGTTCATTTAGCTCTTTTTATGAATGGAAATTACAAAGATTGTGGATATTCTGTTCATAATATTGTACATATTTTGTACATAAATCTCCAGAGAACACATGCAGGCTTGTCCAACAAGGGCCGCATCTGTGGGTTTTCTAAGCCAAATGCGGCCCTCGAGGCTCTTGTTGGACAAGCCTTTCAGTCACAGAACTGAACTGTGAATTTCCCAACAGCGACTCAGAGTGACTCTGCTGTGCCTATATTTCCAGTTCAGCTCGTAGTTAATGCTCATATGTCTTTCTTTTTCATGAAAGGCGGGTATGAATTTTCAGTGATTTTGGTTTTACTTGCTGTATAATTAATAAGTGTGGATTTTTTAAATCAGGATTTCGAATATTGTCTCTTTGTACATCCTAATGAATGTCTCTTAACACTTTAAGAGTGTTGCAATTGAGTTAATTAGGTGCTTTTGACAGTGTTCTAAAAGGCGCACTTCGACTAAAGCGGGAGTAACAGAGCTTCAACTGACGAAGGGTTAACCCCAGATCACAACTGTTCCACTCATGAGTGACACTTCACTTGGAATTCAGTGTTGGGGACCATATTTTGGGAAGGACATTTGAGCAGGTCTGGACGAAGGCAGCAAGGATGGTGAATGGCATGAAAACCAGGTCCAAGGACGAAGGGCAAAAAAAGCTGAATAAGTTTAGGATTAGGATTGCTATAATTCTCTTCCACAAAATCGAGACAGGACCCTCTGTCTCATTTGCCAGTATGTGAACACAATCCCCCCAAACTTGGGATTGTCCCTGTTTTTCCACACATATGGCAACCCTATTTAGGATGCAAAAGCAAAATATGAGTCACCTTCAAGCATATGTAGGGCTTTCATGAAGGCAAAGAAGCAGAGGTGGCCTTACACTCAAGTCAGGACAAGTGCCATTGGGTTGAAACTAAAGGGAAGTAGTTTGAGACTAGACATGAAGCAGGATTTCTCAAGAGTCTTACTGAAACAGTCTGCCTTGTGCAATTGCGGGCTTTCTCATACAGGCAATTTTTAAGAACATGGTTGATGGTGTCAGAGATGCTGTAGCAGTTGCCTGCAGTTAGATCTGGGGTGTCAAACATAAGACCCGCAGGCTAGATCCATCCCCATCTTCTTTATTAAGTCCAAATGGATGCCTTGGCAGAAGCGGTACTGCTGACAGGGCAGCACATGGGATAACTGAACTTATCTAAAGTATCTATATAAAAAGATAGATACTGTAGACAGATATTCACATTACAAGAAAGTTGTACTGCTTCTGCCAAGGCATCCATTTGGACTTAATAAAGAGGATGGGTATGGACTGTATAAAGACTATATAGAGTATATACAGTATACTCCTTCCATGGCTGTGTTTGCTCCCCCCAACACCCCGTGTATAATTAATCTGCAAAACTCTTTGCCACGTGATCACATGAGGGGGTGGTGGTGTTACCAACAGAGGCATACCGATAATAAGGCATGAGGTGTCTCGTGCAATGGGCACATACGCCCAGTTTGATATTATTGACTTTTAACATTAGCTAAAAGGTGGATTTCAGGTGTTTTGATAGGGGCGAAATTTCATTCTTTGCCTAGGGTGCCATTTTGCCTTGATACGCCTCTGGTTACCAGGAAATCAAACTTTATGATATTATGAAACCTTTCTATCATTTCTGTGTGTTCAGTTACATATTTTTCAGAATAAATCCCTTTAGAATTATACTCCCTCTCAACTTCATTCTTTCTACAAAGGGTACATCTGCAAGACACTGTCTTGTATCCAGCAATGAAAGTTCCAAATGTTCCAATAATAGCAGTAGCAAATTACCCTCAAACTTAGAAACCTGAAACAAACTTAGAAACACTCCCATAATGATAATTCTTATGTTTATACTTTTGTTGTGTATTTCTCCTGGACATATTTGTAATTAAGCTCTTTTTAATGTTTTGTGTTGGTCTAATGACCATAATAAAGGTATACTACTATTAGGAACCTTCTGTTTTGGTAATAATGGCATCCGGCTTTTAAAAGGGGAATGAACAGATTTCTGGAGGAAAATTCCATCACGGATTACAGACCATAATGGGTACATGCAACCTCCTGGTTTTAGAAGTGGGCTGCCTAAGCATGCCAAAGACGGGGAGGGCACTCAGATGCAGTGGCATCACTAGGAGGGATCTGGGGGACTCTGGGCACCACCCTCAGTGGGTGATACACTGGGGGGGGAGGTGAGCAAAGTCACTAGAATCAAGTCAATAGCCCCATCAAGTCATATACCGTTGGATGTGTATTTTCCAGTATAATCTAATGCAAAAAAACAGCTTTAAAATATATCCTTCCTATAAAATCTATGGCCAAAAAACTAAAAATGCATGGGGTCCCATGGAAAGTGAACGCAGGACACACACAGAAGAATGCAAAGCCACCAGAATGGTCCCAGTCTAGTGAAACCAGCTGTTTGACAATTTTATATACAATAATTCTTGCTCAATTGACTCAATCAAACTCAGAATGCTGTTGGATTCTAAAGATGTAGAGCACAATCCTAACCATGTCTACTCAAAAGTCAGCTCCATTGTTTTCAATGGCTCCTACTCCCAGGAAAGTGTCTTTAGGATTGCGGCCGTAATCTTAATTAACAAGGTGGCAACTTTTTAAAATTTTATTGTAACTTCTAACAAAGACTGAGGGGTGGTCTTTGTGGATTGACTTAGTGGTCGTACAGATCTACTGATGTCTGTCGTAGCTTTGGTTGTTTGTTCTACTTGTTTTATTTGTATGCCAATAAATGTACTGTATTACTGTATATAATGGTCCCAGTCTAGTGAAAGTGGAGTTCAACTAGTGCTCACCGCTCACCAAAAACTAGACTAACCCTACAATCCAGAGTAATTAACAGAGGACGAAAGAGACATTATGTGTACCCGTAGTTAGTGCACCACCTAATGAAAACCTATGGGAAATTCATATTGCAATCCAGAGCAAATTGTTCTTACACCGGAGCAAGGACTCCCCATAGTTACTCTGGATTGTGCCCTAGGCTGCAATCCTAAGAGCTCTTTCCTGGGAGTAAGACCCATTGAACTCAATGGATCTTACTTCTGAGTAGACATGAATAGGCTTACACTGTTGATTAGTGATTTTTTAAAAATATGAAATTTGAATTAATATCTAATTACAAGTGGAAAATCCTTGTTATACATAGATTTTTTATACACAGATTTGACTCAACATGATGGCCACGGCAAATCACAGTTTAAAAACTGCTTTTCTACTGTTGTAGAGAGACAGTCAGGGAAGGAATCATTCCACTTTTCAGTCCCAGAATAAAACCCCTGCAGATTTTGAGGCACTATTTTTTTCCATTAAGTGCAACAGAGGAGCAGGAAACCTGAAAGTTGGTCTTTAAACCTATTTTTTTCCATTGTTTTCTTTATATAGGGATTTTTTTATCCATAGTAAGATCCAGAATGGAACCCTACTGTGTAACAAGAGATACCTGTAATTGATTTAATTAATACCGACAATAATTAATTAAATAATTTTGATGTGTGTGTGGTGGGGGGGGGGGGGAGAGATCCAGAATGGAACCCTAGTGGATAACAAGGGACACCTGTAATTGATTCAATTCATACTGATAATAATTAATTAAATAATTTTGATGTGTTAGGGATATCAAAAAATTTATGGGTCCAGGACGCCAAATGACCTAGCCATGCAACTGCCAGGATGCAGGTTTCTCATGGACTTGTGTGCTCCTTGAGGCTTCTGATGGACCACTGTGAGATATAGGAAGATAAAGGGGCCTTTAGCTTGATCCAGTAGGGTTCTTCTTATGTGCTCTTCTCATGTGTTTCTTATGTGCCCAGCCTCAATCGAACCAGTCAAAGCCTGAATTTCAGTTCTTTTTAAATTATGGGTTTATTCAGCAGTACATACAGGGAAGGAAAACATTGGAAAGGGTGATGGATAGATTTGCAAGGACGGCAGGCAAAGGAAGGACTTCAATGCAGAGCTGATGCAAGCCATATATTAGAGGAGAAGTTTCAACAGCACATATCCCAAGAGAGCCAGGAGGAAAGGTCTGGATGACGAAGGGGCCTTGCTACATGTAATGCTCAGTTTTCCTGCGTTAGTCTTTGTCACTGCCTCTTTTTGTGCACTCTCGCAGGCCGACTTGGTGCTGCAACTCTTGAGAACGCCATACATCGTCAGCTCTCCTAGGGATAAAGGACAGAGGTGTGCCCATTCCTAGGCATAAAGGACTGTATCCGTTCCTGGTGTCTTTTCCCCCAGCACAAATAATTTGTGCTGCCCCACCTCTCCGCACACTCCAAAGCTAGACTTTGCAAAGAAATTGAACATGATGCAAATGGTGATGTGGCGGCCGATGGGTGAGGACCAGCCTGATCACATCTTTGGCCTGGTTGTCATACCTGGAGATAAATGGCACAACCTCCCGGGCAGGTCTCCCAGGTCAATGAGCTGAAACTTTTGCAAGAGTGCATGATTTGCAAGGCAGCTGAGAAGAGGCATGAATGAGATGATACAATTATTCATGGGATGGGCAGAGTTGATAAATGGATGTTCTTTTCATACAAAATCCAGAACCAGGGAACATCCATCAACATTATGTGGTAGGAATGATTCATTCATTCCTACAGGAATGGGTTTAGATCAGGCGCTACAACATGGGGAAGGGCAATTTTGGCCTTTAGAGTGGAGAGGTTGAAAGAATGGAACATGCAGGATAACCATCTAGAATAGAGGACAGAGCGCCTCTACCTTTAACCATTGCATGAAAGAGGGAACTGAGGCAGTTGTTGCTTTTTAAACCCTTCTATGTTGAGATAAACCTGCCTGAATTTCCTCTGCTATGCACTGCTTAAAGGTAGAGGCACTCCATCCTCCATTCTATATGGTCACCCTGGGAACATGCGTTGAATGAATGAGTTCTGGATATAGGTATTGAAAGACTGGCTCATCAGAAAATGAACCGTCAGAAAGTGGGGGATCCCTGTACTTTGAAAAGGTCAGACTGATGGAGGAAAAAATATATGTGCAACCTCCTGCTTTTAGAAATATGCTACTTCTGGATGCCAGCTGGAAAGGAGTGGCCACAGGACGCAGGTCTCTTGTTGCCTTGTGGGCTCCCTATGCCATGTGGCTTTGCCACTGTGGGATGTAAGGCAGCCATAGCTCTTCCTCAAGCAATGACAGCTTAGAACCAAAAGTCAAGAAGAAAATATAGAATTGCAGGTTTGACTGTATAGTTTCTTCTCCAGACTTTGGTTCCAGGAACCAGTCTAGAAACTATAGAGTCAATTGTTAGACAGACAGACAGACAGACAGACAGACAGACAGACAGATAGGTCTATGTGCAATCAATTGCATAGATGGATAGATGGATAAATAGATACCAACCAACCAACCAACCAACCAATCAACCACCCACCCACCCACCCATCCATCCATCCATCCATCCATGCAAATGATTGCACATGGATGGACAGACGGACAGATCTATATCATCTATCCATCTATCTATCCACCTATGCAACATGGATGGACAGAAGGATGGATGGATCTATCTATCAATTATCCATCTATCTATCCATCTATGCAACATGGATGGACAGAAGGATGGATGGATCTATCTATCATCTATCCATCTATCTATCCATCTATCTAAATGATTGCACATGGATGGACAAACGGATCTATCTATCCAGCTATGCAAATGATTGAACATGGATAGATGGACAGACAGACAGATGGATCTATCATCTATCTACCTATCTATCCATCTATCTATCCATCTATGCAAATGATTGGACATGGATGGACAGACGGATCTATCTATCTATCTATCTATCTATCTATCTATCTATCTATCTATCTATCTATCTATCTATCTATCTAATCTAATCTAATCTAATCTAATCTAATCTAATCTGCAATTCTATATAGCAGCTGAGGGGCTTCCTCCAGTTCTCAGATGGGATTTGCACTTGATCCTTTGTACCCACCTTCTTTGACTTCTGTCAACATGGACATACAAGTATCCGACTTGGGAGGACAAACCACTGTTTTGCCAGTACAAGTTTTGCTCATTGCTTGGCAGGTTTCACATAGGAAAATGGCATCTGGAAGAGGAAAGGGAAGAGGCTTATCAAATATATCAAATTTAAAATTTCCTTCAATCTTTCCTTCAATAGGAAGGAGAGAGTTGATACACTAGGATTCCCACCTCCTTGTAAACTATTTGAGTCTATATTTCTGCGTTGTAACACTCTAACTGCTTGAAGAGCTCTGGACAATCTGGACTAAATAAAATAAAATGAAAGATGGGTATGTCCTTATTTTAGATGGAGACTGAATATAGGGGAAGGCAGGATATAGGCAGAGTGACCATACAGAATGGAAGACAAAGTGCCTCTACCTTTAACCATTGCATAGAAGAGGGAATTGAGGCAGGTTTAGTTAATCACTGAAGGGTTTAAGAAGCAGCACTTGCCTCAATTCCCTCTTCTATGCAATGTTTAAAGGAAGGAGTATTTTGTCCTCCATTCTATATGGTCACCCTAGATGTAGTTCCTTTGTTGCCTTAAGTGCCCCCCGAAGTATTTGACTGACCCCTGTAGGATACAGGACTAATAGTGCAATCCTAACTTTGTCAACTCAAAAGTAAGCCCCATTGTGTTCAATGGGTCTCACTCCCAGGAAAGTGTCTTTAGGACTGTAGCCTATATGAGTCTTTGGCATGATCCAACAAGACTCTTCTTATGTTCTTATGGCTGAAATCCGAAAGACAGTTTCCTGGGAGTAAGACCCAATAGGGCTCACTTTTAAATAGATGTGCTTAGGATTGTGCTCCATGTTATTTTGAGTTATGCTATAGGAAAAAGCCAAATTATATGATCTGAGTATAATTGAAGAGGAAAATATTCCTATTTGACTGTTGTTTCCAGGGCCAGAGGAGGACCTCAGCCCCAAGGACTATACTATACCTTATACAGAGTAGGAGGTAGAATATTTCCCTTCCCAAGATAGCCCTTTCCACCCACAGTACAATTAATGATGGAGAGATGTTCTGCTGTGGTCTGGGAGGCAGCACGATTTGGCTTGGCGTGGGAGGGGTAGAACATATGGATTTCTTGAAGTTCTGGTTTCCCTACATTACTGAACAGGTGTGGGGTAGAGTGGAAGAGAGGAAACTGGTAGCCCCACACCCTCCTTACCTGCTGTTAAGAGCACAGAAAAGAAGATGAGACCGAGGATGACCTGCATGATGTGATAGGATACAAACCCCCCCCCCCCCCGTGAATTTTCTAGCCAGGAATATCTGCAAATAAATAAATAAATAAAGGAAGTAAGTAAGTAACAGTACAATCTTAAGCATGTCTACTCAGAAATAATTCCCATTATGCACAATAGTACTTATTCCCAGGAAAGTGTGGTTACAATTGCAGCCTAAGTAAGTAGGTTAAAGAGGGGGGCCCTACCAAGGGGACTGAAATCTCTGGGCATGTACAGAGTATCTCTGGGGGAAAAAATCTTGGTTTTTTTCATGGAGGACATGCCAAGACAAGGAAGAAACCATAGTTTTAATGGAATCTTAATGGACAGGCACATGCAATATGCTATCTTAGTACAGCATATTTTTGCAAGTAATTATTGCAAGTTTCTTTCTTTCATTTAATTGCCCTGCTTTGTATATATGTTGATGGTACATGAATCTTAAAGAGTGCTGTGGGTGGCGCAAGTGGTTAAGACACTGTGCCTGTTAACCAGAAGGCCAGGATTCCAGACCCGGGTCAGTCCCCACAAGACAGTGTGACCTCCTGTCCTTAGCCCAGCTCTGCAATGCAGCTGGATCCAATCGGCTCTGCCATTCCATTGGACTAATTCAGTGGCGTGGAGAGGGGGGATTTGCTGCTTGGGTAACAGCCTCTCCTCCATATTAATCTACCCAGGCCTTTGTGCTTCGCATGCAGCATCGAGCACGATACTATAGTCTTTCAAGACTAATGGATGCCAAGTCTTCATAATAAGTGTTAACAATAATAATTCCCATTCATTCCAAGGTACAGTACATTTCCTTGGAATGAATGGGAACAGGGTGTGGATGGGGCATTCATTCCAAAAATATATGCACTGGGTTACTTCATGTTTAGGACTGTTAGGGCACAATCCAGAGAAACTACGGGGAGTCCTTGCTCCTGTGCAAGAACAATTTGCTTTGGATTGCAATATGAATTTCCCATTAGGTGGTTTCCATTAGGTGGTAAAGTAACTACGGGAAGACATAATGTCTCTTACGTGCTCCCGTAGTTGCTCTGAATTGTAGGGTTAGTCTATTTACCAACCCTTCCTTTGTTTCTATCTACAATCCCTCCGTTTTTGTGCATAATCCACCACGTGGCTCAAACCTCAGATCGCTGCAGCTCACGGCATTGCCACATTGCTATTACAACATCTATTACAGAAGACAGCCATAGTTGAGCATATAATCATAACAGAGCATAAATATGCTCTTTGAATGTACAGATCCATTATCCACCCTTGTCCCGTACCATTAATGCTCCAATTAGAAATAATTGAAATTTAGAAACATATAAACAAAATTAATCAGTGAGAAGAAGCTGTTGTGCTGAAACACCTGTCGGTACCCATTACTTTAAAGAACAACATCAGAAGAAGCAGATTCATGCCTTAATCAGCAAATGCTAATTGGCTTAACAAGCAGCTGGGACTAATTAAGAACAGTGCCTTGCAGTTCCAGTCGAAAACACTCTGTGTTTTCTGCACCTGGATGTTTAATCTGCTTTTTATTGTTGCCTTTGATAATGCCAGCAAAAGAAGGTAGTGAAACGCTAGACTCTGAAAATTAATTTTGTAAATGGCTAGAAAATCCAGGAATAAATAAATAAATAAATAAATAAATAAATAAATGAATAAATAAATAAATAAATAAATAAATTTATTAGCAATTTATTAGCAATATATATCTAGCAATGGATAGCTTGCCAGAAAAATCTATGATATTACATCATTGCCTCACTGCTGTATGAATGGGTTCCCATGGGTTTGGATGAACAAAAGGTTCAAAGTCCAGCACTTCATCTAGCACAGGAGTTCCCAACCTTTTGAGCACTGGGATCCACTTTTAAGGAACTAAAAACATATCTGAACCCCACTAGTTATGCCATTTAGGGCACAATCTGGAGTAACTTCGGGGAGTCCTTGCTCCGGAGTAAGAACAATTTACTCTGGATTGCAAAATGACTTTCCCATAGGTTTTCACTAGGTGGTGCAGTAACTATGGGTGCACGTAATGTCTCTTATGTGCTCCCGTAGTTATTCTGGATCATAGCCGAAGGTTGTAATCTTAAAAGCACTCTCCTGGGAGTAAGCCCAATTGAACTCAATGGGATTTACTTCCAAGTTGACACAAATAGGATTGCACTATTAATCCAGAAGTGATACACTGCAATTACTCGAATCTAACACGCCATCAAATCTAATGCACACCCTATAATTATAAACAAAATACCACATTTACTCAAATATAATTAACCATTGAATCTAATGCGCAGCCTGTTTTTGGAGACTAAATTTGGCTGGAAAAGGTGAGCATTAGATTCAAGTAAATACAATAATTTTGCCAGAACGGTTGAAAGTGATGTCATAAAGCAGGAAGTGATGTCATTGTTTAAATAAATCACACTTTAAAAAATAAATTACCATATATACTTGAGTATAAGCTGTGTTTTGGGGGCCCAAAAATGGGCCCAAAAAGCCCCCTTGGCTTTTACTTGGATGAATTGAAAAGTGGCAGGATCAAACCCCATCATGTCATATACCGTTGGATTCGTATTGAATAGCGGAATCCAATGCAAAAATCAGTTTTCAGATACCTCCTTCCTATCAAAAGGTATGGCCAAAAAACAAAAAAAATCTATAAAAATAAAAAATACATTTTTGACATTTTTTTAAGTATGTAGGAATTTTGGCCTTGGGGTTCAGGAATTTTAGGTTTGGCATCTGGTCACCCTGTCCTGTTCATGTCTACTCTGAAGTAATCCCTACTAAGTTCAATGAGGCTTACTTCCAGGAAAGTGTGCTTAGGATTTTAGCCTATGAGTTCCAAGAAGGCTATAAGGAAAAGGACCAGTACCAGTACCTGCTGCATTTCCCACCCTAGGCCTTTACTCAAGTCAATAAGTTTTCCCATTTTTTTGTGGTAAAATTAGGTGCCTCGGCTTATAGTCGGATCGGCTTATACTCAAGTATATACGGTACATTTATTTATGGATGAATTACTATATAGAAATACTTTGAAATTAAGTTGTGTGATCAGAAAAAGTTTTTTGGGGGGAGGGGGGGTGATTTCAATTTTTTTAATGGATTTCCATAGGAATTAACATTTAGCCCCTGGGGAAGCCCCTGTAAAAACATGTATGTTGATTACAATAGGTTGCCTAATCCAAAAGTTTTTTTCAGGTACGTGGAAACATTTTGTATTTTTTCACAAACATATTTCCCTGTTTGGAAGTTCCTTTAAAATGTTGCAAAAATGAAACTTTCTTTTACCGTTGCACAAACACACCTGTAGTTTGGGGTCTCTGCAATTTAATGGGGTCTCTGCAATTTAAATCTGTTCATGTCCCACCTTGGGAACTAGCTTGCTTTGGTTTCTTACTCCCCACCTGAATTTGCACCTGTAGCTACATTTTACGCATGCCGATAAACATCTGCAGAACTGAAACTATGCATGTTACACAAATCAGGGCATGTACAGCCCTGGCGCAGTTCATTCCAGAGTTACAAAAGATATCTCAATTGCTCAGCTGCTTCAGTTACAGCTCGGCTAAGTACTTCCTTCCAGACATTGGATGCCCTCCTGCAAGAAAATGGCAGAAGAATGTCCCTATATGACATTCCCAGAAAGCACGTTCCCCTTATCCAAGGAGTATACTGATTTTTTTCCCATTTGCTTTGCTGGACCAAGCCTAGCGCAAACCCATTTCAAAAACCACACAACAAAACCTTTTCCTACAAATTTCCTCAGTTCAGTTGGCCTTGCAGTAAAAACATCAGATCTGATGAATGATGCTGTGATTTTGCCTTAACTGTGTACAGTGTTGACCCCTTGGGGTGCCTTGAGATTTCCTGTTTCAACGCCTTGTATATGCAGCGTCCTTCTGCAGCGTCTGGGTTCAAATGAGTTTGTGATCATGGGCCAAGTACCCATTGTGGTGCATAAGAAGTTTTGCTGTGGCACAGCATAGATCAGTGGTCTTCAAAGTGGGGGGTCACAACGTCATCTCAGGGAGGTCATGAAAAGCTGGATGCAGCCATATTGGAATCTGGCACTGGTCACCTTTAATGACATTTATAACCATGGCATCACTTTCGGGGGGTTCTGGAGAGATTGTTGTGCTCAGAAGGGGGTCCTGGGCTGAAATGCTTGAATACAATTGACATAGATATTATCAGGATAAAATATTATGAATCAGTAAATCTCATATTATGTATTGGGGTGAAAGGTGGGTCCAGATGATGGGATCTGGACACACACATGACAGGTTCCTCCCTTGTTTACAACTGAGGCTGCAATCCTATGCATACTTATCTGGGAGTAAGCCCCATTGAACATGATGGGGCTTGTTTCTGAGTAGGCATGCATAGGTTGTGAGATTCTGCTAACCCCAATCCTTGCTCAATTGCTTTTATCTCTTACCAGCCAAAAAATGCAAACCTGTTCTTGATACATTCAGAGGTTTATTCATTTGCTGCCTGGGCTGATTAATGCGTCATGATTTAATGGTAGGGTCACCAGATTATGGTAGGGTCACCAGATTCACAGAGCGACAGGGTACCTCTACCTTTAACCATTGCATAGAAGTGGGAATATTGGTCGGTGCAGTTTTTTTTAAACCCTTCCATGCTAAGATGCACCTTTTAATTTTTTTTTATTCAATGGCTTTCTGATCATGTTTAGAGCTGGTAACCTTATTCAGTGTCAGTGTGCACATTTCCCTGTTTTCCTACAACTCTTAGGGCCCAATCCCAGCAGGGCTGGAGATGTCACAAAAGGTCCATAATGCACTTTCATGACACCAGGAGAGGAGGAAGGCCAGTGCATGTCCATGTGGTGGGCATGTCAGAGTCGAGCAGGGTGGATAGGCAATATTCAGCACTTGGGCCAGATCCAAACTCCACTCCAGGTGACTTTTAAAAAGTAATGTTTTATTTTTGTTTACCAAAAAAGAGATCAATTTCTCATAATCAGGCAGCCCCACTGGATAACCTTATGGGGCAGGTTAGGGGTAGTTATGTGAAACAGGCTGCAATCATAACCTCCAATTAGGCTACCATCAGCCCCAGTATAAGGTTGTGCTGACCTGGGGTGTCTCAAAAGTGCCATAAGGCACTTCTGCCCGACTCCTGGGGGGGGGGGGTGATAAGGCATGTGCCTAACAGGGCACAGGCATATGCTGACCTCCTCACACCACCGTGGGAAGATATGCCTAAATGGCCTGGATTGCACCCCCGCCTTCACCTGTCCCACTCCTTATCACAGACTTGGGTGAAAAAATACACCTGCAAAAAAGATACTCAAACATTTATCTCCCTATATTTACACGTTTGCCAACTGCAGGTGATCAGCTGTTTGCTGGGCAATTAGCAGCTACCTTGCAAACTGTAGGAGCTCAACTCTTTGCAGGGCAGTTAACAGTTGTCAGATTTTTGAACAGCTTCAGAACTTGAGACAGTTATTCTGATGTATCACCTGCATTTTCACTGGAGGCTTTGTGAGACCCACCAGATATCGGGTCCCAACCCACAGTTTGAGGAACGCTGCACCACTTAATGATCATTAGCAATGCCAAATACCCCAACGGTTTTTTTTTGGGGGGGGGGAGGTGTTGGCTTCCCAGCTGCTTCTTATCTGTTGCTGGAAATATGGAGACAAGGGCAAATCCTAGGATGTCCTCCATGCTGATGGGACATTCATGGCATGAGGATTAAAAATAAACATCCCACCCCGAATGAAGCAAGGGCTCTTACTGGATATATGTACAACGTATAGAGGGGAACTATGCTTGCACCACAATATCCATAAACAAAGACTGCCAGTGTTTGAGAAATATATCATTGCTGGAACTGGGGGGAGGAACGGAGCAAGGTTTTCACTACTTCTCCTATTTCTTAGGAAACATCTGTTGTGGGTTGTTGTGCAGTCAACAGTGATCCTTTTTGGAAATATGTTTGTCTTTCAAAAGATCTGTTGCTTGACGTTGGCACTGGGTATGTATTGAAGAGCACAATTCAGGTGAGCCTGGTGGCATCTGAATTGGGTTGAAGGGCCTCAGAATCTACAGGCCTCATGAAAGTCTAAGGCTGCAATCCTAAAGACACTTTCCTGGGAGTAAGACCCATTCAACAAAATGGGTCTGAGTTTTGAGTAGACATGGTTAGGACTGTGCCCTAAAATGGTGATTTTCAACCAAAGTGCCGTGGCACACTGGTGTGCCGCGGCCAGTCCTCAGGTGTGCTATGGGAATTTAGGGATTGACATTAATTAATAGGAAAATTGGGAAATTTGTCAATGGTAAAAACAACTAATGGTGTGCCTTGACAATTTCAGTGCCTTCTCAGTGTGCCCTGAGATGAAGAAGGTTGAAAATCACTGGTCTAAAATATTCATTGGTCAACATAACTATGCCCACCGCAGCTCCAAGACAAGATGGCAGGCTGGGAAGAAGCCGAGATAGACATTTGAGTTGTGATGACAGTTCGAGTTATGACAATATTGGTTCTTTGTGACTCATGTTTACTAGAGTCATGAATGAAATTGACTTGAGCCTGACTCACAACTAGGGACCGGTGTCTCAGACATAAGTCTTGACTCCAATTGAGGAACAAGTTGCTTTGTGTGTGAGTTTTTCAAATCCTTCTGTTTGTGTTGCTGCTTACTTTTTTCCACCATTTCCACATAGCGCCAATTGGGAAGCCAGAATACAAAAGGAAAGCAGCAGAGGCAGATGTGGTAGGAGGAGGTACCCTAAATCCCCCCAAATTGGGATTGTCCTTTTGGGACATATGGCAACCCTACGAGAGTGGTTCTTATGATAGGAACAAATGACTGGGTATAAGTCCATGGAGGGGGGCACCCCCACCAGCACCTCTTTTTTTTGTGGAGACATCCTGACTCACACCTCAGCCCCTTTTTAAATACTTGTGCCTGGAGTCAAATGACTCAGGTTGAGTCATGGTGGCTGCACACTATGGCTGCAATCCCAATCTCCAGTTAGGCCAGCATAAGCCCTGGCATAAGTCCTTTGCTAATTTGTGGATGCCACAAAAGTGCCATAAGGTATTTCTGCCCACTCTTGGGGGGCTTAGGCCAGCGTACAGGCATATGCTGACCTCCGCACATCAGCATGGGAAGATATGCCTAGTGACTTAGACTGGTCTAAATTGGTTTGGATGGTGCCCAATGACTTACAATTTGAGTCAGTGTTGACGTGACTTGACTCGTGACTTTGCGAGTGCCTGGAAGGCATCCTTGGGGAGAATCCTTGCTTTCCTGTTATTTGGAGGCGATGCACAGCTCATTTGTGTCCATCAAAGGAGACCTATCTCAGGAGCTTCCTGCCTTGGACCAAACAAAGTTGTTAGCAACACAAAATAAGGGTTCACACAGTCCTTACTCCTTCTTGATGGCTGTTCATCACCAACCATAAGGCTAAACATATATTGATTGAGATGCTGGCCTCCAGGCCTGCTCCACCAAACTGAGCTATGTAGTGCTATTTACTCAGTCATTTGTCCTGGTTCATCTTGGGTAGAAACTATAGTCTTACTGTCTCCAGTAACCAGCGCCAAATTTCCAGTGTGCAGGCCTAACAAACTTCCCACTACTGGTATAAGAACAATGCAACTCCAGGATATGGGAATAAGCATTGCCTTACCTTGAGGAGACCTCCTTGATTGCCCCCCCAATCCAAGTGCAGGCTCCAGAACAGGCCCCACTGGCAGAGCTTTTCAACTTTTTGTTGTAAAGCAGTATATAAACACTGTTGGTTGGTTGGTTGGTTGGTTGGTTGGTTGATTGATTGATTGATTGATTGATCAGGGTGACATATAGAATAGAGGACAGGGTGACATATAGAATAGAGGACAGAGAGTAGGGAATTTAGAGAGGTGCTGCTTTTTAAAACTCTTTTATGTTGCACTAAACCTGCCTAATTTCCTTCTTCTATGCAATGGTTAAAGGTGCAGGCACTCTGTCCTCCATTCTATACTGTCATCCTGTGATTGATTGATTGATTGATTGATTGATTGATTGATTGATTGATTGATTGGTTGGTTGGTTGGTTGGTTGGTTGGTTGGTGAACGGATGGACGGACAGACAGATGGATGGAAAGTTGGCTAGGACTGCATCCTCAGAAGCAATGCTGGTTTTTATTTTATGCAGATCCTGCGACTGTAGTATAGTTTTGGCTTTGAAATGCATCATCCTCTCGTGTTGCAGGGCGGTGTGGAGGGGGGGTAGGAGTGGAAAAATGGCAACATCTTCTGCCAGAATTGGTGACCCAAGTTTCTGGTTGGAGTTTTCATGAACTGAATAATACTTATATAAGTGATCAAAAACAAAACCAACACCCCATGTTAGGCAGGCACCTTTAAGATACAACTTAACATTAAGTAATCAGGAAGGAGAACAGAGTATAGCTGCCAATTCTGTCTTGGTGATGAATGGGAGATTGTTCTCTAAGAGCTGAATTTCTGGCATGCTCTCTCTCTCTCTCTCTGATCACACACACAAAGAGAAAGAGAACTGGCTCCGCTAGCAAAACAGAAACTTATGAGGCTTGGGCTACTCTTTCTATTTCCCAAAATTGCCATCACTTCCTCTGCAGGGCACTGTCTCCCTCTGCTGCTAAGAGAAACCCAAGGATTTCCATCCTTATCGTACTTTTAAACTGCAGATCCTTATCTCAGTCAATAATCCCGTTATCCAATTGATAAGGAAAGTGACTCTCTAGATGGGAGAGAGACAAGAGGCTCACAGTTGAGACAGACAAAAGAAAATATTTCTTTTCCCAGAGTGTCGTTAGTCTGCGGAACTCCTTGCCACAGGATGTGGCAATGGCATCAGGCCTAGATGCTTTTAAAGAGGGATTGGACACATTTCTGGATGAATAGTCTGTCATGAGTACATCATGAAACATTCTGGTTTCAGAAGTAGGTAATCTCACAATTCCAGGGAGAGGCACCAGGTATCTTTTTGTGTGCACTCCGAATAGGGTTGCCATACAGAACCGTAATTGCTGGCTTATAAGACACACTAATTGCTGGCTTATAAGACACACTATCCCCCTCCGAAAGGGAGTGGAAATGTCTGTGTGTCTTATAGTGATAGGGCCAAGCCTAGAGCACCTTCTGCAGCTGTGCTCTGTCTCCCCCCCCCCCCCCCCCCGAGCAAGCCTATACGGAGGCAAGGACAAGCTGTGGAGGTGGAACAGAGACTTCCCTACAGGCTCCTTCCCCAAAGAAATGAGAGCCAGAGGATCAAGGAAAGTAAAGCATGGAGGTAGGCAGGGAGGCAAGAACAATGGGACACTGGTGGAAAGGGGTGGAGGGAGCAGCCCAGTAAAGACAGGTCCCTGCTGCTGCATGCCTGTGCATGCCTCCCTGGGTTGGAGACTTGCTCCAAAGTAGACATGCAGAGTTGCAATCCTAAGCAGCCTTCCTGGCTTGGAGACTTGCTCCAGAGTAGACATGCACAAGACCTGGTCTTCTGCATGCCTTTGCATCCCTCACCCTTCCCTACCTACTTGGATCCCCCTAACCTCAAAAGCAACCCCCCTTCCCCAAACTTGCCTACCTTCCTGGACCATTTGCAATGAGATTTGTGCAGAATATTGGTGTCTAACCATGTGCAATGAGATTTGTGCAAAAGTCACAAATCACTGACACTAGAGATGATGAGTTTTGGGGGTTTCCAGAAAATTAGAAGAGTGCTTGAACCACAAAGTCTTTCCTCGTTTGTTAATGACAGTTATAATGGTTCTTAATACCACTGTTGACTTTACATGGTTGAAATATTATTCTGCTGTATTTTATTAAATATATTAGTACACCATTTGGTTCAGAATATTTTTTTCTTGTTTTGCTCCTCTAAACTTGTTTTGCTTCTCCAAACGTCTTATGGTCCGGTGTGTGTAATAAGCTGGGAAATACGGTAATTCTCTTCCACAAAATCGGGACAGGACCCTCTGTCCCTTTTGCCAGTATATGAACACAACCCCCCCCCCTAAAAAAAATTGAGACTATCCCTGTTTTTCAGGACTTGTGGCAACCCTAACCCAGAGCCATCCTGCCACCTAGTGTTAGCTTTAGGTGCAATGCCACCTATAGGACCCTGAAGGAAAGTGTACTGTCTGGTCACCTGAAAGCATCTATTTGTCCTCTGCTGTGCTTTTTACAGTATGTATGATCCATAACTCTATATCCTCCCTCCCTCCTTCTCATACATTCCTCTTTCTCCCCAGACCTCTCAGGAGAAGGATGTGCCCATCTGGAGTTCTTTGCTCTTGGACATTATCGCCACATTTGTGCCCAAAGGAAACCGCTTCCCAGGTTCAAGTAGGGTTGCCATAATTCTCTTCTACAAAAGTGGGACAGGACCCTCTGTCCCTTTTGCCAGTATTGCCACAATTGCCTCAAAATTGGGATTGTCCCTGTTTTCGGAAATAAGGCATCCTAGGTTCAAGGGCTCTGATCCTAATCGGAAGATGTACATATTTAAATTTGGTATTCCCAGATCCCCTATGGATACTCAATTCCAACTGCATTTCTTCTGAAACCGTAACCAGATCTTAGCTATTTGTGTGTAATATCAATAGCAAGCCTTGGTGATGGCAGAATCAACTTTGGATGGGATCCTTTTGCTGCGTTATTGAGCTACCTCCCCCTTTCCTCTTCCCAACAATTAGAAGGATGGAGAATGGGAATCCTTGCCACCATCCCTTCCCTTCAAGAATCATGCCCCAAACCATGCCATGGCATTTTCCTCTTTATTTAGGTTCACTCAGTCAAAGGTGGAGGAAAGGCATTCTTCCCAAAGGCCAGAATTACTCTAGCAAATTCAAGGTGGACACAGGAAGCTTGCTTTCATAGGGTTGCACATGGTAAGCAAGCTGTTACAGGAGCATCTTCACCAGCAGGAGACTCAGGAGAGATAGGAAGAAGGATCCGGATGATACCGCTGCCTTACTGCATTCCACCTTGGTAACTACCTTATTTCCAAGTACGTTATATTTCCCGTCTTTATTGCAGATGTCCTTTGTATTGCAGCTCTTTACAATGGAAGAGCCAGTGGTCCCCTCTGGACATGAAAAAAAAGGTTTAGGGTCAGATGGGTTTTCATTTCCAGCAACTACTACGTCTGCACCCAGCGGGAGTTTTACTCTATAAAGCCAAATAGCAGCTGCAGGGAGAATGGTTGGCAGTTTGCTATCCAAATGTTCCTCTCAGGGGTCTCTAAACCCCAGCCCGGGGGCCAGATGCAACTGGCCCATGGCCAACCTCTGATCTCCTTAAGAGCGTTTGACCCAGTGGAACCATCACAACTAGAGCTGTGATGATTTGATGGTATTGTAAGTGAACGGGGGTCCTATTTATTAATGGAAAATTTAAATACATTAGGGATCATTGATTCCAATGGGCTCAAATTTCCAGGATTTCTGCAAGCACCAATACACAGCACAGAAATAAAGCACTTTTAAGCACCAAAAATCACAGAAGTGTATTAGAAGTGACTTCTGATCACATCTGACCATATCTGGGAGGCCTTCTTAAGAGGCTGGCACTACCTCCACATGATCCAGTGTGGCTGCCAGGTGAGTTTTTGTGGTGCCACAAGATATTTCCTCCGCATCAATTTCAGTATCTGCAGATTTCAGAATCCATAGGGGGAAAACAACCTCAACTGAACTGATCCCATGAGAATACTGAAGGCCCAATATATGTCTTGAACTGAGTTTCAGTCTCTGGAGCGTCTACTTAAAGACTGGAAGGTAGTGGCTTAGTCTTTGGAGAGCTATGGCTGATCTGAGTTTATTTTACAGATCAGGTAATTGATACATCAAGCAAATGATTGTTTTTATCATTATAAGTCTGCACATGGTCTGGCCTGGCTTATAGGCAGTGCTGTTTTTCGGAAAAATAGGTGCCGGTACTCACATGCCAGTAGTCACAGGTACTCACCTGTGTGTGTGCATGTTTCTGTTTATATGTGTGTGTGCTGGCACTCTCCCATAGAGGTTCCAGTACTCAGGTTTAGGTGCTAGTGTGTACCCCATACGGGTGTGTACCCCTTAAAAAAGATCCCTGCTTATGGTAGGGTTGCCATAATTCTTGTCCACAAAACTGGGACAGGACCCTCTGTCCCATTTGCCAGTATTTGAACACAATCCCCCCAAATCAGGATTGTCCCTGTTTTTCAGGACATACGGCAACCCTTATAGGCATGTGAACAAAACCTCCAGAGAAGTGTTGACTCTCTTATATCATTCAGTTCCCCTTGAAAATCTTGGAGCTTAGTAGGAACTCTGGTGTTGGATTGGAATTTAAATCTCTTGAAATACATATGCCAATTCCAGTGTGAGGTCTGTGCATGGTTGTTGCCAACTCTGCTTACAATCCCTGTCACTCACCGACTGTAGCTTCTGTCAGGAGGGTGGCGCAGGTGTCTTGTCCGTATGCGCAAGTTTCCCACGTGCCGGAACAATGCTGGCCAACCCCAATGCACGTTTCACACTCCAAAGAGGCCACTGGAGAAGAAGAAAGGATTGTTGAGTTTATAGGATGGAACACATTGCGTTTGGTTTGGGCAACATATGCCCAACTAGATGTACAATCATAGAATTGGAAGGGAGCTAATAGGTCATCTAGACCAACCCCTTCCTGTAGCAGGAAATCCTCCCCCAAAATAAATCCAATAATTAGAAATGGAACTTAGATTAATGAATAAATGGACTTGAACTTTCAGGAATAAAAGGGCTCAAATTTCCAAGACACACAGAAATAAAGCTTACACTTAAATGCATCCCCATTTTCCCCACCCCACTATCACAACTCCAGTAGAGTTTGGTCAACTCAGTAAGAATTAGGGTACCAGAGCTTGGCTGTGGGCAGGTGAGAGGCTTGCCATGGGCCACCCCTTCCCCTTGGGTTGGGGTTTGGAGACCCTGATCTAGATTAATCCCATTTCCTAAAACGGGGCAATTTTCCTTCTACAGAGAGGCGCACGTTACAAACTGCTGCTTACCTGTATTTAGAAGCACAGAGAAAAAGAAGACACTCAGGTAAGTCTTCATAGTTGGGGGATGTGCCAGTGAAGAAACTGAAGGAAATTCTGTAAGGTGATGGTCCTGCAAAGACAGGGTGGCCACTGAAATTCACCTCTTCGCCCAGTAAGAAGGAAAGAGAGATTCTGTACCTTCATAACTTTCTGTGGTTAAGGGCAAAATCCAGAATAACTACGGGGAGTCCTTGCTCCGGTGTAAGAACAACTTACTCTGGACTCCAATATGATTTTCCCATTGGTTTTCACTAGATGGTGCAGTAACTACGGGTGCACGTAAAGTCTCTTACGTGCTCCCTTAGTTACTGTAGTGTGTTGTGTTCAATAAGGCAAGCAACCAGATATCAGAATTAGGAACTTTTATTCGATAAATTATTGGGCCACCTGGTGGGACTCAAGTCCAGATCAGACGGCGACCAAGATGGCTTCTAGCCTTAAGGTTTTATAGCGCAAGCAAAGTACAGAAGCAAGAAGGCGGCACTGATTCTCATTCAACAGGCTATTTCTTACAACATGATCATTACACATAATTCAATTGGTTCACAAGTAAGCACAGGAAAGTGTCTTTAGGATTGCAGCCTGAGGACGCAATCCAGAGGAACTATGGGGAGTCCTTGCTCCAACATAAGAACAATTTACTCTGGATCGCAATATGAATTTCCCATAGGTTTTTACTAGGTGGTGCTGTAACTACGTCGACATAAATGGCTGTGCTCCCGTAGTTACTCTGGATTGTAGGGTGAGTCTTTGATGCCCAACTCTCTAAAAGGGCATGTGGAATATGGATCGCTGTTTTTGGATGCAAATGTTTTCACTGTAAGCACCAAAGTGAACCACAAATGCAAAATAAAGGAAACTACTTTTGCGAATATACTCTTTTCATCAAGGTGTCATCAGGATGATGCAGCCGGTGCAGACTGCACCAGGTGATGTGCCAGAGGGGGGTGATGCGCTGGACAAGTTTCACACTGGCCAGAGCCCCCTTGGTGGCCAGGGTGCCCTCCAGCATTTCATCAGCAGGAGTGCTCCCTACTAAAGGACAGATGTGCAATGTTCATGCATGCATCCTTCAGTAGGGAGCACTTCCACTGAAGGACTGCCCCTCCGCAGCCAGTGGTTTCCAAAGTGTAGTGCACATGCACAAGAAAGAGCAACTAGCTTCAGAGGTTTATTGTACACCTCTGTTGAACATACATGGGACACTTTTGAAGCATATGAAGTCCAGGGATATGCTACTGGGGGAGTAATACGCCTGAAGGGGGTGATGCTCCGGTGTCCCGCAGCATGTGATGCCAGGGTGATAATATAGAATGGAGGACAGAGTGCCTCTACCTTTAAGCATTGCACAGAGGAGGGAACTGAGGCAGGTGCTGCTTTTTAAACCCTTCTATGAAGCTAAACCTGCCTTAATTCCCTCTTCAGTGCAATGCTTAAAGGTAGAGGCACTCTGTCCTCCATTCTGTATGGTCACCCTGGTTGATGCAAACCCTGGCAACACCCTTGCTTCTCATGAAACATGCCTAAGAAATCATGCCCCAAAGTGCCAACTTATCAAAACTATAGTGCCTAGACTGCTCCTGTACATTAAGAACTGAATATGAAATTTGCAATCATGAACTCACTACAAATTCTTAATTCTTAATACCCATTAGTGCTAATTTTCTGGAAAATAGGTGCCAGTACTCACATGCTGGTACACACTCATCTGAGTGTGTGTGTGTATCTGTGTGTGTGCCAGTACTCACCCACAGAGGTGCCAGTACTTCGTATGGATGCGTACCCCTTGAAAAAGACCCCTACCATTAGCCATTAATTTATTTTCATTTTCTTTGTAAACCGTTTTGTGATTGAAGTTGTAAAGCGGTATAAGAATAATGTAGAAAGAAAAAAGAAAATATAGAAATATGTTTCTTACTGAGAGATGTGGGGATGGTTGTTCTTCTGGAGTTGGATGATCTCTCCTTCTCTCTCTCTCTCTCACTCTCTCTCTCTCAAAGACACTCCTCACCTTTTAAGCAGAGAAGATTCTGACATCAGAACAGAAACCTATGAAGATTAATCCATCCTGTAATGGCAAAGTTTCTGTTTCACATAAAGTTTCTGTTTCTTATGAATCTTGCAGACTGTAATGTAAGACTCATATCTGCTTAACGTCTGGCTGAACGTCTGGCATGTATGATGGACACATTCGCTTCCCACAGAACCCGCAAACAACCCGCCTGACCAAGAAGGGGAAAAAGAAGTAAACCAACAACTCTAATCTGGTTGGTGGGAAAAAATTGTTGATGAAAATAAAAACTGCCATCCAAATGCCAATCAGGCTGCCAGCAAAAGAATTCCTACCTGCTCCCTAAAAGGGTGACTGGCTAATCTCAGATTCTTCAAAGGGTGGGAAGAGGAGACTTGCTGAAGATTTTGGGGACATACCGAAATCTGTGAGAACCTAAATGGGGAAATCAATCAATCAATACCATATTTACTCGAATCTAATGCACCATTAAATTTAATGTGCACCCCAATTTTAAAAGGCTTGAGATGCTGGGGATTGTAATGCAAAGCAGCAAAGCAGGTGTAAAATTTAATTTGACCGCATACAACGAGGTATATGACAATAATAATGATAATTGGTTTATGTTATGATTCTTACCTACTTTAATTAATTTTTTAATTTTTGCCTACTAAATTACACTACTTTATAGAACAATGGGTTTATATTATTTTTTATTACAATCCTTGTGAAAACATACCTGTGTCGTGGGAGTAAACTTTCCCCTGTATGCCATCCCCCCTGTGCAACAACCCCATGCGCACCATCCCCCCATGTGCAACATACCTATGTGCATCTACATCCCATGTGCAACATCACCCATAAGCACCAACCCCACCATATGCAACAGCCTCCCATGCACATCATCCCCAATGAGCATCATCCTCCATGTGCATCATCCCCCATGCACATCAAACCCCCTGTGCATCAACTGCCCATGCACATCTGCCCATGCACAACATCTGTTCATACGCATCAAACCCCCATGAGCAATGTCCCCCATGCACAACGTTCCCCCCATGCGCACCCTCCCTCCCAGTGCATCAGGCACTGTGCACCAAATTGGATGGATGTTGATCAGTCTTCAATGGTAAGTATAGGACAAAAACACATTGCACCCCTTTTCAGCCCCTTATGGGTTAAATTTCTCAACATCAGTTCTTGGCAGGTGTTGATGTCACAGAAGGAACATCCTCCCCAAATTTCATGCTTCTAGGTCTGGGGTTGGGGCAGAGTGTCCTCAGTCAGTGCTTCTTCAATGGAAAGTATAGGGAGAAAAAAGCATTGTGCCCCTTTTTGCCCCCCTCTGGTTGGAATTTCCAAAAACCAGTTCTTAGTGACTCTGTCATGGAAGGAACACCCTTCCCAAATTTCTCACTTCTAGGCCCAGCGGTTTTGGCTGGGCGTTGATGAGTCAGTGCAGTCAGTCAGTCAGTGAATCAGTACGTTTTCTGTTTTTTATATATAGAATAGTAAACTATTAAACTAAATACTGACCTATACTTATAATCAAAATACCTTGGTTTAAGAGTGACTTGGATTAAGAGCAATTTTTCTCAGAAATGTTGACTTGGTTTCAGAGCACTGTCTTGGAAGAAGAGCACTTATGGGGAAGTTTGGAACGGGCTTCTATGGCCAGGGGACTCAAGGCAGGGATGGTGGGGAGCAGCCTGAGCCAGATGTGTGTGTGCTCTGTGCGTGGCAGTGTGGAAGGTGTGCCTTATTAATGTTCCAATGCTGCTCCCCATCAGCAGCAGGAGCTACACAAAAATGCACGGATCCCATTGAGTGATAGTGAAAGTCATCCTACAAAATCCCTCCTTATACCAACCACAAAGGTTTTGAAGGTACAGTCCAGTTCAGTACTGCACAATAGTTTCTTTATTACAGTGTTCTGTATTATATTACAGTGTTTGAGCATATTTCCCCCTGCAAACAATTGTGACCCCCCCCCCAAAAAAATCTTCTACAATCCTGGCAACAGCCCTGTACACAACACAACCTTAAAGCGGGAGGATTCTAAAATTAGCACATAGGATGATTCGCCCTTTTCATGACAGCAAAGTTTCTATTTCTCCAAAAGTTTCAATTCTTCAAAAGTTTCTGTTTCTCAAGATGTTTCAACATTCATGTCAGATTGGATCTAGACCTGGCTCTTCCTTGGTTCTTAAAAAAAAGTGTTTTGTTAACCAACATCCCATGTGCAACATCCCCCATAAGCTCCAACCCCCCATATGCAACAGCCTCCCATGCACATCATCCCCAATGAGCATCATCCCCCATGTGCATCATCTCCCATGCACATCAACCTCCATACGCATCAACCAACCCCTATGCACATCAACCCTCCTGTGCCTTCAGTGCCTTCTTAAATCCTAAAAACACTTTCCTGGCAGAAAAACTCTTTGAACACATTGGGGCTTACTTTTGAGATTTGCTTAGGATCGTGTTCCAAGAGTCACATCGTAGAGTTGTGCATGCTTCCATATTAACTTCTGTTATATTTGCCCATAAAGAGTCCCTATTGCAGAGTGAGTAGAGAACTGCATTTTTTCCCATGGGAAAATGAAATCAGGAAAAATGTTTGAAGAGCAGCACTATCAATAATGCCATATAGATGGGAATCTCGCCCCTTTTTTTATTTATTTACTAGCCAAAAGTGTAAAATTCCCCCTTACGCCACCCCCCTACTGCACATCAATCTCCCACGCACATCAACCCTCCATGTGCATCCACCCCATGTGCAACAACCCATGTTCATGGGTTCCCCATGTTCATCCACACCATGCACATCATACCCCCATACTCATCAACCTCCATGCACAAATCCCCATGTGCAAATCCCCCATGTCAACATCCCCATGCACAACTTTCCCCATGTTCCTCCACCCATGGGCATCAGTCCCCCATGTGCATGTCCTGCATGTGCATCATCCCCCATGCACGTCATCCAATGTGCATCATCCCCCATGCGCAACACCCTGAATGCTCATCATCCCCCCATGCACACCAACTTCCCATGCACACAAACCCCCCATGCGCAACAAACCCCCATACGCATCAAACCCCATGTGCACCAAACTCCATATGCACCAAACCACTATACACATCATCTCCCCATGTGCACCAAACCCCCAGGCACACCAAATCACATGTGCACCAAACCCAATGTGCACCATCTCCCCATGTACACCAACCCCATGCGCACCAATCCCATATGTGCACCAACCCCCATTCGCACCAACTCCCCATGCGCAACATCCCCCATGTACATCATTCCCCCATGCACAAGCACCATGCGCAACATCCCCGTGTGCAACACCCCATGCGCATCTACCCCATGCGCATCCATTCCCATGCGCATCCACTCCCATGCGCAGCAACCCCCATGCGCATCAACCCCCCATGCACATCACCTCCCCACATGCATCACCTCCCCATCTGAAACAACCATCTGCAACACCCCCGTGCGTAACCGCCCCCCCATGTGCAACAACCCCCATGCGCAGCATCCTCCCCAGAGCAACCCCTCCTTCCAAACATCCCCCCAGTGCACCAGGCACCAGATTGGCTGGATGTTGGTCAGTCTTCCATGTTAAGTATAGGACAAAAACATGTTGCACCCCTTTTCAGTCCTTTAAGGGTTACATTTTTCCACACGGGTCCTTGGTGGGTGTTCATGTGACAGAAGGAACTCCCTCCCCGGATTTCATGCTTCTATGTCTGGGGGTTGTGGCAGAGCATCCCTCAGTCACCGATTCTTGAATGCAAAGTATGGGGAGGAAAAACGCGTTCTTAGTGCACCCCTCAGTCACGGAAGGAACACCCCCCCAAAAAAATTTCAGGCTTCTTGGTCCAGCGGTTTTGGTAGGGAATTGATAAGTCAGTGAGTGAGTCAGTCAGTCAGTGAGTTTTCACTTTTATGTATATAGAAGATATATAGATTTATTTATTTATTTTTACTTAGACAAATCCTCAAAAAGACCAGCTCAAGAATGCAAGTTGGGGAGAAAAGTATAAGAGTGATGATGCAAATCACTCCATTAGGGATATCAGGAAAGGATCTTCATCAGCAGGAACCCAGAGAGAACCAGAAGGGAGCACCCCAGGGACGGAGGGGCCTGGTCGCATGTATATTTAAGAATAACAACATCAGTTCCTCCGAACTGTAAGTATCCCTCTTTTAGTTGGCCACACACAGGATCTGTTGTGCAGCCCTTCATGGTGAAATGGTAAGTTGTTTTGTCTGGATGGGAAACACAACAACAAACATGCATATTAATTTTCATTCCTATGAATCAGTGATTTTCAACCAGACACTGGTGTGCCACAAATAGTCCTCAGGTGTGCCATGAGAAACTGGAGATTGACATTCATTTATAGGAAAATTGGGGAATGGAGAATGGTCGATGGTGGTGTGCCTTGAGAATTTCAGTGCCTTCTTAATGTGCCTGAGCTGAAAAAGGATTAAAATCACTGCCATGGATAATGAGAAACTTCAGAAGGGCAGCACACCTTGGTGGGCAATTTCTTTGATTCAGCCCCCAAATGAGCACCTGAGTTCACATGAAGTCAGTGATGGGCCCAGCCTCCCCGAAGATCCGGTTTGCCGGAAGTTCGGGGGCTGGGCCGGGGTCAGGGTGTGGGGCCGGGGTCAGGGGGCGGGGTGGGGCGGGGGCTCGGCCCTAACCAGGCCGCACTGCGCATGCGCCAGACTTGGCACATGCGCAGTGCTTCTACTGAAGTGTCCTCAGCGCTAGGACGCTTCGTGTGCCTGCGTCCAGCTGGATGCACGCGCACTAAGCGTCCTGGGGCTCAGCACTAGGACGCTCAGTGCACCTGCATCCAGCTGGACACACGCATCCTGGCGCCAAACCTGGCAAGCCCCAGAAGACCCGGCGCTGGCGGACGCTGGCGAACCAGTCCCCGTGGTTCTTGCAGCCGCGGCTGTGACCACATCGCCAACGTCTGCCCAGGGGGAAGACCCGGTTCTGGCGAGTAGGCCCAAACCGGCATCTGCCCACCTGTGCATGAAGTCATGACTCTTTCATGTCTCTGACACCTATTTGATGCCCATTAATCTCTAACACTGAATTCCTTGCTCAGTTTTGACCAGCTGTGGCCAGAGCCAGCTTCATTCTATAGAGTCCAGGAGGGAAAGGAAGAAAACACAGAAATCAGAATTACCCATTCTTGTCGTAAAGGACAGGCTTAAGCAACGGTCTTCAGATCCCATACAATCCACTTCATCTTCCTCTGTAGGGCAGGAGCCTGTTAAAGAATAGCAGGCTGGACACTGCACCGCATTTTTTATATCGTTGGTGTTTGGAACTGAAAAAAATAGAGATTTTAATCTTGTGGTTATATACTGGATTTAATCCTTCTCTCTCTCTCTTTCTCTCTCTCTCTCTCTCTCTCTCTCTCTCTCTCTCTCTCTCTCTCTCTCCTGCCTTTCCCATGGCCAAGGCATCTCACAAAACTTTATAATCACTACGGAGAAGGCTCATCACTCAGCTACCACCTCACTCACTGGAGCAAAGGAAGCACTTGTAGGAAAAAAAGCCCTTAGAACACCTAAGAAGGGGGCTGCAATATATAGAAGGAGGCTGTCTTTCAACAGTCTAGACCTAGATGGAAAGCCTTAAAGGCTGCAGCATAGTTATGAGGGTGCAAGGGTAGCAGCAATTGCACCAGGAAACAAGTTATGGAGGGAAAACCCCATAAAACCTACAAGGGGGGCTGTAACATAATATATAGAAGGAGGTGGTCTTTCAGATAGCCTTGACCTAGACAGAAAGCTTTAAAAGCAGTGGCATAGCTAAGAGCAAGGGGTAGCACAGGGAACAAGTTTTGGAGGGGTCGCAAGCTGAGCTTTACTAGCCAAAAAACCTTGCTATGTATGAATAATACCATCATGTAATAGATTGTTGAAAAGCAACGAAGAATGTGATGCAACAAACTGCACTGAAAAATCTGTATTCTATAAAAATTTATGGCCGGAGAACTATAAAGAGAAAACACAACTGCCTTGTGGAACAAAACATGGAATCCTTTAACTCAAATCTGATCTGAGATGTTAATATGATACAGCATGGACCCCGTAAGGAGTTATTATGAGCACCCTTGACATACTAGGAAAAGGAGAGATGAAGAAATAACAGGAGATAAGGGGAGTGGAATGGGGAAGCTGGGAGAGGGACATGGAAAGGAAAAAGAAAGACTGGTGCTTACATTCTGGAAATGATGGCTCACAAGTACCCGCTCCAAAGCAACAGCTTATTTTTCCCCTGGCAAGTCTTCCTTGGCCCATATTCACAGAGAACGAGTCAGGAAAACAAGGATAATGATTAAAACACCGCTTCACTGTTGTCAGATTAGAGACAGCACCTGTGGAGGGACAAGAAGAAGGACATATCTAGCAATACCAATTACTCATCAGGAATGTGCGACCAGTGACGAGGAGCCATATAGTTA
Source organism: Cryptoblepharus egeriae (assembly GCA_030015325.1). Lineage (NCBI taxonomy): Eukaryota > Metazoa > Chordata > Lepidosauria > Squamata > Scincidae > Cryptoblepharus > Cryptoblepharus egeriae. Next base: position 4,339,765 of record JAREYC010000014.1, read on the forward strand.
CTATTTCCTTCCACCACAATGCTCTGTATCCAGCAGAGATGGCAGAAGAGGATCTGCGTTTCTCAGACAGTGGGATGGGGTCCACCTGGTGGGTTGTGAACCAATCCCAGGTGCGTCCCCATTCATTTCAATATTTTATTTTAAACAGACATGATGCTGCTGTGGTATGTGATGGCATTTTGGGGAAATATTACCGATCTGTACTTTTACAGCCTGCTATGCATATGCGTTGAATTAGGTACGTCTGGGTATACTAAGTTAATATAGGCATGGATAGTCTCATATAAGGTTGCCATGATTCTCCTCCAATTGGGATAAGACCCTCTGTTTGATTTTCCAATATGTGAACACAATCCAGAAAAATCAGAACTGTACCTGTTTTTTGAGACATTTGGCAACCCTTGTCTCATACAATGCTGGAACTGGGAGGAATTTCAAAGGCCATCTTGTCCAACTTCCGCAGAGGAACTGCCCTCAGAAACCCCCATAGCACTATCCTTTTTTCCACCAATCTGTTCAATTCCATTTTAAAAGCACCCTCACCACATCCTGTGGCAAGGAGTTCCACAGTCTAATTACCTGCTGGGTAAAGACATACCAACCCCAGATTATGTGGCCTTTTCTGCTAAGGGAGGTGACCCATCCCAGCCTTTACTGACACATCAACCCTTCTCACTCACCTACTTTAATTTCACTCCAAAGAAAAGAACAACTTTTATCAGAAATGCCACATTGAACCTTTGGTCCAGAACAGCTGATGCCAGTTGCACTGCAGGTTTCGCATTCCGTGACGTGAAGTCTCAGGTAGTTAGATTCCCCTGGAATAGGGTTGAAAAAAAGATGGGTCAGATTCCTAAGTCATATTACAGGAGAACATGGAGAATACAATTTGGTGCAGCAGTTTGGACTAGGAATATCTGTCAGATCTCCAGCAGCCACAACGCCAGACGCTCTCTCTGAACCTCATCTGCCTTGCAGGGTTGTTGTGAGTACAAAAGGAGGGCTGCATTTGTTAAGATTGTCCATAATATTGGAGAAAGTGGGGAATTTAACATTGTCCTTGGCGTGATGGTTTAGGTTTTCTGATTTGGCACTTCATGAAGGGAAGCCATGGATGTGGCTGAGTCATGAGATCTCACCTCCACCCATCCACAGTCTGCACACTCCAACTGATCCTTAAGTTTCATCAGGGCTGGAAATAGAAGGGCTGATGTACTAGGATTCTGCAGAACCTCTGATTCTACTTTCCCCCTTACCCCTTACTTTGGGTAACACTGTAGTAACTCATTGGGACTACCCAGATCTGTGGCATCTCAAATGGTAGCACAATTCCAAGCATCCCATTGTTGGCCCAGGACAGGGTGACCATATATCCTCTTTTTATCAACTTTGTCAAGATATGTCCTCTTTTTTACCTTTGAAGAAAAAAGCAACTTCATTATCTTCCTTTGCCTTGTGAGCAGACAACATGTACCATGTAGTTTTAAACTTAATAATAAACTAGTTGAATGTATCCACATTGTGGCAGTAAAATTTCTAGAATATTCGTAAACTAACCCTATAATCCAGAGTAACTACGGGTGCACATAAGAGACATTATGTGTACCCATAGTTACTGCACCACCTAGTGAAAACCTATGGGAAATTTATTTTGCAATCCAGAGCAAATTGTTCTTACACTGGAGCAAGGACTCCCCGTAGTTACTCTGGATTGCACCCTAAGTCTCTGTGCATCACCCCCCCCCCGCCCCCCGTTCATGTGGTGGCGTTTTGGGGAAATATTACAGATCTGTACTTTTACATCTACATCTACATCTACAGTATTTATATACCGCTTTTCAACTGAAAAGTTCACAAAGCGGTTTACAAGAAAATGCAAAAAAAAAATGAATAGCTAATTAATAGCTAATGGGTCCCTGTCCCAAAAGGGCTCACAATCTAAAGTGCAAAAAGAACACCAGCAGAAGCCACTAGAACAGACATTGCTGGGGTGTGGAGGGCCAGTTACTCTCCCCCTGCTAAATAAAAGAGGAACACCCACTTGAAAGAGTGTCTCTTGACCAGTAAGCAGGGGTAGAACTTTTAACAGCCTACTATGCATATGCGTTCTCAGTATAGTTTCTTGGTGGGTGCTCACATCACATAATGAACACCGCCCCAAATTTCATGCTTCTACGTGCAAGTCAGTCACTGACTTTTCACTTTTAGATAGATAGATAATAAATGGCGCAATTCATAGCAACTACGGGGAGTCCTTGCTACGGTGTAAGAACAATTTGCTCTGGATTGCAATATGAATTTCTCATAGGTTTTCACTAGGTGGTGCAGTAACTATGGGTGCACGTAATGCCTCTTACGTGCTCCCGTAGTTACTCTGGATTGTAGGGATAGTCTTTAAATTAACCATCTGAAAGAAATACATATGGTTACAAAATATGGTGCCAAAATAATTTGGCACCAGTGCGGGGTTTTGCTTCTTGCTTTCCAACCACACATAGTGCTGCACACTACCCACATTCTTCCTGCCCTAGATGGTCTCCCCAGTGGGAGAGTTCTACCCAGAGAGAGCACATATGTATGTGGTCCTCACCTGCATGGTACTCCTCACCTGTGGCCAAGTGCATGGAAAAGAAGAAGAGTCCTACAAACAGTTGCACGGTGACGATGGAGAACATGGTAGAAAAATGAAGGAAGTTCTGCAGTCTGGAGTATCTGGAAACACAGCTGGAGAGGAAGAAATCTGTCTGAAATGTGTGCAAGGATGTTGGCTAGAAAAAAGTGTCCACAGGGTGACATGGGCTGCTTTTTAAAACCTCCTTTGTAGAACTAAACCTGCCTAAATTTCATCTTCTATGCAATGCTTTATGTCCTCCATTCTATATGGTCACCCTGGGTGTCTAGACCCGGACTTCCACACCCTCACATACATGAAACAGGAGCATGGAGTAGAAGTGTCCTCTCTGAGCACTCTGGAAACCCTGTCACCATTACTGTTGCAACATTTGCTCATTCCTTGTGGTTTTAGCACCGCACGCAATTTGGCACATTTTAAAATGTATTAAGAGCTATGAGAAAGCCATGCCATTGGGTTCCAAACCCTTGAGCACAACTCAAGGACATCAAGAATTTTCCGGGGGTGGGGTGGGGTGGGGAGGTTCATAAGAAGGACTAAGAGTTCATCAATTGTCCAGCCAGCTGGGGTGTCGGGAACACAAACATCTCATCCAGGAAGAAGGATCTCTTCCAGGAATGTTGACCCCAGTGTTCCCAGCTGGGACACCTGGCACAGGTTCCTGGGCACTCCAGGAACTCAGGTGGATGAACATGTGCTGGCTGGCATCGCAGTCTTTGGCATGCAAAGAAGTCTTGCCCAACTTCTCACATGCTGGGTCGTGCCAGGAAGAGGGAATGTAGGTGGACGGGTTTGTGCAAGCATCAAAGGATGGAAACGCCACTCTTGCCACCTTCTCACTTGCTGGGATATGCCAGGAGGAGGGGAAAACATGTGCTTTTTTCAGGACCAGTTAGGAGAGGACCAAGCAAGGAAGCAAACATGATGGACTTGAGCACACACATAGATAGAGGGGGACAGGATCTGGATTAAAATAAATAAATTTAATGTGCAGAAGTGCCTATAGAAATTCGCTGTCTGGTGGTTGCCCAAAATGAACCCAGAGCATACTGTACAAGTTCAGGATGAACTTCCTCATTTAGCCATATTAATCTTTGACATGCTACAATCAAAAAGGCCATTCAGCACATCTGGAAGAGAGGTGGGCTGAGCCTTCCCCAAGATCCGGTTCTCCAGAAGTTGGGGCGGGGGCGGGGTCAGGGCTAGGGGCAGACCCCCAACCCCGGCGCACTGCATATGCGCCAACCCCTGGGGGGTTGGGGGGTCGGCGCTTGCGCAGTGTGTCTCCTCCAGCTGGAGGGGATGTACTGTGCAGGGGCCGAGGCCAGCGCGTGTGCAGTACATCTCCTCCAGTTGGAGGAGACACACTCATCTCCTCCTGCTGGAGGAGGCGCACATCGCACGTGGCTCCTCCAGCAGGAGGAGATGCAGGGGGGAAAGATGGCAGTTTGTGTGAACCGGTCCGCCCTCTTTTTCCTTTCCCTGCCGCTGGCGGTTCGCCAACGGCAGGGAAAAGGCAAGATCCGGTTCGGGTGAGTAGGCCCGAACCGGCATCTGCCCACCCTTGATCTGGAATAGAAGAATCATTGATTTTATATTCTTATCCAAATGTTTAGCATTGTAATATGAGATGTTACCAATATCCAATACCCCTTGAGCATAACAAAGCTGATCAATAATATAATTTGTGTATCTTAGGCTTAAACCTCCGATCAAAAGCACAATGCAGCATAATTCTCTCTGTCGGCATAATGTTGCTATAGCCTGAACCATGTCAGCTAAACAGGTCTTCTTCATGGCCTGATCTGGTGCCAAACTTGATAAGTGAAGAATGGCCACTCTGTAGGTTAACTACAAAGAGCTTTGCTCCCAGGCCTAAACACAGCTCATAGTTACTATCCCTACAATCCAGAGTAACTACGGGAGCATATAACAGACACCTTGGCTGCAATCCTAAAGACACTTTCCTGGGAGTAAGACCCATTGAACACAATGGGACTTACTTCTGAGTAGATATGGTTAGGATTGTGGTCCTTGTGTCTGTTATAAGGTATAAGGTATAACCACCTGGTGGAAACCTAGGGGAAATTAATATTGCAATCCAGAGTATTGCAATATTAACCCAATATTAACCCAAACCTTACAGACCATGCTCGCCGGTAGACCAAGCATGCTCACCTGTAAATCAATTAAAATTGTTTGTTATGATCATGTTGTATGATGCAGCCTATTGAATAGAATAATGCTTTTCTATTCTATTGAATATAATAATGCTGTATTTAATAGAATAGAATAATGTTTTCTTGCTTCTGTACCCTACTTTGCCACCATAAAAGATTAAGGCCAACAGCCATCTTGGCCGGCTCCTCACTTTGGGACATGAGTCCAAGGAGTTTGCCCAACGCGTGTTGAATAAAGATCCTGAATCTGATAGTTGACTGAGAGTTTGTAAACATACAACAGTAAATATGAAAGTGGTTTACAAAGGCAAAACAATTTTTTGTAATATACATACTGCTACTTGTCTTCAAAAAGGTCTTAAAAACTATGCCCTAAACCAGTGGTTCTCAGTCTTCCTAATGCCGTGACCCCTTTATAAGTTCCTCATGTTGTGGGGACCCCCAACCATAAAATTATATTCGTTGCTACTTTACATGGGAGTAAAGGCCCCCTGACTATAATGGGATTTATTTCAGAGTAGACATGCATAGGATTGGGCCCCAAGGCTGCAATCTTATGCACTTTCCTTGGAGGCAGTCCCACTGAACTGAATTGACTTACTGGTACTTCTGAGTGCACATGCATAGGATTGGGCTCTACTGGTCCAGCGCTATGCACACTTTCTTGGGAGTAAACCTCACTGAACTTAATGGGAATTACTTCTGAGTAGACATGCATAGTATTGGGCTCTAAGCTGCAATTCGAGCACTTTTCTGGGAGTGGCCCCATTCAATATCATGGGACTAACTAGGCATTATTATTAATATTAATTATTAATTATTAATATAATTAATATTAATATTAGGCATGCATAGGATTGGACTCTCAGGCTGCAAGCCAGGAACAGTTTATCTGGGAGTAAGACCAGCTGGTGGGCAGCGGCTGGCAGGCAACGGTCTGGCTGGCGGGCAATGTGTGGGCCTGGAGGGAAGCTCCCTCCTGCATGATCTGGGCGGGCAGCGCACACGCGCCTGCAGGGAAGTCCCCTGCAGAATCTGGGTGGGTGGCGCGTGTGCCTGGGGGAAGCCCCCCACTCAGCAGGCAGAAGTCCCTGGGGCAGCCTCTAAGGAAGCCCCAGTGCACGCGCAGCTACAGCCAGAGGTCTGGCAAGCCTGACCTGGCCCCCTGCACCAGGGATCTTTATGCAACCCCCAGGAAAGCTCTAGGCGACCCCCAAAGGGGTCCCAACCCCCACTTTGAGAAACACTGCCCTAAATTGTCAAATCTGTTAGACAAAGATGATTTTCACAGTGAGTGCCAACTTACCAGAAATAGAGTCACTGCTGGAGAAACTGTTCTAGAGAAAATAGAGAAACTGCTCCTATATATTAAACCTGAAATTTGCAGTCAATTCAAGTTCAGTTACCTTCATTGGTGTAAAGGAAACCTTAGAAAAATGTAACATTTTTTAAAAAGTCAACTGCTTTGAGTAACTGTTAGATTGGAACATGTCCTTCTCTTTACAATGAGTTTCAAGAAGGCTGCCACTTTCACAGTTATTTACACCGAAAAGTATTAATTATTTCTTGATCGACCCAGCCCTTCTTGTTTTGGAGAGATTCCTTGGAGACTGACAGTGCAATCCTAAGTATGTTTACTCAAAAGTAAATCCCACTGTGTTCAACACTACTTACTCCCAGGAAAATGTGGTTGGATTGCAGCCTGAGCACAACAGCTCCAATATGTCAGAACTGAAATTTGCAATCATAGACTCACCACGAATTCCAGTCCTGCAAGGTGCTCCTGAGACATACAGGAATTCTCTGGAGGAGGGAAAAGCTGTGTCTCCTCTTTTCTACCTGCCTGACTTTATACTGCCTCCGGCCTTTGCTTTTCCCCTTGTGGAGTGGATGAGTCCAGGACAAGGCAGGAGAGGCCTACAGACAGGGCCTGACTCTTGTATTCTACTTCTTCTCTGCACCTGCCTCCATTTCCCTGTGCTTCTCTCTCCATTCTGACCTGTCTTTCCCTTTCTGACCAACGCTTAGGAACCAGGGCATCTGGACAGGCTTGTCCCTCCTGGCCCGGGACTACCACAGGCCCTGACGGAATCTGGTGCTGGGGGCCCTATCTGGATCCCCTCTCACCACACTTTGGCAGCTGAAGCCATGGTCAGCGGCCTTTTGGGGCGACAAGGAGGGTTATCCTTAGGGCCCTGCCCCCTCGTTCGTGCCCGCGGACCTTTGGGGCGACAAGGAGGGTTATCCCCAGGCCCTGCCCCCTCGTTCGTGCCCGTGGGTTTTTGGGGCGACGAGGAGGGTTATCCCCAGACCCTGCCCTCTCATTTGTGCCCATGGACTTTTGGGGCGACATGGAGGGTTATCCCCAGGGCCCTGCCCCCTTGTTTTTGCCCATGGACTTTTGGGTGACGAGGGTTATCCCAAGGGCCCTGCCCCCTTGTTCGTGCCCGTGGACTTTTGGGGTGATGAGGAGGGTTATTCCCAGGGCTCTGCCCCCTTGTTCATGCCCATGGACTTTTGGGGCGATGAGGAGGGTTATCCCCAGGGCCCTGCCCCCTTGTTCATGCCCGCGGACTTTTGGGGTGATGAGGAGGTTATCTCTATGGCCCTGCCCCCTCGTTCATGCCCGTGGACTTTTGGGGCGACGAGGAGGGTTATCCCCACGGCTCTGCCCTCTTATTTGTGCCCATGGACTTTTGGAGCGACGAGGAGGGTTATCTCCATGGCTCTGCCCCCTCGTTCGTGCCCGCGGACTTTTGAGGTGACAAGGAGGGTTATCCCTAGGGCCCTGCCCCCTTGTTCATGCCCACGGACTTTTGGGGTGACGAGGAGGTTATCTCTATGGCCCTGCCCCATCGTTCAAGCCCACTCAGTGGCTAGGCGGAGGTCTCCCGCGGGCTCTGCCTCCACTCCAGCGCTAGAGTTTGGTCAGGAACAGAAGAAGAGTACGTGCGGAGACAGGTGCGCAGAAGAAGCTCCCTGGCTGTGTGCGCTCTAGCTCCTCATCACCCACAATCCTGCTTCCCTGAGAGGCTTCACTGGTGCACAGAGGGCCAGCGTACAAACCAGTGCACGGAGCAGCCAGCGCTATCAATGGCAGCGGAGGCCTCAGGGCGCCATCACCACACACACCCACCACTTTGAGGAACCAAGTTTTCCCGCTTCTCACACTGGCGCTTGCAGCTGTGCCCGCCATTTTGTGATCTCGATGGTTATCGGCGGCCATTTTTCCTGCTCCAGTTTTCTGTCAGCAAAAAAACGTACAGTGAGTTTTTCAAAGCCCAGGCCTTGATCACCTTCGTAGAGGTGTTTTCATGACAGGAGCTGTCTTACTTGTCCTCTTGTCTGTCCAGCAGTGACCAGCGTCGAGGGCAAAGATGGCGCAGAGACGTGGAGGTGCCAAGTGTCTCATCCTCCACATCCTGCAGTGACCCAAATGAGTCTCACTTGATAAGTGAACAATGGACGTTCTGTAAGTTCACTACAAAGAGCTTTGCTCCCAGGCCTAAGCACAGCTCATAGTTACTAAGTATGAGATACTACCTAGTCTGGTGCAGTGTGACCTGAAGAAGTGAGATCACTCAAAAGAAATACCCACACCTTACTAAGCATGCTCACCAGTAAAGCAAACATGGTTGCCTGTAAACCAATTAAAATTGTTATTATCATGTTGTATGATGCAGCCTATTGAATAGAATAATGCCTGCGTCAAGATTGACGCAAGCGCAGTCGTGTCATGTTGAGAACGCATCTCCGCCTCTGCCAAGGTCAGCGCAGGCAAAGTTGCGTCCTGAACAGTGTGGAGCACACGCGGTCGCGTCCTCTTCAGGATGAGACTGCGCTTGCATCAGGCTTGACGCAAGCGCAGTGTGTCCTGAAGAGGACGCGACCACGCTTGCGTCAAGCTTCACACAAGCAAAGTCGCGTCCTCTTTAGGATGCGATTGCGCATGCGCCAACCTTGGTGCACGTGCAGTTGCCAGGGTTGGGGCTGCCCCTCACCCCGCCCCGCCCCCTGACTCCGGCCCCTACCCCTGACCCGGCCTGGCCCCTCCCATTTCCGGCGAACCAGTTGTTGGGAGAGGGTCAGCCCACCCCCACTTTCTTGCTTCTGTAACCTGCTTTGCCACTATAAAAGATTAAGGCCGGCAGCCATCTTGGCCGACTGCTCACTTTGGGACATGAGTCCAAGGACTTTGCCCGAAACGTGTTGAATAAAGATCCTCTTTCTGATAACTCAAGTTGTCTGAGGGTTTTGTAAAACGTCTAACAATGCGAAAGGAAAAACAAACAAACAACAAACAAAAGAAACAAAACACAGGAAGTCCAGGCACATGTGACATGGTGGGTCCAGAACCTTCTGGAAAAAGCTGTGACAGAAAGATTATGCCCTGCAGCAGAGCCTCCACAGGAGCCAGCGTGCACACTTAAGAGAACTACACTTGACTTAAGAGGACTATAAGTCCTCTTTTGCCTTTTCTACGTTCCTCAGTCACTCTCCAGCCCTTTGGAATTAGATGAGGAACCCCTTCAAATCACTGCAAGTGTTCCTCATCTATAAGGTCATCCAAACATAAGGGTTCCCTCAGACTCATGAAGTCAGTCTCCTCAGAGGTTTCCTAAGGGACAAATCCTCAGGAGAAGGAAACTCCAGTGTGTACAACACCTTAGATATGCCTTTTCCCCTGTGATTATTTCCTGTGATCCTTTATTATTTCCTTAGATTATTGTCTAAGGTAATCATATTTCTTATCATGCTGCACAGCAGAGGAACTGTTTGTGGGACCAGCCTAAACCAGCCCAGACTGGCTTAGTTTTTCTCTGAATCAAGCCTCAGGCAATACAGCTTGGTAATACAGCGGTGCCTCATATAAAAAGCTTTATTCGTTCTGGAGGCATGCTCTTTAAGTGAAACGCTCTTTAAGTGAAGCGGATTTTCCCATAGGAAATAATGGAAACTCAGTCGATTGGTTCCACAACCCAAAAAATATTCATATAAAAATGTTAACTGGATGTAAAAATGATGACAAAACACTGGAACTGAATTCAAAATATTCATTCAATGTGCATGATCCTATGATGTCTACTTAGGCTGCAGTCCCAAAGACACTTTCCTGGGAGTAAGCCCCATTGAACACAAATGGCAAACCCATTCCAAAGGCCTTGGTTCCCCTTCTTCAAAACAGGGCAGCGTCTTTGGCAAATCTGATGACCCTGGCCTCCCTTCGGGTTTCATGGTATCATGTCAAGATGTGATCCCGTGGTCCTGTTTTCACCTGAAACCTCTGCAAGCTATCCTGCATCTCTATGCACAGTTAATAGAGAGAATCTAAAGAGGTCTCAATCTAAAGGGGTCTCAGTAGGAAAACTCAACCAGAGTTAAGGTAACGCATGGGCTGGAATTTTTTCAGGGGGGTGTTAACGAAGGACTGAGCACTAACTCTATTAAGAGACAAGTTTCTACGATCAGTACCATTTTAGGTCCTAGGAAGTCTGGAGCTTTCTCCGGCCATCCTGACGTCAAATGTTTTATTAAAAGGTTTGAAACTTTTAAATCCACTACAGGGCACCATTACCTGACTTGGGATATCCATCTGGTCCTCAAGGTCTTGATGTGCTTGTCCTTTGAACCTCTTGCCTCAGTGTCTGTCAGGTTCATGACCATAAAAACCATCTTCTTATTGGCAACCACTTTAGCCAGATGGGTCTCGGAACTGGGGTCCTTTTCTATTAATCCTAACCATTGCGTCTTCCAGGATGATAGAGTAGTTCTTAGGTTAGACACCTCCTTTCTTGTACCTTTATGTAAACTCACCTTTTCATAGATCACAAAAACTGGTGTTACCCACTCTTTGCCCTAAATCAAATTCACCTTTGGAAAGGGGTTAGCATCCCTTTGATGTTAAATGGGTTCTAAGTTTTTAGTAGGATCGTACAAACGATTTGAAGATGTCAGAAGCTCTATTTGTCCTTTTGGGGGTCTCTAGGGGTAAGACAGCTTCGGTATTGTCTTTCTCCGGTTGGCTAGGAATAGCCATCTTTGAGGCATATAAGGCAATAGGGAGAGATCCCCTGAGGGAGTGACAACCCTTTCAACAAGAGGGGCCACTACCTACACTGTCTTCAAGAGAATTATATCTTTAGACTGAATTTGTAAGGCAGCTGCTTCATCCTCCACAAATACCTTTATTCATCACTACAAAATTGTCAAGGCAGCCTCTGTGGAAATTGCTTTTGGTTGTAGAGTACTCCATAAAGTGGTTTCTCAGTTAGGTGGGTTGTGTTTCTCCCACCCTGAGTGTGAGGCTCTGGTATATCCCAGTCATTACTGAATGCACCTTTTCTCTCCTCCAGAGAAGGCAGGAATTTTCTTACCTGCAAATGTCCTTTTCTTGGAGGAGAGGAAAAGGTGCATTCAGCCCACCTCAGCAGTTGCAACGTAACTTCACTTCTCTTCAGCCCCTTTTACTTTTCAAGGGACTGCATTTTTAACTAGTGTCTAGGATTTTTCTGTGTGTCCCTGTTATTGTTCAAGTTGGAGGAGGTATTCCTTTTCTCTGTTGGAAGTATCCTCTCGTTGGTTCTGGGTGGTTGATCTTTTTTCCAAGTCTGTTTTTTCCTCAGCAACTTCGTGTTCTGAGTTTAGAAGGTCCCTTGGAATCTTTGTTGTCAGTGGCAGTGATCTTCTCTGCGGTCTCTGATACCTGGATGGGGAGGGCAGCCCCACACAGGAAGAAGACAAAGCAACGTCCAGCCCTGTCTCGTTGGTCGGCGGGACAAACCCAGTCATTACTGAATGCCCCTTTTCCTCTCCTCCAAGAAAAGGACATTTGCAGGTAAGAAAATTCCTGCCGTTCCTTCTCTTGGAGTTGAAAATCTGGAATGAGTGATCTCTCACTTTCACTGACTCACTCTTACTATACACACCTCCACCCTTAAAGCAGAAAGGACTCTGGACACTGGAATGGGAAATTTGGTTATAACTGCACTGTGTTTCTAAAACAGCATGTGGAATCTAGTATACAATTCCTTTCCTTACAATAACAGAGTGGGTGCACATTACAGCACTGGCTGGCTTTGCCCCTCTGCAGACACTGAGTTCCACAGACTAATTATATGCTGGGTAAAGACATACCAACCCCAGATTATGTTGCCTTTTCCGCTAAGGGAGATGACCCATCCCAGCCTTTATTGACGTATGAGCACTTCTTACCTACTATAGTTTTCAACCCCTTAAGAGTTAAATTTTTCCACATGGATTCTTGGTAGGTGTTCATGTGAACAGAAGGAACACCCTCCCTGAATTTCATGCTTCTAGGTCCAGGAGCTGTGGCAGAGCATCCCTCAGTCACCGATTCTTCAATGCAAAGTATAGGGAGGAAAACGCGTTGTGCCCCTTTTCACCCCCTTCCTGTTGGAATTTCCGAAAACTGATTCTTAGTGCACCCCTTAGTCACGGAAAGAACACCCACCCCAAATTTCACGCTTCTTGGCCCAGCAGTTTTGGCAGGGCATTGATGAGTCAGTCAGTGAGTGAGTGAGTCAGTGACTTTTCTCTTATATAGATAGATAGATAGATAGATAGATAGATAGATAGATAGATAGATAGATAGATAGATAGATAGATAGATAGATAGATAGATAGATAGATTTATTTATTTATATTCACTTAGACAAATCCTCATAACAGCTCAAGGATGCAAGTTGGGGAGAAAAATATAAGAGTGATGATGCAAATCACTCCATTAGGGACATCAGGAAAGGATCTTCATCAGCAGGAACCCAGAGAGAACCAGGAGGGAGCACCCCGTGGGTGGAGGGGCCTGGCTGCATTCTGATTTATGAATAACAACATCAGTTCCTCCAAACTGCAAGTATCGCTCTTTTAGTTGAACACACACAGGATCTGTTGTGCAGCCCTTCATGGTGAAATTCAAAGACATTCCACCTGGATGGGAAACACAACAACAAGATGCTTATTAGTTTTCATTCCTACAGATCAGTGATTTTCAACCAGACACTGGTGTGCCACAAATAGTCCTCAGGTGTGCCATGGGAAATTGGAGATTGACATTCATTAATATGAAAATTGGGAAATTTGAACAGTCTGGTGTGCCTTGTTGATGGTGGTGCGCCTTGAGAATTTCAGTGCCTTCTTAAATGTGCCTGAGACGAAAAAGGTTGAAAATCACTGCTACGGATAATGAGAAACTTCAGAAGGGCCGCACACCTTGGTGGGCAACGTCTTTGATTCAGCCCCAAATGAGCATCTGAGTTCACACAAAGTCATGACCCTTTCATGTCTCTGACACCCATTTGATGCCCATTTATCTCTAACACTGAATTCCTTGCTCGGTTTTGACCAGCTGTCGACAGAGCCAGCTTCAGTCTACAGAATCCAGGAGGGAAAGGAAGAGAACACAGAAATCAGAATTACCCATTCTTGATGTAAAGGACAGGCTTAAGCAACGGACTTCAGATCCCGTACAATCCACTACCTCTTCAGGGCAGGAACCAGTTAAAGAATAGCAGGCTGGGCACTGCCTTGCGTTTACTCTATCGTTGATTGTTGGCACTAAAAAAAGAGATTTTAATCTAGTGGTTATGCGTTGGTTGTGATACCTACTTACCTCTCTCTCTCTCTCTCTCTCTCTCTCTCTCTCTCTCCTGCCTTTCCCATGGCCAAAGCAGCTCACTAAACTTTATAATCACTACGGAGAAGGCTCATCACTCAGCTACCACCCCACTCACTGGAGCAAAGGAAGCACTTGTAGGGAGGCTGGAATATATAGAATGAGGCTGTCTTTCAATAGCCTGGACCTAGAAGGAAAGCCTTAAGGGCTGTGGAATAGCAAAGTGTAGGGAGGAAAACAGGGTAGCAGCAATTGCACCAGGAAAAAACTTTTGGAGGGGCTTCAAGCTGAGCTTTACTAGCCAAAAAACCTTGATATGTATGAATAATACCATCATGTAATAGATTGTTGAAAAGCAATGAAGAATGTGATGCAACAAACTGCACTGAAAAATCTGTATTCTATAAAAATTTATGGCCAGAGAACTATAAAGAGAAAACACAACCACCTTACAGAACAAAACATGGGTCGGTTGAAAAGCGGTATATAAATACTGTAGATAGACAGACAGATTTCTTTAATTCAAAACTGATCTGAGATGTTACTATGATATAGCATGGACCTTGTAAGGAGTTATTATAAGCACCCTTGACATTCTAGGAAAAGGAGAGATGAAGAAATAACAGGAGATTAGGGGAGGGGAAGGGGGAAACTGGGAGAGGCACGTGGAAAGGAAAAAGGAAGACTGGTGCTTACATATTGGAATTGTTGGCTCACAAGTATCCCTTAAAAAGCAACAGGTTCTTGTCCCCCTGGCAGTTCTTCCTTGGCCCATATTCACAGAGAATGGGCGAGGAAAACAAGGATATTGATTAAAACAACGCTTCACTATTGTCAGATTAGAGACAGCACCTGTAGAGGGACAAGAAGAAGGACATATCTAGCAAGAAGAGGGACATATCTAGCAACACCAATTACTCAACAAGAAAGTGCGACGAGTGACAAGGAGACATATAGTTACTATTTTCTCCCACTACAATGCTCTGTATCCAGCAGAGAGGGCAGAATAGGATCTGTGTTTCTCAGACAGTGGGTTGGGGTCCACGTGGCGGGTTCTGAACCAATCTCAGGTGTGTCCCAGTTCATTTCAATATTTTATTTTAAACAGACATGATGCTGCCGTGGTATGTGATGGCATTTTGGGGAATGGTTTCAAAAGCCACCTTGTCCAACGTCTCTGGAGCAATTGCCCTCAGAAACCCCCATAGCACTATCCTTTTCTCCACCAATCTGTTCAAATCCACTTTGAAAGCACCCTTACCACATCCTGTGGCAAGGAGTTCCACAGTCTAACTACCTGCTGGGTAAAGACATACCAACCCCAGATTATGTTGCCTTTTCTGCTAAGGGAGATAACCCATCCCAGCCTTTATTGACACATCAACCCTTCTCACTCACCTACTTTAATTTCACTCCGAAGAACAGAACAACTTTTATCAGAAATGCCACATTGAACCTTTGGTCCAGAACAGCTGATGCCAGTTGCACTGCAGGTTTCGCATTCCGGGTAGTTATACCTCCCTGGAGTAGGGTTGAAAAAAGGATGGGTCAGATTCCTAAGTCATAATACTGGAGAACGGGGAGAATACAATTTGGTGCAGTAGTTTGGACTAGGAATATCTGTCAGATCTCCACCAGCCACAACGCCAGACACTCTCCCTGAACCTCATCTGCCTTGCAGGGTTGTTGTGAGTACAAAAGGAGGGCTGCATTTGTTAAGATTGTCCATAATACTGGAGAAAGTGGGGAATTTAACATTGTCCTTGGCGTGACAGTTTAGGTTTTCTGATTTGGCACTTCATGAAGGGAAGCCATGGATGTGGCTGAGTCATGAGATCTCACCTCCACCCATCCACAGTCTGCACACTCCAACTGATCCTTAAGTTTCATCAGGGCTGGAAATAGAAGGGCTGATGTACTAGGATTCTGCAGAACCTCTGATTCTACTTTCCCCCTTACCCCTTACTCTGAGTAACACTGTAGTAACTCAATGGGGTTACCAAGATCTGCGGCATCTCAAATGGTAGCGCAATTCCAAGCATCCCATTGTTGGCCCAGGACAGGGTGACCATATATCCTCTTTTTATCAACTTTGTCAAGATATGTCCTCTTTTTTACCTTTGAAGAAAAAAGCAACTTCATTATCTTCCTTCCTTGTGAGCAGGCAGCAAGTACCGCATAGTTTTAAACTTAACAGTAAACTAGTTGAAAGTTTCCACATTGTGGTTGTAAAATTTCTAGAATATTTGTAAACTAAGTCTCTGTGCATCACCCCCCCCCCCCCATTCTACACCTCCTTGTGCAACAAAGCCCACATACAGTGGTTGTCTCATAACCACCATGCAACACCATCCCTATGCAACTTCCCCCCATGCGCACCACCACTCCCATGCACACCACCACCCCCATGCACACCATCATCCCATACACAGTATCCTCCTGTGCACCATCCTTTCCATGCCCACCATCCCTCCCGTGCACACCATTCCCCATGCATACCATCCCCCTATGTGCACCATCCTCCCCATGCAACATCCCTCCCAGTGCATCAGGTACTGGGCTCCAAATTGGCTGGATATCAATTAGTCTTCAATGATAAGCTTACGATGAAAATACATTGCACCCCATTTCACCCCTTAGGGGTTAAATTTCTCAACATAGTTTCTTGGTGGGTGTTCACATCACATAATGAACACCTCCCCAAGCTTCATGCTTCTAGGTGCAAGAATGTCAGTCACTGACTTTACAGTTTTAGATAGATAGACAGACAGACAGACAGACAGACAGACAGACAGATAGTGTTTTTAATTAATCATGTGAAAGCAATACATATGGTTACAAAATTTATATATTTGGCACAAGTGCGGGGTCTTGCTTCCTGCTTTCCGTCCACACAGTGCTGCGCACTACCCACATTCTTCCTACCATAGATGGTCTCCCTGAAGGGAGAGTTCTACCCAGAGAGAGCACATATGTATGTGGTCCTCACCTGTGTGGTACTCCTTGCCTGTGGCCAAGTCCATGGAAAAGACGAAGAGTCCTACAAACAGCTGCATGGTGATGATGGAGAACCTGGTAGAAAAATGAAGCAAGTTCAGTGGTCTGGAGTACAGTGCTGCCTCACATAAAGAGCTTAATTCATTCCAGAGATATGCTCTTTAAGTGAAACGCTCTTTAAGTGAAGCAGATTTTTCCATAGGAAATAATGGAAACTCAGACGATTGGTTCCACAACCCCCAAAATATTCATATAAAAATATTAACTGGATGTAAAAATGATGACAAAACACTGGAATTGAATTCAAATCATGCATTCATGATCCTATGAAGTTTACTTAGGCTGCAATCCTAAAGACACTTTCCAGGGAGCAGGATCCATTTAACACAATTGGGCTTACTTCTGAGTAGACATGGTTAGGAGGTTGCAATCAAAGACACTTTCCTGGGAGGCTTAACTGGACTGTTGCTAGAGATTCAAGGTGGCTAGTGGGGCACTTGGGGGCAGTTAGGGGCAGCTGCTTCTGGCACCCCCAGGCAACTGCCCCCAAGTTGTTATGTGAAATGTTTGTTAAGCGAGGCGCTTGTTAAGCAAGGTACCACTGTATCTGGAAACATAGCTGGAGAGGAAGAAATCTGTTTGAAATGTGTGCAGGGATGTTGGCTAGAAAAAAAGTGTCCACAGAGTGACATAGGCTGCTTTTTAAAACCTCCTTTGTAGAGCTAAACCTGCCTAAATTTCGTCTTCTATGCAATGATTTATGTCCTCCGTTCTATATGGTCACCCTGGGTGTTGAGACCCGAACTTCCACACCCTCACATACATGAAACAGGAGCATGGGGTAGAAGTGTCCTCTCTGAGCACTCTGGAAACCCTGTCACCATTACCGTTGCAACATTTGCTCATTCCTTGTGGTTTTAGCACCACACGCAATTTGGTACATTTTAAAATGGCTATGAGAAAGCCATGCCATTGGGTTCCAAACCCTGGATCACAACTCAAAAATGGACATCAAGAATTTGTGTTTGTGGTGTGTTTGTGGGGGGAATTTGTGTTTGTGGGTGTTTGTTGGGGGGGGGGGTGGGTTCATAAGAAGGACTAAGAGTTCATCAATTTTCCAACCAGCTGGGGTGTTGGGGACACAAACATCTCATCCAGAAAGAGGGATCTCTTCCAGGAATGTCGACCCCTGGGTTCTCAGCTGGGACACCTGGCACAGGTTTCTGGGCACTCCAGTAACACAGGTGGATGAGCATATGCTGGCTGGCACTGCAGACTTGAACATGCAAAGAAGTCTTGCCAACTTCTCACATGCTGGGTCATGCCAGGAAGAGGGAATGTAGGTGGATGAGTTTCTGCTGGCATCAAGGATGGAAATGCCACTCTTGCCACCTTCTCGCTTGCCGGGATATGCCAGGAGGAGAGGAAAACGTGTGCTTTTTTCAGAACCAGTTAGGAGAGGAAGCAAGCAAGGAAGCAAACATGATGGGCTGGAGCACACACATAGATAGAGGGGGACAGGACCAGGATAAAAAAAAATAAATTTAAAGTATATTTCTATAAGCCTATAGAAATTTGTTCTCTGGTGGTTGCCAAAAATGAACACAGAGCATACAGGATGAACTTGATCATTTACCCATATCAATCTTTGACATCCTACAATCAAAAAAGGCCATTCAACAAACTGGAATAGAGGAATCATTGATTTTATACTTTTATCCAAATGTTTAGCACTGTAAATACCAAAGTGGTTTACAAAGACAAAACAATTTTTTAAAAAATATATTGTTACTTGTCTTCAAAGAGGCCTTAAAAAACCATGCCCCAAACTGCCAAATCTGTTAGACCAGTGGTTCTCAATCCTCCTAACGCCGTGACCCCTTTATAAATTCCTCATGTTGTGGGGACCCCTAAACAGAAAATTATTTTTGTTGCTACTTTATAACTGTAATTTTGCTGTTGTTATGAATCGTAATGTAAATATCCGATATGCAAGATGAATTTTCATTGTTGCAAATGAAATGTGTGTTCTATGCACACATTGAACACAATGGGATTTATTTCTGAGTAGGCATGCATAGGATTGGGCCCTGAGGCTGTCTGTCAGCCTCAGTGCATGTGCAGCTACAGCCGGAGTTCTGGCAAGCCTGACTTGGCCCCCTGCACCAGGGGTCTTTAGGTGACCCTCAAAGTCTTTAGGCAACCCCCAGGAAAGCTCTAGGCAACCCTCAAAGGGATCCTGACCCCCACTTTGAGAAACATTGTGTTAGACAAAGATGATTTTGCAAGCCATTTGGCTGCAATAGGGCACGGGGGGCAGAGCCTGACTATTCCCGGGCTTAGTTTGCCCGGGTCTCTTAAGTGAGGCTCCTGCAAGGGTCGGGAGAGGAGCTCTGTAGATCTCCTCCCTGGCTTCCCCTTGGGGTTATCTTTCTCCGGGATGTGGGTCCTTGTTTGGAGCCTGCATAGGAGGCTTCCTCCCCCCTTTCCTATTTCTCACCCTTAGGCTGGCTGTAGTTAGGGCCTCTTCTGGGGCCTGGATACTTATTATTTTTTTATTTTTAAAAAATTTGTATCTCACCTTTCTCAGTTAATAGACTGACTCAAGGCGGCTCACATTAAAACATAATTAAAAACATAAATAGAACATTCAATTAAAAACAATTAAAACATATATGCTAAAAACATATATGCTAAAAACAATACAAACAACAATGCCCCAACCTCTGCCCCATTAAAATGCTTGTAGGTTAGGAGTGTGACTCTATCGTATCAGAAGGGGTTTTGGAGGGGAAAAGGGGTGCCTCCTTCCTTTAAGGCCCCCCTCTTTTCAGGATCGTTCCAGTCTGGTTTTGTGGGAAAGTGGGAGCTATCTGCCCCCCTTTTGGAAATTAGTCCTAATTAGCTGGTTTCCCCATACAGGGAAACATTTTTCTTCGCACCCCCTTTTGGTTGGCCCTAGGGAAGGTTACATCGCCAGGGTTAAGGTTTTTCTTCACCTGGGGAGGCTGCCATTCAATGGTTGCTGCTTGAGTTGTGGCTGCCATTTTGTGGCAGTGGGTGCCATTTTGGGTCTAGGGGATTGGGGCCACATGCCCTTTCCTCCAGTACTTCTCCTGTCCTGTGGGGTTTAAGGGATTGGGGCCACATGCCCTTTCCTCCAGTGCTTTTCCTGCCCTGTGGGGTTTAAGGGATTGGGGCCACATGCCCTTTCCTCCAGTACTTCTCCTGTCCTGTGGGGTTTAAGGGATCGGGGCCACATGCCCTTTCCTCCAGTACTTCTCCTGTCCTGTGGGGTTTAAGGGATTGGGGCCACATGCCCTTTCATCCAGTGCTTCTCCTGCCCTGTGGGGTTTAAGGGATCGGGGCCACATGCCCTTTCCTCCAGTGCTTTTCCTGCCCTGTGGGGTTTAAGGGATTGGGGCCACATGCCCTTTCCTCCAGTGCTTCTCCTGCCCTGTGGGGTTTAAGGGATTGGGGCCACATGCCCTTTCCTCCAGTGCTTCTCCTGCCCTGTGGGGTTTAAGGGATTGGGGTCACATGCCCTTTCCTCAAATACTTCTCCTGCCCTGTGGGGTTTAAGGGATTGGGGCCACATGCCCTTTCCTCCAGTGCTTCTCCTGCCCTGTGGGGTTTAAGGGATTGGGGCCACATGCCCTTTCCTCCAGTGCTTCTCCTGCCCTGTGGGGTTTAAGGGATTGGGGCCATATGCCCTTTCCTCCAGTGCTTTTCCTGCCCTGTGGGGTTTAAGGGATTGGGGCCACATGCCCTTTCCTCCAGTACTTCTCCTGTCCTGTGGGGTTTAAGGGATTGGGGCCACATGCCCTTTCCTCCAGTGCTTTTCCTGCCCTGTGGGGTTTAAGGGATTGGGGCCACATGCCCTTTCCTCCAGTGCTTCTCCTGCCCTGTGGGGTTTAAGGGATTGGGGCCACATGCCCTTTCCTCCAGTGCTTCTCCTGCCCTGTGGGGTTTAAGGGATTGTTGCTATGATGCCCTCTTCTAAGGTACATTTCTGCCCATTAGGGGTTGTTTGGGGAATCCCTTTTTTTGTCTGGGGCTGCCCTTCCCCTTTTTTGTTTTGTCAGAATAATAATGATAATAATAATTATGTACATTTAAATTGCTTGCCATTTGATCTAGGGGACTCGGTGTTACACACCCTCACCCAGTTAGGTTCTTTCCTAGTCTGCCCAACAACAGGGTCTTCTTGGTGCTGTTGTGAGCTTGTGGGTTGATCCATGCCCCCTTAGGCCTTATGTCTGCACTATCCGTGAGGGCAGAATGTGTGGCTATGACCCATGGAGGGTCTTAGCCTTCTGAGGAGCCGTATACACATTAGTGGCACCGTATTTGGAGGGTTGTTGCTCACGGTGGGGCTTAGCATGGCGACGGGCTATGCTCTATGGAGGCTCTGCTACCTCCTGTGCTACTTATGCTGTGCTCACATCTGTGAGAGATGTGTGGCTATTTTGTCCCTGAGTAATGGGCAAATTTTATAGCTTTGTAATAATTTATTTGTGTGATACAGAATAGAATATTCTCTAATGCATGCCAACTGATGCCAGAAGACCAGAGATGAGAAACAGAGTCTAGGACCCTGGAGTGGGCTGGGCATGATCTTCCTTGCCCCTCCTTGGGAAGATAAAGCAGCCAGTAGGCTTTGTTCTCCCTCTTGTAATGCAAAAGTGGATTGCTGATGGCCTCTGGCCTTGATCTGACCTGGTTGGACTAGACTGCCTGTAGGGAGTGTTGAACACTCAGGGAACAAAAACCAAAATTGAGGATATCCGTTTGAAGGGTAAGAGGCAGAAAAAACTGGGATCGGACTGTGAAAAATGCTAGGGGAACAGGCTGCTGGCTCAGAAAGGGACAACACCCATACTGCCCCCCCCCCCCGGCTATGGAAGTGGAAACTCTCTCTTCGGATCCCTAAACACACTCACCTGTGCCCAGGAGCATCCCTGTGCTGTGCAAGGCATCCTTACTGGGCACCAGGGATCCGAGGGTGAGTGACTCCCTGTTCAGGACTGCAGCTTGTGTGCAGAGTCAGCAGGAGGAATTCCATCTCGTGCTCAGACATTCCCGGAGGAGGAAGGACATACACTGTCGCTATTTATATGTAGGGTGGATGCACAAATGCTAACACTTGTCTCTTCCTGAGATCTTTGTCAGGAGGAAAGAGGGCCCGTGTTCCTTTGAAACTCAAGTGATTTTCAACCTCATGGCACACTAACAGGGTGGTAAAAATGTCAATGCTCTCCTTGGCACAGTGGTTGAAAATTACTGCTCTTACCACCTCAACCTATCATGGTATGCAGCTGGCATTTTCGCCTTATTATTTATGTTTGCACCCAGCCCTCCCAAAGACCAGCTTGATGATGCAAGCGGGACATAAAAGCAATACGATTATACAAATCACTCCACTAGGAGACATCAGAAAAGGCTCTTCATCAGCAGGAACCCAGAGAGAGCCAAGAGGGAGCACTCCGTGGATGGAGGGGCCTGGCTGCATTCTGATTTATGAATAACAGCATCAGTTCCTCCAAACTGCAAGTGTCCCTCTTTTAGTTGATCACACACAGACGCAGTCGTGCAGCCCTTCATGGTGACATTGGAAGATGTTTCGCCTGGATGGGAAACACAACAAACATGCATATTAGTTTTCATTCCTACGAATCAGTGATTTTCAACCAGACAATGGTGTGCCACAGTCCTCAGGTGTGCCATGAGAAACTGGAGATTGACATTCATTTATAGGAAAATTGGGGAATGGGGAATGGTCGTTGGTGGTGTGCCTTGAGAATTTCAGTGCCTTTTTAAATGTGCAGGGAGATGAAAAAGGTTGAAAATCACTGCTATGGATAATGAGAAACTTCAGAAGGGCAGCACAACTTGGTGGGCAACTTCTTTGATTCAGCCCCCAAATGAGCACCTGAGTTCACACAAAGTCAATACCCTTTCCTGTCTCTGACACCCATTTGATGCCCATTTATCTCTAACACTGAATTCCTTGCTCAGTTTTGACCAGCTGTGGCCAGAGCCAGCCTCTTTCTATAGAGTCCAGGAGGGAAAGGAAGAGAACACAGAAACCAGAATTACCAATTCTTGATGTAAAGGACAGGTTTAAGCAATGGTCTTCAGACCCCGTACAATCTGCTACCTCTCTAGGGCAGTAGCCTTTTAAAGAATAGCAGGCTGGGCAACGCTTTCCATTGTGGGCAGAGTTGATTGGTGGCACTGAAAAGAAATAGAGATTTTAATCTTGTGGTTATGCACTGGATTTGATACCTCCCTCCCTCCCCCCCCTCTTTTTCTGTCTCTCTCTCTCGCTCTCTTTCTCTCTCCTGCCTTTCCCATGGCTAAGGCAGCTCACAAAAGTTTATAATCACTACGGAGAAGGCTCATCACTCAGCTATCACCCCACTCACTGGAGCAAAGGAAGCACATGTATGGGGAAAAAAACCCTCAGAAAACCTAAGAGGGGGGGCTGTAATATATAGAATGAGGGTGTCTTTCAATAGCCTGGACCTAGACGGAAAGCTTTAAGGGTTGTGGCATTGCTAAGAGGGTGAAAGGGTAGCAGCCATTGCACCAGGAAACACGTTTTGGAGGGGCCGCAAGCTGAGCTTTACTAGCCCCCAAAAACTTGATATGTATAAATAATACCATCATGTAATAGATCATTGGAAAGCAATGAAGAATGTGATGCAATAAACTGTACTGGAATATGTGTATTCTATCAACATTTATGGCCAGAGAACCATAAAGAGAAAACACAACCGCGTTAAGGAACAAAACATCAAAACTGATCTGTATAATGATACAGCATGGACCCCGTAAGGAGTTATTAGGAGCACCCTGACATACTAGCAAAAGGAGAGAAGAAGAAATAACAGGAGATACAGGGGAAGGGAACAGGGAAGCTGGGAGACGGACGTGGAAAGGACAAAGGAAGACTGGTGTGTACATTCTGGAGTTGCTGATTTACAAGCTTCTCCTCTACAACAGATACTTTTTGCCCTGGTGAATCTTTCTTGTTCCATATTCACATTGAACGTCTTTGATTCACAGTGTTTGGACTGTGGTGCTTACATTTTGGAGTTGATGTCTCACAAGTACCTTGCCCAACACAACAACTTATTTTTCCCCTGGCAATTCTTCCTTGGCCCATATTCACAGAGAACGGGTCAATAAAACAAGGTCCACGAGAAGAACAGCTCTTCACTGTTGTCTGAATAGTTTCACCTGTAGAGGGACAAGAAGAAGGACATATCTAGAAACTCCAATTACTCATCAGGAAAGTGGAACGAGTGAGGAGGAGACACATAGTTACTATTTCATCCCACTACAATGCTCTGTATCCAGCAGAGAGTGCAGCATAGAATCCGTGTTTCACAAACAGTGGGCTTGGACCCACCTGGTGGGTTGTGAACCAATCTCAGGTGTGTCTCCATTAACTTCAATATTTTATTTTAAACAGACACGATGCTGCCGTGATATGTGATGCCATATTGGGGAAATATTACAGATCTGTACTTTTAACAGCCTCCTATGGATATGCGTTGAACTAGGTACGTCTGGGTTAATATAGGCACTGATAGTCTCATATAAGGTTGCCATAATTCTCTTCCAATTGGGATAGGACCCTCTGTTCCATTTGCCAATATGTGAACACAATCCAGAAAAATCACAACTGTACCTGTTTTTCAAGACATAGACCACAATCCTAACCATGTCTACTCAAAAGTAAGCCCCATTGTGTTCAATGGATCTTACTTCCAGGAAAGTGTCTGTAGGATTGCAGCCATAATTATTTATTTAATTTATTTTTATTTTAAAAATTTGTATCCCGCCTTTCTCGAGGCAGAGATCGACTCAAGGCGGCTCATTTTAAAACATAATTAAAAACATAAATACAGCATTCAATAAAAACAATTAATACATATAAGCTAAAAACATATACACTGAAAACAATAAAAACAACAGCCCCCCCAATCTCTGCCCCTTCAAAATGCTTTTTTAAAATAAAAGTTTTTTAGGCTTTTATGGCAATCCTTGTCTTTTACAGTGCTGGAGCTGAAAAGAATTTCAAAGGCCATCTTGTCCAACTTCCCTGGAGCAACTGCCCTCAGAAACCCCCCATAACACTATCCTTTCCTCCACCAATCCGTTCAATTCCATTTGAAAAGCACCCTCACCACATCCTGTGGCAAGGAGTTCCAAGGACTAATTATATGCTGGGTAAAGACATACCAACCCCAGATTATGTTGCCTTTTCTGCTAAGGGAGATGACCCACTCCTTTATTGACGTATGAGCCCTTCTTACTCACCTACTGTAGTTTCACTCAGAAGAAAAGAACAAACATGTCCAAT
Source organism: Cryptoblepharus egeriae (assembly GCA_030015325.1). Classification (NCBI taxonomy): domain Eukaryota; kingdom Metazoa; phylum Chordata; class Lepidosauria; order Squamata; family Scincidae; genus Cryptoblepharus; species Cryptoblepharus egeriae. Next base: position 4,364,580 of record JAREYC010000014.1, read on the forward strand.
AATTTGATCACTGTCACATTCAGCTATTGGTCCAGAACAGCCTCTGGCAGTCGCACTGCAAGTTTCGCATTTCGTTACATGAAGTATTGTGTAGTTATACGCCCCTGGAGTAGGGTTGAAGAAGGATGGGTCAGTTTCCTAAGTCATATTACAGGAGAACATGGAGAATACAGTTTGGTGCAGTAGTTTGGACTTGGAATATCTGTCAAATCTCCACCAGCCACAAAGCCAGCCACTCTCTCTGAACCTCATCTGCCTCGCAGGGTTGTTGTGACTACAAAAGAAGGGTTATATTTGTCAAGATTGTCCATAATATTGGAGAAAGTGGGGAATTTAACATTGTCCTTGGTGTGATGGTTTAGGTTTTCTGATTTGGCACTTCATGAAGGGAAGCTACTGATGTCACTGAGTCATGAAATCTCCCCTCCACCCATCCACAGTCTGCACACTCCAACTGATCCTTAAGTATCATAAGGACTGGAAATAGAAGGGCTGATATATTAGGATTCTGCAGAACCTCTGATTCTACTTTGCCCCTTACTCTGGGTAACACTGTAGTAGCTCAATGGGGCTACCCAGATCTGCGGCATCTCAAATGGTAGCGCAATTCCAAGCATCCCATTGTTGGCCCAGGCCAGGGCGACCATATATCCTCTTTTTATCCACTTTGTCAAGATATGTCCTCTTTTTAAACCTTGTGTCTTGAACGGAAAACAACTTCATTATCTTCCTTCTCTTTGTGAGCAGGCAGCAAGTACCACATAGTTTTAAACTTAATAATAAACTAGTGAAATGTACCTACCATTGCAGGAGTAAAATTTCAAAAATATTGATAATCTAACCCTCTTTGCAACAACCCCCGCCCCGTTCAATACCCCCTTGTGCAACACAGCCCCCATGCAGTGGTGGTCCCATAACCCCTCCTGCATCACCACCCCTGTGCAACATTTCCCCATGTGCACCATCAGCCCCGTGTGCATCATCACCACATGCATACCAGTTCCCATGTGTACCAGCCCATGTGCACTATTCCCCCCTGCACCATCCCACTTGGCACACCATCCCTCCAGTGCACAACATTCCCCCCATGCACACTATCTCCCAAGTACACCATCCTCCTCCATGCATCATCTCCCATGTGCACCATCCCTCCTGTGCACACCATCCCTCCATGTGCACCATTGTCCCCCATGCATCATCCCTTCTGAGCACACCATCCTTTCATGTGTACCATCCTCCCCATGCACCACCCCCATACACACCTTTCCCTGGGCAACATCCCTCCTGTATGCACCAATCCCCCCCTGCACATCATCCTCCCCCATGCACCACCCATGTGCACCATCCATCCTGTCCACACCATCCCACCATGTGCTCCATCCTTTCCCATCCACCATCCCACCTGTGCACACCATCCCTCCATATGCACCATCTTCTCCCATGCACCATCCTCTCTCGTGCACCATACCTCATACACACCATTCCCCGTGCTGCATCCCTCCTATATGCACCATTCCCCCATGTGCACCATTCCCCATACACACGCCCTTGCAGACTCCCTCCCAGTGCATCAGACACCAAATTGGCTGGATGTTGATCAGTCAGTCTTCAATGTTAAGCTTAGGACAAAGACACGTTGCACCCCTTTAGGGGTTAAGCTCAGCAGAGTTTCTTGTTGGGTGCTGCCCACTTTCTTCCTGCCATAGATGGCCTCCCTAATGGGAGACTTCTACCCAGAGAGAGCACATGTGTGTGTGGTCTTTGGCACTCCTCACCTGTGGCCAAGTGCATGGAGAAGAAGAAGAAGATGAGTCCCACGAAGAGCTGCATGGTGATGAGGGAGAACCAGGTAGAAAAATAAAGCAAGTTCTGCAGTCTCGAGTATCTGAAAACACATCCGGAGAGGAAGAAGAAGTCTGTTTGAAATGTGTGCAAGGATGTTGGCTAGAAAAAAATGAATGTGTCTACAGGGTGACCTGTGCTGCTTTTTCAACCCCTCTGTGTTGAGTTAACCCTGCCTAAATTTCATCTTCTATGCAACGATTTGAAGGTAGAGGCACTATGTCCTCCATTCTATATGGTCACCCTGGGTGTCCAGACCCAGACTTCCACAACCTCTGGTACAGGAAATAGGAACATGGGGTAGAAGTGACCTTTCTGAGCTCTGTCACCAACCCCGGTGCAAAGTTTTGCTCATTCTTTGTGGTTTGAGCACCGCATGCAATTTGGCACATTTTTAAATGTATAAACAACTATTGTAAAATATGAGTTTCTTTAAAACATGCCAGTGGTTTCCAAACCCTGGATCACAACACAAAAAGGACATCAAGATTTTTTTTTTTTTTTTTTTTTGGGGGGGGGGAGGGTCATAAGAAGGACATAGGGCACAATCCAGAGTAACTACAGGGCGTCCTTGCTCTGATGTAAGAACAATTTACTCTGGATTGCAATATGAATTTCCCATAGGTTTTCACTAGGTGGTGCCGTAACTACATCAACATAAATGTCTCTTATGTGCTCCCATTGTTACTCTGGATTGTAGGGTACGAGTTCATCAATTTTCCAACCAGTTGGGGTGGGTATCTCTTCCAGGAATATCAACCCCTGGGCACTCCAGGAACAAAAGTGGATGAGCGAGTGTTGGGTGGCATCGCAGTCTTGAGCATGCAAATAAATCTTGCAAACTTCTCACATGCTGGGACGTGCCTGGAAGAAGGGAAACGTGCGCTTCTTTCATGCTCTGTTAACTCTTGTGTGCAGCTGGCTGGAGCAAAGATGCAAATATGGAAACACCCTCTCTCCTGTGATCCCAACACACACTCACCTATCTATTTATTTATACAGTATTTATATACTGCTTTTCAACTGAAAAGTTCACAAAACGGTTTACAAGAAAATGAAAAGAAATTAATAGCTAATTAATAGTTAATGGAACCCTGTCCCAAAAGGGCTCACAATCCAAAATGCAAAAAGAACACCGGCAGAAGCCACTAGAACAGACATTGCTGCGGTGTGTAGGGCCAGTTTCTCTCCCTCTGCTAAATAAAAGTGGAACACCCTCTTGAAAGGTGTTCTCAAGAGAAAACACTTCTCTTGCCCACTTAGCAGGGGTCCACCTGTGCCCTGGTCCACTGCTCCACCTGTGCCCTCGAGCATCCCTGTGCCATGCAAGGCATCCCACTTGGGCACTTGGGCACTGCTCTGGCAGGACCAGTTGGAAGAGGAAGCAAGCAAGGAAGCAATCATGATAGACTAGAGCACCTACATAGAGGGGGAGAGGATCTGCGTGAAAAAATAAATTTAAGGTGCAGACGTGCCTATAGAAATGTGCTGTCTGCCAAATGTGCTGGTTGTCAAAAAAGAACACAGATCAGGGTGAAAGAAAAACTTGTTCTGTATGATCTGTCTCTGGGTGGCCATATAAATCGAGGTGACCATATAGAATAGTAAACAGATCATCCAGTACAAGTTCTGGACAGACGCCATCATTTAACCATATCAATCTTTGATACCCTATAATCAAAAAGGCCATGCAACAGATCAGAACAGATCACTGGTTTTATATTTTATCCAAATGTTTAGCATTATAAATACCAGATAGGTTTACAAATGCAAAACAAAGGTAACAACTTTTTAAAAAATATACTTTACTTGTCTTCAAACAGACCTTAATAACTATGCCCTAAACTACCAAATCTGTTAGCTATAGATGATTTTCAGTGAGTGCCAACTTACCGGATATATATTGCCTGAACTTCTCCTATATATTCAATCTGAAATTTGCAATCAATTCAATTTTAATTACCTTCAATGGCATAAAGGAAACCTTAGAAAAATGTAACAAAGTCAACTACTTTGAGTAACTCTAAGATAGGAATTCTCTTTACAATGAGTTTTAAGAAGGTTGCCACTTTCACCGTTATTTCAATAATTGTTCAATTATTTCAATAAATAATTTTTTTCTTGATTGACCCAGCCATTCTTGTTTTGGAGAGATTCCTTTAAGACTGACAATGCAATCCCAAGCATGTCCACTCAAAATTAAGTCCCATTGTGTTCAACAGTACTTACTCCCAGGAAAGTGTGGTTAGGATTGCAGCCTGAACACAACAGCTCCAATATATTAGAATTGAAATTGGCTCTCATGAACTCACCACCAGTTCCTGTCCCGCAAGGTACTCCTGAGACATACGGGAAGGACCTTCTCTTGGAGCTGAACTTCTGGTAATGATGATCTCTCACTTTCACTGACTCACTCTTACTATATGCACTTCCAGCATTAAACCAGGAAGGACTCTTGACACTGGATTGGGAAATTTTTCACTGGATACGGAAACTGGAAATTGCATCATGTTTCCAAAATAGCTTATGTGGAAACTAGTAAAGAATACCTTTACTTACAATAAAAAAAATTGGCAATATGTTCTTGCTTTTTTTTTAACTCCCATATTCACTACTAACGAAATGTGTTTGCTTTGCTGCAGTAAAATAATAATAATAATAATAATAATAATAATAATAATAATAATAATAATAATAATACCAAGACCTCAGAACTGAATTACAGCGTATTTGGTGTAAGCCAGTGCAGGTGGTTCCAGTGGTAATTGGCACACAGGGTGCAGTGCCCAAAGACCTTGGTGGGCACCTGAAAACTATTGGCATTGACAAAATATCACTCTGCCAACTGCAAAAAGCCGCTCTTCTGGGATCAGCACGAATTATACGCCGCTCCATCACACAGTCCTAGACTCTTGGGAAGGGTCCGACTGGTGATATGAATGAAACCAGCACGAAATTGTTTGCTGTGTATTTATGTTTGATTTTCAGTAAAATAATAATAATAATAATAATAATAATAATAATAATAATAATAATAATATCTTGGCAGGTACCTGAAAACTATTGGCATTGACAAAATATCACTCTGCCAACTGCAGAAAGCCGCTCTTCTGGGATCAGCACAAATTATACGCCGCAACATCACCCAGTCCTAGGCTCTTGGGAAGGGTCCGACTGGTGATGTGAATGAAACCAGCACGAAATTGTTTGCTGTGTATTTATGTTTGATTTACAATAAAATAATAATAATAACAACTTTATTTTTACCCTGCCTTTCTCAGGGGACTCAAGGCACCTCACAACAATGCATAAAACCCCAATAAAATCCAGTACACTTAAAAACAGGAAAAACAACATATTGAAACAATAAATAAAAAACATCTCCATTAAAAGCTGGTTAAACTAGTTCATTGATTTAAAACTGATTAAAACCAATAATAAAAGAATTGTGCAGTGGGAGTAGGCAGACCGCAAAGCAGGAGACTACAGAGCTCAGAAGGCTGTTCAGAAGAGAAATGTTTTTAAGCCAAGCCTAAAAGTTTCAAAGGAGGGTAGTTTTTAGCTCAAGGGAGAGGTTTCCAGAGGGTTGGAGCCACTACTTAGAAGGCCCTATTCCTTGCCCCAGCCCCACGTACCTCCCTAGGTGGTGGAACTTGAAGCAGGACATTCTCCATGACCTGAGGGAACAGGCTGGGTTGTATAGAAGTACAGGTTCTTCAGATAGTCTGGACCCAAGCTGTTTAGGGCTTTATAAGTCAAGGCTAGCGCCTTGAATTGAGCCCAGAAACAAAATGGGCAGCCAGTGTAGTCACTGGAGGAATGGCCCGACAGAGTCAAATTGTCTGGCTCCAACAACCACACAGGCCACATCATTTTGAAATAACTGGTTTCCGAACCATTTTCAAAGGCAGTCCCACATAGAGCGCATTACAGTAATCCAGTCTTGATGTCACTGTGGTGTGGACCACCATGGCCAGGTCTGCATGATCCAGGTACAGCCACTGCTGGCACTAGCGTAGCCACTAGCCACTAGCTAGCCACTGCTAGCGTAGTTGGATAACGGCGTCTCTGGCCACAGCTGCTACCTGGGAGTCCAGGAGCAGCTACGAGTCCAGAAGAGCCCCAAGCTGCGAACCTGCTCCTTCAGGGGGAGTGCAACCCCATTCAGAGTGAGTTGATAGTCCAGCACATGCATTGTGGATGACATCTGTCTTGTCCAGATTCAATCTTAGCTTGCCTGCCCTCATCCAGGTCCCAACTGCCTCTAGGCAGCACTATAAGGCGTCAACAGCCACCTTAGATTGAGGTGGAAAGGATAGAGCTGGGTGTCATCAGGGTACTGGTGGCATCCTACTCCAAATCCCTGGATGACCTCTACCAGCAGTGTAGATGTTAAATAGCACGGGGGACAGAATGGAGCCCTGTGGCACCCACACCTCAAAGGCCAGGGTGCTGAACTGGCATCCCCCAGCACCACCATCTGGGACCTACCAGCCAAGCAGGAGCAGAACCATTGCAAAACAGTGCCCCCAACCCAGCTAGTCAACCCAGAAGGACACCATGGTGTCGAAAGTTGCTGAGAGGTCAAGCAGGACCAACAGGGACACACTCCTCCTGTCCAGTCCTTGGTGCAGGTCATCTAGCAAGGCGACCAAGGCTGTTTCGGTCCCAAAGCCCAACCTGAAGCCTGGTTGAAAAGGATTTAGATAGTCCGTTTCATCCAGAACCATCTGGAGCTCTGATGTTCAATCACCTTGCCCAAAAATGGGGGGTTAGAGACTGGGTGGGAATTATCCAATACAGTTGGATCCAGGGAGAGCTTCTTCAGGAGGGGACGTACCAGACCTGCTTCAATGCCAGTGGTAGGGCCCCCTCTGTCAGAAATGAGTTAACCAACCTCCCTGTCCACTCAGCCAGTCCCCCACCCCCTGGAAGATCTAACAAGCCAAGATGGGCAGGTTGATGGCCTCACCTGAAAAATCTGTCCACATCCCCAGGCTGCACAAGCTGGAAGGAATGGACAAGCAGTGGCCTCAGGGACATCATTGGACACTGGTAATGTGGCATCCAAGTCATGATGAATCCAATCAATTTTATCTGTGAAATGTTTCGAGAACTCCTCACAGTGGGTGACCATGATGTTTTGAGGGGGCCAGATGGAAAAGGCCATGCACCACACCAAAAAAAAAAACCCTCTGTGCAGATCGCTGCTGAGCGCAGACACAATAGTAGCAGAGAGGAAAGACCTTCTTGCTGCTACCATTGCCGCAGAGTAGGCTCTATAATGAGTTCTACATTGCATTCTGTTGGATTCCTCATGAGTTTTCTGCTACTGTCGCTCTAGATGCCTACCCTGTAGATTCATTGTTCGTAGCTCCTCATTAAACTAAGGAGCTGCTCTCCATCTGCAACATGGTAGAGGTCGCTCAGGAGCAACCTGACCCAAATCCCTGGTTATTTCCCAATTCCAGAGGTCAACCTGGGCCTCAGATAAGACAGCAGCCCCAGCAGCTGGGAAATCCCCCAGAGCCCTGGAAACCCTCAGGATTCATTAGCCTCCGGGGCAGACCACAGAATGCGATCCTTCATCTCTGCAGGGCTATGAAGCTGCAACCAGCCTAAACCATACCCAGGAATTAATCTGACCATGTATTGGCAACCATCAGTCTTGAAAGATTATGGTACCGTGCTTGACGCTGTATGTGAAGCACAAAGGCCTGGGAAGATTAATATGGAAGATAGGTTGTTACCCAAGCAGCAAATCCCCCCTCTCCATGCCACTGAAATACTCCAATGGAACGGCAGAGCCGATATGATTGATTCCAGCTGCATCACAGAGCTGGGCTAAGGACAGGAGCTCTGACTATGACAACGGGACAATCTGAATTTCCTCCTCAAACAGATCACCCCCTACCTGTCCAGCAATAAACGCCAGGTCCAGCACGTGCCCAGCCTTGTCTGTCATGGCTGAGATCTTTTGGAAAAGGCCCATGGGTGAAGCCCTGAGCTGCATGTACACTGACGTCCCCCAGCAGAAGTAGGTGGAATGGGGAAGCTGGGAGAGGGACATGGAAAGGAAAAAGAAAGACTGGTGCTTACATTCTGGAGATGATGGCGCACGAGTATCTGTACCAATGCAACATCTTATTTTCCCCCTGGCAATTCTTCCTCGGCCCATATTCAGAAAGAATGACTCAACATAACAAATCTGTTTAGGAGAACAGCGTTTCACTGCTGTCCGAATAGGGACCTGTAAAGGGACAAGACGGAGGACATATCTAGTAACTCCAATTACTCATCAGGAAAGTGCGATGAGTGGTGAGGAGACACATAGTTACTATTTCCTCCAACTAGAATGCTCTGAATCCAGCAGAGAAGGCAGCATAGAATCAAAATAGTGGGTTGGAGTCCAGTCTCAGGTGTGTCTCCATTCATTTCAATTTTAAACAGACATGATGCTGCCGTGGTATGTGATGGCATTTTGGGGAAATATTACAGATCTGTACTTTTAACAGCCTACTATGCATATGTTGAACTAGGTACGTCTGGGTATACAAGGTAAATACAGACACTGATTAGACTCATATAAGGTTGCCATAATTCTCTTCTAATTGGGATAGGACCCTTGGTTCTATTTGCCAGTATGTGAACACAATCCAGAAAAATCAGATCTGTACCTGTTTTTCGAGATATATGGCAACCCTTGTCTTATACAATGCTGGAGCTGAAAGGAGTTTCAAAAGCCATCTTGGCCAACTTCCGCGGAGGAACTGCCCTTAGAAACCCCTCATAGCACTATCCTTTTCTCCACCAATCTGTTCAATTCCATTTTAAAAGCACCCTCACCACATCCTGTGGCAAGGAGTTCCACAGTCTAATTACCTGCTGGGTAAAGACATACCAAGACCAGATTATGTGGCCTTTTCTGCTAAGGGAGGTGACCCATCCCAGCCTTTATTGACATATGAGCCCTTCTCACTCACCTGCAATAATTTCACTCACAAGAAAAGAACAAATGCTATAACTGTCACATTTAAGCACTGGTCCAGAACCGCTGGTGCCAGTTGCATTGCAAGTTTCGCATCTCTCGATCTGAAGACCGATGAATGACTCCCCTGGAATAGGGTTGAAAAAAGGAAGGATCAGATTCCTAAGTCATATTACAGGAGAACATGGAGAAGACAATTTGGTGCGGTAGTTTGGAAGTTGGGATCTCTGTCAGATCTCCACCAGCCACAATGCCAGACACTCTCTCTGAACCTCATCTGCCTCGCAGGGTTGTTGTGAGTACAAAAGGAGGGTTGCATTTGTTAAGATTGTCCATAATATTGGAGAAAGTGGGGAATTTAACATTGTCCTTGCCATGATGATCTACCTTACAGGGTTGTTGTGAGTAAATTGTCCTTGGCATGATGGTTTAGGTTTTCTGATTTGGCACTTCATGAAGGGAAGCCACGGACATCATTGAGTCATGAAATCTCACCTCCACCCATCCACAGTCTGCACACTCCAACTCATTCTTAAGTATCATAAGGACTGGACATATATGTGTTGATATACTAGGATTCTTCAGAATCTCTGATTCTACTTTCCCCCTTACCCCTTACTCTGGGTAACACTGTAGTAACTCAATGGGGCTACCCAGATCTGCGGCATCTCCAGTGGTAGAACTATTCCAAGCATCCCATTGTTGGCCCAGGCCAGGGTGACCATATATCCTCTTTTTATCCACTTTGTCAAGATATGTCCTCTTTTTTAACTTTGAAGATTAAAACAACTTCATTATCTTCCTTGTGAGCAGGCAGCAAGTACCACATAGTTTTAAACTTAACAATAAACTAGTTGAATGTATCCACATTGTGGTAGTAAAATTTCTAGAATATTCGTAAACTAAGTCTCTGTGCATCCCCCCCCCCCGGTTCAACATCCCATTATTCAACAAAGCCCCCATGCACTGGTTGTCTCATAACCCCCATGCAATACCATCCCTGTGCAACATCCCCCTATGCACACCACCACGCCCATGCTCACCACCAGCCCCATGCACATCATCATCCCATACGCAAAATCCTCCTATGCAACATCCTTTCCATGCTCTATATCCCTCCACTGCACACCATTCCCCCATGTGCACCATTCCTCCATGCGAACCATCCTCCCCATGCACACCATCCTCCCCATGCAACATCCCTTCCAGCGCATCAGGCACCGGGCTCCAAATTGGCTGGATATCGGTCAGTCTTCAATGTTAAGGTTAGGATGAAAATACTTTGCATCCCATTTCACCCCTTAGAGGTTAAATTTCTCAACATAGTTTCTTGGTGGGTGCTCACATCACATAATGAACACCGCCCCAAATTTCACCAAATTTCACCAAATTGCACTTCTAGGTGCAAGTCAGTCACTGACTTTTCACTTTTAGATCAATAGATAATATAGACTTTAAATTAACCATGTGAAAGCAATACATATGGTTACAAAATATGGTGCCAAAATAATTTGGCACAAGTATGGGGTTTTGCTTCCTGCTTTCCAACCGCCCACAGTGCTGCACACTACCCACATTCTTCCTGCCCTAGATGGTCTCCCCAATGGGAGAGTTCTACCCAGAGAGCGCATATGTATGTGGTCCTCACCTGCGTGGTACTCCTCGCCTGTGGCCAAGTGCATGGAAAAGAAGAAGAGTCCTACAAACAGCTGCATGATTATGATGGAGAACATGGTAGAAAAATGAAGGAAGTTCTGCAGTCTGGAGTATCTGGAAACACAGCTGGAGAGGAAGAAATCTGTTTGAAATGTGTGCAAGGATGTTGGCTAGAAAAAAGTGTCCACAGGGTGACATGGGCTGCTTTTTAAAACCTCCTTTTTAGAGCTAAACCTGCCTAAACTTATGCAATGCTTTATGTCCTCCGTTCTATATGGTCACCCTGGGTGTCTAGACCCCGACTTCCACACCCTCAGGTACATGAAACAGGAGCATGGGGTAGAAGTGTTCTCTCTGAGCACTCTGGAAACCCTGTCACCATTACCGTTGCAACATTTGCTCATTCCTTGTGGTTTTAGCACCACACACAATTTGGCACATTTTAAACTGTTTTAACTGCTATGAGAAAGCCATGCCATTGGGTTCCAAACCCTTGATCACAACTCAAACAAGGACATCAAGAATTTTCCGTGTGGGTGTCATAAGAAGCAGGGTTACCAGATGCCAAACCCAAAATTCCTGAACCACAAGGCCAAAATTCCTAATCCCAGGCCAGAATTCCTACCCCCTGAAAAAAATTGCCAAAAAAATGTATTTTTTTTGTTTTTGCTTTTTTGACCATAACGTTTGATAGGAAGGAGATATTGCAAAACTGATTTTTGAATTGGATTCTGCTCTTCAATACGGATCCAACGACATATGGTATGATGGGGTACTGTGCACTGTCATGGAGCTTCAAAATGAAGCCAAAATGTAGGACAGTGATGCCAAAATGTAGGGCACCCGGACAAGAGGCTAAAAATCCAGACAAATCCGGGTTTTTCCGTTCATCTGGTCACCCTGATAAGAAGGACTAAGAGTTCATCAAGCAGCTGGGGTGTTGGGGACACAAACATCTCATCCAGGAAGAAGGATCTCTTCCAGGAATGTCAACCAGCTGGGATGCCTGGCACAGGTTCCTGGGCACTCCGGGAACATGGGTGGATGAGCATGTGCTGGCTGGCAGCACAGTCTTGAACATGCAAAGAAGTCTTGACAACTTCTCACATGTTAGGTCGTGCCAGGAAGAGGGAATGTAGGTGGATGAGTTTGTGCAGGCATCAAAGGATGGAAATGACACTCTTGCCAACTTCTCACTTGCTGGGATATGCCAGGAGGAGGGGAAAACCTGTACTTTTTTCAGGACCAGTTAGGAGAGGACCAAGCAAGGAAGCAAACATGATGGACTTGAGCACACACATAGATAGAGGGGGACAGGATCTGGATAATAAATAAATAAATTTAATGTGCAGAAGTGCCTATAGAAATTCGCTGTCTGGTGGTTGCCCAAAATGAACCCAGAGCATACTGTACAAGTTCAGGATGAACTTCCTCATTTAGCCATATCAGTCTTTGACATCCTACAGTCAAAAAGGCCAACAGAGGAATCATTGATTTTATACTTTTATCCAAATTGTAAATACCAAAGTGGTTTACAAAGGCAAAACAATTTTTTAAAAATATTAAGAACGACGCCCTAAACTGCCAAATCTGTTAGACAAAGATGATTTTCACAATGCGAGCCAACTTACCAGAAATAGAGGAACTGGTAGAAAAACTACCGTATATACTCGCGTATAAGCTGAGTTTTTGGGGCCCCAAAAATGGGCCCAAAAAGCCCGCTCAGCTTATACTCGGGTGAACTGAAAAGTGGTGGGATCAAACCCCATCATGTCATATACCGTTGGATTCATATTGAAGATATCTCCATCCTATCAAAAGTTATGGCCAAAAAACCAAAAAACCAAAACTATAAAAATAAAAAATACATTTTTGGGCAATTTTTTTAAGCGGGTAGGAATTTTGGCCTTGGGGGGTTCAGGAATTTTGGGTTTGGCATCTGGTCCTATGCATGTCTACTCTGAAGTAAGCCCCACTAAGTTCAATGAGGCTTACTCCCAGGAAAGTTTGCTTAGGATTGCAGTTCTGTGAGTTCCAAGAAGGCTACAAGGCAAAGGACTAGTACCAATGTGAGATTATGCTAAATCATAAGATTTATAATTCTAATTAAGGCTTATGTTAATTGCATTTCAATTAACAGTATTACAGAGCTTCATAGTACAAGTTCATAATGCAAGTTTGTAAGGCAAAGAGCTAACCACAGGACCCTGCGAGATACCCTTTGAAGCTTACCCACAACTGTATACTTCCTGTTTTGCACCTGCAGAAGCAACAATATCAAGTGGAAAATTTTAAAATTCCATGCAAACATGCGCAATGGGAGCCAAGAGCATGTTAAGAAGGTAAAATAAGGAACTGGGTTAGAAAACAGGCTAAAGCTATAACCAAATATGGAGCGATCATGCGCCTCAGCTAGAATGTTCTATGTGAAATTTGTATATGTGGCAATTGATGTGGAAACCCCCCTCCCCTTTGCAGAACTTAACTATAAAACTATGTTGAAACCATAGCTCGGGGCCAAACACCCAGAGCCCAGTTGCTCAAGTGTTGGTCATTCAGATCTGAATAAACTGTTTGAATCTCACTCCGCTTTCTCAGATCCTTGTCTAATTAATTAAAATCAGGTAACACCAGTACCTGCTGCATTTCCACCCTCGGCTTATACTCGAGTCAATAAGTTCCCAGTGGTTTTTTTTGTTTTGCTTTTTGTAAAATTAGGTGCCTCGGCATATACTCGGGTTAGCTTATACGCGAGTATATACGGTACTCTAGAGAAAACAGAGAAACTGCTCCTATATATTAAACCTGAAATTTGCAATCAATTCAATTTCAGTTTCATTCACTGGTATAAAGGAAACCTTAGAAATGTAAGTTTAAAAAGTCAACTACTCTGAGTAACTATTAGATTGGAACATGTCCCTCTCTTTACAATGAGTTTTAAGAAGGTTGCCACTTTCACAGTTAATTCAATATTTACACCAGCAAGTAATAATTAGTTCTTCATCGACCCAGCCCTTCTTGTTTTGGAGAGATTCCTTGGAGACTGACAGTGCAATCCTAAGCATGTTTACTCAAAAGTAAATCCCATTGTGTTCAACACTACTTACTCCCAGGAAAATGTGGTTGGATTGCAGCCTGAGCACAACAGTTCCAATATATTAGAAGTGAAATTTGCAGTCATCAACTCACCACAAATTCCAGTCTTACAAGGTGCTCCTGAGACATACAGGAAGGTCCTTCTCTTGGAGCTGAGCTTCTGGAGTGAGTGATCTCTGACTTTCACTCACTCACTCTTACTATACGCACCTCCAGCATTAAACCAAGGAGGACTCTTGACACAGGAACGGGATATTTGGTTATGATTGCAAATTTGGTTATGACTGCACTGGAAATTTGGTTGTGATTGTAAATTTGGTTATGATTGCACTGGAAATTTGGTTATGGATTGCAAATTTGGTTATGATTGCAGATTTGTTTCTGATTGCACTGTTTCCAAAACAGCATGTGGAATCTAGTATACAATTCCTTTCCTTACAATAACAGAGCTGGTACACATTGCAGTGCTGGCTGGCTTAACCACCCTGCAGAAGCTGCAGAGCCCGGGCAAGGTGCTTTGCAGGCTTTGGCTGCAATAGGGCAAAGGGGGCAGAGCCTGACTATTCCTGGGCTTAGTTTGCCCGGGTCTCTTAAGTGGTGCTCCTGCAATGGTAGAGAGGATCTCTGCAGATCTCCTCCCTGGCTTCCTCTTGGGGTTTTCTTCCTCCTGGCTGTGTGTCCTTGCTTGGAGCCTACATAGGAGGCTTCCTCCCCCATTTCCTATTTCTCTCCCTTAGGCTGGCTGTAGTTAGGGCCTCTTCTAGGCCCTGGATATTTATTATTTTATTTGTTTTATATTTATATAAATATAAACATATATATATTATTTTACTTGTTTTAAAAAATTTGTATCCCACCTTTCTCGGTTCATCGACCGACTCAAGGCGGCTCACATTAAAACATAATTAAAAAACATAAATAGAACATTCAATTAAAAACAATTAAAACATATATGCTAAAAATATAAATGCTAAAAACATTTATACAACCCCCCCAACCTCTGCCCCATTAAAATGCTTATAGGATAGGAGTGTGACTCCATGTGATCAGAAGGGGTTTGGACGGGGTGACCATATGCTCAACCTCAAAATGTAGGACAAGGGTCCCCAAAAGTCTGGATTTTCAGTTTAAAAATGTAGGACATCCTACATTTTGTCCTACATTTACAAGAAACAAATACTGGGTGGTCTTACCTTGTTTGGGGTCTGCGAGACTTGTGTGGTGCTTTGTGCCACTTTAAAGCTGCTTGGACGGCTCGCATCCAGAGTGGCCGTCCAAGCAGCCATGATGTGAAACTAGAGGCTGTGCGCATGTGCACAGCCCCTCTAGCTCTGCCTCACACTAGGTTTTTTTTAAAGAAGAGGCCGTGCGCATGCGCACAGCCTATGTATCAACCCGACTTCAGCCAGTCTTGAAGTTGGAGTGCTCTGCAGAGGGAAGGAGCGCTCTGCGGGGGCAGAGCATCCATCGCAGAGCGATCTCTTCAAGCGGGGCTGCCTCTGCTGTTCCCGGAGGCCAGGTCACTTTCCTGGAGGCCAGGCCCGCAGACCGCTCCTTCCCTCTGCAGACCGCTCCAACTTCAAGACCAGGTTGTGTTGAAGTCGGAAATATATAGAGACTGTGCGCATGCACGCAGCCGCTAAAAAAACTGCCTCTAAAAAAACTGGAGAGAGATAGAGGCTGTGCACATGTGCACATCCTCTACTTAAAAAAAAAAACAACAAAACCAGTGTAGAGCAGGGCTAGAGAGGCTGTGTGCATGCGCACAACCTCTAGTTTCCCATCATGGCTGTTGGGAAGGTCGCTCCGGATGCGAGCCATCCGAGCAGCTTTAAAGTGGCACAAAGCACCACACAAGTCCCCTCCGTTGCCGGACACTTGCATATTGGCCTGGACAGTCCAGACCACTATGCAAATTCTGGAGATGCCCAGGCAATTCCGGGCTTATAGTCACGCTGGGTTTTGGAGGGGAAAGGGGTGCCTCCTTCATTTAAGGCCCCCCTCTTTGTAAGATTTTGGTTTTATGGGAAAGTGGGAGCTACCCCTTCCTATTTTGAAATTACTCCTAATTTTTTCCCATACAGGGAAAAAAAAACCCTTTTGGTTGGCCCTAGGGAAGGTTACATCACCAGGGTTAAGGTTTTTCTTCACCGGGGGAGGCTGCCATTCAATGGTTGTTGCTTGAATTGCGGCTTCCATTTTGTGGCAGTGGGTGCCATTTTGGGTCTAGGGGATTGGGGCAACGTTCCCTTTCTCCCAGTGCTTCTCCTTCCCTGTGGGGTTTAAGGGATTGGGGCTACGTTCCCTTTCTCCCAGTGCTTCTCCTTCCCTGTGGGGTTTAAGGGATTGGGGCAACGTTCCCTTTCTCCCAGTGCTTCTCCTTCCCTGTGGGGTTTAAGGGATTGGGGCTACGTTCCCTTTCTCCCAGTGCTTCTCCTTCCCTGTGGGGTTTAAGGGATTGGGGCTACGTTCCCTTTCTCCCAGTGCTTCTCCTTCCCTGTGGGGTTTAAGGGATTGGGGCTACGTTCCCTTTCTCCCAGTGCTTCTCCTTCCCTGTGGGGTTTAAGAGATTGGGGCTATGTTCCCTTTCTCCCAGTGCTTCTCCTTCCCTGTGGATTTTAAGGGATCGGGGCTACTATCCCCTCTACATTTCTGCCCATTAGGGGTTGTTTGGGGAATCCCTTTTTCTGTGTGGGGCTCTCCCCTTTTTTTGTTCTGTCAAAATAATAATAATAATAATAATAATAATAATAATAATAATAATAATAATAATAATAATAATAATAATAATAATAATAATTTAATTGTTTGCTATTCGATCTAGGGGACTCAGTGTTACCCACCCTCCCCCAGTTAGGTTCTTTCCTATTCTTCCCAGCAACAGGGTCTTCTTGGTGCTGTTGTGGGCTTGTGGGTTGATCCATGCCCCCCAGGTCTTATGTCTCCACTATCCATAAGGACAGCACATGTGGCTATGACCCACGGTGGGGCTTAGGGAGGATGCTGTACAATGGGAGATGGCATAGATGGGGGTATATTTAACTCCTGCAATGCAGGGACATTTTGCTAGTTATTAATAAAATATGATTAATAATTAAATCATTAATAAATTATTAAAATGTAGATTAGTCTGTGATCCCCCAAGGACTAGAACCATGGATTGAACTTCCACTTACTGTGGATAATGGGAGGAAACCAGAAATGGGGAGAGTGTCTGTACTGAACTGTCCAAAAAAATCCAGCAGCATCTTCCTCCTGAGAGTGTGGAGAACACAATCCTGACCATGTTTACTCAAAAGTAAGCCCCATTTTGTTCAGTGGGTCTTACTCCCAGGAAAGTGTGCATCGGATTACATCCTAATTTGTTTATTTAAGCATAGAGCTGCAGTTCTTCAGCCTGGTGATTCAAAACACTTTACTGCTCTGCGAAGAGCAGGGCCATAGCTGGGGGGGGGGGTCGTGGTATGGGTGTTGTCCCCTTCTGAGCCAGCAGCCTGCCCCCCTAGCATTTTTCACAGCCCTATCCAAGTTTTTTCTGCCTCTTACTCTTCAAACGTATGTCCTCAATTTTGGTTTTTGTTCCCTCCCTACAGGCAGTCTAGTCCAACCAGGTCAGATCAAGGCCAGAGGCCATCAGCAATCCCCTTTTGCATTACAAGGGGAGAATTAAGCCTGCTAGCTGCT
Organism: Cryptoblepharus egeriae; assembly: GCA_030015325.1. Lineage (NCBI taxonomy): Eukaryota > Metazoa > Chordata > Lepidosauria > Squamata > Scincidae > Cryptoblepharus > Cryptoblepharus egeriae. The sequence goes on from JAREYC010000014.1 coordinate 4,381,846, forward strand.
TTATCTTCCCAAGGAAGGGCAAAGAAGATCATGCCCAGCCCACTCCAGGGTCCTAGAGTCTGTTTCTCATCTATCCTTTGCTTTTAGAGTTCATTGAATGCAGGACAACGATGCTGTTGAATTTTCTATGGGAAAATTCACTTATATTTGTGAATATGTATAAAATTTGCCGGTTACCTAGGTAAGAAGGGAGGAAAGCTACCAGTGTGTATAAAGCCAATCATCAGGCAACCTTCACAGCGGAAATAGCCACATATCTCTCTTACAGATGTGAGCAGCCCAGGAGGTAAAAGAGCCTCCCTTGAGCATAGCTCTTCACCATCCTAAGACTCCCCATGAGCAATAACTCCATATCCGACATCTACAATAAACTTTTTATAGGTCGAATCCGTTGCCCATAAACCATGCACTCAAGGCATGGGAGCCACTACTGAATGCACTTTAAGCCAAGCCTCATTGATGGCAATAACCATACCTCCCCACATATGGATGTTAATTTGCCCATTAATAAGCAAAAAGTAGGGTGCCACTAACATTTATATGTCTCCTCAGAAGGCTAAGAAAGTTGCTGCTTTCACAGTTAATTCAATATTTACACCAGCAAGAAATAATCTTTTTTCTTGATCAACCCAGACCTTCTTGCCCCAAACCCCAGACCAAGAAGCATGAAATTCAGGGAGGGTGTTCCTTATGTGACATCAGCACCCACCAAGAAATGATGTTGAGAAATTTAATATTTAGTGGGGTGAACAGGGGTGAAACACATTTTTGTCCCATACTTATGTATGCCAATGTCATACCAGGTGTCACAGCCAATGTCATGCCCGGTGCCTGATGCGTGGAAGGGAGCATGAACTGCCCTGCCTCTCCTGTCTCTGCTGCTGTGTACAAATCTGGATTTGGACCCGGGATTCAGAACATGCCTGAAGGGACCCAGATTTGGCCCCCCAAAACATAAATATCCTGGTTTTTCAGGGGAAATGCCAACCCCATGGGATGTGCCAGGAAGAGCAGGAAATATGATCTTCTTTCATGTTCTGTGTTGCTCTCATGTGCGGGTGGCTGGAGAAAAGTTGTAATATTGGAAGTGGAAACTCTCCCCTGGGATCCCTAAACACACTCACCTGTGCCCTGGAGCATCCCTGTGCCATGCAAGGAATGCTTTCTGGGCACCAGGGCTGCAGGGATCAGAGAGTGAGTAACTTAACTCCCTGTGCAGGACTGCAGCTTGTGTGCGGAGTCAGCAGGAGGTGGTCCATCTCATGCTCAGACATTCCCGGAGGAGGAAGGACATACACTGTATGCATATGTAGGGTGGCTGCACAAATACTAATGCTTGGCTCTTCCAGAGATCCTTGTCTGGAGAAAAGAGGGGGCCCTCCTCTCACTATTAGTGATTTTCAGCCTCATGGCACACTAACATGGCGCTAAAATTGTCAATGCTCTCCTTGGCGCAGTGGTGCAAAATTACTGCTCTTACTACCTCAACCAATCATGTTATGCAAATGAGAATTTCGCCTTAATATTTATTTTTGTACACAGTCTGCCTAAAGACCAGCTTGATGATCCAAGCTGGACATAAAAGAATGATGATGATACAAATCCCTCCATTAGGGACATCAGGAAAGGATCTACATCCGCAGGAACCCTGAGAGAAGCAGGAGGGAGGACCCCTGTATTCTGACTTCAATTTCATGCCCGGTGCCTGATGCACTGGGAGGAAGGGTGCACTGGCCTGTCTCTCCCTTCTCTGCTGCTGTGTACAAATCCAGATTTGGACCCAGGATTCGGAACAAGCCAGACTGGAACCAGACTAAAATCACGAATATCCCAGTTTTCCCAGAAAAATTTCAACCCCATGGGATGTGCCAGGAAAAGTGGGAAATGGGAACTTCTTTCATGTTCTGTGTTACTCTCATGTGCCGGTGGTTGGAGAAAAGTTGCAATAGTGGACATGGAGTCTCTCTCCTGGGATTCCGAAACACACTTACCTGTGCCTTGGAGCATCCCTGTGCCATGCAAGGCATCCTTTCTGGGCACCAGGGCTGCAGGGATCAGAGGGTGAGTGACTCCCTGGGCAGGACTGCAGCTTGTGTGCAGAGTCAGCAGGAGGAAGACCACCTCATTCCTGGAGGAGGAAAGACATACAGTGGCGCCTCACGTAACAAATTTAATTCGTTCAGGAGGCATGTTCTTTACGTGAAACATTCTTTATGTGAAGTGGATTTTCCCATAGGAAATAATGGGAATTCAGACAATTGGTTCCACAACCCACAAAATATTCAAATAAAAACATTAACTGGATGTAAAAATGATGACAGAACACCGGGATTGAATTCAAAACATGCATTCAATGTGCAGGATTCTATGAAGTCTACTTAGGCTGCAGTCCTAAAGACACTTTCCTGGGAGTAAGCCCCATTTAACACAATGGGGCTTACTTCTGGGTAGACATGGTTAGGAGGCTGCAATCCAAGACGCCTTCAAAGTGTCTCTCCACTTTCTCCTTCTCTCCATCCTGAGCCTCTCTCTCCCCTGCTCCCTTCTGGCTACCCTGAGCTGCTTCCCTCTTCTCCACTGCTCTTCTCTCCCTCCGGCCACAGGAGGAACAGCGTGGAAGTGTTGCTTTCGCTATGGGCAGGTGCGCTGGGCAGCCCTGACGCTTTTTAAACAGGCTGCCGGCCAGCACGTCTGCCCCAACTGCCAACAAATGTATGCTTTACGTGAAGCATGTTCTTTATGTGAAGCAGAATCCTAGAGAAATTTTTGTTTGTTACATGAAACATACTTTATGTGAGCCGTTCTTTACGTGAGGCGCCACTGTATATACATGTCTCTATACATACGTAGGGTGAATGCAGAATTGCTAACACTTGGCTCTTCCAGAGGATCCTTCTCAGGAGGAAGAAGTCCCCCCTCCTCTCAAACTCAGTGATTTTCAACCTCATGGCACACTAACAAGGCACAAAAATTGTCAATGCTCTCCATTGCACAGTGGTGGAAAATTACTGCTCTTACTACCTTCGACCAGTCATCTTATGCAGAAGGGATTCTCGTCTTTTTATTTATTTTTGCACACAGGAAGACAAGTCCTCCCAAAGACCAGCTTAATGATGCAAGCTGAACATAAAAGCATGATGATGATAATGCAAATCACTCCAGGAGGGGCATCAGGAAAGGATCTTCATCAGCAGGAACCCTGAGAGAGCCAGGAGGGAGCACCCTGTGGATGGAGGGGCCTGGCTGGGTGTCCCACATTCTGATTTATGAATAACAACATCAGTTCCTCCAAACTGCAAGTATCCAAAACTTAGTTGATTACACACAGACTCTGTCGTGCAGCCCTTCATGGTGACATTGGAAGACGTTTGGCCTGGATGGGAAACATAACAAGCATGCAAGTTGGTTTTCATTCCTAAGGATAATGAGAAATTTCAGAAGGGCCAGCACACCTTGGTGGCCAACATCTTTGATTCATCCCCCAAATGAGCACCTGAGTTCAGACCGATTGATGACCCTTTTGTGCCTTTGATGCCCATTTGATGCCCATTAATCACTTACATTGAAGTCTTTGCTCAGTTCTGATCAGTTGTGGCCACAGCCAGCTTCAATCTACAGACTCCAGGAGGGAAAGGAAGAGAACACAAAAGTCAGAATTACCAATTCTTGATGTAAAGGACAGGTTTAAGCAACGGTCTTCAGATCCCGTGCAATCCGCTTCCTCTGTAGGGCAGGAACCTGTTAAAGAATAGCAGGCTGGACAGCGCTTTCCATTAGGAGTGGAGTTGATTGGTGGCACTGAAAGGAAAAGAGAGATATTAATCTAGTGATTATGGTCTGGATTTGATATCTGTCTGTCTTCTGTCTGTCTGTCTCTCAGTCTCTCTCTCTCCCCTGCCTTTCCCATGGCCAAGGCAGCTCACAAAACCTTATAATCCCAACAGAGAATCGCTTAGCTATCAGTCCCACTCACTGCAGCAAAGGAAGCACTTGCAGAAAATAAACCCCCAGAAAACCTAAGAGGTGGGCTGTAATATATAGAAGGAGGCTATCTTTCAGATAGCTTTGACCTAGACAGAAAGCCGAAGGGCGCAATCCAGAGTAACTATGGGGAGTCCTTGCTCCGGTGTAAGAACAATTTACTCTGGATTGCAATATAAATTTCCCATACGTTTTCACTAGGTGGTGCAGTATCTATGGGTGCACGTAATGTCTCTTACATGCTCCCATAGTTACTCTGGATTGTAGGGTTAAAGTCAGTGGCTTAGCTAAGAGGAAGGCATAACACAGGGAACAGGTTTTGGAGGGGCCGCAAGCTGAAATTTACTAGCCAAAAAAACCTTGATGTGTATGAATAATACCATCATTGGAAAGGAAAAAAAGAATGTAATGCAACAAACTGTACTGGAATATCTGTATTCTATCAAAATTGACGGCCAAAGAACTATAAAGGGAAAAAACAACTGCCTTACCGAACAAAACATGGATTTCTTAACTAAAAACTGATCTGAGATGTTATGATACAGCATGGACCCCATAATGTGTCATTATGAGCACCCTTGACATACTAGCAAAAGGAAAAGCTGGAAGAGGGGCTTGCAAAGAAAAAAGAGAAAAACTGGTGCATACATTTTGGAGTGGGTGCTTCACAAGTATCCTTTCCAATGCAACATGTTATTTTCCCCCTGGCAATTCTTCCTTGGCCCATATTCACAGAGAACGGGTCAGTAAAACAAGGTCCATCAGAAGAACAGCGCTTCACTGTTGTCAGAATAGAGGCAGCACCTGTGGAGGGACAAGAAGAAGGACATATCTAGCAACGCTTATTCATAAGGACAGTGTGATGAATGATGATGAGACACATAGGGTGCAATCCAGAGTAACTACGGGGAGTCCTTGCTCTGGAGTAAGAACAAGTTACTCTGGATTGCAATATGAATTTCCCATAGGTTTTCACTTGGCGGTGTGTGACTACAGGTGCACGTAATGTCTCTTATGTGCTCCCATAGTTACTCTGGATTGTAGGGATAGTTATTATTTCCTCCCATTACAATGCTCTGTATTCAGCAAAGGACAGCATAGAATCCAAACAGTGGGTTGGGGTCCACCTGGTGGGCTCTGAACCAATCTCAGGTGTTTCCCCATTCATTTCAATATTTTATTTTAAACAGACATGATGCTGCCATGGTATGTGATGGCATTTTGGAGAAATATTACAGATCTGTAATTTTAATAGCCTACTATGCATATGCGTTGAACTAAGTTAATTGGCAGCACAATCCAGAGCAACTAATCTGTCCACATAAGAGCCCTTAGGTTGCCCTATCTAACACTAGGTTGGAGCAACTGCAAGATGCTCCAGCCCAGTTACTCTGAAGGAGGCTTAGGGCAGAGCAAGGCAAGATAGGGTGCCCTAAGAGAGGTGGACCTGCTCTGCCCTAACTGGGGCAGCCTAAGCAGCTCAGGAGAGGCACGTTGAGGGCAAGTTTAGCATTGCGTAGGGCAGAACAGTTACTCTGTATCTAGAGCCTGTTTCAAGGCAGAAATGCCCTCTTCCAGCTCCTCTGAGATATAACACCTCAGGAGCAGGTATAGTAATGAGTAGACCCATAGGGGCCCATGATAAGGCCTGAGTAAGAATGGCAGTGTTGACCAAAAATCTGAGTTCTTGGACAGCCTAGCTGCAACCCCTGCCTCTCAACCTCAGGATATGGAACAACTACGGCAGCCCACTAACCTCAGGATCCAGCAGGCCACTCCAAGAAGCCCCTTCTATTCACTGTAGAATGTACTGGCATCTCATCAGGGACTCCTTATAAGGCAGGCACCCAGTGGCGTCACCAGACTGGTGTGGGCCGCACTGGGTGACGCACTCCGTATGGGGTGATGCACTAGAGGAGTTTGACTGTCCTTTGGCAGGCCCTGAGCATCAGCGTGCCCATTCAGGCCTGCTCTAAGGCAGAGCAGCAGCCAGAAGCTGCCACTTGTCCTCGGAGCTGGCCCGAATGGCCAGCCGAGGTGCTCTGCGCAGAAACACACTGAGCATGCCGAACAGCTTCAGAGGAGACTTCCTTAGAGCAGAGGAAGTCCATGCCTCTGCACGGCCATTCGGCCTCACTTAGGAGGTGGAGCGGCAGCTGAATGACTTCAGAAAGAGTACTGCGCAGGTGTCAGAGATCGTGCCTGCGCAGTACTCTTTCTGAAGCCAGTCGGCTTCAGAAACAACTGCACAGGTGCCAACTTTGGTGACTGCGGAGTCCAGGTAGGGAGCGCATGCATCCCAGAGGTGATACACAGACATCCACACCAGGTGATGTGCAGAGTTGTGTCACCACTGCAGGCACCACAGCTGTTCCTTGTTCAGTGTGATCTGAGGGGTGTTTCCTCATGAGCAAGTCCTCCCCATGTGTCAATTACTTAGCATGCTCTGGAGCAGTTCGGGCAGCCCAGGCTTCCTGACCCTCTGGATGCAGCATAACTTTCTGCTCTGGATACAGAATAGTTAGGAGAGAGCAGTTAGGGCAGAGCAGGCTGAACTTGCTGTGGATTGTGCCCATAGGCACTGATAGTCTCATATAGGGTTGCCATAGTTCTCTTTCATAAAATTGGGAGAGGACCCTCAAAGAGTTTGAAAGGCCATTGTGTCCAATGTCCCTGTAGCAACTGCCCCCACAAACCCCCGATCCTTTCCTCCACCAATCTGTTCAATTCCATTTTAACCAAGGAGTTCCACAGACTATGTACTGAGCATAGGTGGGCTCGGCCTGGACCAAAAACCGGTCCCCCGGAAGTGGGTGTGGTCATGCCGGGTCAGGGGGCAGGGCAGGGGTCAGGGGGTGGGGCGAGGGCAGACCCAAACCCTGGCGCAAACTGCCTGCGCAGTGCGTCTTCTGGCACCAACCGGTGTCAGAAGACACACTGTGCATGTGCCAAGGTTGGCGCATGCACAGTGTCCTGTGAAAACGGCATCAGAGGAGACTTCCTCCTTGGAGAAGAGGACGTCTGTGCCTCCACAGGGCCATTTGGCCTCCCTAGCAAGGCCAAATGGCCCCTTGGAGGGCACTGCGCACGCGCCAAGGTTGGTGCATGCGCAGTGGCCTTCTCAAGCCTACGGGCATCAGAAGACACTTCCTCCTGTCTAAGGAGGAGGAGGTCTGCGCCTCTGTGGGGCCATTTGGCCTCGCTAGAGAGGCAGACCGGCCCAGCTGCTACGCCTCCCTAGCGAAGCCAAATGGCCCTGCAGAGGACACTGCGCATGCGCCAAACTTTGGCGTGTGCGCAGTGCTGTGTTGAAGTTGGGCGATCCAAAGGTTGCCCAACTTCAGGGCAGCACTTCAGCCGGCCGCACTGCGCATGCGCAGTGCACACTGTGGCCAGCCACACCGGTCCCCCACTTTTCTGCCCCACCACTGGCTGCCGGTTTGCCCGCGGTCAGGCAGAAACTAGAATTGGCTCAGGCGATCTGGCCCGAACTGGGTTCTGCCCACCCCTGGTACTGGGTAAAGAGATACCAACCCCAAATTATGTTCCCTTTTCTGCTAAGGGAGGTGACCCATCCGAGTCTTTGCTGACATACGAGCCCTTCTTACTCACCTTCTGTAATTTCACTCAGAAGAAAAGAACAAACATGTCCAATACTTTTAACACTGCCACATTCAACTATTGGTCCAGAACAGCTTCTGCCAGTCGCATTGCAAGTTTCACATTCCGTGATGCGAAGAATTATGGTGTAGTTATAACCCCCTGGAGTCGGGGTATACCCTGGAGTAGGGTTGAAAAAAGGATGGGTCAGATTCATAAGTCATAATACTGGAGAACGGGGAGAATACAATTTGGTGCAGTAGTTTGGACTAGGAATATCCGTCAGATCTCCACCAGCCGCAACGCCAGACACTCTCTCTGAACCTCATCTGCCTCGCAGGGTTGTTGTGAGTACAAAAGGAGGGTTGCATTTGTTAAGATTGTCCATAATATTGGAGAAAGTGGTGAACTTAACATTGTCCTTGGCGTGATGGTTTAGGTTTTCTGATTTGGCACTTCATGAAGGGAAGCCATGGATGTGGCTGAGTCATGAGATCTCACCTCCACCCATCCACAGTCTGCACACTCCAACTGATCCTTAAGTTTCATCAGGGCTGGAAATAGAAGGGCTGATGTACTAGGATTCTGCAGAACCTCTGATTCTACTTTCCCCCTTACCCCTTACTTTGGGTAATACTGTAGTAGCTCAATGGGACTACCCAGATCTGAGGCATCTCAAATGGTAGCACAATTCCAAGCATCCCATTGTTGGCCCATACCAGGGTTACCATATATCCTCTTTTACAAGGTGTGCCCTCTTCTTTAACATTTTGTCTTGAAAAAAAACGTAATTGTCTTCCTTTTCTTTGCCAGCAGGCAGCATGTACCATGTCGTTTTAAATCTATACTAATAAAAGGATAATTCTGTCTGTCCATCCATCCGCCCGTGACTGTTCTCCATAGACATATTATAAACACACACACACACACACACACACACACAACAGAACTCCACCCAAATCCTAAACCCTCCTAGCTCGGCCCACATGTGCTCTACATAGACATATACTTCTTTGGAATTGGGATGATCCTGGGATTAAACCCCACAGAAACCAACTCCATGCTCCACACACACACACACACAACACAACACAACTCCAACACATCCTCTAGCTCTACCCACTCTTGCTCTACATAGCCATATTGTAACATTCAGCATTGAGATTTGTGTCCGGATGAGGAGGGAAGAATTCAAAATTCAAATTTGAAAATAACTGACAAGACCTACAATTAGGTTTTCATGTTCCAAGGACTGAATTGAGGAATTCAAAGTTATTTCTTCAGTTTCTGTTTTCCAAGCTGTATCAGATGCCTCTTCGTTTGGGGCCAAAATGCCCTATCAGGAGTTCACTTAAAAGTGCCGCACTCAGTGCAGCTTTTCCGCTAGTTTAATTATAAACTATTGTAATATACCAGCATTGCTGGAATAACATTTCAAGAATATTTGTAAACTAACCCGCTGTGCAACACCACCCTGCTCAACACCACCCTGCGCAACACACACACACTCATGCAACACAGCCCCCATGCAGTGGTGGTTCAATAACCCCTCATGCAACGCCACCCCTGTGCAACATCCCCCATGTGCACCTCCACCCCACAACCCCCATGTGCACCATTGCCCCATATGCACCAGCTCCCATGCGCAGCAGCCCATGCACATATTCATTCCCCCCTGCACCATCCCTCTTGTGTGCACCATCCATCCAGTGCACACCATCCTTCCATGTGCACTATCTTCCCGCATGTACCACCCCTCCTGGGCAAACTATTCCTCCATGTGTACCATCGTCCCCTGTGTTCCTCCCCCTACACACCATTTCCCGTGCTACATCCCTCCACTATGCAACAATCCACTATGCACACCACCCCCTTACACACAATTTCCCCCTGCACCATCTCCAATATGCACCATCCCTCCTGTGCACACCATTCTTCCATGTGCACCATCTTCCTCCATGTGAACCATCCTCCCCCATGCACCATACCCCATACACACCATTCCCATGTGCAACATACTTCCTGTATGGACCATTCCCCCGTGCGCACCATCCCCCATCCCCCCGCACCCTTGCACCCTCCTTCCCAGTGCATCAGACCCCAAATTGGCTGGATGTTGATCAGTCAGTGTCCAATGTTAAGCATGGGATGAAAACCCATTGCACCCCTTTTCACCCCCTTAGGGATTAAATTTCTCAAGTTTCTTGGTGGGAGTTCATGTCACATAACAAACTCCCCCCCCCCCCAAAAAAAATTCATGCTTCTAGGTCCAAGTTTGTCCGTCAGTGACTTTTCAGTTTTAGATAGATAGATAAATAGATAATATAGTGTTTCAATTAACCACATGAAAGTAATACATGTGGTTACAAAAATATATTATTTGGCACAAGTGTGGGGTCTTCTTTCCTGCTTCTCACCCGCAAACAGTGCTGCACACTGCCCACATTCTTCCTGCCATAGATGGCCTCCCTAATGGGAGGGATCGACCCAGACAGAGCACATGTGTGTGGTCCTTGGTACTCCTCACCTGCGGACATCGGTCCTTGGTACTCCTCACCTGTGGAGAAGTGCATGGAGAAGGAGAAGAAGAAGAAGAGTCCCACACACAGCTGCATGGTGGTGAGGGAGAACCTGGTAGAAAAACACTCTTGTGCCAATAAAGCAAGTTCTGCAGTCTGGAGTATCTGAAAACACATCCGGAGAGGAAGGAAAAGTCTGTCTGAAATGTGTGCAAGGATTTTGGCTAGAAAAAAGAAGTGTCCACAGGGTGACCTGGGCTGCTTTTTCAACCCCTCTGTGTTGAGCTAAAGCTGCCTAAATTTCATCTTCTATGCAATGATTTAAAGGTAGCGGCACCATGTCCTCCATTCTATATGGTCACCCTGACACAGATCATACAGTACAAGTTCTGGATGAACTCCATCCCTTAATCATATCAATCTTTGATACCCTGTAATCAAAAAGGCCATTAAACACATCCGGAAGAGAGGAATCACTGGTTTTAGACTTTTATCCATAGGTTCAGTGTTGTAAATACCTGAGCGGCTTACAAATGCAAAAGAAAGGAAACAATTTGTTTAAAATATACTGTTTCTTGTCTTCAAACAGGCCTTAATAACTAAGCCCTAAAATGCCAAATCTGTTAGAAAAAGATGATTTTCACAGTGACTGCCAAATGACCAGAAATAGAGTCCCTGAACTGCTCCTTTATATTAAATCTGAAATTTGCAATCAATTCAATTTCAATTACGGTGGTGCCTGACATAACAAGTTTAATTCGTTCTGAAGGCATGCTTGTTATGTGAAATTCTCTTTATGTGAAGCGGATTTTCCCATAGGAAACAATAGAAACCCAGACAATTGGTGCCACAACCCAAAAAATATTCATATAAAAATATTAATGGCATATAAAAGCGGGGAGATTTGGTCTTAACTGTGTAAGCCCCCTTCTCAGTGGTATATCCATGATGGAGTCGGTCTTCTACTATATCAGTGTTTCTCAAAGTGGGGGTCGGGACTCCTTTGGGGGTCGCCTAAAGACCCCTGGTGCAGGGGGCCAGGTCAGGCTTGCCAGATCTCCGGCTGTAGCTGTGCATGCACTGGGGTTGACTGACACATTTGGCACATTTGACATCTAGACCGTGCCATTCCCGTTTTCTGGAGTGGGCAGGCTTGGGGCAGAAAGGGGGCAAAATGATCTGCTGAGACTTGTGTTAGAGTTTACCCTGATTAGGAAGGAAGGGAGGAAGGATCCGTGTTAAGAGTGATCCTGTCTCCCTCCATGGTGGAGAGCTCCATAGCCATGAATGGAGCAGCTAATTCCATCACCCTCCTCGCTGATGTGATAGCCACTGAAAGGCCGTTTTGGGGGTAAGGTTTCTTAAGGAGCAGGTTGCCAAAGGCTCAAAAGGAGGCCTGGCCAGTGTATGAAGCACAAACGGTAGGTCCCAAGAAGAGAATCTAGACGAGGGTGGTGGCCTGAGAGGGGCCGCTCCCCAGTAGACCCAAGGTCTGCAACCTTAAGAGTTACAATCCGATCCCGACCATTGCTTGGAACAGGAGGGCTAGTTAGCCTGCCCAGTATCCAACATGAGCCTGGGGTCAGCTGAAATGATCTTTCCAATGGGGCTACAGAACATGCATCACATAAAGAGATGACTCAGCCAGCCTGGTGCTGCACTGGGCCTCTAGGGGTTGGGATCTAGCCTGAGTGCCAGATCCTGGCTCATGCCTCTCCCAGGCCCAGCCCATGTGCCCTCACACCGTAGAAACCTGTTGTGCTGTTTTGTGCTAGAACCGAGCGTGCTTACTTAGTGATTGAATTCACATTACAACTAGGTATGCATTTTACTTTATTTCATTTTATCTTTGAAAAATAAGAAAACCCTCATTTTGGGCTTAATTGCTAGTGTACAATATGCTTAAGTATAACTAACTTCAACAGTAAGGATTAGCGATGACAAAGGAAAGTAAGTAACTAGCACAAGAACTAACAACTTATTTATAAGGTAATGAAATTTGCCACTGGGGTAAACCAACAGGACCCTATATGTGCAGAGTAACAATTCTTTGTAGAAATTCAAGCTGTGTATTCATGCACCTACAATCTTGCATAACTGATTTTCTAATATGCACCTTCATGCCGCACAAATACCTCTGAAAAGAGTCAGATCTTGCCGCACCTGGTACCCAGTTACACAAAGAGGCATGAGCAGTAAGTCGTGCAAACAGCTCTCTGGATCACTGCCTAGCCCTTTAATAACTATCAGACATAGAAAACACACAAGTGTGACGCAGTAGTGCCGGGAAGGCGGCAGGTACCGCATTTAACACGTCCCAGATCTTGAGAACGTTATCAGCTTCCAGCGGCTATTACTAACTCCCCGAGTTATATAGAATAGTACAGCAATCAAGCAGAAACTGAAGCATTTTTGTAGAGCTTAACACTAGGATATCTTCAATGTTTGCTCTTTTCATGTATGTGAACATATAGAAAATGTAAACTTAATTTACTATCTAAAATGAACCATCTGCTGCATAATGGGTAGGTTTTTTGTTTCTTTGTTTTTTAAATTGGTACATATGAAGGCAAACTTCATGGAAGAGTATACTGATGAATGTTCTAGTTAGTAAAATGTGTGCTATTATGGTTCAAATATGACAAATACAGAGCTGTCAGCACTCTCTAGCAGACAGGTAGACCAGCACTATTTGACCAAGCTAGCTAGCTAGCCCTACAATCCAGAGTAACTACAGGAGCACGTAAGACACATTACGTGCACCCGTAGTTACTGCACCACCTAATGAAAACCTATGGGAAATTCATATTGCAATCCAGAGTAAATTGTTTTTACACAATTGTTTTTACACTACGGGGAGTGAGCAAGGACTCCCCGTAGTTACTCTGGATTGTGCTCTAGGTTGTTCTTCTAGGAGTCTCCTCTTGATACTGAAAAAATAGACAATAGCTAAGAGTATAGACATGTGGCTTGTTTTAAATTTATACTTCCACCAACTGTAGAAGGGAAGGATTGGTGCTTCAGAATCTGACGCAGAGAAAAAATAATGGAGCCAAGAGTAACAAACTCAGCTCTAGGCACGTAACCATTATTATTTTAGGATGAAGGATAAAACCAGACACAACAGGTGCGGGGTAGTCCTGTGAGTTCTTCAGCCATCAGTTCTTATTTAGACTGCAATCCTAAAGACACTTCCTGGGAGTAGGACCCATTTAGCACAATGGGGCTTACTTCCGAGAAGATATGCTTAGAATGCTGCAATCAAAGACACTTTCCTGGGAGTAAGCCACACTGAACACAATGGGGCTTACTTCTCAGTGGACATGCTTAGGAGGCTGCAATCCTAAAGACACTTTCCTGGGAGCAGGACCCATTTAACACAATGGGGCTTACTTCTGAGTAGACATGGTTATGCATTTGGCACATGGAGGATGGAGGTTGGTGGGGGCACTTGGGAGCAGTTAGGGGTAGCTGCCTCTGGTGCCCCCAGGCAACTGCACCAGGTTAGGGGCAGTTAGAGGCAGCAGTGTGCTGGCCAGCAGCCCTTTAAAACAGGCTCCATGGGAGCGTCAGCAGGAGCAACTTGGGGGCAGTTGCCTGGGGCTTGTTAAGTGAAACAGGCTTGTTAAATGGAGCACACACCCAATGGGAATTTGTGCTTGTTATGTGAATCACTCTTTATGTGGGGCACATTTATGTGAGAGGTACTGCTGTGCCTTCATTGCCATAAAGGCAACCTTTGAAACGTGACAGTTTTTAAAAAGTCAACTGCTTTGAGTAACTCTTAGATTGGATCACATCCTTCTCTTTACAAGGTGTTTTAAGGAGGTTGTCACTTTCACAGTTAGTTCAGTTAATTCACAGTTAATAACACAGATATTGCACACCAGCAGATATTTACACCAGCAACAAATATCTACACCAGCAAGAAATCTACACCAGCAACAAATATTTACACCAGAAAGAAATAATTATTTCTTGATCGACCCAGCACCTTCTTGTTTTGGAGAGATTCCTTTAAGACTGACAATGCAATCCTAAACATGTTTACTCAAAACTAAGGGCACAATCCAGAGTAACTACGGGAGCACGTAAGCGACCTTACATGCACCTGTAGTTGCTGCATCTCCTAGTGAAAACCTATTGGTAATTCATATTGCAATCCAGAGTAATTTGTTCTTACTCTGGAGCAAGGACTCCCCATAGTTACTCTGGATTTCACCCTAAGTCCTATTGGGTTTAATAGTACTTACTCCCAGGAAAGTGTGGTTAGGTTTTCAGCCTGAGCAAATTTGCAATCATAAACTCACCACAAATTCCAATCATTCAAGGTGCTCCTAAGACATACGGGAAGGTCCTTCTCTTGGAGTTGAACTTCTGGAATGATCTCTCACTTTCACTGACTCACTCTTAATGTACACACCACAATCTTAAAGCAAGGAGGACTCTTGACACTGGAACTTACAAAGATTAGTACTTTTCTAAGGGCAAAATTTCTACTTGCCATTTCTGTTTCTCCGGATGTTTCCACACAGTCCAGCCAAGGGGGTTGCCAGTCAACCTCGGTTGGCATTTTCTGAGCATTGCTGGATTGCCCTATAAACATTTTCTGAATATTGCTGGATTGCTCTATAAACCTGCATTCTGGTGTATGATTTACACATTTCCTCTACTCAAGCCACACGCTACCTGCTTACAGTGAGCAAGAAGGAAAGAAAAGCCAATAGTGCGAACAGGTCTAGAAACCCTTCTCAGGACCCTCACTATGGTCAATGGGATCTGAAGGAAACCTGGAAGGGGTGCACAGAAGGGGAACATGGACTGCCAAAGTTTATAAAATGGGAAATTGAAGGGAAAGCTTACCAAATTGTAATGTTATTGAAAACTAGCTTAAAAGCCGCACTCCGTGTGATATTTAAAGCTAACTCCTGTGGAGGATGTTTTGGGGCTTTGGCCCTAAACTAAAGGGACCTCTGTCTGGTCCAGTTTAGAAAACAGCAATTTTGAAGAAAAAACTTTGAATTCCTCAGTTCAGTCCTTGGAAATTGAAAACCTCACCTGGAAATGGAAAAATAACCTGGAAATGGAAAAATAACCTCAGTTATTTTCAAATTTTAATTTTTAACTGTTTCATCTGGACACAAATCCCAATACTGGATGTTATGATATGTCTATGTAGAGCAAGTGTGGGTGGAGCTAGAGGACATCTGTGGAGTTGTGGGGTGTGTGTGTGGTTGGGTTGTGTGGGGGTTAATCCTGGAAATATCCCAATTCCAAAGAAATATACAATGTCTATGTATAGCAGGTATGGTCCGAGCTAGAGAGGTTTAGGATGTGTGTGGAGTTATAGTGTGTGTGTGTGGAGTGTGGGGTTGGGTTGTGTGTGTGTGTGGTGGGGGGTGGGTTACTACCGGGAATATCCCGACTCCAAAGAGATATAATAAGTCTACGATGAGCACTCTGTCCTCTGTTCTACATGGTCACCCTGAGGCTAACACTACAATCCAGAGGAACTATGGGAGCACATAAGAGACATTCATGTCGATGTAGTTACGGCACCACCTAGTGAAAACCTATGGGAAATTCATACTGCAATACAGAGTAAATTGTTCTTACACAGGAGCAAGGACTCCCTGTTGTTTCTTACTCTGGATTGCACCCTAAGTCCCCTCTTAAGAAAGCAAAACAGCTTCTCAAGAGAAAGAAAAGATTGTCTTAAATATGAATGGCTACCTGTTGAATATGTAGATTTCATCCCTTCCGGTTTTGTGTCCTGTGCAAAACTTTACCTTCATTGTTAGTGTACCAAATCCTCCAGCCCAGTGATGTTCAACCTTTTCCATCTCACGGCACACTTAACAAGGCACTGAAATTGTCAAGGCACAGCTTCACCCTGCTGGGTACCAACTGGGTCCACTGGAACCTCTCAGAAGTTAGTGTTGTGTTTTTAATGGAATTTATTATTATTATTATTTGACAAGAACCTATGACTTTTTTACTGCTGATTAGACAGTTATAAATCCAAAAGCATGGATTTTTTCAAGTGACATTTTTTCCAGTAAATTCAAATTATAGCGTCAAATACCAACAGGGTCCATCGGACCCCTGTTGCTCTTCTCTGGTTCTCTCTGTCATGACCTGCAAGACCATCATCTGCAGAGCTTTTGTTTCTGGTGGGAAATCTGCCAGGCAATAAATCACCTGCAGAGTCTGCAAGTCACGTTATTGCTATATCTACTTACAGGACAATCCAGAGCAACTAATCTGTCCACATAAGAGCCCTTAGGTTGCCCTATCTAACACTAGGTTGGAGCAACTGCAAGATGCTCCAGTCCAGTTACTCTGGAAGAGGCTTAGGGCAGAGCAAGGCAAGATAGGGTGCCCTAAGAGAGGTGGACCTGCTCTGCCCTAACTGGGGCAGCCTAAGCAGCTCAGGAGAGGCAAGTTGAGGGCATGTTTAGCATTGCGTAGGGCAGAGCAGTTACTCTGAATCCAGAGCCTGTTTCCAAGGCAGAAATGCCCTCTTCCAGCCCTCAGAGTTATACCACCTCAGGAGCAGGTATACTAATGAGTAGACCCATAGGAGTCCATGATAAGGCCCGAGTAAGAATGGCAGTGCTGACCAAAAATCTGAGATCTTGGCCATCCTAGCTGCAACCCCTGCCTCTCAACCTCAGGATATGGAACAAACTTCGGCTGCCCACAAACCTCAGGATACAGCAGGCCACTCCAAGAAGCCCCTTTATTCACTGTAGAATGTACTGGCATCTCATCAGGGACTCCTTATAAGGCAGGCACCCAGTGGCGTCACCAGACTGGTGTGGCTGGTGTGGGCTGCATTGGGGATGCGCTCCGTATGGGGTGAAGTGCCGGAGGAGTTTGACTGTCCTTTGGCAGGCCCCGGGCGTCAGCACCCCCATTCAGGCCTGCTCCAAGGCGGAGAATCAGCCCGAAGCTGCCACTTGTCCTCGGAGCTGGCCTGAACGGCCATCTGAGGTGCACTGCGCAGAAACACACTGAGCATGCCGAACAGCTTCAGAGGAGACTTCCTTAGAGCAGAGAAAGTCCGCGCCTCTGCACAGCCATTCGGCCTCACTCAGGAGGCGGAGCGGCAGCCGAATGGCTTCAGAAAGAGTACTGCACAGGCACCAACTCTGACGCCTGCACAGTCTCCCCCGAAGCCAAAAGGCTTCAGAAAAGTACTGCGCAGGTGTCAGAGATGGTGCCTGCGCAGTACTCTTTCTGAAGCCAGCTGGCTTCAGAAACAACTGCGCAGGCGCCAACTTTGGTGACTGTGCAGTCCAGGTAGGGGGGGCGTGCATCCCAGGGATGACGTACAGACTTCCGCACCAGGTGATGTGCAGAGTCATGTCACCACTGTAGGCACCACAGCTGTTCCTTGTTCAGTGTGATCTGAGGGGTGTCTCCTCAGGAGCAAGTCTTTCCCTTGTGTCAATTACTTAGCATGCTCTGGAGCTGTTAGGGCAGCCCAGGCTTCCTGACTCTCTGGATTCAGCATAACTTTCTGCTCTGGATACAGAATAGTTAGGAGAGTGCAGTTAGGTCAGAGCAGGCTGAATTTGCTCTGGATTGTGCCCTTAGTCTACTGCAAGTCACAGGACTATTGCTCTTCTGCTGTCTGCTTTGTCAACTGGAGGCACAGAATTATGGCCTTTGTAGCCTTATGGTGCAGTCCTAACCACACTTTCCTGGGAGTAAATACTTGATGCAAAATTTATTCATTACATGTACCAAACTATAGTACAGGGTCCATTGGAGACGGAGGCCTGATACTGGCTGCCCAAGAACAGGCAATCAGGACAAATGCCATCAAGGTCAGAATTGAAAAATCAGCCCATGACCCCAAATGCCGGCTCTGCAAAGAAGTGGATGAAACCATCGACCACATTCTAAGCGGCTGCAAAAAGATCGCGCAGACTCTGTTGCCCAGATGATCCACTGGAATCTATGCCAAAAGTATCATCTGCCAGTGGCAAAAAACTGGTGGGACCACAAGCCTGAAAAAGTGGTTGCAAATGAGCAGGTCAGGCTTCTGTGGGACTTCAGGATACAGACAGACAAGGTCTTGGAACACAAGACTCCAGATATCACCATCATAGAAAGCAGTCAGGTGTGGCTTGTTGACATCACCATACCAGGTGACAGCAGAATTGAGGAGAAACAACTGGAAAAGATCTCCCGCTACCAAGACCGAAGAATCGAATGACAGCGTATCTGGTGTAAGCCAGTGCAGGTGGTTCCAGTGGTAATTGGCACACTGGGTGCAGTGCCCAAAGACCTTGGCAGGCACCTGAAAACTATTGGCATTGACAAAATATCACTCTGCCAACTGCAGAAAGCCGCTCTTCTGGGATCAGCACGAATTATGCACCACTACATCACACAGTCCTAGACTCTTGGGAAGGGTCCGACTGGTGATGTGAATGAAACCAGCACAAAATTGTTTGCTGCGTATTTATGGATAACAACAAAAACAACAATGAAACCAGCATGAAATTGTTCGCCTTGTATTTATGGATAACAACAACAACAACAATAATAATGGCATTTCTATACCTTTGGATTGCTCCTTCGGCTTTATTCAAAGTGGTTTACATAGGCAGGCTGAACTACACCCCTGAAGGCATTTTTACAAACACAGAGTTGTTGCATCTTTCAAGAATCAGCTATGTTCAAGATGTTTCATCCACAGTCTGGTTTTCACTACTTACCCCCGATGTCTGACATGCTGGCTGACAAACTTCTCCTTCGGCTCTCACGCGAAGGGCAGCTGAGACAGCTTCTTCACTCCCACTGAAAAGCAGATGGAAAATATCAGCCTCAGTAGCCACTTTTTCCAGGTCTTCCTTTGAATCTGACTTCCGGTTCTCTCGATCCGGTAACCTTCAGCTCTTATCTTCAGCCAAAAGGAGGTCCTACCCTCAAGACCCTACCCTCTAGCCCCTGCTTACTGTGCAAGAGACACTCTTTCAAGTGGGTGTTCCTCTTTTATTTAGCAGGGGGAGAGTAACTGGCCCTCCACACCCCAGCAATGTCTGTTCTTGTGGTTTCTGCTGGTGTTCTTTTTGCACTTTAGATTGTGAGCCCTTTTGGGACAGGGACCCATTAGCTATTAATTAGCGATTAATTTTTTTCATTTTCTTGTGAACCGCTCTGTGAACTTTTCAGTTGAAAAGCGGTATATAAATACTGTACCTAGACAGACAGACCAGACCTCCTGACCCTACCTGCTCTACCCTCTAGACAGGTATGTTTCCTTTCGGATGCTTGGATCCCAGATAGTTACAGGGTGTCAGACTCCTACAGTGGGCCAAATACCAATGTATTTGTCGTCTTTATACAGTAACAAAATTTAGTGGCAAATAACAGAGAAGAAAATATGCAGATGGGTGGCTCCATCTAGTCCACCATCCCATTTATCACAGTGGCCCAAAACCTGCCTCCAAGAAGAGCCGAAGCAGGACAGAAAGGCACATGTCTCTCTCAGCACTGATCCCATGCAGCTGGGACTCAAAACTGTTGCTGGACCAAACATCCCCCACAGCCACCATGATAAGTAGCCCTAGAAATGCCCATCCTCCATGAACAGGTCCAACCTTTCTGTGCCTCCTCCCCAAAACAAGGTTGCTCAGTGTCAAACAGACTCCATCAGGTCCTGATCAGAAAAGTAAGGTAGGAGATGGGTGATTTTCCATGCAGGGGTTCACTCTGCCAGGAAGTTGGAGAATAGGGGGGATCCCCTGAAAGGCAGTGCCATTGTCATTGCAACCGCTCAGGGTCACATCACCCTTGGGAGCTACAACAGTCCAGGGCCTGGCGTTCCTATGAGCAGCCTCACTTTGAAGCTCCAGGAACAGATGGGGTGTCCATAGTGGGACGGGATGACCAGTCTGCAGACTGGGAACATGAGTGGCAGAGTCCTCCAACATCCAGGGATAACCTACATGCCTTATTCTGGGGTTGCCCAGGAATCAGGGGGATGTAGAAACTGTGTTCCCTTCTCATTCCCACTGGGAGTGGGTCCATTTCTATCCTTACTGCCCAATTCCTCTCCATCGGCTAGGCTGTCCCTCTTTTTTCTGGTAGATCTTTCCTTTCCTCTACCTTTTTAACTTCATGCCAGGGCTTCTTAATTTATTACGGGAATATGGCATTGCCCTCTTGGACATAAGGACCATTTATGTGAATGGGAGAGAGACAGGGAGATGGATTCCTTCTCAGAAAGAAACATTTTTAAAAGCATAAAGGTAAAACTACATACTTTGAGACAAGCATAAACCATAGAATGAAGTGTATGTATCGGTAAGATATTGCATGTCATGTGAACTGAAGGTAAAAAGGGGTGAGAGTTGTAGAGTGGAAAGTTAGGGGGAGGGAGGTAAGCACAATATAGTCACCATCTAACGCAGCTGTCCCAGCAGAAAGAGAGGGATGGTCAGCCAGGAGTTGATCCAGGATGGAAATCCAAGACAGGTCAGCCAGGACCCACAGCAAGGAAGCCAGGAGCTGGGAGCAGCTGTGGAGCAGGTGCCAGATCGGAGGCCACCAGCCGAAGCAG
This sequence comes from Cryptoblepharus egeriae, assembly GCA_030015325.1. Taxonomy (NCBI): domain Eukaryota; kingdom Metazoa; phylum Chordata; class Lepidosauria; order Squamata; family Scincidae; genus Cryptoblepharus; species Cryptoblepharus egeriae. The sequence continues at coordinate 4,402,525 of JAREYC010000014.1, forward strand.
CCAGACGAGAGGCAGGACCACCGCAGTGAGGAAGGAGGCTGGGAATGAGGATGGAGGAGCCAAGCGAGGAGTCGCATCCAGGAACCTTGCCATCCTTGATCCCCCAGCTGGAGCAGTGATGGCCACCAGTAAGTGACACAAGGCTCTGGGATCTTGGCACATGACGAGGGAAGAATCAGCAGGACATGCAGCAGACCTTTTGCAGAGCTGGGAGATCATCAGTTGATCTTCATTGTAAGAGGATGGGAGACAAGGGGGAAGCACCACCAGCCCTTCTTTCTGGCAGGAGGTCTGGCCAAAAGGGTTCAGTTCAGACATGTCCAAAGTGAATTCATTGAAGGTCGCCCGTTGGAGACTCCAGAGTGGCGACTTTGACAAGCTGAGCTGAGAGCCTTTGGGTGGCAGCCAGAAAGAGCCAGATGTGAAGCCTGTCTGTGGAGGAGTCAGGAAGCCAGCGTGTGTGGCCAGAGCATGGCAAGATCCACCTGGAATGAAACCATTCCTGAAATATAGAAGTCTCTGTTGATTGTGAAAGTCTCTTTGAGGCTTAGAAAAGTCTGTCCATAGACACCACCTTGAAAATAGAGCCAAAGGAGCAATACGAGGCCAGAAAAGGCAGAATAAAATACTTATGTTTCTTTGTTGTCCATCACATTCTCATCCTCCTTTTTCTGCTTCGAGATGATTCGTCAGACAGCAAGTCCAGTGAGTCGTCTTCATACAGCCAGAGTCAGCTCAAATCTCTCCTCCTGTGGTACAGATGCCTGATGCAGGGTGATCATATGTCCTGATTTTCCAGGACATTTCCTCTTTTTATGACCTTCTGTCCTCTCCCGGTGGTCCTTCCACTCATTTTATCTTCTCCACTTCTCTTAGGACTCCTGAGGAAGCTGTGAGAAGGTGTGGTGCAGGCCCAGAGTTCAGGTCACGAGTCCAGTCCGGCTCCCACAGCCAGGCTCCAGCAGTCCCAGAAAGGTCTTAGCTCTGCCTGTGTCACTGGTCATCTTCCACAGTGGCCAAGGCTCCAGCTGAGGCCAAGGCTCCAGCTGAGGGTTGACCAGGACGGCTTCCAAGAACACTTCCTTCTGTTTCTTCTCCTCCTCCTCCTCTTACTCCTCCTCGTCCTCCTCCTCTATATCTTCCAGAACAAGGTCATCTGGACAAAAGGAAGAAAAGAGCCGTCAGAAACGGGTAGGGGGGTGGAGAGAGTCACTGCCCAAAGCAAAACCCTGGAAAGGTCTGAAGGAACTGGGGCTGGTTTGGGAGGAGCCTTCTTGGCAGCAATGGCTGCTTTCAAGCTACCAGTTTGGCTGGAAGGACCAAGTCGGCTCACGATGCCGTTTATAGAGAAAATAACTCATGGCTCCCAAAGGGGCTCCCAATCTAAAAAGTTGCAAGAGGGACACCAGCAGAAGCCACTATCAAAGACACTGCTGTGGCGAGGAGGGCCAGTTACTCTCCCCCTGCTAAAGAAAAGAGGAGCCCCCACTTGAAAGTGCCTCTGACCCAGTTAGCAAATGGGCAGCCTTGGAAACCCCTCTATCAGGAGCTAAGTGTCATGGCCTCAGGCACAGACAACGTTTGGCCTGGGATGGGGCCCTCACCCCATTCCTTGGAAAAGACTTACCTTTAGGGAAGGAAGAGCCATCATCCTCCTTCCTCACCCAGACTGTCCATATTCTGGGCAACTTCGAGTCTGGCTGCGTGTACTGGACTGGCCTCGCTCCTCCGGGCCTGCGCCACACCCAGTGAACTCTTGACGAGTCCTAGGAGAAATGGAGAAGAGAAAATGAGAGGAGGGACCTCCCTGAGAGGACATCAGGCCATAAAAAGAGGACACGTCCTGGAAAAAAAGAAAGAGGTCACCCTGCAGCAGGCATCTCTATCAGAAGAGGAATATATTCCAGCCGACTCTGGCTGTCTGAACCTACCTGGCTGGACGACGCTGAGTCAGTGAAAGACGAATCTAGAAGAAGAGAAAGGTGGATCACTAATTTATTCAGAGCAGATTCAACTCCTCAATTATAGAGACTGGTCACCTTGCCCAACATCTCCTTCTTCATAAAACACAACAAAACAAAAACAGCGATCATCAGGAGAACATCACTAGATGCTCCCAGAACATCACTAGATTCTGGCCGTTCTGCCCCACATCTCCCTCTCCACCAGATGTTTCTGTCAAGGGATCTCAACACTGATCAATTTCAGAAAAATCTCTGACGGTGAAGATGACTTCCCCTTCCTGAGGCAGAAGTTCATCTGTGTCCATCTTCTCCTCCATAGTCTCCAATAATACAGCAAATGAACAAGGAATCCAACTTGTGTCCGCAGCCGAGTCTGCACCAGGAACACAGACTCACCTAATCTGGTACCCCCACCATGAAAACAACAAACATTATGTTTGGTTCCACATGAAGTGATGCTTTCCAGATGTGGCCAAATCAAAGTCTGCAAAGCATCAGTCTTGACACTGCCACCTTGTCACAAAAATAAGGGGTTTTACAGATGTCTTAAAGCAGATTTACCTGACCAGTGAGTAAACAAAACAATAACATCAGCTACAGGCAACCCTGCATTCATATACCCCTAAATGACCCCCCTTTTGACTCTCTGTAGTCAATATTGTGAGGCTATGATGCTGGGGAAACTTATCTATAGCCCACAATATAGAAGTAACAGTAGTTTATGAAGAGCATGCACATTTTAAAACACCCTTTTATAAATGTATCATTGAGGACACCAATAATAATAGTATTAAAATAAGAAAATCCTAAAATGAACTGTAGCTACAACTAGCTACACTTCAGTATTCCCATAGACCTATTAACCAGCAGCTCACCAGGATTGAACTCATAGCAGAAGGTGCATAGCAAAGTGTAGACATCAGCAAAGAACAAACATGAAGATCCAGCAAGCAGCAGAAAGGATGGAAAAGAGGAGTCCAGATGGAAAGACAAAGCCCCTTCTAACTCCCCAAGATGCTTCTAGGGCTCAGAGGCTGCAACCCCGTCAGAAATACTAACAGCTCCCACCACACACAAATGGGACTGATTTCCACATCAAGAGGTTGTCTTCATCACAAGCTCTCCCAAGGAGATGCTCCTGCACAGCTGATAGTCATCTGGGAGAGGCTTTGCCCCACAGTCTGTGCTCAAAGAGTTTATATTTTCTGTACAAGCACCACTTCATGTAAGGCTGCAATCCTAAAGACACTTTTCTGGGAGTAAGAACCATTAAACATAATGGGGCTTACTTTTGAGTAGACATGGTTAGGATTGTGCTCTAAGTCCCTCTATCCCCACATAGCAGGGGTAGCTTTTGTATGGAAAAGGGAGCTGTTCCAGGCTTTATCATATTTACATCTTGTCGGATCTCAGAGCATCAAATCTCATGTCACTTCTGAGTTCCTCCAGATCTTCTGAGTTCCTCCAGATCATCCCCCAGATCAAAAGCCTGAAGGGGATCTTGAAATGACAAAACAGATCAGGGAGGTGTGAAGGAGAGATGGTTGTAATTGTGGGGCCTTCAGTTATCCTCCTATCGACTGGTCAGTGCATGCTCTGGTCATGAAAAGAGACTGGGGTCCTTGACATGCTCAACAACTGGGCCTTAGAGAAACTAGTCATGGAACCCACCAGAGGACAGGTGACTGCAGAATTAATACCAAATGGTTCTCACAACCTTGTCAGAGATTTAAATGATACTGAGCAAATATTATAGTGCCATTGCACAAATCGATGGTGAGGCCACATTTGGAGTACTGTGTCCAGTTCTGGTCACCACATCTTGAAAATGATATGGAGGACAACGATCGATGGTCTGGGACACGCTCCATATGAGGAAAGGCTATAGCGTCTGGGGCTCTTCAGTCTAGAAAAGAGATGCCTGAGGAGGGACATGATTGAGACATACAAAGTCATGCAAGGAATGGATTGAGTGGCTAGTGAGATGTTCTTTCCCATGTCGCATAACCACAGAACTAGGGGACAGCCACTAAAATTAAATGTTGGGAGGGTTAAGCAGGACAAAAGAAATACTTCTTTACCCAGCATGTAATTAGTTTGTGGCACTCCTTGCCAAGGGATGTGGTGATGGCATCTAACCTCAATACTTTTTAAGAAGGGATTGGACAAATTCCCTGAGGAAAGGACCATCACAGCTTACAAGCCAAGAGGGGTGTGTGTGCGTGCATAGACAGAGGAAGACGTAGGCAACCTCAAAATGCCAAACGCAGGGGAGGGCACCTACATATAGGTCCTTGGTGTTCCCTGAGGCATCTGATGGGACACTGTGATACAGGAAGTTGGACTAGTTGGGCTTTTGGCCTGATCCAGGAGAGGCTCTTCTTACGTTCTTGTGAGTTAAAGAAACCCACTTTTTGTTCCATCGGTAATTAGTGTGTTTCATAGTATGGATAATAGGCCATGGTGGAATACAGCTATCCCAAAGAAGTTGGTTTCCCTGCATACTGCTTTAAACTACCATTTCAACAATATAAAAGATGATATTATTAGTCATAAACACCCCATTTTTCACAATTTGGCCTCTACTTTCCATTTCAGCTTGTTGCCCCCTAAAACTTGTTGTCCAGAGCAACTGCCACCCCCTTAGCCACACCACCGATTGAACTGGCTGTTGCTCTTACGTGCTGTAAATCCATACCTGGAGAAGGCACCGGTGTAGGAAAGCTCTCAATTGAATCCCCTTCTACTGAGTCTTCCAAAGGTTTTGTTCTAAGTGCCACCTTCCTTAGACTCGTGTATAAGCCGACCCGCGTAGAAGCCGAGGCACCTAATTTTACCACAAATACTGGGAAAACTTATTGACCCGAGTATAAGCCGAGGGTGGGAAATGCAGCAACAGCAGGAAAGTGTGGCTGGCCTTGTAGCCTCAGGGCCCAATCCTGGGCATGTCAACTCAGAAGTAAGACCCACAAAGAAGTACTTGAGTCTGAGGAGGGGCTTGGCTGCAGCGGGTTCCATGTCTTGCCGCCGTGTGCCTCCTCTGCAGCCCGGAGAGCTGGCGCCAGCAGCTGGAGAGGGTGCAGACCCTCTGAGGGCGCACGCTGGAGGTTGCGCCCGCCATGTTGTGCCGCCGTGAGCCTCCTCCGCAGCCCAGAGAGCCAGTGTGAGAGGCTGGAGAGGCTGCTGAGCCTCTGAGGATGCGTGCTGGAGGCCCGTCTAAGACACACGTATAAGCCGAGGTGGGTTTTTGGGCTCAAAAATGTAGGCTTATACATGAGTATATATGGTACTTTATTTCCACTTTAGAAGTGGCCAAACTCTAACGTGGCCAAGAGAGGAAAACAATCACTGCAGTATCTTGTACTGCAGTTAAGCTCCTGCCTTTTTGGAATGAAAATAATCAAAACTAGGGGCATTCAGTCCCACCAAAAGTTTAACCACAAACCAATATCTGGGAGTGACCCCTAACCGGGCTGTAACTTACAAGGAACATGAAAAAACTATGGGTTAAATAAAAACTAGATAATATTTTACACAAACTTTCTGGCAACAGCTGGGGTGCGAGTGCCTCCGTTATCGGGACATCAGTTCTTGCCTTGGTGTACTCAGGAGCCGAGTAGTAAAGCCATACGTGGCTAAAAAATGCCCATACAAAAGTAGTGGATACTCAGCTCAACCCTACCATGAGGTCAGTATGCAGGACCATTCAATCAATACCCTCTGACTGGCTACCATTACTATCTAACATGCCATCTCCATGTCTCAGAAGACAACTGGCCCTAAAAAGGAAGTAGCAGAAGTGGGAGGCAAAACAACTCCTATCAACTCTGTACATGAGGATTGCCATGAATTGGGACAGCAACTAGTCTGAGAAGATGTTGATATGGAGACAGTGTGGCGCCAGGAGTGGGCAACTTTGAACCCAGTTTTGTTGACTCTGGGCCTGATCCAGTACAGCCTCCCTTATGGCTTTGATCTTCCCAGGAGGAACCGGAAAGCTCTCCACTGGATTCAGATACCAGTAATGGAAATGCAAGTGGGGACATCCTAAATAGGACTGCGCAAATGTCCCACAAACATGACACCACACTGCAAGTGATTGCCCCTTTAGTAAGCACTCTCGCTCTCTGCAGGAATTACACCAAATTGAGGGCACTGCTGTCCAATGGTTAAATGACTTGGATATCTGGGCATAGATCCAGACCCTTACTGACTGCTCGTATACCAGACTTTAACAGGATCAATGCACTTACATTGAAACAAAAGGCAATTATAGACACGTATATAAAATACACACATTAAGTTAAAGCAGTCAGCATACCCACACCTAAATGGGCACTAGCTCTCTTCACCCTCCTCCGCTTCAAGCCTCAAAGGCAATCTCCTCTGCTTCCCTGCCCCAACCTGGGGCAAACACCAGGCTGAGGGAAGAAAGGAGAAAGCCCAGGCTGGCTGCTGAGTGGGATGGAGGACTGTTTCCTTACCTTCAGACGACCACTCGCTCATGCTGGATTCACTGCACTCCTCTGATGCCGGTACTGGCTCTGGCGCCGACTCTGGTGCGGCTGCTGGCGCTAGTGCGGGCCCTGAATCTGCCACTTGCTCTGGCTCTACGACTGGCACTGGCTGCATGACTGGCGCTGACTCTGGCTCTACTACTATCACTGGCTCTGCCTCGATCACTGGCACTGGCTCTGGCTCTGGCACGATCTTCGATTTCCAGAGCCTGGTGCGGATCCGCTGCCATACCGGCACAGGAGGCCTGCCTTCCTCCCTGCGTTGGCACAGACAGCAGAAGCAGCAGAGCCTGCCAGAGAACAGAGTGAGTCACTGCATTGCTGAGATGCCTTCCTCTTTTCCGCTCCCACCAGCCCAGGCTCTTCCAAATCCCCCCAAAGGTGGGCTCCCTGGGCTAATCCCTCTAACTTCTGGGTGAACCAAAGGGAAGGACTGACACCCTCCAAGGTGGAGAATTAAACCTTTGATCCCAAAGGCAAAGAGAAATCAAGATGCCACCTTCAGGAAACAGAGTATTCAAAAGTACTTCCAGTTTAGCCCCCCTTCCAAAGGACATCACAACATCTCAAATTCCTTAATATGCTCCACCTGAAGAGGGTCACCAGTAGGGTTGTACTACTTTCCTGGGTACTACTTTCCTGAGGAGGTACTACTTTCCTGGGTTTTTATTTACAGCTGAGGCCCACTCCCCTCATTTCACAGTCTTACTGCCATTTCAAGAACCCCTCTCTGAAATGTAAGGAGAGCACATGCACAATACAGGAATGGTGAAGCTGGCAAAATCCATCTTCACTCCAGAAAGACCCTGACTATGTCGTCTGACACCTGCACCACTTCCCTTTTTGACACCCCATCCCACAAACGTAGTTAATTATTATCGTTCTTAGTTAAAGACTACTATTTTCATACCACCCTTCCTTTAAGGAGCTGGAGGTGGTGTGTGTAGTTCCTCCTGTCCTTTGGTCCTTACAACAATCCGGTGTGGTAGGTAAGGATGAGAGATAATAAGAGAAATGTATATCACTCCAGTGCATTTAGAGCTCAGTGCATATAGACCTGATGAAGGGTTTACCTTGGGCTGCTGCAGTGGGGCGGCTTGGCTGGGGGAGTTGAGGGCAGCACCCCCATGTAGGGATAGGGGTAGGCTGGAAGAAGGAGAGGGTCAACTCCCAACAGGAGTAAGGGGGGCAGAGGAGGAGGGATGGGGGAGCATCCCCACAGGAAGGAGTCTGGAGGGATTATGTTCTTGTTTGGGTACTGTCTCCCTCCTTGATCAGGGGACCATATGTCAGAATCACAAAAGAGGACAAGGCCTCTCGAAATGTAGTACACCAAAGAAAAATGTTGGACATAACAAAATAAAAGCTAAAAACACTCATGTACTGTATTTATTCAATCTAACACTCATCTTTTTCTCTGCTGAATTTAGTCTCCACAGTCAAGGTACACATTAGATTTGATGGCGCATCAAATTTGAGTTAATACAGTATTTTGATTATAACTATATGTCAGCCTTGTGTTTACTATACTGTAATACAGTGTTTCTCAAACTGGGGGTCAGGACCCCTTTGGGGGTTGCCTGAACCTTTCATGGGGGTCACCTAAAGACTGCTGGTGTAGGGGGCCTTGCAAGGTATTTTGCATCTTTTTATTTGTAATTAGAAATAAATATTTCACAATATATAATTAAATATTATTTTGTGATTAATCACTATGCTTTAATTATGTTCAATTGGTAACAATGAAATGCATCCTACATATCAGATATTTACATTACAATTCATAATAGTAGCAAAATTACAGTTATGAATTAGCAACAAAAATAATTTTATGGCTGGGGGTCCCCACAACATGAGGAACTGTTTGAAAGGGTCACGGCAGGTTGAGAAGGTTGAGAACCACAGCTGTAATAAAATATGTAACTTAAATCGATTGTTGTATAAAGTAGTGCAATTAGATAAAAATCATAGCATAAACCTATTGTTATATTACTCATTGTTGCATGCAATAAAATAAAATTTTGCAGCTGTGCATTACAATCTCCTGTGATTTTTTAATCCTGCTGGTAGCAGGCTGTTTGCATAGCATGTGAGACCTTCTGCTGGGTGGACCCTCCTGCAGCAGCCCTGCTCATTCACTCCCTGCAGTGCCCAAAGAGCACATCATGCTCTCTTCATGTACCGACCCACAAAAACCCACATGAACCAAAGAAGGAGAGCTCAGCTGCCCCACTGGGAAGTTCCCTTCAAGCTCCTTCATGCCCACAGCAACCAAACCAACCATGGGGACTCATGCAAAGGAGACAGTCTCCCCCTGAATCCAGGGGCATTCCTGATCTCATTGGTGCATCTTTGAACCCGGCCACACTGACAGAGCTAGTGGCGTCTCTCTCTAGAAAAAGCATCCAAGAGGGAGGAAGCCATAAATATCAAGACCTGGTCTCCTCCATTCAGCAGGAGTGAAGATCAGGCACCAGCAGAACTTACAAAGCCAAACTATCAGACAGGACTTCCTTTTTCTGGGCAGAGAGGCTACTTCAGAGGCAGGCAGGTCCATCCTCTCATTTTCCTGCCCTAGGTGGGCACACGTGCAACCCTGACAGTAACAAGGCAGGGACAATGCTTTTCATCATACCTTTTGTTGTCCCTCTTTTCTCCATGGGGGCGGGAGGGGGGTCCCTAGGCAAGTACAACAGCATCATAAAAAGCAGCAGAGGTTAAGCAAACCCAGTAAAGCATTTGCAGGAAACTAAAGTCAAGAGCAGGACCATTTGGAAAGTACCCTGAAAAGAGCCCAGCGTTCAACCTGCAAAAGGAGGAGGGAGATACACAGTGTGGGGTAAAGAATTATACATCTCGGGGATGTCACTGAAAGGCCCTTTGCATGTCACCCCCAAGCAAACTGCACAAGGCAGGAGGACACACCAATAATATCTCAGCTGCTTTTCTGGGAAGAGTGATCAGCAGAGATGCATCATTTTTGAAAGCCAAACAAACAAAACCCAAAATATGGACAAAATAAAATAAAGCACTCTGATTGAAAATAAAGCAGCCTGATGGGGTGCATAGGTAATGACTACGCCATCCATATCACCCGTCTACGACATTCCCAAAGCAACTACAGTTTATAAAAATGTCCATTCAAATAAGAACATCACATTCTGAACCGTTCCTCCCAGGGAACAAGAAAACCTTGAAGAACACCTTTATTCATCAAACTAACACCAGTTCAGCCTTGCACACTTAAGGTCCTATATCTTGCACAACTTTGGTTTCTGGGGTTCATTTCTGGATACATCTACACAATAAAGATACATTTGAAGAAGGCATATCAAAGGCTGTGGGAGACACAAGGAAGACTCCCCCTAACACCTACAGATGAGTTGGGTCCGTCAGAGGAAGGGCTGCAGAGGGAAAAAGAAGCACAGCAACTTACCTCTGCAGTTTGCGAAGCCAGGTCTTCATTTTGATTACACCTAATCTGCCTATGCTTTTACTATGTCCTATCTAACTATTTACACTAACTAAATCTATACCCTCCCCAAAGCCCCACTAAATACCTAGGAAAAGAAGAAAGAAGAAAGAAAAAAGCCCTCCCAAACCTAACCCCCTAAACTGAAACTGCCTAAAATCCTATCTAATCCCCTAAACCTAACCCCCTATCTATCCCCCTCAACCTGAAACTGCCTTAAATACTATTCTAAAAAAATAAACCCGCCCCCCAAAATAAAAATAAACCCGTCCCCAAAACCACAAATAATAGAAAATAAAATAAAAATGTACAGAAATATACAAAAAAGTGAAAATAAAATTAAAACAATGAATAATGAAATATAATTAATATAATAAATAAATGATATATAGAAATAATAAAATCAAAATAATAAATATATAAATAAAATAATAAATAAATAATAAAAGAAAAATAAAAGAGTAAAAAAGATAAAAAGAGAAAGTATAGAAATTAAGAAGAAAGGAATGGAGTGGGATGGGAAAAGATTAAAGAAAATATATTTGGTAAAAGGAGGAAAAGGCAGTAAAAGAGAGGAACGAAAGGAAAAGGGAAGGAAAAGAGGAAAGAGGGATGGGAAGGAAAAGAGGAAAGGGAGAGAAGGAATGGGAGGGAGGGAAGAAAATGGAAAAGGAAGGAAACACACCCACAAACACACTGCACGACTCACTCACCTGCGTTTCACTCTTCCTTTCACGCACCTTCCACTTACCTTCCACGCCACTCGTACAAAAAACTTTTAAAAATAGACTCCTGCTCGACCTCCTCTACTCCTCAACTACTCCTTCTCTCACCACCGCCTCTCTAACTCCCTCACTGAGCCCCGCCCACTGCGCAGTATTTATACAGCTCCCTGCAACTGTCAGCCATGATGTCACAACCAGCGCATGGCAACATTCCGTGCCAGTTGACCTGAGTTTCCCCACATCTCAGCCACATTCATTCACAGCTACATGATACAGCTTTGCTTTATACCCGCCCCGATACACTCAGGTGTCCAGCCAAAGAAAACCACCCCTTTCCATAATAAAATGCAACTCGTCCTCCTAGTGGTGTGGTTTAACCTAAGCATGGTGAATATTTCTCAATGTGCAATCATGTTTCCCTAGTACTATTTCCACGTGCAATAATGTCTGCAGTAAAATAAATTCTCCTTTTCTCTGATGGAATAGCTAAGGGTGCAATCCTGACCAGTTTAGGCTGGGGCAACTCACCCGTCTTCCCGTTCCTGCAGTGGGGAGGCAGGCGCATGTCTGTGCACTGGCCTCGGCCCCCCAGGAGTGCTGCAGAAGTGCCTGACGGCACCAAATGTTACAGAAGTGCCTCCCAGGCCAGCACCGGACTTCTTGCTGGGATTTGTGCCAGCCTCACCAGGGATTAGGATTGCACTGTCAGAGCAATGCAATGAAATGCAAAAGTGGAAGCTCACGTACTTGGCCTTCATCCTTCTGTCTTATGATGCCAGACCCCACAATCTGTGGAATAAACAGAGTTTCATGTGATGCCTCTTGATGAAAATGAGAGCAAAACCTCAAGGAGTCAAGACAAGCCTGGCAAGGATATTTGGTTGGTGATATTTGTTGGTGATATTTGAGGCATTTACGAACCTGGATGGCACAAACAAAGAGAATAGGAAGCTCAATTATTTGCTGCCTGGTAATAATGCCAACCCTCAGAGTTTGATGCCCGCAATATGGGGATGGATGCTGTACTCACAACAATCTTGGGGGGTAGGACAGTGACCACTGTCATGATTAGCTCAGGTTGTTGCAGTGGTTAGTGAGTTGAACTGAGACCTGGAAGATCCAGGTTCAGATGACTTCTTGGCTGTGATGCTTCCTGGGTGATCTTGAACCAGTCACTCAATCTCAACCTCATCTACCTCACAGGGTTGTTGTGAGGCCGGCTTCGTAAGTTGCCTTGGGCATTTGCCTTGGCGTGGAAAAGTCGGAGTGGAAATCCCTTAAATGGTTAACAATACATCAATGGATAATACATTTAACCCTTAGTATACCAACTGGGTCAAAATGACCCAATTGGAAGTTTGTGTTGTGTTTTTTACTGGAATTTATTATTATTACTTGACAAGACTTTCTGGGTGTTTTACTGCTAATTTGACAGTTACAAATCCAAAAGCATGAAGATTTTGAATTTACAGTTTGTCTGTAAAATCCATTTTTTACATATTATACCATGGGGTCATATTGACTCATGTTGCCTTTTATTGGTTATTCAATATTTGCTAGCTAAAATTGTACTAAAATCATCATACTAATTATAATCATAAATATACTAAAACTTGACACAACATTTATTCATTATATGTACATTATATGAACATTGTATGTACCTAACAATAGTACAGAGTCGCAAGGGTCAAAATTGACCCGTGCAGTTTCTTAGGTGATAAAAATTGTACTAAAAAATCATTATTTCACAATAAAAATAATTATACTAAAACTTGACACAACATTTATTCGTTATATGTATGATATATGTACATCATATATACCGTACATTATATGTACCTAAGTATAGTACAGGGTCATCTTGAACCCATGTTGCCTTTTATTGGTCATCAATATTTTGCTAGCTAAAATTGTACTAAAAATCATCTTACTAATTATAATCATAATTATACTAAAACTTGACACATTTATTCATTATATGTATGATATACGTACATCATATGGACAGGGTCGTATGGGTCAAATTGACCCGTGACGTCGTCCGCGTGAAAAAAATCCAGGTATTCTAAGGGATCCCAACCGGGTCTATCAGACCCACCAGGAAGTTTGTGTGTTGTGTTTTTATTGGAATTTATTATTATTACTTGACAAGACTTTCTGACTTTTTTTTACTAATAGTTAGATAGTTACAAATCCAAAAGCATGATACTTTTGAATTTACAGTTTTTCTGTACCGGAGGTCGGGTCTATTGGACCCATAATGCTTTTCAACTGTCTTACGGTTCTAATGGACCCGTGCGGTCTTAGGGAGGTGATAAAAAAATCTGGGTCTAATGGACCCGTGTGGTCTTAGGTGATAAAGAACATCCCAGTATTCTAAGCTAAAATATTACTAAAAAATCATTATTTCACAATAAAAATAATTATACTAAAACTTGACACATTTATTAATTATATGTACATTATATGTATCTAACTATGTGTATAGGTCTAATGGTAAACAAATGGGTCTAATGGTTAAAAAATGTGTGCGGTCTTATGTGGTAAAAAAAATTGTGGGGTCCTAAACTAAGGAGCTGCTCTCCATCTGCGACATTGTAGAGGTCGCTCAGGAGCAATCTGATGTAAGCCCTGGTTATATCCCAATTCCAGAGGTCAACTATGACCTCAGATGAGAGAGAAGCCCTGCAGCTGGAAAATCCCCCACAGCCCTCAAGAAACCTTTAGGATTCATCAGCCTCCGTGGCAGACCAAAGAATGCGATCCTTCGTCTCTGCAGAGTTATGAAGCTGCAACCAGCCTAAACCTTACCAGGAACTAATCTGACCACGTATTGGCATTTATCACTCTTGAAAGACTATGATATTGTGCTTAACACTGTATGCCAAGCACAAAAGCCTGGGTAGACTAATATGGAAGATAGGCTGTTACCCAAGAAGCAAATCCCCCCTCTCCACACCACTGAAATAGTCCAACGGAACAGCAGAGCCAATACAATTGGTTTTAGTTGCGTTGCAGAACTGGGCTACGGACAGGAGCTCTGACTACAACAACGGGATGATCTGAATTTCCTCTTCAAACAGGTCACCCCATACCTGTCCAGCAATAAACATCAGGTCCAGCACATGCCCAGCCTTGTGTGTTGGGGCTGAGATCTTTTGGAACAGGCCCATGGTTGAAACCCTGAGCGGCACCAGTCTCAGGGTCTTCAGCATGTACATTGAAGTCCCCCAGCACAAGTAGGCGGGGGGACCCCAACATTATATCCGAAATTAACCCCGTCAGCTCAGGCAGGGAGACTGTTGGGGAGCAAGGTGGTCGGTACACCCACCAAGAAACAATGTTGAGAAATTTAACCCTTAAGGGGGTGAAAAGGGGTGCAACGTGTGTTTGTCCTATACTTAATATGGCTGCAGGGATCAGAGGGAGAGTGACTCCCTGTGCAGGACTGCAGCTTGTGTGCAGAGTCAGCAAGAGGAACACCACCTCATTCCTGGAGGAGGAAGGACATATATACATGTCTCCATACATATGTAGGGTGAATGCAGAACTGCAAACACTTGGCTCTCCCAGAGATACTTGTCAGGAGGAAGAAGGACCCCCCCCCCTCTCAAACTCAGTGATTTTCAACCTCATGGCACACTAACAAGGTTATCAACATTCTCCGTTGCACAATGGTTGAAAACTACTGCTCTTACTACCTTGACCTATCATGTTATGCAGATGGGAATTTTGCCTTTTTATTTATTTTTGCACACAGGAAGACAAGTCCTCTCAAAGACCAGAATAATGATGCAAGCTGGACATAAAAGCATGATGATGCAAATCACTCCAAGAGGGGCATCAGGAAAGAATCTTCATCAGGGGCATCAGGAAATGATCTTCACTCCAAGAGGGGCATCAGGAAAGGATCTTCATCAGCAGGAACCCAGAAAGTGCCAGGAGGGAGAATGGAGGGGCCTGGCTAGGTGTAGGAGCCTGGCTGGGTGTGGTGGATAGAAAGGCCTGGCTGGGTGGAGTGGATGGAGGGGCCTGGCTGGGTGTCCCACATTCTGATTTATGAATAACAACATCAGTTCCTCCAAACTGCAAGTATCCAAAACTTAGCTGATGACACACAGACTCTGTCGTGCAGCCCTTCATGGTGACATTGGAAGACGTTTGGCCTGGATGGGAAACATAACAAGCATGCAAGTTGGTTTTCATTCCTAAGGATAATGAGAAATTTCAGAAGGGCCAGCACACCTTGGTGGCCAACATCTTTGATTCATCCCCCAAATGAGCATCTGAGTTCAGACCGATTGATGACCCTTTTGTGCCTTTGATGCCCATTTGATGCCCATTAATCACTTACACTGAATTCCTTGCTCGGTTCTGATCAGTTGTGGCCACAGCCAGCTTCAATCTACAGACTCCAGGAGGGAAAGGAACACAAAAGTCAGAATTACCAATTCTTGATGTAAAGGACAGGTTTAAGCAACGGTCTTCAGATCCCGTGCAATCCGCTTCCTCTGTAGGGCAGGAACCTGTTAAAGAATAGCAGGCTGGACAGCGCTTTCCATTAGGAGTGGAGTTGATTGGTGGCACTGAAAGGAAAAGAGAGATATTAATCTAGTGGTTATGGTCTGGATTTGATATCTGTCTGTCTTCTGTCTGTCTCTCAGTCTCTCTCTCTCCCCTGCCTTTCCCATGGCCAAGGCAGCTCACAAACTTTATAATCCCAACAGAGAATCGCTTAGCTATCAGTCCCACTCACTGCTGCAAAGGAAGCACTTGCAGAAAATAAACCCCCAGAAAACCTAAGAGGTGGGCTGTAATATATAGAAGGAGGCTATCTTTCAGATAGCCTTGACCTAGACAGAAAGCCGAAGGGCGCAATCCAGAGTAACTATGGGGAGTCCTTGCTCCGGTGTAAGAACAATTTACTCTGGATTGCAATATGAATTTCCCATACGTTTTCACTAGGTGGTGCAGTATCTATGGGTGCACGTAATGTCTCTTACGTGCTCCCATAGTTACTCTGGATTGTAGGGTTAAAGTCAGTGGCATAGCTAAGAGGAAGGCATAACACAGGGAACAGGTTTTGGAGGGGCCGCAAGCTGAAATTTACTAGCCAAAAAAACCTTGATGTGTATGAATAATACCATCATTGGAAAGGAAAAAAAGAATGTAATGCAACAAACTGTACTGGAATATCTGTATTCTATCAAAATTGACGGCCAAAGAACTATAAAGGGAAAAAACAACTGCCTTACCGAACAAAACATGGATTTCTTAACTAAAAACTGATCTGAGATGTTATGATACAGCATGGACCCCATAATGTGTCATTATGAGCACCCTTGACATACTAGCAAAAGGAAAAGCTGGAAGAGGGGCTTGCAAAGAAAAAAGAGAAAAACTGGTGCATACATTTTGGAGTGGGTGCTTCACAAGTATCCTTTCCAATGCAACATGTTATTTTCCCCCTGGCAATTCTTCCTTGGCCCATATTCACAGAGAACGGGTCAGTAAAACAAGATCCATCAGAAGAACAGCGCTTCACTGTTGTCAGAATAGAGGCAGCACCTGTGGAGGGACAAGAAGAAGGACATATCCAGCACCGCCAATTACTCAGCAGGAGAGTGAGACGAGTGACGAGGAGACACATAGTTACTATTGCCTCCCAGTATAATGGTCGGTATCCAGCAGAGGGGGCAGAAGGATCCGTGTTTCTCAGACAGTGGGTTGGGGTCCACCTGGTGGGTTGTGAACCAATCTCAGGTGTGTCCCCATTCATTTCAATAGTTTATTTTAAACAGACATGATGCTGCCGTGGTATGTGATGGCATTTGGGGAAATATTATAGATCTGTCCTTTTAGCAGCCTACTATGCATATGCGTTGAACTAAATTAATATAGGCACTGATAGTCTCATATAGGGTTGCCATAATTCTCTTTCATAAAATTGGGACAGGAACCTCAAAGAATTTCAAAGGCTATCTTGTCCAACCTCCCTGTAGCAACCGCCCCCACAAACCCCCGATCCTTTCCTCCACCAATCTGTTCAATTCCGTTTTAAAAGCACCCTCACTAAATCCTGTGGCAAGGAGTTCCACAGACTAATTACATGCTGGCTAAAGAGATACCAACCCCAAATTATGTTCCCTTTTCTGCTAAGGGAGGTGACCCATCCCAGTCTTTGTTGACATATGAGCCCTTCTTACTCACCTACTGTAGTTTCACTCAAAAGAAAAGTACAAACATTTCCAATACTTTGAACACTGCTGCATTGAACTATTGGTCCAGAACAGATTCCGCCAATCGCATTGCAAGTATCACATTCCTTGACTTGAAGAATTATGGTGTAGTTATACCCCCCTGGAGTAGAGTTGAAAAAAGGATGGGTCAGATTCCTAAGTCATAATACTGGAGAACAGGGAGAGTACAATTTGGTGGAGTAGGCTGGAAGTTGGAATAGCTGTCAGATCCCCACCAGCCACAAAGCCAGACACTCTCTCTGAACCCCATCTACCTCACAGGGTTGTTGTGAGTACCAAAGGAGGGTTGCATTTGTCACAATTGTCCATAATTTTGGAGAAAGTGGGGAATTTAACATTGTTAAATTTCGGTTTTCTGATTTGGCACTTCATGAAGGGAAGCCCTGGATATGGTTGAGACATGAAATCTCACCTCCACCCATCCACAGTCTGCACACTCCAACTTAAGTTTCATCAGGGCTGGAAACAGCAGGGCTGATATACTAGGATTCTGCAGAACCTCTGATTCTACTTTGCCTCTTACTCTGGGTAATACTGTAGCAACTCATGGGGGCTACCCAGATCTCTGGCATCTCAAATGGCAGCGCAATTCCAAGCATCCCATTGATGGCCCAGGCCAGGATGACCATATATCCTCAAGATATGCCCTCTTTTTTAAACATTATGTCATATTATACCTTTTTGGAATCAGGATGATCCCAAGATTGACCCCCACACATACTCCAAACTCACACTTCACACACATACACAACACAACTCCACACACATCCTAAACCCTTCTAGCTCTGCCCACACCTGCTCTACATAGACATACCTTTTTGGAATTCAGATAATCCCAAGATTGACCCCCACACATACTCCAACCTCACACTTCACACACACACAAAACACAACTCCACATTGCACCCCTTTTCACCCTCTTAGGGGTTAAATTTCTTGGTGGGAGCTTATGGGCGCAATCCAGAGTAACTACTTGGAGTCCTTGCTCCGGTGTAAGAACAATTTGCTCTGGATTGCAGTATGAATTTCCCGTAGGTTTTCACTAGGTAGTGCAGTAACTAAGGGTACACATAATGTCTCTTACGTGCTCCCGTAGTTACTCTGGATTGTAGGGTATGTCACATAACGAACTCCTCCCCAAATCTCATGCTTCTAGGTCCAAGGCAGTAAGTCAGTGACTTTTCAATTTTAGATAGATAGATAATTTAGTGTTTCAATTAACATGAAAGTAATGAAAGTAATACAGGAAAGTAATACATGTACAAGTAACACAATTACATGAAAGTAATACATGTGGTTACAAAATATATGTATTTGGCACAAGTGTGGGGTCTTGCTTCCTACTTTCAACCTGCACACAGTGCTGCACACTGCCCACACTCTTCCTGCCATAGATGACCTCCCTAATGGGACAGTTTGACCCAGAGAGAGCATGTGTGTGTGGTCTTTGGTACTCCTTACCTGTGGCCAAGTGCATGGAGAAGAAGGAGATGAAGAAGAGTCCCACGAAGAGCTGCATGGTGATGAAGAAGAACCTGGTAGAAAAATAAAGCAAGTTCTGTGGTCTGGAGTATCCGAAAACACATCTGGAGAGGAAGAAGTCTGTCTGAAATGTGTGCAAGGATGTTGGCTAGAAAAAAAGGGTCCACAGGGTGACCCGGGCTGCTTTTTCAACCCCTCTGTGTTGAGCTAAACCTGCCTAAATTCCCTCTTCTATGCAATGATTTAACGGTAGCGGCACTATGTCCTCTGTTCTATATGGTCACCCTGACACAGATCATACAGGACAAGTTCTGGATGAACTTCATCATTTAACCATATCAATCTTTGATACCCTGTAATCAAAAAGGCCATTCAACAAACTGGAATAGAGATATCACTGGTTTTATACTTTTATCCAAATGTTTAGCATTGTAAATACCAGAGCGGTTTACAAATGCAAAACAAAGGAAACTATTTTTTTAACTGTTGGTTCTAAAATTTTGATTGGTATATTTAATTCTTGGTTCTAAAATATACTGTTACTTGTCTTCAAACAGGCCTTAATAACTATCCCCTAAATAGGCAAATCTGTTAGAGAAAGATGATTTTCACAGTGGGTGCCAACTTACCAGAAACAGAGTCCCTGAACTGCTCCTATATATTAAATCTGAAATTTGCAATCAATTCAATTTCAATTACAGTGGTGCCTCACATAACAAATTTAATTCGTTCCGGAGGCATGCTTGTTATGTGAAATGCTCTTTATGTGAAGCAGATTTTCCCATAGGAAATACTGGAAATTCAGACGATTGGTTCTAAAACCCCAAAAATATTCATATAAAAATATTAACTGGATGTAAAAATGATGAGAAAACACTGGAACTGAATTCAAAACATGCAGTCAATGTTCATGATCCTATGAAGTCTATTTAGGCTGCAATCCTAAAGACACTTTCCTTGGAGTAGGACCCATTTAACACAATGGGGCTTACTTCTGAGTAGATATGCTTAGGAAGCTGCAGTCAAAGACACTTTCCTGGGAGTAGGACTCATTTAACACAATGGGGCTTACTTCTGAGTAGACATGATTATGTATTCGGCACAGTCCCAATGGGAATTTGTGTTTGTTATGTGAATCAAGTGTTATATGGGGCAGTTGTTATGCGAGGTACTGCTGTACCTTCATTGCCGTAAAGGCAAGCTTTTGAAACATTTGACAGTTTTTAAAGTCAACTACTTTGAGTAACTATTAGATTGGAACATTCCTTCTCTTTACAAGGAGTTTTAAGAAGGTTGTCACTTTCGCAGTTAATTCAGTATTTACTCCTCCTGCTGGAGAAGACACACAGGGCGCCCAGGGTCGGCACGTGTGTAGTGTGTCTCCTCCAACTGGAGGAGATGCAATGCGCAGTGCGCCGGAGTTGGGGTCCGCCCCTAGCCCAGACCCTGCCCCCGCCCCCACCATGCCCCCTGACCCCGGCCCCGACCCGACCCCAACCCCGCCCTCCCAACTTCCAGTGAACTGGATCTTGGGGGAGGCTCAGTCCACCACTCCAGCAAGTAATACATTTTTCTTGATCGACCCAGCCCTTCTTGTTTTGGAGAGATTCCTTTAAGACTGACAATGCAATCCTAAGCATGTCTACGCAACCCAGGAAAATGTGATTGGATTGCAGCCTGAGCACAACAACTCCAACATATTAGAACTGAAATCTGCATTCATAAACTCACCACAAATTACAGTCCTGCAAGTGGCTCCTGAGACATACAGGAAGGTCCTTCTCTTGGAGCTGAACTTCTGGAATGAGTGATCTCTCACTCTCACTTACTCATTCTTTAATATACACACCCCAAACTTAGAGCAGGGAGGACTCTTGACACTGGAACTTACAAAGATTAGTACTTTTTTAAGGGCAAAGTTTCTGTTTGCCATTTCTGCTCCTCTGGATGTTTCCTTATAAACCAGCCAAGGTGGTTGCCAGTCGACCTGGCATTTTCTGAGCATTGCTGGATTGCCCTATAAACATTTTCTGAATATTGCTGGATTGCCCTATAAACATGCATTCTGGTGTATGATTTACACATTTCCTCTACTCAAGCCACCCCCTATCTGCCTACAGTGACCAAGAAGGAAAGAAAAGCCAATAGTATGAACAAGTCTAGAAACCCTTCTCAAGACCCTCACTATGGAGTCTGAAGGAAACCTGGAAGGGGTGTACAGAAGGGGAACGTGGACTGCCAAAGTTTCTAAAATGGGAAATTAAAGAGAAAGTTTACTAAATAGTAATTTTATTGAAAACTAGCTTAAATGCCGCACTCCGTGTGGCATTTTAAGCTAGCTCCTGTGGAGGATGCTTTGGGTCTTTGTCCCAAAACTAAGGGGACATCTGTCTGGTCCAGCTTAGAAAACAGCAATTTTGAAGAAACAACTTTGAATTCCTCAATTCAGTCCTTGGAACTTGAAAATGTCACTATAGGTCTTGTCAGTTATTTTCAAATTTTTAAATTTCCCTCCTCATCTGGACAGAAATCCCAAAGCTGGATGTTATAATATGTCTATGTAGAGCAAGTGTGGGTGGAGTTAGATGGTGTGTGTGGAGTTGTGTGCATGCGTGTGTGGAGTGTGGAATTTAATCCCGGGATCATCCCAATTCCAAAGATGTATAATGCATCTATGTAGAGCAGGTGTGGGCAAAGCTAGAGGGGTTTAGGATGTGTGTGGAGTTGTGTCTGTGTGTGGGGGATGTGTGGAGTTCGGTTCTGTGTAGTGGTCTATCCTGGCATCAATCCGATTCCAAAGATGTATAATACGTTTGTGTAGAGCATTCATGGGTGGAGCTAGAGGGGGACCTGATGGACAGACAGAATTGAACAGACAGGGGCATACTTTTGAGTAGACATGGTTAGGACTGTGTTCTAAGACTACATTCTTCCTTCGCACAATGTAAATGAAGACAGTGAAGACTTGTCCTGGAAAAATAGGATATACTAGCGAAGAGTACCTGAGTTGCGGGAGTAAAATTCCTCCTTATGCCATCCCCCCATATGCATCAACCCCCATGGAAGTCAACCCCCCCATGCACAACTTCCCCCATGTGTATCAACCCCCCACGCCCAACTTCCCCCATGAGCAACTTCCCCAGATGTGCAACTTCCCCATGCGCATCAACCCCCCATGCGCATCAACCCCATGCGCAACTTCCCCATGCACATCAACCCTCCATGCACATCATCCCCCATGCACATCATCCCCCATGCGCATCATCCCCAATGCGCATCAACCCCCATGCACATCAACCCCCATGCACATCAACCCCCATGCACAACTTCCCCATGCCCAAATTCCCCCCTGCGCATTAACCCCCATGCGCATCAACCAGCATGCGCAACTTCCCCCATGTGCATCAACCCCCATGTGCAACGTCCCCATGCGCAACTTCCCCCATGCGCATCATCCCCACATGCACAACTTTCCCCTATGTGCATCCACCCCCATGTGCATCAACCCCCATGCGCAACTTCCCCCATGTGCAACTTCCCCTGAGCCCAACTTCCCCCACGCGCATCAACCCCCCCATGCACATCAACCCTCATGCGCAACTTTCCCCATTTGCATCAACCCCCATCTGCAACTTCCCCAATCTGCAACTTCCCCCATGTGTAACTTCCCTCCTTCACATTAACTCCCCATGCGCAACTTCCCCCCATGTGTACCAACCCCCATGCGCAGCATCCTCCACAGTGCAACCTCTTCCTCCGAACAACATCCCCCAGTGCACCAGGCACTGAGCACCAAATTGGCTGATGTTGTTCAGTCTCCCATGTTAAGTATAGGACAGAAACACGTTGCCCCCTTTTCAGCCCCTGAAGGGTTAATTTCTCCAGATGGTTCTTGGTGGGAGTTCAGGTGACAGAAGGAACTCCCAGAATTCCATGCTTCAGGCCCAGCAGTTGGGGCGGAATGTTGCTGAGTCAGCAATTCTCAATGCAAAGTATAGGGAGGAAAACGCGTTGCGCCCCTTTTCACCCCCTTCCGGTTGGAATTTCCGAAAACCGGTTCTTAGTGCACCCCTCCCTCACAGAAGGAACACCCACCCCAAATTTCACACTTCTAGGCCCAGTGGTTTTGGCAGGGTGGTGATGAGTGAATGAGTGAGTGAGTGAGTCAGCCAGTCAGTCAGTGAGTCAGTGACTTTTCTCTTTTATATATATAGATTATAATCCTGAGAATAGCAGATCCTGTCACTACACTGCAGAAATGTATGTGTGCCGGTACTCACCCACCAAGGTGCAAGAATTTACACAAAGGTGCTGGTACTCCGTAGGGTGCAAACCCCTGGGTACTGTGCTGATTCTTTACTGTGCTGTTTCTATATTTATGCTGCAGCACCAGCACACTAAATTCCTTGCTAGTTTCAGATCAGCTTTCATACATAGAGGTATGAAAGAGGCATCTATGGCTCTCAAAATACCCTCTGGAGATGAGGAGGGCAGAGGATGCATGGGCTGGCTGGCTGGGGCTTGCCACAGGCAACATGGAGGCTCACCGTGGACCGCATCTAGGTTTGACCACCCCTGCTCTAGAGACTTCAGGTAAGAAACAGCATCAGTATGATACATCCATGAATATGGTATCCAGGAACGTGGAAGCTGGAATGTACCAGATTTCTTACATTCATCCAGAATGATGTTGCATTCATCCAGGAGACGCACTACACGTGCGCCAGGGTTGGCGCATGCGCAGTGCGCCTGGGTTGGGGCCCGCCCTCAGCGCATGGGGAGATAATGCGCATAGGGGGTTGATGTGCATAGGGGTTGATGCGCATGGAGGGTTGTTGCGCATGGAGGGTTGTGCATGGGGGACTTATGTGCATGGGTGGATGTTGTGCATGGGGAGATGATGCACATGGGGAGATGATGCGCATAGGGGACTGTTGCGCATGGGACGATGATGTGCATAGGGGACTGTTGCGCATGGGGGATGTTGCGCATGGGGGGATGTTCCACATGGGGAATGATGTGCATTGGGGACGTATGCACATGGGAGTTTGATGCACATAGGGGACTGTTGCGCATGGGAAAATGATGCGCATAGGGGACTGTTGCGCATGGGGGATGTTGTGCATGGGGGATGTTGCACATGGGGGACTTATGCGCATGGGGGGATGTTCCATATGGGGAATGATGTGCATAGGGGACGTATGCACATGGGAGTTTGATGCGCATAGGGGACTTATGCACATGGAGGGTTGATGCGTAAGGGGGCCGTTGCACATGGAGGACTGATGCACGTGGGGGGACTGATGAGCCTTGGGGGGATGTTGCACCGTGGGGGGATGGTTTACGGGGGAAATTTTACTCCCACAACGCGGGTACGCTTTTTGCTAGTTTTAATATAAAATGTTGTCAGGAGAAAGAAGAGCACCACCCTCTGCTCAAACACAATGATTTTAAACCTCAAAATATACTAACGGTACTAAAATCGTCAGTGCTCACCATGGCACAGTGGTTGAAAATTACTGCTCTTACTACCTCTACCAATAATGTTATGCAGATAGGAATTTTGCCTTTTTATTTATTTTTGCACACAGGAAGACAAGTCCTCCCAAACACCAGATTAATGATGCAAGCTGGACATAAAAGCATGACGATGCAAATCACTCCATTAGGGTCATCAGGAAAGGATCTTCATCAGCAGGAACCCAGAGAGAACCAGGAGGGAGCACCCTGTGGATGGAGGGGCCTAGCTGCATTCTGATTTATGAATAACAACATCAGTTCCTCCAAACTGCAAGTATCCATCTTTTAGTTGACCACACACAGACTCTGTTGTGCAGCCCTTCATGGTGAAATTGGAAGGTGTTTCACCTGGATGGGAAACACAACAACAAACATGCATGTTGGTTTTCATTCCTATGGTTAATGAGAAACTTCAGAATGGCCAACTTCTTTGATTCATCCCACAAATAAGCATCCGAGTTCACACGAAGTGATGGCCCTTTCCTGCCTTCGACACCCATTTGATGCCCATTCATCACTGACACTGAATTCCTTGCTGGTTCCAATCAGCTGATCAGATTCTCTCAATCTACAGAGTCAAGCAGGGAAAGGAAGAGAACACAGAAATCAGAATTACCAATTCTTGATGTAAAGGACAGGTTTAAGCAACGGTCTTCAGATCCCGTGCAATCCGCTTCCTCTGTAGGGCAGGAACCTGTTAAAGAATAGCAGGCTGGACAGCGCTTTCCATTAGGAGTGGAGTTGATTGGTGGCACTGAAAAGAAAAGCAGGCCTCTGTCAGTCTTGGAAAACTATGGTATCATGCTCGGTGCTGCATACACTGAATGTGAACCACGAAAGCCTGGGTTGGATTGTTATGGAGGATATGCTGTTACCCAAGCAGCAAATCCCCCCTCTCCACGCCACTGAATTAGTGCAATGGAAAGGCAGAGCCAATATGATTGGATCCAGTTGGCATCACAGAGCTGGGCTAAAGACAGGAGCTCACCCTGTCTTGTGGGGCCGACCTGGGTCTCGAACCCTGGCCTGCTGGTTAACAGGCACAGCGTCTCAACCGCTTGCGCCACCCAAAGCCCATACTGAAAAGAAAAGAGAGAGAAAAGAAAAGAGAGGCAAACAGCTGGATTTGATGTCTGTCTGGCTGTCTTTCTGTCTGTATGTCTGTATGTCTGTCCGTCCGTCTCTCTCTCTCTCTCTACTTCCTTTCCCATGGTCATGGCAGCTCACAAAACTTTATAATCACTACAGAGAAGGCTCATCACTCAGCTACCACCCCACTCACTGGAGCAAAGGAAGCACTTGTAGGGAAAAGACCCTCAGAAAACTTAAGAGGGGGGCTGTAATATATAGAATGAGGGTGTCTTTCAATAGCCTGGACCTAGACAGAAAGACGTAAGGGCTATGGCATTGCTAAGAGGGTGCAAGAGTAGCAGCAGTTGCACCAGGAAACAAGTTTTGGAGGGGCTGCAGGCTGAACTTTACTAGCCAAAAAAGTTGATATGTCTAAATAAATAATAAATCTTTGGAAAGCAATGAAGACTGTACTGGAATATTGGTATTCTATCAAAATTTATGGCCAAAGAACTATAAAGGGAAAACACAATTGCCTTAAGGAACAAAATATGGATTTCTTTAACAAAAATCTGATCTGAGATATTATTATGACACAGCATGGACTCAGTAAGGTGTTATTATGAGCACCCTTGACATACTAGCAAAAAAAGGAAGAGATAACAAGAGATACAGGGGAAGGGAACAAGGAAGCTGGGAGTGGGATGTGGAAAGAAAAAAGAAAAACTGGTGCTTACGTTCTGGAGTTGATGGCTCACAAGCATCCTTTCCAATGCAACATCTTATTTTTCCCCTGGCAATTCTTCCTTGGCCCATATTTACAGAGAACGGGTCACCAGAACAAGCCCGGTTATAAGAACAGCGCTTCACTGTTGTCTGAATAGTTTCACCTGTAGAGGGACAAGAAGAAGGACATATCTAGCAACTCCAATTACTCATCAGGAAAGTGCAACGAGTGAGGAGGAGACACATACTTACTATCTCCTCCTACTACAACACTCTGTATCCAGCAGAGAAGGCAGAATAGAATCCATGATTCTCAAACAGGGGGTTAGGTGGGTTGGTGGGTTGTGAATCCACCTGGTGGGTTGTGAACCAATCTCAGATGTGTCCCCATACATTTCAATATTTTATTTTAAATAGACATGATGCTGCCATGGTATGTGATGGCCTTTGGGGATATATTACAGATCTGTACTTTTAACGGCCTACTATGTGTATGTGTTGAACTTGTGGGACTTACTCCTAGGTAAGTGTGGGTATGCTAGGTTAATATAGGCACTGGTAGTCTCATATAGGGTTGCCATAATTCTCTTCCATAAAACTGGGACAGATCCTCTGTCCCATTTGCCAATATGTGAAGACAATATCAAACAACGGGACTATACCTGTTTTTAGGAACATACGGCAACCCTTCTCCCACACAACGCTGCAGCTGAAAGGGATTTCAAAGGCCATGTTGTCCAATGTCCCTGGAGCAACTGCCCTCACAACCCCCCCATCCTTTTCTCCATCAATCTGATCAATTCCATTTGAAAAGCACCGTCACCACATCTTGTCACAAGGAGTTCCACAGACTAATTTCATGCTGGGTAAAGAGATACCAACCCCAGATTATGTTCCATTTTCTGCTGAGTTCACCCATCCCATTCTTTTTTGATATATCAACCCTTCTCACTCACCTACTGTAGTTTCACTCAGAAGAAAAGAACAACCATCTTCTGAAATGCCACATTCAACTTTTGGTCCAGAACAGTTGGTACCAGTCGCATTGCAAGTTTCACATTTCGTGATGTGATGTATTGTGTAGTTTGGCTCCCCTGGAGTAGGGGAGAAAAAAGGATGGGTCAATTCCTAAATCATAATTCTGAAGAACCAGGAAAATATAATTTGGTACAGTTGTTTAGACTTATCTGCCTAATCTCCACCAGCCACAAAGCCAGACATTCTCTCTGAACTTCATCTACCTCACAGGGTTGTTGTGAGTACAAAAGGAGGGTTGCATTTGTCACAGTTGTCCATAATGTTGGAGAAAGTGGGGAATTTAACATTGTCCTTGGCATGGTTTAGGTTTTCTGATATGGCACTTCATGAAGGAAAGCCATGGATATCATTGAATCATGAAATCTCACCTCCACCCATCCCCAGTCTGCACACTCCAACTCATTCTTAAGTTTCATAAGGACTGGAAATAGAAGGGCTGATATACTAGGATTCTGCAGTTCCTCTGATTCTACTTTCCCCCTTTCTCTGGGTAACACTGTACTAGCTCAATGGGGCTACCCAGATCTGTGACATCTCAAATGGCAGCACAATTCCAAGCATCCCATTGCTGGCATTGTTGGCCCATATACCCTCTTTTTCAAGACATGCCCTTTTTTAAACCTTGTGTCTTGGGGGAAAAAAAAACTTCATTATCTTCCCTCTCTTTGTGAGCAGGCAGCATGTACCATGTATTTTTTAAATTTAATAATAAACTAGTGAAATAATCCGCACTGCAGGAATAGAATTTGAAGAATATTTGTAAACTAACCCTCTTTGCAACACCCCCCATGCAACACCCTCTTGTGCAACACAGACCTCCATGCAACACAGACGACATGCAACATGCAGTGGTAGTTCCATAACCCCTCATGCAACACAACCAGGCTGAACATATCCCCAGAATTGCCCGGACAAGTCCAGAATTTGCATATTGGTCTGGACTATCTGGTCATGGGGGGTGCTTGTCCGGGCATGGGGGGGCTTATGTAGTGCTTTGGGCCACTTTAAATGTTGCTCGGATCGGCGGCCATATATACAGCGGCCATCCGAGCAGCCATATTGGAAAATAGAGGCTGTGCGCTCTATCCCTGCACATCCCTCCACAGAAAGCTCACCTCCGGCAAAAGTGCATCCAGGTGCGCGGTCTGCAGAGGGATGCTCTGGGCGATCTCAGAGACATAGAGGCTGTGCACATGTGCACAGCCTCTACTTTGTAAAAAACACAGTGGGCAGGGATAGAGAGGCTGTCTGCTCGGAGAGCTGCTGTATATGCGCGCCGATCTGAGCAACATTTTAAGTGGCCCAAAGAACTACATAAGCCCCATGCCCGGACAAGGTAAGCCCCTTCAGGGAGTGATTTTTTAAAAATGTAGGAGAAAATTTTGTCCTATATTTTAAAAAAATCACTCCCTGAGCAGGCTTACCTTGTCTGAAAATCTGAACTGAAAATCCAGGCTTTTGGGGACCCTTGTCCTACATTTTGAGGTCTAGCATATAGTCACCCTGAAAACAACCCTGTGCACCATCCCCCCATGCACACCATTGCCCCATGCGCACCAGCACCCATATGCACTATTCCCACACTGCACCATCCTCTCCCATGCACCATACCCCATACACACCATTCCCCCATGCAACATCCCTCCTGTGTACACCATTCCCCATGCACACCATCTCCCATTCACACTATTCCCCACCCTTGCATCCTCCCTCCCACTGCATCAGACACCAAATTGGCTGGATGTTCATCAGTCTGTGTTCAATGTTAAGCATAGGATGAAAACAAGTTGTATCCCTTTTCACCCCCTTAGGGGTTAACTTTCTCAACATAGTTTCTTGGTTGGTGCTCACATCACTCAACAAACACCTCTCCAAATTTCATGCTTCTAGGTCCAAGTTAGTCATTCAGTGACTTTTCACTTAGATATATACTGTAGATAATATAGTGTTTAAATTAACCACACGAAAGCAATACATGCGGTTACAAAATATATGTATTTGGCTCTCACTTCCTGCTTTTCACTTGCACACAGTGCTGCATGCTGCCCACATTCTTCCTGCCATAGATGGCCTCTGTAATGGGAGAGTTCTACCCAGAGAGCGCACATGTGTGTGTGATCCTTCGTACTCCTCACCTGTGGCCAAGTGCATGGAGAAGAAGAAGAAAAGTCCCACAAGCAGCTGCATGGTGATGAGGGAGAACCTGGTAGTAAAAAAACTCTTGTGCCAATAAAGCAAGTTCTGCAGTCTGGAGTACCTGGAAACACATCCGGAGAGGAAGAAGACGTCTGTCTGAAATGTGTAGAAGGGTGTTGGCTAGAAAAAACTGAACGTGTCCACAGGGTGACCTGGGCTGCTTTTCAAACCCCACTCTGTTGAGCTAAGCCTGCCTAAATTTCATCTTCTATGCAATGATTTGAAGGTAGAGGCACTGTGTCCTCCATTCTATATGGTCACCCTGGATGTCCAGACCCAGACTTCCACAACCTCTGATACATGAAATAGGAACCTCTGGTAGAAGTGGCCTCTCTGACCTCATTTACCATTCTCTGTGCAACATTTTTCTCAGTCCTTGTGGTTTGAGCACTGCGTGCAATTTGGCACATTTTAAAATGTATAAGCAACTATTGCAAACTTTAAAATATGAGTTTCTTTTAAAAAAATGCCAGTAGATTCCAAACCCTGGATCACTCAAACAAGGACATCAAGTATTTTCTGTAGGGGTCATAAAAAGGACTAAGAGTTCATCAATTTTCCGACCAGCTGGGTGTGGGGGACACAAACATCTTATCCAAGAAGTGGTATTTCTTCCAGGAATGTCGACCCCTGGGTTCCCAGCTGGGATGCCTGGCACAGGATCTTGGTTACTCCAGGAACACAGGTGAATCCGTGTGGCATCGCAGTCTTGAACGTGCAAAGAAGTCTTGCAAACTTCTCTCGTGCTGGGATGTGCCAGCAAGAGAGGAGACGTGCACTTCTTTCACGCTCTGTTAACTCTCATGTGCAGCTGGCTGCAGCAAAGCTGCAAATCTGGAAACAGAGCATCTCTCCTGTGATCTTCGCACACACACTCACCTGTGCCCTGGAGCATCCCTGTGCCAGGCAAGACATCCCACGTGGGCACTGTTGGGACCAGTTGGGAGAGGAAGCAAACACAGAGAGGGGGAGAGGTCCTGCATAAAAAATAAATTTAAGGTGCAGAAGTGCCGATAGAAATTTGCTGTCTGGTGGTTGCCAAAAAGAAAACAGATCAGGGTGAATGATGGTGTTCATCCAAAACTTGTACAGTATGACCTGTGCCTGGGTGACCATATAGGATGCCTGTACCTTTAACTGTTGCATCAAACAGGGAATTGAGGCAGGTGCTGCTTTTTAAACCATACTATGCTGAGTTAAACTGACCTAAATTCTGTCTTCTGTGCATGGTTAAAAGTACCGGCACTCTATCCTCCATTCTATATGGACTCCCTGACACAGATCATACAGTTCAAGTTCAGGATGAACATCACTTAACCATATCAATCTTTGATACCCTATAATCAAAAAGGCCATTCAACACATCTGGACTAAGGGATTGCTGGTTTTAAACCAGAAACAGAGTCCATGAATTACACCTATATATAAAACCTGAAGTTTGAAATCAATTCAATTTTAATTATCTTCAGTGGCATAAAGGAAACCTTAGAAAAATGTAACAGTTAAAAAAAGTCAATTACTTTGAGTAACTATTAGATTGGAACACGTCCTTCTCTTTACAATGAGTTTTAAGAAGGTTGCCACTTTCACAGTTAATTCAATATTTACACCAAGTAATAATTATTTCTTGATCCACCCAGCCCTTCTTGTTTTGGAGAGATTCCTTTAAGACTGACAATGCAATCCTAAGCATGTTTACTCAAAAGTAAGTCCGACTGTGTTCAACAGTACTTACTCCCAGGAAAGTGTGGTTAGGATTGCAGCCTGAGCACAACAGCGCCAATATATTAGAAATGAAATTGGCAACCATGAACTCACTACTAATTCCAGTCCTGCAAGGTGCTCCTACGACATATAAGGTCCTCCTCTTGGAGTTGAACTTCTGGTATGAATGATCTCTCACTTTCACTCACTCTTAATATACACACCCCTGACCACTTTTGACACTGGAACATGTGAAGATT
Source organism: Cryptoblepharus egeriae (assembly GCA_030015325.1). NCBI lineage: Eukaryota > Metazoa > Chordata > Lepidosauria > Squamata > Scincidae > Cryptoblepharus > Cryptoblepharus egeriae. The sequence goes on from JAREYC010000014.1 coordinate 4,433,463, forward strand.
AGTACTTTTCCAAGGGGAAAGTATCTGTTTGCCATTTCTGTTGCTCCGGATGTTTCCACATAATCCAGCCAAGGGGCTTACCAGTCAACCTGGGTTTTCTGAGCATTGCTGAATTCCCCTGTAAACCTACATTCTGGTGTATGATTTACACATTTCCTCAACCCACACGCTGTCTGCCTACAGTGACCAAGAAGGAAACAAAAACCAATAGTGTGAACAAGTCTAGAAACCCTTCTCAGGACCTCACTATGGTCAATGGGATCTGAAGGAAACCTGGAAGGGGTGCACAGAAGAGGAACATGGACTGCCAGGTGTCTAAAATGGGAAATTGAAGAGAAAGCTTACAAACCCTACAATCCAGAGTAACTACGGGAGCACGTAAGAGACATTACGTGTACCTGTAGTTACTGCACCACCTAGTGAAAACCTAAGGGAAATTCATATTGCAATCCAGAGCAAATTGTTCTTACACTGGAGCAAGGACTCCCCATAGTTACTCTGGATTGCGCCCTAAATTGTAATTTTATTGAAAAAGGTCCAAATGGAAAATTGCTGGGGTTTTGAAGTGTGTGTGTTTCAACCAAAAAAAATTAAATAGCCGCTGGAGAGACAGTAATTTCAAGATACATTTTAAAAAACCCTTTTCTTTGTCCTGCAGCAAATGCAGCGTCACAGCAAGGTCCTGACTATGAACCTCAAAGCCTCCTTTAGTTAAGGCAATTTTTTCCCCTTATCTCGGAGATGCATTGTGTAGTTGCAATGATGAAATCAATAAGTCTTTTAATTTTGGAGAAATCCTGTTATTAAATGTGTGTCTTCATATAAATTTATAGGGCTGTGCGTGGCGCAAGCGGATAAGACGCTGTGCCTGTTAACCAGCAGGCCAGGGTTCGAGACCTGGGTCAGCCCCACAAGACAGGGTGAGCTCCTGTCCTTAGCCCAGCTCTGCGACGCAGCCAATCATATTGGCTCTGCCTTTCCATTGGACTAATTCAGTGGCGTGGAGAGGGGGGATTTGCTGCTTGGGTAACAGCCTATCCTCCATAACAATCCAACCCAGGCTTTCGTGCTTTGCATGCAGCGTTTGCAGTGCCGAGCATGATACCATAGTCTTCCAAGACTGACGGAGGCCTGCTCATATAAATTTATACTCTGGTTTTTTAAAGCTGCTACCAAAGCATTTCTTTAAAGCAGTGATTTTCAACCTTTTTCTTCCCACGACATACCAACAAGGCACTGAAATAGTCAAGGCACACCATCAGTTGTTTTTACCATTGACAAGGCACACCAGACTGTTCAAATCCCCTTTTCCTATAATTAATGACCTTCCCCAAATTCCCATGGCACACCTGTGTACTATCTGTGGCACACCAGCGTGCCTCAGCATACCGGTTGAAAATCACCGCTTTAAAGAAAACCAGAAAGTTCAGATTCCAAAAATGAAAAAGGAAGAACAGAGATAACTCTAGCTTTGCCCAACGGCTAAGTCCCCTCCTTAAGAAACCAAGAGAAAGAGTATATTATTGTCTTTTACAGTAAATATGTATGAGAGAGATACAGTGGTGCCTCGAGTAACAAATTTAATTCGTTCCGGAGGCATGCTCGTTATGTGAAACATTCTTTACGTGAAGTGGAATTTCCCACAGGAAATAATGGAAACTCAGACAATTGGTTCCACAACCCAAAAATATTCATATAAAAATATTAACTGGATGTAAAAATGATGACAGAACACGGGGATTGAATTCAAAACATGCATTCAATGTGCATGATCCTATGAAGTCTACTTGGGTTGCAATTCTGAAGACACTTTCCTGGGAGTAAGCCCCGCTGAACACAATGGGGCTTACTTCTGGGTAGACATGGTTAGGAGGCTGCAATCCAAGACACTTTCCTGGGAGTAAGACCCATTGAACACAATTTATTGGACCCCTTTGTATTTATTGTAAAATTAGTGGTTCGTTCCTTAATGTCTTTTCAGGTTGTAATCTTTTGGCATGGCAATGCTGTTGTTGCAAATTAAATAATGTATTTTTCATTCATTTTTGTGGATGAATACTGTAAATTCATTTTTGAATTCAATTAAAAAATTGAATTGTCCCATTCAATTAAAAAATTACATTATAATAAAATGAATTCATTTTTTGTGGAAAAATACTGTAAAGCCCAAGGAATTGAAGACTAAGTTGAGACAGCAACAGAATTGTTTTATGAAAACTGAGAAAAGGCATGTTGTTTCCGTTGCTGCAAGCTATGAACTCAGCCAAATGATTGTCATGAATGGGAAATCTTACAGAGAAGGAGATTTCGTAAAGCAATGTCTTGTGAATGACGACACAAAGCCAATAGGCAGGTGTCGAATTTGGCTCGCTGGTCAAACAAAAAACACAGCTCCACCCTCATGGGGTCAGGTGAGACCACCAGGAAGGGCAGAACCTAAAGGTGGGCTTTCTATGGGGGATACAGAGGTAAGCCCACCCTCTTTGTTTTCGGGCAGGCAAACACCCACCCTTCCCACCCTGAGGGCTAGTCTGGGCTTCGGCTGGTTGCCCCTTTTTGCCGCCTTCCTGATAGGCAGGTGGAAGGTAATTTTTTCGCCTACTCCAGACTATCTTCCCTTATCTCGCTATGTTCTGGCCACTTTGAGCAGGGGATGTGGGTGAACAGGCCCAAAATAAGGGGATCTGCAACATACAATCAGGATCAACTGGGGCACAGCCAAGGGGGTGTGCCTACAATGAGAACGGAAAGGCAACCCCCATGCCTGCAGGTCGCCTACTTTCAATCCCCGGCGGGATGGAAGGGGGTTACCAGACATCAGTATGATCCGACCCGCTCCCCCCAGTTTGGAGGAGGGGTATGTGGGGCGGAACTCGTTTAACTGGGTATGGCCAATTTATAGGTACACGCCAACCCTGGTACCCAGGTTTCACCTGGGGGCCCAAAAAGGACCTGCAAGCTCACTAACCCTAGACATGGGGCAGACGCTGAGAGTCTTAAAGGAATTTAACCCCCAGGTCAAGTTCAAGTTCAAGGTCTGCCCCTCCTTTTGATTCTGATTGGATTATTATCTGGATTTATTGATTATTGATTATTTGATAATCATGCAATAAAGTGGCCCATCTCCTCCACTTGTTTGTCTGTGTGTGTACTGACCTTGTGTAGACCAAAATGGCTCAAATTGTGTGCTTCCAGAGAAAGCACACTTTTATTCAAATATATCTTATTAACCAGGAACACTGTTGCTGAATGGATTGATCAAATGTCAAGTGATCTGGGTGACTAGATACCAAACCCAAAATTCCTGAACCCCAAGGCCAAATTCCTCCCCCCAGGCCAAAATTTCCTCCTCCAAGCCAAAATTCCTACCCACTAAAAAAATTGCAAAAAAAGGTTTGTTTTTTTTTTGTTTGTTTGTTTTATGGCCATAATTTTGATAGGAAGGAGATATCTCAAAGCCAACTTTTGCATTTGATTCTGCTCTTCAATATAAATCCAACAACATATGAAATGATGGTGTACCTGATGGCGCCTGATGGTACCTGATGGTATACCTGATGAAATGATGGTGATGGTGCACCATCGCAAAGTTCAAAAATGAAGCCAAAATGTAGGACACCCGAGGCTAAAAATCCAGACAAATCTGGGTTGTTCTGGTCATATGGTCACCCTGGTTGAAGGTCACATCATCAAGATTTGAACATTTTTCTATTGCTATTGATGAGATTGTTGATATCACTGGATTAGCAGAGCTTGTGGTTTTCATCAGGGCTTGTGACAGTGAATTTAATATTTATGAAGATCTGATTGAACTGAACCCCCATACATGACACTACAACAAGCCAGGATGCCTCTGAGAAAGTCGAGCAGGTTCTGCATGACTACGGTTTGGATTTGAGTAAACCTGCTTGCTTATCTACCAACGGAGCTGCAACTATGGTTGGCAGACATTGGCGCATATCCTAAAGTCAAATTAAGCCCTTTGCTCCAAAGCAGTTAAGGTGAGTTTCCATAAGATAACAATAGAGGGTGACGTAACTGCATGGATCCGTAACTGCTCTGGATTTTGCCCATCATGGTGTTGCTGCCATGTTAACAAACAAAAATAGAAAACTTGCATCCAGATTCATCAGTTGCACATTTTCACTGCATTATTTATCAGTAAAATTTTTAAAAATTTTGAAATTTAAAATTTAAAAATGGAAAATTATCAGCAAAAGTTTTTTAAATTGGATCCTGTGCTTAGTTTGGTCACAAAGGCAGTGAACTATATTGAAGGCAGTGCTCTCAACCACCGTCAATTCAGCCAGTTGTTGGAAGATATGGATAAGGAGTTTACCGATCTTCCATTCTTCACAGAAGTCCGCTGGTTGTCATGTCACAAAGTGCTGAAAAGATTTTATTTATTGAGACAAGAAATAATTATGTTTTTGGAGATAAAAGGTCAAAATACAGATGAAATAAAAGATGAAAGTCGGCTGCAGGATCTGGCTTTTCCTGTGTATAATTAAATGATCCTGCACGAAATTAAATTTCCTGCACAATTAAATGATCTTAATTTGAAATTACGAGGTAAAAACAAACTTATCACTCAGTTGTATGATGGCATCAAATGCTTCATTACAAAACTAAGGGCACAATCCAGAGCAGTTATGGCAGGTATTACGTCAATGCAGGAGCGATTTGCATCAACGCAGTTATGGAGCCACTTAATAGAAATCTGTGGGAAATTCATAGCGCAATCCAGAGTAAATTTTACGTGCGTCGACGCAAGAACTGCCGTAACCGCTCTGGATTGTGCACTAAGCTTATGGAAGTCACAGTTGTCAAACAAAAAATTAGTTCATCTTCCTAAGTGCAAAGAGCTGAAAAAACACTGCCAACATTGAGTCTGTAGTTAGGCTGCAATCCTAAAGACACTTTCCTGGGAATAAGTTCCATTGAACACAGTGGGGCTTACTTTTGAGTAGACATGGTTAGGATTGTGCTCTTAGCTTAGCTTTGCTAGACACCTGGAACAGTTGTCAAAAGAATTTCAGAAAAGATTTCATGATTTCCCATCTTTTGTAGACCACTTTGCATTATTCTCAGCATCATCCACCTTTGATGTTGCCAAAGCAGAAGAAAGGCTGTAGATGGAACTATTAGAAATGCAGTCGGAGTCTACACTAGAGCAAAGTATCCTGAAGTGGGGATACCTCGTTTCTTTTCATACCTTCCTGAAAAGTTTAAAAAACTTCAGGAAGTTTCCCACAAGGATTAATTATAGCAATGTTTGGCTCTATCTATGTGTGTGAACAGTTATTTTCCTTCTTGAAAACAACAAAAAACTTTTCAGAGAACAAGGTTGACTTACCAACACCTCTCATCTGTGATGCAAGTCAGAACTGCACAGACATTTCAGCCAGACGGAGCAAACATTGTCATTAAAACGAGGCATCAAACCTCAGGACAAAACACTACAAATAGTCGTAAATAAATGTTCATTTTGAACTGTTGTAATTTTTGTAATTTTTGTACAATGTATTTGTTGCTGTTTATTCTATGTTTATTCTATGTTCATTCTATTTAACATCTATGTGAAACTGCTGGGAGAGGTTATCCGGGGATTTGGAGTAGGGTGCCACCAGTATGCTGAGGATACCCAGCTCTATCTCGCCTTTCCACCTCCATCCAAAGTGGTTGTTGATGCCTTAGTGTGCTGCATAGAGGCAGTTGGGAACTGGATGAGGGCAAACAAGCTGAGAATGAATCCAGACAAGACAGAGGTCATCCACGATGCATGTGCTGGACCATCAATGTACTCTGAATGGGGTTGCACTCCCCCTGAAGGAGCATGTTCATAGCTTGGGGGGGGGGTTTCTTCTGGACTCGCAGCTGCCTTTGCCCAACTTCACTTGGTGCCCCAGTTGTTTTCATACCTGGATCATGTAGACCTGGCCATGGTGGTCCACACCATGAATTACTGCACTGTGCTCTAGGTGGGGCTGCCCTTGGAAACTAGTTACTGGACCTTCTCTGATGATCTGAGGGAACAAGCCTTGAAAATGGTTGGGAAACTGCAATTAGTTCGAAATGAGGCAGCCCATGTGATTGCTGGAGCCAGATGATTCGACTCTGTTGGCCCGCTCCTCCAGTGACTATACTGGCTGCCCATTTGTTTCCAGGCCCAATTCAAGGTGCTTGTCTTGACTTATAAAACCCTAAACAGCTTGGGCACACACTATCTTAGGAACTGTCTACTTCTGGCTTATTCCCTCAGATCATCACAGAAGGACTTGTCCTGGAAAAATAGAATATATTATCTTATTTTTGATGGATCCTTAATGATGCAAGCTGGACACAGAAGCATGGTGATTCCAATCTCTCCAGGAGGGGCATCAAGAAAGAATTTTAATCAGCAGGAACCCTGAGAGAGCCAGGAGGGAGCACCCCGTGGACAGAGGGGCCTGGCTGCATTCTGATTTGTGAATAACAACATCGGTTCCTCCAAACTGCAAGTATCCACGTTCTAGTTGACCACACACAGACTCTGTCGTGCAGCCCTTCATGGTGAAGTTGGAAGACCTTTCGCCTGGATGGGAAACACAACAAGTATGCATGTTGGTTTTCATAGGTTTTCCTATGGATAATGAGAAACTTCAGAATGGCCAACTTCTTTGATTCATCCCAAAAATGAGCATCTGAGTTCAAGTGATGACCCTTTCCTGCCTTTGACGCCCATTTGATGCCCATTAATCACTGACACTGAATTCCTTGCTCGGTTCTGATCAGCTGTGGCCAGAGCCAGCTTCAATCTATAGAGTCCAGGAGGGAAAGGAAGAGAACACAGAAATTAGCATTACCCATATTTGATGTAAAGGACAGGTTTAAGCAACGGTCTTCAGATCCCGTGCAATCCGCTACCTCTGTAGGGCAGGAACCAGTTAAAGAATAGCAGGCTGGACAGTGCTTTCCATTGAGAGTAGAGTTGATTCGTGGCACTGGAAAGAGAAGAGAGATTTTAATCTAGTGGTTAAGGGCTGGATTTGATACCTACCTGCCTACCTGCCTACCTGCCTACCTGCCTATCTATCTATCTATCTATCTATCTATCTATCTATCTATCTATCTATCTATCTATCTATCTATCTATCTATCTATCTATCTATCTATCTATCTATCTATCTACAGAACAAAACATGGATTTCTTTAACTCAAAATTGATCTGAGATGTTATTATGATACAGCATAGACCCAATAAGGTGTTATTATGAGCATCCTTGAAATACTAGCGAAAGGAAAGAAGAAGGAAAAACAGGAGATACAGGGATGGGAACAGGGAAGCTGGGAGAGGGACGTGCAAACAAAGAAGAAAGACTGGTGCATACATTTTGGAGTTGGTGCCTCACAAATATCCTCTCCAATGCAACAGATTATTTTCCCTCTTGCAATTCTTCCTTGGCCCATATTCACAGAGAATGGGTCAGCAGGACAAGCCCCGAAACCAACACAGCGCTTCACTGTTGTCTGAATAGTCTCACCTGTAAAGGGACAAGAAGAAGGACATATCTAGCAACACGAATTACTCATCAGGAAAGTGCAATGAGTGATGAGAAGACATATAGTTACTATTTCCTCCCACTACAGTGCTCTGTATCCAGCAGAGAGGGCAGAATAGGATCCCCGTGTTTCTAAAACTGTGGATTGGGGTCCACCTGGTGGGATGTGAACAAATCTCAGGTGAGTCCCCATTCATTTCAATAGTTTATTTTAAATAGACATGATGGTATGTGATGGCATATGGGGAAATATTATAGATCTGTACTTTTAACAGCCTATTATGCATATGTGTGGGCTGTGGGTGGCGCAAGTGGTTAAGACCCTGTGCCTGTTAACCAGCAGCCCAGGGTTCGAGACCCGGGTTGGTCCCCACAAGACAGGGTAAGCTCCTGTCCTTAGCCCAGCTCTGCGACGCAGCTGGAACCCATCATATTGGCTCTGCCTTTCCATTGGACTATTTCAGTGGCATGGAGAGGGGGGATATTCTGCTTGGGTAACAGCCTATCCTCCATATCAGTCTAACCCAGGCCTTCGTGCTTCGCATGCAGCGTATGCAGTGCCGAGCACGATACCATAGTCTCTCAAGACTGACGGGTGCCTGCTTTATGCATATGTGTTGAAAAATGGGACTTACTCCTAGGTACGTATATGTATACTAGGTTAATATAGACACTATATATCGCCGACGACGCTGCTGTTACTGCTCACTCTGCCGAAGACCTTCAACAACTTATGGACCGTTTTAGCAAAGCCTGCCAAGACTTTGGACTAACAATCAGCCTGAAGAAAACACAAGTCATAGGTCAGGGTGTGGATCCACCTCCCTGTATCACAATCTCTGAACATGAACTGGAGGTTGTCCATGACTTTGTGTACCTTGACTCAACTATCTCTGACACTCTCTCCTTAGACTCTGAGCTGAATAAACGCATTGGTAAAGCGGCTACTACATTCTCCAGGCTTACAAAGAGAGTATGGCTTAATAAGAAGCTGACGGAACATACAAAGATCCAGGTCTATAGAGCTTGCATCCTGAGCACACTCTTGTACTGCAGTGAGTCTTGGACTCTTTATGCATGGCAGGAGAGGAAGCTGAACACCTTCCATATGCGCTGTCTCCGATGTATTTTTGGCATCACCTGGCGTGACAAAGTCTCAAATGACGCAGTCTTGGAACATGCTGTAATCTCCAGCATTTTCACACTTCTGAAACAGCGGCGTCTATGCTGGCTTGGGCATGTCGTGAGAATGGCTGATGGTCAGATTCCAAAAGATCTCTTATATGGAGAATTAGTGCAGGGAAAGCGCCCAAGAAGGAGACCACAGCTGCGATACAAGGACATCTGCAAGAGGGATCTAAAGGCCTTGGGAATGGACATGAACAGCTGGGAAACCTTGACCTCTGACCGTTCAGCGTGGAGGCAAAAGACCCAGCATGGCCTTCTCCAACTGGAAGAGACACTTGTTCGGCAGGCTGAAGCAAAGAGACCCGAAAGCAGCGAAACCTGGGCCTGGGCAGGGGACGGACTTTATTTGTCCTCAGTGTGGAAGGGATGGACACTCTCACATTGGCCTCTTTAGTCACACTAGATGTTGTTTCAGGACCTCCAATCAGAGCACGATACCATAGTCTTTCGAGACTGAAGGATGCCAATACCTATAGACACTATTCTCATATAGGGTTGCCATAATTCTCTTCCACAAAATTGGGATAGGACCCTCTGCCAATATGTGAAGACAATTCCCCAAAACTGGGATTATACCTGTTTTTCAAGACATATGGCAACCCTTGTCTCAGACAATGCTGGAGATGAAAGGGATATCAATGGCCATCTTGTACAATGTCCCTGGAGCAACTGCCCTCACAACCCGCCCCCCATTAGCAGTATCCTTATCTCCATCAATCTGTTCAATTACTTTGAAAAGCACCCTCACCACATCCTGTAGTAGGGAATTCCAGAGACTAAATACTGGGTAAAGAGAGACCAACCCCAAATTATGTTGCCAAAGGGAGGTGACCCATCCCAGTCTTTATTGACATATGAGCCCTTCTCACTCACCTACTCTAGTTTCACTCAGAAGAAAAGAACAAGCATATTGAAACAAGCCACACTCTGCTATTGGTCCAGAACAGGAACTGCCAGACGCATTGCAAGTTTCACATTTTGTGATGAAACCTGGAGTAGGGGAGAAAAAACGATGGGTCAGATTCCGAAATCATAATACTGGAGTAGGGGGAAAATATAATTTGGTGCAGTAGTTTGGACTTGGAATATCTGTCAAATCTCCACCAGCCACAAATCCAGATACATTCTCTGAACCTCATCTACCTTGCACGGTTGTTGTGAGTACAAAAGGAGGGTTGCATTTTTCACAATTGTCCATAATTTTGGGGCATTTAACATTGTCCTTGGTGTGATGGTTTAGGTTTTCTGATTTGGCACTTCATGAAGGGAAGCCAAGGATATTGTTGAGTCATGAAATCTCACCTCCACCCATCCACAGTCTGCACACTCCAACTCATTCTTAAGTATCATAAGGACTGGAAATAGAAGGGCTGATATACTAGGATTCTGCAGAATCTCTGATTCTACTTTCCCCCATACTCTGGGTAGCACTGTTGTAGCTCAATGGGACTACCCAGATCTGTGGCATCTCAAATGGAAGCGCAATTCCGAGCATCCCATTGTTGGCATTGTTGGCCCACATATCCTCTTTTTCAAGATATCCCCCCTTTAACCTTTTGTTTTGAAAAAAAACCTTAATTGTCTACCTTTTTTCTGTGAGCAGACGGCATGTACCACCTAGTTTTAAATTTAATAATAAGCTAGTGAAATATACGTGCATTCCATAAATAAAATTTCAAGAATATTTGTAAATGACCCCTCTGTGCAACACCCTCCCTGTTTAGCATCCCCCTATGCAACACACTCACACCCTTGCAACACATCCCCCATGCAATGGTGGTCCTATAAACCCTCATGCAACACCAACCCTGTCCATCTCCCCCCCCCCCCGTATGCTCCAACACCCCAATGCACACCACCAGCCCCATGTGCACCATCACCCCATGTACACCAACTCCCATGCGCACCAGATCCATGCGTACTATTCCCCCCTGCACCATCCCTCCTGTGTGCACCATTCCACCAATGCACACCATTCCCCCCATGAGCACTATCCCCCATGCACACCATCCTTCTCCATGCACCATCCCTCACGCACACCGTCCTTCCTGTGCACACAAATACATAGGCTGAAAATACATAGTACCTCTTTTCAGATCATTAGGGGTTAAATTTCTAGAAATTGATTCTTGGTGGGTATTGTCATCATGGAAGGAATACCTCCCCAAATTTCAGGGTTCTAGGTCCAGGGGTTGGGGCAGAGCTTAATCCGTAAGGGATTCTTAGATGTATAGGGAGGAAAACATGTTGCACCCCTTTTCACCCCTTAGGGGTTAAATTTCTCAATAGCGTTTCTTGGTGAATACTCACGTCACATAACAAACACCTCCCCAAATTTCATGCTTCTAGATCCAAGTCAGTCGGTGACTTTTCACATTTAGATATATACTGTATATAATATAGTGTTTTAATTAACCACATGAAAGCAATACACGTGGTTACAAAATATATGTTTATGGCACAAGCACGGGGTTTTTCTTCTGCTTTCCACATGCACACAGTGCTGTATGCTGCCTACATTCTTCCTGCCATAGGAAGATGGCACACCTAATGGGAGAGTTCTCCCCAGAGACTGCACATGTGTGTGTGGTCCTTGGTACTCCTCACCTGTGGCCAAGTGCATGGAGAGGAAGAAGAAGAGTCCCACAAAGAGCTGCATGATGATGACGGAGAACCTAGTAGAAAAATAAAGCAAGATCTGTGCTCTGGAGTATCTGGAAACACATCCGGAGAGGAAGAAGAAAGGCACAATCCAGAGTAACTACAGGGAATCCTTGCTCCAGTGTAAGAACAATTTGCTCTGGACTGCAATATGAATTTCCCATAGGTTTTCACTAGGTGGTGCAGTAACGATGGGTACACATAATGTCTCTTACATGTTCCCGTAGTTACTCTGGATTGTAGAAGTATGTTTGAAATGTGTGCAAGGATGTTGGCTAGAAAAAAGAAATGAAAAAAGGTTTAAGAAGGTAGGAAAAAGGTAAGCTCTGAAACATGTAATAGTTTAAAAAACAGTTTGAGTAACTATAAGATTGGAACTTGTCCTTCTCTTTACAATGAGTTTCAAGAAGGTTGCGGCTTTCACAGTTAATTCAATATTTACACCAGCAAGAAAATTTTTTTCCTTGATTGACCCAACCCTTCTTCTTTTGGAGAGATTCCTTTAAGACTAACAATGCAATCCTAAGCATGTCTACTCAAAAGTAAGTTCCATTGGGTTCAATAGTACTTAATCCCAGGAAAGTGTAGTTAGGATTGCAGCCTGAGCAAATTTGCAATCATGAACTCACCACAAATTCCAGTCCCGCAAAGTGCTCCTAAGACATACGAGGATGATCCTTCTCTTAAGGATTTAAACTTTGGGTATGAATTATTAATTCATACTCTTAAACTTTAAGAGTTAAACTTTGGGTATGAATGATCGTACCTTACACAATCACACTTGTACACTCCGCAACCTTAAAGCAGGGAGGACTCTGACACTGGCACTTATGATTAGTACAATCTAAGGGCAAAGTTTTATATATGCTATTTCTCACTTTCACTGACTCACTCTTAATATACACACCCCCAACCTTAAAGCAGGAAGGACTCTTGACACTAGAACTTATGAAGATTAGTACTTTTCTAAGGGCAAAGTCTTCTATTTGCCATTTCTGTTTCTCCGGATGTTTCTGCATAATCCAGCCAAGGGGGTAGCTACTCAACCTGGGTTGGCATTTTATGAGCATTCTTGGATTGCCCTTAAACCTGCATTCTGGTGTCTGATTTACACATTTCCTCTACTCAGCCGGCATGCTAACTGCCTACAGTGACCATGAAGGAAACAAAAACCAATAGTGTGAACAAGTCTAGCAACCTTTCTCAGGACCCCCACTATGGTCAATGGGATCTGAAGGAAATCTGGAAGGGGTGCACAGAAGGGGAACATGGACTGCCAGGTGTCTAAAATGGGGAATTGAAGAGAAAGCTTACTGGATTGTAATTTTATTGAAAAGGACCAAATGGAAAAATTGCAGGGGGATTTGAAGTGTGTGTGTGTTTCATCCAAAAAATTAAATATCCACTGGAGAGACATAGGGCACAATCCAGAGTAACGACAGGGAGTCCTTGCTCTAGTGTGAGAACAATTTACTCTGGATTTCAATATGAATTTCCCATAGGTTTTCACTAGGTGGTGCCGTAACTACAGGTGCACATAATGTCTCTTACATGCTCCCATAGTTGCTCTGGATTGTAGGTATAGTGAGTTCAAGATAGATTTTTTAAAACCCTTTTCTTTGCCCTGCAGCACATGCAGCAGGGAGCTGGTCATCCAGGACCAGCAAGGTCCTGACTATCCTGTAGAGTTTGGGAACCTTGGAGGTTTTGAACCTCAAAGTCTCCTTTAGTTAAGGCAATGTTTTCCCTTAACTCGGAGTCGCATTGTGTAGTTGCAATGATGACTCAATCTTTTAATGTGCTCATTCTCGAAAAATTGTGTTATTAAATGGGTGTCTTCATATAAACTTCTACTCTGGTTTTTAAAACAGCTACCAAAGCATTTCTCTAAAGAAAACAAGAAGTTCCAGATTTCAAAAAAGGAAGTGGAGGACAGAAAAAGGAAGAACAGAGATGAAATAACTCTAGCTTTGCCCAAATGCTAGGCAGGGGGATCATATGGAATGGAGGACAGATAGAATGGATGACTGCTGGACAGGTAAGGGGTGATCTGGATGTGGAGGAAATTAAGATCACCTGGTTGTCATGGTCTGATCATTTCCTGGTAAGGTTTAGGCTGGTTGCCCTGCCATTGGCATTGAAGCAGGTGATGGTACTTTTTTTCTGAAGAAACCCTCCAACTTTGTTGGATAATTGCTGGCCAGTCTCTAACCTCCCGTTCCTGGGTGAGGGGATTGAGCGGGTGGTGGCATCACAACCCCGGAGCGTTCTGGATGAAACTGATTATCTGGTTCCTTTTCAATTAGACTTCAAATCAGACTTTGGGACCAAAAAGGCCATGGTCGCCTTGCTAGATGACCTTCGCCAAGGATTGGACAGGGGGACTGCAACCCTGTTGGTCCTGCTGGATCTCTCAATGGCTTTCGACACCATTGACCATGGTGTCCTTCTGGATCAGTTAGCCGACACTGTTCAGTTAGCTGACACTGGTCGGTTAGCTGGCATTGGGTCTGTTAGTATGGCACTGTTCTGCTGTTGTTCTGCTCCTACTTGGCTGAGAGGTCCCAGATGGTGATGCTGGTGGATGCCTATTTGGCACCCTGGCCTTTGAGATGTGGGGTGCCACAGAGTTCCATTCTGTCCCCCATGCTATTTAACATCTACCTGAAACCACTGGGAGAGGTCATCCAGAGATTTGGAGTTGGGTGTTGTAGCAAAATGCCGGGGGCATTTGCTGGGAGCAAGAGCTGGGGGTGTTCCAAGCGAGTGGAGCCTGGCTGCAGCAAGAAACTCAGACACAAGCATTTGCCATCTGAGGCGGGAGGCTCCTCCGAGGGGAGAAAACTGCCCAACTTTTATTGGGATACAATCGTCATAAGATAAATGAGGTGCAACTTAAGAGGGAAAGTAAATAACATTGTATACATGACACGTTAATCAATTAAAGAGAAAGCTAGCATTTGATCTTAAAGCAGGAAGGCAAGTACTGAACTTTACACGGTGTATGAAGTGGTATGTTCTGTATTTGTTTCTGAGGAGCACTGCTTTTATCAGCCTGTACAGTACCAGCCTCAGTACAAGATCTTGCGTGTCTGTGAAGGTACATTCCAATCTTGCTAACTAAGAAGCATGGAGTCTGTTAACCTCTTAATCCCCATGGTATTCGAGCGGGACGTTTCCAATGCTCGCCTTTGTTCTCAAGAGTGGACTTCTCCATGCTCAATCCCATTGGGGTGTGGACTTTTCACGCAGACCCCAATTTTCCAATATTTCCCCCATTTTTGTTTTAAAAGACACACAAGAGTTTGCTTTGAGGTTCAAGGTTTTGTGGCCAGTGAGGTTATGAAGACATAGATAACTAAAAAATGCTAGTAAACAAAACAGCTAGCGTCACATATTTAGTTTTATCAAACAAGCTAATATGAAAATTACTAATAGCATTAGAGAAGACTTGAAAAATGCAATGAGAGAAATGGAAAATATTACATAAATTACTGAGGCAATATAATAATTGATTTTAAGGCAGAAATACTTTTAAGAAACTATTTGGACAAGGCGTTTCTTGATAAAACTGTTTTGATGCACTAAGGATAACAAATATTAATTCAAGAAAATGGAAGGGGTTGGGAAATACAAAATTGAACACTTGATTTTCATATAAAGCATATGAAATAGCATTTAAAGATATATAATATTTACAAATACGCAGCACTGGTAAAATATGCACTTGTATTCTTGTGGTTACAATTTCTTGAGGCAAAAATAACAAGGCAAAGGTGAGAAGGCAACACAAAGGCAGCAGAATTGCGCAGCATCAGACACATCTTTGGATTCTTTACAGGGTGGTTGCATAGAGGGAGAGTCCTTTTTTAACACTTCACTGACTGGTTAACTTCATTGACTGGTTAACTGGGAGTAAGGTTCATGAAATTCATGGAATGATCCTATAAATGGGAACAGGCGGACAAAAAAAAGACACACAGGGAGAAATCTAACAAAATAGAAGGTTAATAATAAAGCACTTTAAACAGGTTGCTGTTTACAAACTTAAGCCCCTGGGAAAAAAAGGAATGGGGGATGGTTATTAAAAGTTCCTGTAAACCAGACCAGACTTATGGAAAGTAAGATTAACAGACTTTTGAGCAGAGGTCTTTTCCTGTAAACACAGATTTTGGTAAGCATTTTACATTGTCCTTATGGTTAAAGACACATGCATTGACGTTTTTCCATGGCAGAGGTTTTTACCTTGCATACCTGTGAATAATTTTTAGGGGGAAAAAAAACACAAAGTGGTTAAACAATATTTGAACTTTTTTGCTTGCCACAGGATTCTGTTGTATTACACCTGTGAGATACCTAAGGAAAACAAAAGTTTAAAAAAACCAACTTGGTGCTTTAAAAACAGCATATGATTGGAAAGCTATTACACAGAGACTATTTCGGTAAGGTGGAGAGGGGAGGCATGATGCCTGAGTAGTAGCCAGTGATGGGATTCAGTGAAATTAACAACCGGTTCTCTGCCCATCCGGCTGCCACTTTTAAATGGCTATTTTTAAACTTTATATGTCCTATCTCTCATTAACAACCGGTTCTATAGAGTAGGTGTGAACCTGCTGGAGCCCACCACTGGTAGTAGCCCGTCCTTGATGATACCACTGTCTTTTGTGACTGAAGGATGTCAACAGAGGGGTCACTTTTAGATTAGATTAGATTAGATTTATTTATTGGCCAAGTATGAACTCCATACCCGGAATTTGGCTTTGGCAACGGCTGCAGACATACAAACACCAACACACAAATATCAGACAATACATACAGAGCATACATCAGTTACTACTTCAGTATTTCCAAAAGTCCCTCAGCAAAGTTGATGGTTCAGCAATTTAATGGCACAAGGAAAAAAACTGTCCTTGTGCCTAGTTGACTAAGGGTGCAATCCTAACCATGTCTACTCAAAAGTAAGCCTCATTTGTTCAATGGGTCTTACTCCCAGGAAACTGTGTTTAGGATTGCAGCCTTAGTGTACAGAGTCCTATATCGGCGTCCAGAGGGAAGAAGCTCAAACAAAATGTGTCCAGGGTGAAGAGGGTCTGCAGCAATACTCACGGCTCTCTTCTTGACCTGAGCGATAAAATTTTTGAATTTTGTTCTGAGGCAATATGCAGCCCATACATCCGGGGGACGACTGTGGAGTGTCATGAGATTTTGTTGAAGAGTGGCAGCAAGGAGGCAGCATGCATAATTAATTGGCTCCTCTAGGAAAAATTTAAACGGCTGCACCTTTAAGATTTCCTTGTAATCAGAGTCATGTATTTCCAAGACAGCACAGATACCTCTTGCTCTTGTTGGAGAGTGGGGGAGTACAAAATTGACTTTGTCCAGTGAGAGGGGTCCATAACTTGGGGTGTTATGATTTGTATTTCTTCTGGCAATTGAAAGGCTAATTTTCCTTGAAGTATTGAATCAATCTCAGCACTTTCTGTGAAGTTAGTTTTGCCTAGTGCGTTCGCACTGGATAAGGGAGTGAAGCTGGTTACTTGGCTTTGTGCGTCCTGATCATCAATAACAGGGCAGATGAGAGGGCAGGAGCGCACCTCTGCTTCTAAAACTTCTGAGCAATTAGCTTCTTGTGCCATTCTTTTTGCAACATTAGTGCTGGAACCTGCCGGCACAGTCTGTGGCGAGGGAGAGAGGGCAGAAACAAAAGGAAAAAATGGAGGAGGAGGAGGGAGAACAAGGCATGGAAGTTTCCTCTTGGCTTTTAAGCTGAGAAGCATTTTCTCCTCTTTCCTCTTTGGCTGCTAGAGCTAATTGTTGATCTGCTGTGAGATTACTTTTAGGCTCATACACAGGGGCGCTAGTATATTGAGGGTGTGCACAGGGGTGAGCCATAGGAGGTGTGGGAGGGTGGATTACTACCTCCGAAAAGGGGACAGGTGGGGGATTTAGTAATGGCTGAGTGCGCTGCTGAAGGACATGCATAAGTTGATGCCAAGCCTTTAACTGCACAATTGGGATTTGGGGTGACTTGTGAAGATAAGTCCCTATCTTTTCCCAATCCGTAACAGTGGGTGTACCCTCCTGAGGATAGAAGGGGCAGACAGAGTCAATAGTTTGAAGCAAAGCTGTTAATATAGATTTAGAAACAGATCTCTTATGCTTTTGAAGAAGGAAGGATAGTTCAGAGTAATGCCTTTGCTGCAGGGGGGATAGAGCGTTTCCCATACTTACGAATGAATTGACGCGTCGGGGGTGCCTTTTTTCTCTCTGGCGGGGTAAATGGGTTAACCTCTATCTGAAGTCTCTCCTTGGAACACGACAGGTGCTGGGTCTTTTTCGCCGACCCAGGGACACCAGAAGTGTCACCAGTATGCTGATGACACCCAGCTCTATCTCCACCTCAATCAAAGGTAGCTGTTGATGCCTTAGTGTGCTGCCTAGAGGCGACTGGGACCTGGAGGAGGGCAAACAAACTGAGATTGAATCTGGACAAGACAGAGGTCTTCTTGGTTAGGAAATCCATGATGCATGTGCTGTACTATCAACTTTGAACAGGGTTGCACTCCATTTGCAGCTTGGGGTTTTTTCTGGACTTGCAGCTGCTCCTGGATTCCCAGGTAGCGGCTGTAGCCAGAGGTGCCTTTGCCCAACTTGGCTATGCTGGCAGTAGCATAGCTATTGGCAGGGACTCCCATGCCAGATAGGCCTTTGTTGAGGAGCCAGACTAAACCTGTCCAAAATCCCACTGAACGTGCAGCTGGAACCATTGAAGAATCCCTGACTCATCCAAGTCCTGCCCCAAGACCCGGACCCAGAAGAATGAAATTCGCGGACGGTGTTCCTTATGTGACATGAGCACTCACCAAGAAACAATGTTGAGCAATTTAACACTTAAGGGGGTGAAAAGGGGTGCAACGTGTTTTTGTCTTATACTTAACATGGAAGACTGATCAACAACCAGCCAAGCTCATGCTTAATGCCTGATGCGCTGGGGGGGGGGGGTGCATTGCCCTGCCTCTCCTCTCTTCCTCCTTTCAAACTCAGTGATTTTCAACCTCATGGCACACTAACAAGGCGCTAAAATTGTCAACACTCACCATGGCACAGTGGTAGAAAATTACTGCTCTTATTACCGCTATCAATAATGTTGTGCAGATGGGATTTTCACCTTTTTTGTTTATTTTTGCACACAGGAAGACAAGTCATCCCAAAGACCTGCTTAACCCTCCATCAGGTGTAGCTCTGGGCCTCCCGGTTCGGGCGCAGTGCGCCTGACAGGTGCCTATCATTAGAACTTAATTAACTTAATTCTAATGCTCTGAAAGTGATCAGTAACCTTCATTAGGAGACACAAAGAGAGAATATTCAAAATCTGATTTAAAAAACCTCATTTATTAACCTTAAAGCAAGTAACAAAAATACTGAAATTTTTCAGGCGCAATCAGGCACAGCGTGCCTGAGAGGCCATTCTGGACAAACCTACATATTTCAGCAAAAGGACGAGTTCAGGCAAAGGTGGCCTGAAAGGCGAGGAGGGTCACTACTGCACCCCACATAGGCAGCGAGAAATCTGACTGGGGGGTTGAAAAGCCCCTAGAGATAGGAAGGTACTAGGAGGGACAGGCCTCTTGGCCACCTTGGTGCAGAGAGGGGAGCAAGAACAGCTTTGAGAGAGAGGGAAGGGAGGATAGGTCTGTTTTGACTGACGGAGGTGCAAGCTGGACATAAAAGCATGATGATAATGGTGCAAATCACTCCAGGAGGGGCATCAGGATCTTCATCAGCAGGAACCCAGAGAGAGCCAGGAGAGAGCACCCCATGGAGGGTCCTGGCTGGGAGTACCCAGATGGAGGGGCCTGGCTCGGTGTCCCACATTCTGATTTGTGAATAACAATATCAGTTCCTCCAAACTGCAAGTATCCAAAACTTAGTTGATGACACACAGACACAGTTGTGCAGCCCTTCATGGTGACATTGGAAGACGTTTCACCTGGATGAGAAACACAACAACAAGCATGCTTGTTGGTTTTCATTCCTATGGATTATGAGAAATTTCAGAAGGGCCAGCACAACTTGTTGGCCAACTAGTTTGATTCATCCCACAAATGAGCACCTGAGTTCAGACCAAGTGATGACCCTTTCCTGACTTTGATGCCCATCTGATGCCCATTAATCACTGACACTGAATTCCTTGCTCGGTTCTGATCAGTTGTGGCCAGAGCCAGCTTCGATCTACAGAGTCAAGGACAGTGATGGGCTTCAAAGAAATTAAGAACCGGTTCTCTGCCCTTCTGGCAGCCACTTTTAAATGGATATTTTTAAACTTTATATGTCCTATCTCTCGTTAACAACCGGTTCTATAGAGTAGGTGCGAACCTGCTGGAGCCCACCACTGGTCATGGAGGGAAAGGAAGAGAACACAGAAATCAGAATTACCAATTTTTGACGTAAAGGCCAGGTTTAAGCAATGGTCTTCAGATCCCATACAATCCGCTACCTCTGTAGGGCAGGAGCCTGTTAAAGAATAGCAGGCTGGGCAACGCTTTCCGTTGGGTATGGAACTGACTGGTGGCACTGAAAAGAAAAGAGAGATATTTATCTAGTGGTTATGTACTTGATTTGATGTCTATCTGTCTCTACTTCCTTTCCCATGGCCAAGGCAGCTTACACAGCTTTATAATCGCTACAGAAAAGGTCATCACTCAGCTACCACCCAAATCACTGGAGCAAAGGAAGTATATGTAGGAAAAAACCCTCAGAAAACCTAAGAGGGGGCTGTAATATAGAGAATGAGGTTGTCTTTCAATAGCCTGAACCTAGATGGAAAGCCTTAAAGCAGCATTTCTCAATGTGGGGGTCGGGGGTCTCAATGTGGGGTTGTCTAAAGACCCCTGGTGTAGGGGGCCAGGTGGGAAGACCTGGCAGAAAGGATGGAGCTGCTGCGGCTGGAAGAAGCCACTGGGAAGCGGCTCAGAAGGAGCTGGTGTGAGGCCAATGTGGAGTCTTGGGGTAGGAGAGTGGGAGGCGGGAGGCGCCCAGCACACTCACCACACACAGCAGCCCCCCCCCCCCCCGTGCAGATCTTCAGTGCGCCTGCGCAGGCTGGGCGTGTTAAGTGTGCTGAGCGTTGAGCGTGGCACCAGAGCTCTTGCCGGCAGGATGTCTGACGGGCGCCCCACTTGTGGACCAACCATTGCGCCCTGCTTGTGGTCTACTTGGAAGTAAACCACCTCAATGTTTTCGTTCATGATAGTTGAATGGGGCTACTCCCAGGAAAGTGTGGCTGGGTCTGCTGCCTGAGATCCCAATCCTATGGAGGTCTCCTCAGAAGTTAGTCCCATGATCATGAATGGGACGAGGAGAAAGTGTTAGGATTGCAGCCTTAAAGCCCAATTCTATGCAAGTCTCCTTAGAAGTCAGTCCCATGATAGTGAATGGGGCTTACTCCCAGGAAAGTGCTAGGATTGCAGCCTTAGAGCCCAATTCTATGCAAGTCTCCTCAGAAGTCAGTCCCATGATAGTGAATGGGGCTTACTCCCAGGAATGTGCTAGGATTGCAGCCTGAGTTCCCTATGGAAGCCTCCTCAGAAGTCAGTCCCATGATAGTGAATGGGGCTTACTCCCAGGAAAGTGTGGCTGGGTCCACTGCCTGAGATCCCAATCCTATGGAGGTCTCCTCAGAAGTCAGTCCCCATGCGACACCATATTTCAAGACAAAATTTTATTTATTTGTAATTAGAAATAAATATTTCACAATATATAATTAAATATTGTTTTTGTGATTAATCACTATGCTTTAATTATGTTCAGTTTGTAACAATGAAAATACATCCTGCATATCAGATATTTACATTACTATCCATAACAGTAGCAAAGTTACAGTTATGAAATAGCAACGAAAATAATTTTATGGTTGGGGGTCCCCACAATATGAGGAACTGTATTAAAGGGTCATGGCATTAGGAAGGTTGAGAACCACTGCCTTAAAGACAGTTGCAGAGCTAAGAGGGTGCAAGGGTAGCTGCAACTGCACCAGGAAACAAGTTTTGGAGGGGCTGCAAGCTGAGCTTTACTAGCCAAAAAACCTTGATGTGTATAAATAATACCATCATGTTATAGATTGTTGGAAAGCAATGAAGAATGTGATGCAACAAACTACTAGAATATCAACATTTATGGCCAGAGAACTATAAAAGGAAAACACAACCGCCTTAAGGAACAAAACATGGATTTCTTTAACTCAAAACTGATCTGAGAAGTTATTATGGCACAGCGTGGACCCCATAAGGAGTTATTATCAGCACCCTTGACATACTAGGAAAAGGAGAGATGAAGACCTAACAGGAGATACAAGGGAAGGGAACAGGGAAGCTGGGAGAGGGACCTGTAATGAAGAAAGAAAAACTGGTGCTTACATTTTGGAGTTGGTGGTTTACAAGTACCCACTCCAAAGCAACAGGTTATTTTCCCCCTGGCAAATCTTCCTCGGCCCATATTCACAGAGAACGGGTCAGCAGGACAATACCTTTGATGAGAACAGCGCTTCACTGTTGTCAGAACAGAGACAGCACCTGTAGAGGGACAAGAAGAAGGACATATCTAGCAACTCCAATTACTCATCAGGATAGTGCGATGTATGACGGGCTGCAATCCTAAACAAACTTTCCTGTTAGTAAGAATCATTGAACACAACGGGGCTTACTTTTGAGTAGACCTGGTTAGGATTGTGCTCTAGGAGACACCTAGTTACTCCCACTACAGTGCTCTGTATCCAGCAGAGAGGGCAGCATAGAATCCATGTTTCTCAGACTGTGGATTGGGGTCCACCTGGTGGGATGTGAACCAATCTCAGGTGAGTCCCCATTCATTTCAATATTTTATTTTTAACAGACATGATACTGCCATGGTATGTGATGGCATTTGGGGGAATATTATAGATCTGTGGTTTTAACAGCCTACTATGCATATGCGTTGAACAATGGGACTAAGGGCACAATCCAGAGTACCTATGGGAGCACTTAAGAGACATTATGTGCACCCGTAGTTACTGCACCACCTAGTGGAAACCTGTGGGAAATTCATATTGCAATCCAGAGTAACTTGTTCTTACTCCGGAGCAAGGACTCCCCGTAGTTACTCTGGATTTCACCCTTACTCCTAGGTAAATGTGGGTATAAAAGGCCAATATAGGCTCTGATAGTCTCCTATAGGGTTGCCATAATTCTCTTCCACTAAATTGGGAACCTCAAGGAATTTCAAAGGCCATCTTGTCCAACATCCTTATAGCCTCTCCAACCCTCCATCCTTTTCTCCATCAATCTGTTCAATTCCATTTTAAATGCACCCTCCCCACATCCTGTGGCAAGGAGTTCCACAGACTAATTACATGCTGGGTAAAGAGATACCAACCCCTAATTATGTTGCCTTTTCTGCTAAGGGAGGTAACCCATCCCAGTCTCTGTTGACATATGAGCCCTTCTTACCTTCTGTGGTTTCACTCAGAAGAAAAGAACAAACATGTATAAAACTTGGAGCATCGCCACATTGAACTATTGGTCCAGAACAGTAGTAGTCAAACGCACTGCAAGTTTCGCATTCCGCGACTATAAGTGCCGCCCTGGAGTGTTGAAAAAGGATGGGTCAGTTTCCTAAGTCATATTACAGGAGAACATGGAGAATACAATTTGATGCAATAGTTTGGAAGTTGGGATATCTGTCAGATCTCCATCAGCCACAAAACCAGACACTCTCTCTGAATCTCATCTACCTCACAGGGTTGTTGTGGGTACAAAAGGAGGGTTTCATTTGTCAAGATTGTCCATGATATTGGAGAAAGTGGGGAATTTAACATTGTCCTTGGTTTAGGTTTTCTGATTTGGCACTTCATGAAGGGAAGCCATGGATGTCGTTGAGACATGAAATCTCAACCCATCCACAGTCTGCACACTCCAACTGATCCTTAAGTTTTATCAGGGCTGGAAATAGAAGAGCTGATATACTAGGATTCTGCAGTACCTCTGATTCTACTTTCCCCCTTACCCATTGTTGGCCGAGGCCAGGGTGACCATATATCCTCTTTTTCAAGGTATGCCCCCCTTTTAACCTTTTGTCTTGAAAAAAAATCCTAATCGTCTTCCTTTTCTTTGTGAGCAGGCAGCATGTACCATGTAGTTTTAAATTTAATAATAAATTAGTGAAATATACCCACATCGCAGGAATAAAATTTCAAGAATATTTGTAAACTCACACCTCATGCAACACCCCCAATGCACAGCACCACCCCATGTGCTCCATTGCCCCATGCACAACAGCTCCCATGCACACCAGCCCCATGCGCACTATTCTTCCCCCGCACAATCCCTCCTGTGCACACCATCTGCCCAGAACACACCATACCCCCCATGCACACCAACTCCCATGCACACCATCTTTCCCCATGCACCAACCCTTCTGTGCACACCATCCCTCCATGTGCACCATCCCATCATGCCCCATTCCTCCTGTGCACACTATCCCTCCATGTGTACTATCCCCCATACACACCATTCCCCATGCAACAACCCTTCTGTATGCACTATTCCCCCATGCACATCATCCTCCCCCACACTTCATCCTCCATGTGCACCATCCTCCCCCATGCACCATATCCCATACACACCATTCCCTGGCCGTGCACCCTCTCTCCCAGAGCATCAGACACCAAATTGGCTAGACGTTGATCAGTCAATGTTAAGCTTAGGACAAAAACATGTTGCACCCCTTTTCACCCCCTTTTAAATTTCTCTACATCGTTTCTTGGTGGATATTCATGTCACATAACAAGCACCTCCCCAAATTTCATGCTTCTAGGTCCAGGTCAGACAGACAGTGAGTTTTCAGATATACTTTAAATAATATAGTGTTTTATATTATAATATAATATAATACAATACTATATAAACACTATACTATAATAGTATAGTGTTTAAATTAACCACATGAACGCAATACATGTGGTTAAAAATATATGTATTTAGCACAAGTGTGGGGTCTTGCTTCCTGCTTTCAACCTGCATACAGTGCTGCACGCTGCCCACATTCTTCCTGCCATAGATGGCCTCCTTAATGGGAGAGTTCAACCCAGAGAGAGCACATGTGTGTGTAGTCCTTGGAACTCCTCACCTGTGGCCAAGTGCATGGAGAAGAAGGAGAAGAAGAGTCCAATGAAGAGCTGCATGGTGAAGAGGGAGAACCTGGTAGAAAAAAAAGCAAGTTCTGTGGTCTGGAGTATCTGGAAACACATCCAGAGAAGAAGAAGAAGTCTGTCTGAAATGTATGCAAGGGTGTTGGCTAGAAAATAATGAACATGTCCACAGGGTGACCTGAGCTGCTTCTTAAACCCCTCTGTGTTGAGCTAAACCTGCCCAAATTCCCTCTTCTATGCAATGGTTAAAGGTAGTGGCACTATGTCCTCCTTTCTATATGAACTCCCTTACACAGATCATACAGTACAAGTTCTGGATGAACACCATCATTTAACCATATCAATCTTTGATACCCTATAATCAAAAGGCCATTCAACAAACTGGACTAGAGGGATCACTGGTTTTATACTTTTATCCAAATGTTTAACATTGTAAATACCAAAACAAAGGAAACTATTTTTTTTTAAAATATACTGTTACTTGTCTGCAAACAGGCCTTAATAATTGTCCCCTAAACTGCCATAGTGCCTGATCTGCTCCTATATATTAAACCTCTCGCCTAGCCCCAATCTTACCCAACGTACCCAACAATGGGAGCAGCTGACAGCCCTTGTGGGAAAACTGGAGACAATGTTCCCTTCTGCTCATCTTTTACTTGGGGCAGATCTAAATGCCAGAGTGGGGGCGCATAGTGATATTTACTACAAGGCATTGGAGGCTGACCTAGTGGACCAGTTTCCACACATCTGTTCTCATCAAAGATCATCCAAAGACAAACTTGTGAACGAGGCTGGAGCTATGTTGGCCAGACTAAGCATTCAATTCAATCTGATCTGGCTAAACGGCCTTAGGTTTCAACCAAGCCTCAGAGTTTACCTTTGTTTCTCCAGCAGGCTGCAGTGTAATAGATTATATTTTAATTTCGACTCCATTGCTATACCGGGTGTCTGAATTTTCAATCAGTGATTTTAAAGTAAGCGACCATCTACCATTGATTCTTCTTCTAGATCTGGACACACCCATTCAATGGCCGCCAACATCGACCCAACGCGGGAAGGTAATTCTCCCCTCCTTCAAGCGGAATAGTTCATCCTTGTCAAAAGTTCATTCTTTATTAAAGAGTCCCATATGCCAAGCATTCAATACCGGTACATACATGGACAAGAACCCTATAAACTTCATTAAATCTTTTGAAGAAACAATTAGTTATATAGTAAACAATATTGCTCCTCCCCCAAACCAATCTAAAGCAAAAAATTGGCGGGCGTCTCCTAGTTGGTTCGACAATGAATGTTTATGCCTGAAAAGCTTAGCCAGGGAGCGCTTTAGAGCATTCAGAAGCTCTGACTCTAGAGAGACTCTACACTCATATTTTGTGGCAAATGCCCAGCTTAAGGATGCTATAAATCGGAAAAGAACCAGCCATATGCCGGCACAATGGGAAAAACTACTGCAAGCTACGAGGCAGAACAATTCAAGATTTTTCTGGAAAATTATTAATGGAGCCTCCAGAACTGAACAAGGAACTCCAGGAGCAATTTCTAACTATTGTTGGACTCAACACTTCTCCAATCTTTTTTATGACAAGGCTATATCCTTCTCCTCTGGGCCTATAATCAATATGACTTCGATGTCTGATTGGCCTCCGGTTTCTCCCGCATTGGTTAAAGAGATGATTCTGAGTCTAAAATCAGGAAAAGCAGCTGGGCCTGATGCTGTCCCTATTGACTGGCTGAAAGCTGATGTTGATTGGTGGGCCCCAATTTTATCAGATTTTTTTGCATCGGTTAACTGCACCAGTGTAATCCCGAGTAGTTGGTTGAAGTCTATTATAATTCCCATTTATAAAAAGGGGGACCCTACCTCGCCTGACAGTTATAGGCCTATAAGTCTTTTATCAGTGGTCGGGAAATTGTATGCTAAAAATTTATTAATGTACCTTAATCAGTGGATCGCCCAAGAAAAGATCTTGGGGGCGGAACAAATAGAATTTCGCAAAGACAGGTCCACGTCGGATCATTGTCTCATTCTCTCCCATCTAATCCACAAGTATGCTTTAAAAACGAAATCAAAAATGTATGTTGCTTTCCTTGACTTAAAATTTGCCTTTGACAGCGTGGATAGAAATCTTCTACGGTGCAAACTTGCTCTAATGGGAATAGACAGCAAACGTCTATTCCTTATCCAAAGTTTATATACAAATACATCCTGCCAGGTGAAAACCTCAAGTGAGGGCCACCTAACTGAAAACTTCCCTACTAACAAAGGAGTAAAACAAGGATGCCTGCTTGCACCAACACTTTTTAACCTCTTTTTGAACGATTTGCCCTACAATCCAGAGTAACTATGGGAGCACATAAGAGGCATTACATGTACCAGTAGTTACTGCATCACCAAGTGAAAACCTATGGGAAATTCATATTGCAATCCAGAGCAAATTGTTCTTACACTGGAGCGAGGACTCCCCGTAGTTACTCTGGATTGCACCCTTAGCCTCTTTTTTGGCACCAGTTGAGAGTCACACTCCTAAACTTGGGAGTCGCAGAATCCAACTACTACTTTATGTGGATGACACTATTTTGATCTCGCGTTCACGCATAGGATTGAGGAGACTGATGGACAGGTGTATACACTATCTAAGATTGAATAAATTACAGCTGAATTATGCCAAATCTAAGATTATGGTTTTCTCTAAGTCCTGGAAACCCTTGACCTGGAAATTTAAGAACCATGAGATTGAACAGATCAAATCTTTTAAGTACTTAGGCATAAACTTATCTTATAATCTCTCCTGGTCCCCTCATCGGAATATAACTATAGCCTCTGCTAAAACAACATCCCATGCGATCACAAGGTTTTTCTACCATAAAGGTGGACGTTTCGTCCTCCCGGCTCTTAAGGTCTTCAACGCCAAGATCATGGCGCAAATCCTCTATGGAATACCGTTGTGGATTACAGCCCTCAATTGTTCTGCAGAGCAATTACAAGCTGCTTTCCTAAGAAAAATCTTGGGAGTGCCCAACTGTGTCCCATACTCGGCCTTATGTCTAGAGACGGGGCAATCATTGATTACAACGCAGGCCTGGCTGAGAGTGTCTAACTACTGGCTAAAAGTATTTTTCAATCAAGGGCTGACTAATGACCAACACAACCTTCTGGGCCATCTCCTAGAAGACCCTCACATGGCTTTTCAGTGCTGGGAAGACAAGATGAAGAGTATCGGCGTCTGGTCTGACTTACTAGGTTCGATTACCAGGGCAGAAGCTTTCCGGATTATTAGAACCAGGCTATTTGACATTCAAACCCAAAATCTTCAGAGTCTGGTGAACAAGGTGTGCTCACCACTATTTCTACACCTACCTGTTTCCCACAACAAAGTTCCAGACTACCTTTTCCAGCTCGGTAATCCGCATCTGAAAAGAGCGCTCACTCTTGCCCGCTGCAACGTTCTCCCCTCGGCTGTCTTGCAAGGCAGATTTAACGGCATTCTCATGAGGGAGAGACTTTGTTCCTGCTCTTCTGATGCAGTGGAGTCGATCGAACACATTTTTTTTATTGCTCCTTGCATGTGGAAGCACGCAATAAGTTTTTAACCCCTTTCCTTCCAGAGTCCCCACACCCACCCGATAGACTGGTGCTAAAACAGCTGCTTTCCTCACCAGATCCCATCTTAATAAGACAGACAGCCATCTTTATATCAGCCATATTGAAGACTAAACTGGAACAATAGTCTTTAATTTGAGAATTATAGACCCTTTGAATTGTGCTGCTTTTTATTTTGATTTTAAATCTGTGTTTTTATTTTGATTTTAAATCTGTGTTTGCAGGTTTTTGTATATTCTATGCCAATAAAGGTATTTGTATTGTATTGTATTGTATTGTATTGTATTAAACCTGAAATTTGCAATCAATTCAATTTCAATTACCTTCATTGGTATAAAGGTAAACTGTGAAACATGTAACAGTTTAAAAAACAGTTTGAGTAACTTTTAGGTTGGAACATGTCCTTCTCTTTACAGTGAGTTTCAAGAAGGTTGCCACTTTGACAGTTAATTCAATACTTCCCCCACAAGAAATAATTATTTCTTGATCAAACCAGCCCTTCTTGTTTTGGAGAGTTTCCTTTAAGATTGACAATGCAATCCTAAGCATGTCTACTCAAAAGTAAGTTCCATTGGGTTCAATAGTACTTAATCCCAGGAAAGTGTAGTTAGGATTGCAGCCTGAGCAAATTTGCAATCATGAACTCACCACAAATTCCAGTCCCGCAAAGTGCTCCTAAGACATACGAGGATGATCCTTCTCTTAAGGATTTAAACTTTGGGTATGAATTATTAATTCATACTCTTAAACTTTAAGAGTTAAACTTTGGGTATGAATGATCGTACCTTACACAATCACACTTATACACTCCGCAACCTTAAAGCAGGGAGGACTCTGACACTGGCACTTATGATTAGTACAAATCTAAGGGCAAAGTTTTACATATGCTATTTCTCACTTTCACTGACTCACTCTTAATATACACACCCCCAACCTTAAAGCAGGAAGGACTCTTGACACTAGAACTTATGAAGATTAATACTTTTCTAAGGGCAAAGTCTTCTATTTGCCATTTCTGTTTCTCCAGATGTTTCCGCATAATCCAGCCAAGGGAGTTGCCAGTCAACCTGGGTTGGCATTTTCTGAGCATTGCTGGATCGCCCTATAAACCTGCATTCTGGTGTATGATTTACACATTTCCTCTACTCAACCCACACGCTATCTGCCTACAGTGACCAAGAAGGAAAGAAAACCCAATAGTGTGAACAGGTCTAGAAACCCTTCTCAGGACCCTCACTATGGTCAATGGGATCTGAAGGAAATCTGGAAGGGGTGCACAGAAGAGGAACATGGACTGCCAGGTGTCTAAAATGGGAAATTGAAGAGAAAACTTACTAAATTGTAATTTTATTGAAAAAAGGTCCAAATGAAAAATTGTGGGCGTTTTGCAGTGTGTGTGTTTCATCCAAAAAATTAAATACCTGCTGGAGAGACATAGTGATTACAAGATACATTTTTAAAAATCCTTTTCCTTACCCTGCAGCACATGCAGCATCACAGCAAGGTCCTGACTGTCCAGTAGTGTTGGGAACAGAGGTGGGCACTGGGGGGGACGCACCTACGCGCCAGTACCGGTTCTTGGAATTTTCCAGCGCTGGCGAGTAGGCTATGGGGCGAGGGCCAAGAATTGGTGAGGACCGGTACGCAGGGCCGGGAGGGTGACTGGCGGCATTGGGAGCCGCCATCTTTAAATCGCGCGCAGATACAGCTCCGCGCGCGAAAACCGAGGTGGAGGCTTCTCCCTCCACCTCTTGGCCAATCAGCGGCTCTTCTGAGCGCTCTAACTGTGATTGGCCAGGAGGAGGCGCCTCCAGCCAATCACAGAGCGCTCACAAGAGCCCCTGATTGGCTAAGAGAAGCCAGCCTGCGCGCGCAATTCAAATGTGCGCGCATAGGCTGGCTTCCCCCACCCCCTCCCACCTCTGCACTGCCTGAGCGGGCTCAGCGGGGAGCCAGCTGCAGCCTCCCCGGCCTTCCCTGGGCCCTATCCCTCCCTCCCCCCTCCCCCTCCACCATAGTCCTGGGAGGCTCCAAGGCTGCAGCCTGCGGAGCTCCCATCTCTCCCCTCCCACCTTCCCCCATCATTCTCCTGGCCTCCGTGGCCTGGAGCCAGGCTGCAGAGGCCCCTGGCCTCCTCCATGCCTCTGCTCCTGACCATCTCTGCAAGGTAAGTTCACCCCTCTCTTTCACTCTGCCTGGTCCCCCTTCTCTGCCCCCAAGTGTCCCGCCTCAGTTTCCCCTCTCTGCCCCCCAGTGTCCAGCCTCAGTTTCCCCTCTCTGCCCCCCAGTGTCCAGCCTCAGTTTCCCCTCTCTGCCCCCCAGTGTCCAGCCTCAGTTTCCCCTCTCTGCCCCCCAGTGTCCTCCCTCAGTTTCCCCTCTCTGCCCCCCAGTGTCCTCCCTCAGTTTCCCCTCTCTGCCCCCCAGTGTCCTCCCTCAGTTTCCCCTCTCGGCCCCCCAGTGTCCAGCCTCAGTTTCCCCTCTCTGCCCCCCAGTGTCCTCCCTCAGTTTCCCCTCTCTGCCCCCCAGTGTCCTCCCTCAGTTTCCCCTCTCTGCCCCCCAGTGTCCTCCCTCAGTTTCCCCTCTCTGCCCCCCAGTGTCCTCCCTCAGTTTCCCCTCTCTGCCCCCCAGTGTCCTCCCTCAGTTTCCCCTCTCTGCCCCCCAGTGTCCAGCCTCAGTTTCCCCTCTTGGCCCCCCAGTGTCCAGCCTCAGTTTCCCCTCTCTGCCCCCCAGTGTCCAGCCTCAGTTTCCCCTCTCTGCCCCCAGTGTCCAGCCTCAGTTTCCCCTCTCTGCCCCCCAGTGTCCTGCCTCAGTTTTCCCTCTCTGCCCCCCAGTGTCCTGCCTCAGTTTTCCCTCTCTGCCCCCCAGTGTCCTGCCTCAGTTTTCCCTCTCTGCCCCCCAGTGTCCTGCCTCAGTTTCCCCTCTCTGCCTCCCAGTGTCCTGCCTCAGTTTCCGCTCTCTGCTCCCCAGTGTCCTGCCTCAGTTTCCCCTCTCTGCCCCCCAGTGTCCTGCCTCAGTTTCCCTTCTCTGCCTTGTGTTTCCCCCTTCTCTGCCTTCTCTGTCTTGTGTTGCAGTGCTTTCAGGGCGTCTTACATGTATGTGTCAGGATCATGCTGTTTTGTGTTGCATTTCTTTCAGGGCATCTCACATTTATGTGTCAGGATCATGCTGTGTTGTGTTTCATTGCCATCAGCACGCCTTACATCAGGATCATGCTGTTTTGTGTTGCATTGCTTTCAGGGCATCTCACATGTATGTGTCAGGATCATGCTGTTTTGTGTTGCATTGCTTTCAGGGCATCTCACATGTATGTGTCAGGATCATTTTTTCCAAACTATAGTCCGGACCCTGACAGTGTCTGAGGGACAGTGAACCAGACCCCTCTTTAAAAAGTTTGAGGACCCCTGCACTAGGAGCTCTCCCAGCCTCTAATTAGCTGCACACACATGCACTGTGATTTTTTCATAATATTTCAGTAGCGGCTAGCTGGGGCTAACCGCTACTGGTCCTAGCAAGCCTCCAGTGCCCCCGCTCACTCTCCCTCCCCCTTGAATTGGCTCTGAAGATCCCCCACTGCTCCCCAGACACCCTTCCACCCCCCACAATGCCTGTGCACTGCAGCCTGAGAGCCCAACCTGACTACTCAGGAGTAAGTCCCATGATAGTCAATGGGACTTACTCCCAGGAAAGTGTAGCTGGCACTGCAGCCTGAAGACCAACCTGACCACTCAGAAGTAATTTTAGTTTTCTAAATTTTAAAATTTTTTTTATTAAAAACCTCCTTGGCCCCGCCCCTGACGTGGCCCTGCCCCTTGACCCTGGCCACGCCCCTTGACCCAGCATGGCCCCGCCCACTTCCAGAGAACCGGTTCTTGGGCGAGGCCAGGCCCACCACTGGTTGGGAACCTTGGAGGTTATGAACCTCAAAGCCTCCTTTCGTTTAAGGCAATGTTTTACCCTTAATTGGAGCTGCCTTGTGTAGTTGCAGTGATGATTCCATCTTTTAATGTGCTCATTTTTGAAAAATTGTGTTATTAAATGTATGTCTTCATATAAACTTCTGCTCTGGTTTTTAAAGCTGCTACCAAAGCAGTTCTGTAAAGAAAACTAGAAGGTCCAGATTCCCAAAAAAGGAAGTGGAGAACAGAAAAAGGAAGGACAGAGATGAGATAACTCTAGCTTTGCCCAAAGGCTAAGCAGGGGACCATGTAGAATGGATGACAGAGTGCCTGTACCTTAAACCATTTCATAGACGATGGAATCGAGGCAGGTTTGGCTCATCATAA
Organism: Cryptoblepharus egeriae; assembly: GCA_030015325.1. NCBI lineage: Eukaryota > Metazoa > Chordata > Lepidosauria > Squamata > Scincidae > Cryptoblepharus > Cryptoblepharus egeriae. The sequence continues at coordinate 4,465,923 of JAREYC010000014.1, forward strand.
AAGGGTTTAAAAAGCAGCACCTCCCTCAATTCCTTTATCTATGCAATAATTAAAGGTACAGGCACTTTGTCCTCCATTCTATGTGGTCATCCTAAGGCTAACCCTACAATCCAGGGTAACTATGGGAGCATGTAAGAGACATTTACATCGACGTAGTTACGGCACCACCTAGTGAGAACCTATGGGAAATTCATATTGCAATCCAGAGTAAATTGTTCTTACGTCAGAGCAAGGACTCCCCATAGTTACTCTGGATTGCGCCCTAAGTCCTTTCCTTAAGAAAGCAAAACAGTTTCTCAAGAGAAAGAGGATATGATTGTCTTGTAAATATATACGGCTACCTGTTGAATATGTGGATTTCAGCACTTCTTGTTTTGTGTCCTGTGCAAAACTTAACCTTATTTGTTAGTGTACCAAATCCTCCAGCCCAGTGATGTTCAACCTTTTCCAACTCACGGCACACTTAACAAGGAACTGAAATTGTCAAGGCACACCATCAATCCTACAGCACAATAGTGTGCCACTGCACACTGATTGAAAATCACTGCTCTAGCCTTTATGCATACGTAACATGGGTGTAATTTAATTTAAATATATGGTATGTTTTAAAGTCCATTTTTTCCTGGCACATGCTTATCACTTGTGTCACTCCTTGGTCGGAAGCATAGAGGAGCATGTGACAAATAGCTGTTTTAATAAATGACAATCTTTTTTAAAATGAATGCTACTGCCAAAAATAAAATATTGTCACTACCTAAAAATAATATCCTTAAATAATATCCTAAAATTATGTCTCTCAGCCAAATCTAAAGAGAAATGTCGAGGACAGGGACCCTCCTTACCCCATCCAGACGAGACTGGGGAGCCAAGAGAGGAAGAGAAGGAGGAACCCCAGGGACCCTCCAGAGAGCCAGCGGGGAAACCCAGCAAACAGGGAGCCAGGCGGGAAAGGTGGGAGGCTGTTGGGACATCCAAGGATGCCTGCAGCAGCCCACACGCATCAGCCAGCCGCTGCCTGTGAGCAACGGGGACTGCCAGCAAGCCCGCCCCCCCTACTGTGAAGGCAGTCAGTCAGAAGAGAGACTGCAGGGTCCTAGTGCCGGGGAAAAGAGTGGTGCTGGGACAGAGAGAGGGAGAATCAGGTGAGAGAGACAGAGGCAGGGTGGAGGGGAGGAGGCAGAAAAACCTAGGGATAACCTTCAGGGCACAGCAGAACTGGGAGCTGAGATGCAGTGATGGGCCCAGCCAGCCCCAAGATCTGGTTCACCGGGGTCAGGGGGTGGGGCGGGGCAAGGGACGTGCCCCAACCCCGCTGCACTGTGCATGTGCATTGTGCTTGGCGCATGCGCAGTGCGTCTCCTGAAGCTAGGCTTCAAACAAGGGGACTGGTTCGCCAGCGGCCGCCACGCGTCTCCTGAAGCTGAGCTTCAGGAGATGCATGGCAGCTGCTGGCAAACTGGTCCCCACGGTTCTTGCCAGCCGTGGCTCTGACTGGTTCGCCAGCGGCCACCATGTACGAAGATCCAGTTCGGGCGAATAGGCCCGAACTGGCATCTGCCCACCATTGGATAGAGGGCACTGGAGCTAGCTAGGAGAGAACAGGCAAGAGTTTTGCACGGGAGAAAGGCAAGGGTTAAGGGAGGTTGAGCTGGGCTGGAAGGTCCACGCCAGAGGAGGTGAAGCAATAAAGAGGGTGACGGACACTGAGGATGAGGAGGTGGAGCTGAAAGGAGAGGTCTGAATACCTGTGAATCAAGAACAAGACTGGCTCTGGGAGCTTTGGGCCGGGTAATTGCATCCCACTTCTCCCTTACCTGCTGAGGCATCCTAGACCCCAGAGTGCTGCTTCCTCTGAGGAGGATAACCCAGAACAGGTCTATCACTGGAGAGGTCAGGAGGGACTGATCCGGAACCCCACAAGAAATTAAAAAAAATTCTCAAGTTTGCACAAAGTATGGGGAAAAACATAACACAAACCCATTGTGAAAAAACACCAACTGTCCCTTTTGTATGTATGTCCCTTTTCATCATGTCTGCTGAGCCCTACAACTCGATCCAAAATTTTTGGGGGGTGGAGGAGGGGATTTTGGAAAAATTAACCAGTTTTCCCCAAATTAACCCGATTAACATGACCTCCCAATTAACGTGACCTCATTTCCAATTTAAATTCGTTTGATCAGTCACATGTTGGAATCCATCATGTCTGTTTGGGGACAGTGGATCATCCCCACTGGGTGGAAGTGCTTGTTTACTGCTTCTACTTGCTGCTTTTAATTTTATTTTTGCTATAATTGATATATTCAAGAGTTTTGGGATTGCATTATTTTTTTTCCAAAAAAAAATTTATTTTTTATTGTTGTTTTCAAACTTTGCACTGCCCGCCTCCTTAAATCAGAGGGAGAAGCGTGCGATATACATTTTCAAAACTAAATACATTTCCCTACATTATTACTCAATCCCACTCTTCTTCCAAGCTTCTCATGGCTGCATGGAACATCGGAAGACATGGCATTTCTGCAAACTCTACTTTTGGCTTTCTCTTCTAGGAAATGGGGTGGGTAATAATGTTTCTTCTTGACCACAAGTCAATAGAACAACAGAAAGGTGGTTCTTCTTTCAGAGAAATACAACAAAGAGATCCACAAACATCTTGGGCAATTCAACTGGAATTAGAGAAGTTTGTGGCAAAAAAAAAACATCCAGAAGGACATCTTCATGAGTGCATCACTCGAGGAGGATCTTAGAAGAAGCTCATCTTCAGAAGGAACCCAAATACAGCCAGGAAGGAATATCCAATGGACGGAGGAGATTTGCTGGCTTCCTTACACTGAGTAGTATGCACTTGAAACAGAAATCCTCCCAGAAAAACTTCATTTCTTTTTAATGAATTACAAACAGACATGCTTGTGCATCCCTTCATAGTGAGATTCGACCGATCTGAATATGAAAAACAAAACAGGTGATCCAGAAAGACTATAATCCCTTTCATACAGAATCATAGAATTGGAAGGGACCCAAAAGGTCATCTAGTCCAACCCCCACCCTGTACCAGGAAATCCTCTGAGTGCATCTTCAACAGGAGGCTGTTGAACCTCTGCTTGAAGATCTCTAGTGGTCTTTAGCACCATATTATGTATGGCATTAGAAGAAGGAAGAAAACTTGTACTTGCTCAGCAGAACCAGTTTGTTCTGCCTCTATCACTGGAGCTCAATGCAGCTCACTGGAAAGGTGAAAGGGAAGAACCCATAAGGAACTTAACGACATTAAAATCAAAATTACCAGGGCCATCTGCTGCACGGATGTGTGTTTCGAAGCAATAGTCGTCTGTGCCCAGACAATGAACGTATTTCTTAGTGCATATGTTTTTCACAGAATAGCAGGATGGACATTGCCTTCCATTCAATAGTAAACGTTCTCCTGGCACTGCAAAGCAAAAGATATTCAGTTGTTGGAGGATGGTGGCTGGTGAGACAGACTAGATGGAAGGATGGACAATTTGGGCTTATTTGCTGTTTGCTCTTGCTATGGGGTTGTGCCACATTAGTGGCATCCCTAGAAGGGGCTGAGGGGACCCCAGGGGCAGGTTGACCAGATGCCAAACCCTAAATTCCTAATCCCAGGCCAAAATTCCTAACTGCTGAAAAAAATGGCCAAAAATGTATTTTTTTGTTTTTGTTTTTAGGTCTTTTGATAGGAAGGAGTTATCTCAAAGCTTATTTTTGCATTGGATTCTGCTCTTCAATATGAATCCAACGACATATGGCATGACGGGTATCACAAAGTTTCAAAATGAAGCCAAAATGTAGGACACCCGGACAGGAGGCTAAAAATCCGGACAAATCCGGGTTTTCCAGTCATCTGGTCACCCTGCCCAGAGGGGTGAGACACTAAGCAGGCATCCGTCAGTCTTGAGAGACTATGTTATTGTGCTCGGCGCTGCATACGCTGCATGTGAAGCACAAAGGCCTGGGTTAGATTGATATGGAGGATAGGCTGTTTCCCAAGCAGCAAATGCCCCTCTCCATGCCACTGAAATAGACCAGTGGAAAGGCAGAGCCGATATGATTGGATTCAGCTGCGTCACAGAGCTGGGCTAAGGACAGGAGCTCACCCTGTCTTGTGGGGACTGACCCGGGTCTCGAACCCTGGCCTGCTGGTTAATAGGCACAGTGTCTTAACCACTTGCGCCACCCATAGCCCCATAGGGTGACACACTCGGGATGCCCAAAATCACAAAAATAGCTAAAATTGTTCAGAATAACTCTGTCAGGTCACAGAAGTATATTTTCCAGCAGAAGCCAATGCAAAAAAAAAAAACAACAAAACAGTTTTAAAATATCTCCATCCTATCAAAAGCCATGGCTAAAAAAAAAATACATGGAGTCTTATGGAAAGTGCCTGTTCCCAAGGAAATGGAGGACAACAAAGATTTTTTCCGCAGGACAGAAGGCTAAAGAAGAGGACATGTCCTAGAAACGAGGACATATACGGTAAGCCAGATTTTGGGGCTACTTATTTAATCTCATTGACTTGTCCACCCAGATGGTATCTTGCCCTCTGGATTCAGGGTTAGCAAAGAGGCAGAAGACATCCACAAAAAATGTCCACTTACATTTCAGAGCCACATCTGTGCAGCTGTCCCCCACACAACAGATCGCATTAGATATGATTGATGTATAGTTATCTATATGCATGGATGTTGGCCCAGATATGCAGAACCTTGAGTGTTCACAGTGCTTCACAACCCTCTGATACTTTAAACCTGCAGAGATAGAACAAAATGGATGCATCTGGTGATCCCAAAGAAGTCACCTAAGGCAGGGATTCTCGATCCCCAGTTCTTTCCCCCCTACCAATGTGCAGCACCTTCATAGCCAGGCTGGACTAATATTGGCGGCTGGACTGCAGCCTTGCTGCCTGGCCGGCCAAGTCCACTCCTGGCCAGGAACAAACTGGCATGCACAACCCAGTTATTAGGCCTGGGCGCCAGGCTGCGCAAGCCCAGATTACTCCTAGTAGGAGTGATCTGGGCATGCACATCCCCACCCTCAGGTTGTGCATGCACAGTTCGCTCCTGTCTATAGCAAAATGCACATGCGCAGCCCCAGCTGGTCCATGAAAAAAGGGCAATGCAAGTCCGGCCTGGGTTACTGTCTCAAACATGCGCACCTGCTGAGACCTGGGTAACCCACACAGCACAAATATCTCGACCATCAGTGCAAGTCACTTGAGGCCCATAACAGTTGTTGCCATTGCCGCTGCAAGTTTCACATGTCAAGGCGGCACCTGGAAGAGGGAAGAAATGTGGATGGTTAGCTGGACCACAAAGCCAGGATGGTGGAGCAGTAGAACCCAAACTGTTAGCTATGGTTGTGGAAACCAGCCAGGGGACTATGGAATCCTCATAAGAAACCTGCCACATTACATGTGTAGGATCATAGCCCAAAATGGGGGACAACCGGTCACAGGAACCACCCATCAAAAAAGCTTAGAAACCACTCATGTAGTGGGATGGGCATCCCAATCCTAAATTAATTCTAAACCCAATCCTAGTGCCAAGACTGCTGTGCCACCAAAATGGCTGTGGTGGTATCCTGAGAGCTACTGAACAGCTGCTGGCTGCTCCTTGGATGAAGGGGACTTTTGTCCCCAGTAGGGAGGCTACTTGATTCCACAGCAATCCTTGGGATTTTGTCGAGTCAAGAGTGTCCATTTTCAGCTGCAAGGCTTAGCTCATCTCTTGCCACACTCTCTGCCCCCAATATGGTGGAGGTTGTGGTATAAAAATGTAGCGGGAAATAATATAAATATATGGGCTCAATCCAGAGTAACTACGGGAGACCTTGCACTGGTGTAAAAACAAGTTACTCTGGATTCCAATACAGATTTCCCATAGGTTTTCACTATGTGGTGCCATAACTACAGGTGCACATAATGTCTTTTACATGCTCCCGTAGTTACTCTGGATTGTAGGGCATGTGTTTCTGCACCCATCATGTGACACGTCTGTTACCAAAGGACAGTTGCAATCTAATTTAAGCTGCAATCCTAACCACACTTTCCTAGGAGTAAGTACTATTGAACACAATGGGACTTGCTTCTGAGTAGATGTGATTTGGATTGCACTGTTAGCCTTATTCAGGCCATTAGACCATCCCAAGGAGTGTGTGTATGTGTATGTGTGTGTGAGAGAGAGAACACCCGCGCATGGATGTTCATGCATGCATCTTTCTATGTGTCTGTCTTGTCTTTCCTCACCTGTTGTTAGAAGCACGGACAAGAAGATTCCCAAGGAAGGCTGCATGGCAAGCAAGAAGACGCAGTGCAAGAACTACTATAATAAGAAAACAAAACAAAAAACCTGATTCTAATGACACAAGTTCCTTGACTTCTAATACAGGTATAATCTAATTATCAGTGTAAGGCAGCGTTTCTCAAAGTGGGGGTTGGGACCCCTTTGGGGGTCGCCTAGAGCTTTCCTGGAGGTCACCTAAAGACCCCTGGTGCAGGGGGCCAGGTCAGGCTTGCCAGACCCCTGGCTGTAGCTGCGCTCGCACTGGGGCTGACTGACAGCCTCAGGGCCCAATCCTATGCATGCCTACTCTGAAATAAATCCCATTGTGTTCAATGTGTGCATAGAACACACATTTCATTTGTAAGAATGAAAATACATCCTGCATATCAGATATTTACATTATGATTAATAACAGTAGGAAAATTACGGTTGTAAAGTAGCAACGAAAATAATTTTATGGTTGGGGGTCCCCACAACATGAGGAACTTATAAAGGGGTCATGGCGTTAGGAAGATTGAGAACCACTGTTGTAAGGGCTCATAAAGCGTTCAGTATGGTTTCTGTGTGACCTGAGAGGGTGACCCTTCCTTTCCCCTGTGAGATCATCACATCAATAAAATAATCCCTCCTGAATAAAATAATCAATAAAATAATCCCTCCTGAATTATTTTATAAGGTGAAGCCTAGTTAAAGAAAAATGGATTTTTATTGATTAATTGCCGGCATCATTACCACGCTAAGAGCACAATCCTAACCATGTCTACTCTAAAGTAAGTTCCATTGTGTTCAATGGGTCTTACTCCCAGGAAAGTGTCTTTAGGATTGCAGCCTAAATCGCTTTTATAAAACACAAAAATGAGTATCCATGGAGGTTCTTGGAACCAAACAAAGTGGATGGCAAGGTTCAACCTATATCTGTAGCAACATCCCAAGATAATTGGAAGAGCTTATGGGGATGAGGGGTTATTTATATAAATAAAAGAGAAAAGTCACTCACTGACTCACTGATTGATTCACTACCTCATCACCGCCCTGCCAAAAACTCTGGGCCTAGAAGTGTGAAATTTGGGGTGGGTGTTCCTTCCGTGACTGAGGGGTGCACTAAGAACCGGTTTTCGGAAATTCCAACTGAAAGGGGGTGAAAAGGGGCACAACACATTTTCCTCCCTATAGTTTCCATTGAAGAATTGATGACTCAACATTCTGCCCCAACCCCTGGAACTAGAAGCAGGGAATTCTGGGAGGGAGTTCCTTCTGTCACCTGAACACCCACCAAGAACCCATATGGAGAAATTTAACCCTTCAGGGGCTGAAAAGGGGTCAACATATTTTTGTCCTATACGTAACATGGAAGACTAACCAACATCCAGCCAATTTGGTGCTCTGCAGCTGGTGCACTGGGGGATGTTGTTTGGAGGAAGAGGTTGCACTGGGGAGGATGCCGCGCATAGGGGGGTTGTGCATGGGAAGATGCGCATGGGGGTTCATCCACATGGAGGGGTTGATGTGCATGGGGATGTTGCAAATGGGGGAATGATGTGCATGGGAGGATGTTGCGCATGGGGGGATGTTGCGCATGGGGGGATGATGAGCATGGGAGGAAGTTGCGCATGAGAGGACGTTGTGCATGGGAGGAAGTTGCACATGGTGGGATGTTGCACATGGGGCACTGATGCGTATGGGGGGTTGATGCGCATGGGTATTGATGCACATGGGAATGTTGCGCATGGGAGGACGTTGCACCATGGGGGGGATGGTGTATGGGGGAATTTTATTCCTGCAACACTGGTACGCTTTTCGCTGGTAAAGAATAAATTAGCATAGGTATCTGAAATGCCAAGTTACAGATGATGAAGGAAAGGGGGATTCGGCTTGTTCCCATTTTTCAAACAGATCCACAAGTGTTTTGGCATTCATGTGGTATAGTGAAAGAACATGAAGTTTCTGGAGAATTCCCACCACTGCAACTACTATTAATAATAATAATAAACAATACCCTTGTGATTCCTAGTTCCTTGGATAGGAACCAAATCACAATAGAGCCAGTTGCAGTCAAACACCTGGCACCTGTGAAATAGTACATGTAATCATCACCAGCATCATCATCATCATCATCATCATCATGATCATCTAAATAAATAAATAAATAAATAAGGTGTCTTCCACTGCCATAAAAAAGTGTTGTCCTTCTGGTGCAAGGAATGACACTGATGAAAAGCCAATGTTCTGAGATGTTTTTCATCACGTGCAAGAACAGCTGCAACCTTAAATGTTGTCTGCTAAATTCACCTTACCTGATGAAGGCTGCAATCTGAAAGACACCTTCTTGCGAGTAAGACCCATTGAACACAATGGGGCTTACTTTTGAGTAGGCATGGTTATAATTGTGCTCAAAGACTGTTTCTGGAGCATTTGTTGAACTCAATCAGATCTGGACCATTCTGGACCATTCTAACCCCTTTGCCTGGACTTCGATAGGACCCAAGGCATGTTTGCCTACATGTGAGTAAACACACATGTATGTCTCAATTTTGCTTTCCAGAAGGCTTAAGGCATGTTCCTTGTCAGTTTTGGGACTTTCTTCATTGGGGGGGGGGGGAACGGGACAGAGGTTGCATTCATCAGATCATGGTGGTGTTACATTTCTCTCCACCTGCCCTTTCTGGTGGACTGAAATGCTGTTGCCCTCCCTACTCATGAGTAAAAACACCAGTGTGTGCCTCAGTTTCCCTTTCCACAGGGCTCTAAACACTTGTCAGCTATCAACTTGTCCATTTCACAATCCACCAACGATGAGGCCACTGCTGTGTCCTGACCCATGATTTGGGAAACACTGTTTGGGAAACACTGCTGTGTCCCGACCCATGGTTTGGGAATAAACAGCCTTAAGGGCTGCAGCAGGGTGTCCCTCCATGAGAGATGGAGATGTGGTACATGAAGTACCATACATCATTCCCAAAATGTCAAACTGACGCAGTATTCCTGTTCAGATGTTTTTGTGTTCAAAAACATGATGTTCAAAGTGTACCCAGATGAAGCACCCACAGGGACATGGTGGTACTAAACCCTGGCATCAACCCCACCCTCCGTGGGTATAGCGTTGGCACAATATAGTCCCCCCCCATACCTTGGGAAGAAATCTTTTAAATATGGAATGCTAGCAACCACCCCCCACAGTGCTGGGGCAACTGACAGTTGGCCCACTGACAGTTGGTCCTCCTTTTTTGCAGGGGGGGGGGACTAATATGCTCCAACCAACCGACGATTTAATTGATGGAGAGGGCCAGGCATGCCTTCCGTTTACCATTATCATCCATCAGGGATGCAGCTGGTACCATCTCCGAACAGTCCCCAGTTCTCTAGCCACTTTTACACCTCCATAAAATTAAAAGCCAGTTTAAAATAATGGGACAGATACAAAAATATCATCTATTGATAAACAAAGATCAAAAATTAAAGCAGTAGCTCAAATGAGTTGGTGGATCTGGGGCTACAATTGAGATCCTACTTGGGAAGGAGCTTTTCCTCGGACTGTCCATTTCTTTTTGACTATATGAGATATTCCAACAGCGCTTGTCTCATTGTGTTGTGCATTAAATTGCATATCGATTTGTATGTAACATGATGGAATTATTTCAAAATACCAAGATTTTTATGTATACAAGGTGTGTGTATGTAATTGTGTCACATACACACACCTTGCACGTAACCAAGTATGGCCTGCATCTCTTGCACTCTCCTAGTGACGTCACTGTCCCCTGCAGATACTAAATTCCACATATAATAAAATCCTCAGCAGGAGCAGGGATTCAAAACGAACTGAAAGTGTTTTTTAGGGTGCAGTCATGACTATGGGTGAAATCCAGAGAAACTACTGGGAGTCCTTGCTCTGGAGTAAGAACAAGTTACTCTGGATTGCAATATGAATTTCCCATAGGTTTTCACTAGGTGGTGCAGTAACTACAGGGGCACGTAAAGTCTCTTACATGCTCCCGTAATTACTCTGGATTTGGGGGTATGTCTACTCAAAAGTTATCTGCATTGTGTTACTCCCAGGAAAGTGTCTTATTCCCAGGAAACCAAAAGGTCTTACTCCCAAGTAACCAAAAGCATTGCAGCCTTGGAAGCCTTTGGAGGGGCCATGTGAGGCTTTAACAACCATGGTTAATCGCTAATTCCCTTAACCATGGTTAAGGAGGGCCCACTGTAGTTCCATTGGTGTAATGAATTTTATGAATCTTTGTTAAGTCACCTTGACTTACAAGCACTTGAAAAGGGGAAAAGGCAGAATATAAAAATAATTTTGAAATAAAGACACATCCTGCATTCAAATGATCTTTTCTTCCCAATCTGATGTTTATTTTTTTCTGCTGGACAAGACAAAGCAATATCCATCTGAAAGGTCCAACTTGCATTCAGATGTAAGTTATGGATATTGGGACGGGGAAGCATTGCTGATTTGGAGACTCGATCCAGCTTCACAGAGACGCCATTTATGAGAAGATGTCCGTCAGGAGAATGGTACATAAGAGCGACAGGAGGAGCGTATGGAACTGTAGCACTTGATTGGTGCACGATGAACATCCAGCCCTCCTCACAGTGGCTTTCTGGTTTCTGAGCATGAGGTTTTTCCCACTGGTTAATGTATCGCATGTCACTTGAGTTGTGCATCCTTGCATGGTGATATTCTCCTCTGTTCTGTCTGTACATGGAATGTAAAAAGAGGGGTCTAGGGGAATCATTAATTGTTCTCCAAACAAAAGTTTCTACTTGTTCCCAAACTTCCCAATCTTACAGGGTTGCAGAATCCTCTTCCACAAAATAGGGACAGGACTCTCTATCCCATTTCTCAGTGTGTGAACACAATCCCCCAAAATCAGGACTCTTCCTGTTTTGGGGGACATATGCTCTGGGGTGACCCCAGTAGCCACTTCTTACCAACTTTCTTGAGTGCCACCATCTTGAATGATTTGAGATGGACAGTGTCCATCATGGGATGACCTAAGCTCATGATTTAAGGAAATGATGCCCAGGAGAGCTAGATACTGCCACCTTGAACCTCATGCAATGCCAGTTGGCAGTACTTGGAGGAGTTTGGCAACGGCACTGCCATGATGGGGCTCTGTAATTGCAGGGTGCCATGAACATGGTAATTTAAGGAATGGCTAGCTTAAACTATTCTAATAAACCAATTATTAGATAGAGATAGATAGAGAGAGAGACAGACAGACAGACAGACAGACAACAGACAGACAGACAAGAGAGATCACATCGATATCTATATCTGTTTCCATCCATCCACTGAAACATATATACAGTAGAACCTCCAAAGTTGTCCATCTCTCTCTATTAACCACCTCTTTATACTGACCACCTTTTCTGTAATAAAAGCTCTAAAAATATTATAAGTACAGTTTTGCATATTGGCAGTACTTATATATGTTGACCACCTCCCTATATTGACCAATTACCTTTAGTCCCTTGGGTGGTCAATTAACAGCACAATCCTAACCATGTCTACTCAAAAGTAAGCCCATTGTGTTCAGTAGGTCTTACTCCCAGGAAAGTGTATTTAGGATTGCAGCCTTAAAGAAACTCTCTCTCTCTCTCTCTCTCTCTCTCTCTCTCTGTGTATGGTACATTACATGTAATATCAGGGATTCCTCAAGTCATCCCTCTAGCCATGTCCCATTTACCCTATAGAGCAGGGTAAATAGAGCAGAGCCCAAACTTTTTGACACGAGGGCCACATCATCTTTCTGACACTGTGTCATGGCCGGAAGAAAAAAAAAGAACAGATTTACATTTCAACTTTGAATGAATTTACATAAATGAATATATTAGTGACCAAACTTGTGAGTGAATGAATAAATGAATAAATAAATGAATGAATTTAATTCAATTAATTTAATTCAATTAAGTTCATAAACACTTTTCAGCACACAGAGAGAGGAGGTCCTTTCAGCCACCCCAGCCCTCAAAATACCCTCCCAAGGTGTGGAGAGCAGTGCTCCCCTTGTCTCTGGAGGTTTAACGGGCTTGCCAAACGATGCATGGAAGCTCCCCAAGAGCTGAATCTGGCCCCTGGGCCAGGGTTTGGACACCCCTGATATACAGCACCAAAAAAAAAGAACTTTAGATATCTTATTCTAGGAATTATTGTCTCCCCCTATTTCTTTCTCATCAGAAGCTAACTGCATCTCATTTAATGACTTGTTTCATTTCAACCCATACTCTTGGTGTGGTTTTGCAATTGTTTGAAACAAATGGAGAAATATTAGACAAGAGGATAATGAAAACTTCCAGAAATTGGTGCATTAATGCGCCAGTTGTACAAAATGTATTCTAAGATATTTCAGTGTCATATTCAAGGCACGTTGACTCAGATTAAATCCTTATAATATTCAACAGTACCTATTTCCCACTGTATACTTTGCCTGTCCAACCAGGATTTGGTCCCTGACCACAGTTATAAGAATCGATCTACATGCTAAATCGGGAAAAACTCAAAGGGCACATGACCTAGAAATGTAGACTTACTGTCTGGAAAACCTAAAAGGAAGTCGAAACATAAATCATCCGAGCCAGTGCAATCCACTTTTTCTTTTCCACATATTCCTGATGAATCGTAGCAGGCTGGACATTGCTTTCCATTGATCTGGGTGTCTTCCGGTTCCACTGAAATACAGGTGTAGCCTTGTTATTTTATAGATATATTGAATAATATATATTTTTAATATTATTTAATTTAATATTTAATATAAATATTTAATTTAAATATATTAAAGTATATTTTTAATACACAGATTTGATTTGAACAAACGGCCACTGCAAATCTCAGTTTTAAAAACAGCCTTTCTTACTGTTGTAGAGAAGCTGTCATGCAAGCAATCATTCAATTTTTTTATCTGAGCCAGGCAAAGGAAGAGGGCCCTTTGTATTTTTAATTGCTGACTACAACAGGAAGAAAAGCTGTTTTTAAAAAATTGAAAAGGGACACACTTTTAATTTTTTTTAAGTGCTTTTAATAACACATTTTTGGGTATTTCTAGGGCTTTCCAGAATCTATCCCCAGCAGATATTGAAGCATATTCCATATTCCAAGCAATGGATGAACAAGAAACTTTGTTCTTTAAATCTATTTTTCCACTTTTTTATCCACTGATTTTTGTTTTGTCCATGGGAGGGCCTCGGGAATAATGAAGGGCACCTGTAATTTTAAAAAAAAAGTTTTTTTAAAAAAACATACCAACAATCTGAAGCTTGAGAAGGAGAGGCAAACAAATCATTACGATGTGAATCAAGAGTGGGAAAATTAATAGCGCAATCCTGTGCACATCTTCTCGGAAGGAAAGTCCATTGAGTTCAATGAGATGGACTATCAAGGAAATGCATCTAGGACTGAAGCCCAAGTCAACCAACCATCTAAACTCCCACTATCCCTTGCTTTGAGGTGCACAAGGAAAGAATAAGAACATGCAATCCTATGCAAATAAGAACATGCAATCTTATTGCAAACTGGAGGTGTTTTGATATTTGAATGTAAATAATATTTTGATATTTGAATGTAAATAATTCTAAAGGTCGTTCACAATCCTCAACAGAAAAATAATATATAATATATATTTAAAATCACATAAAATATAAATTATCACTCATCAAAATAAAGAGAGTCTTAGGATAAGACCCAAATTTGGCAGTGTCAGAAATATAGTAATCGGTAGCCCCCAAATCCAGAGTAACTACGGGAGCACGTAAGAGACATTACGTGTAAGTTACTGCGCCATCTAGTGAAAACCTATGGGAAATTCATATTGTTATCCAGAGTAAATTGTTCTTACACCAGAGCAAGGACTCCCCATCGTTACTCTGGATTTTGCCCTTAAGTCTGTTTTAGACAATATTTTACCAGATTTAAGCAAAATTTAAGCATCTCCAATATTTGAGCATCTCTTATCAGATCAGGCTGATTTGAGGATTAAAGTACCATTTTAAATGGGACTGTATTAAAAGCTCTGAGCATTTGAAGTCCTGGCAAGAGGCAATGAACCAGAGGAATTGAGAGGGAAGGAGAGGAGGAGGAGGAGGGATGGTGAATAGACTGAAGGTGACCTACTCTTCGAAAAGATGTGTCCACAGTTACCCCCATGGCAACAGGTAGATCTTATCCTGAGGAACCTTCCTTCTCCCATGTTCATGCGCATTGGAGGACGTCTGCAGAATTCAGATGATTCACAGCCTTTGGTTACAGCATGGGATGTCTTGCCATCTGCCATGAATGTCAGGAGAAAAGGTGAGATTGTAAGGAGCCAAACCCTCCCTGTAATGTCCAGAGGGATCTGTTTGGATGTGACACTCTTTCCTCCTCAACCCCAAAAATAGTTCATTCATCTCCTTTCATTCATCTCCTTTTTCAATGGAGAACCTCTGAAATGCAACCAGAAAGTTGCTGACAGGCTGTGATTTTCAACCAGTGTGCCGTGGCACACTGCTGTGCCACAGATAGTCCTCAGGTGTGCCACGGGAGTTTGGGAAATGTCATTTATTAATAGGAAAATTAGGGGATTTGAACAGTCTGGTGTGCCTTGTCAGTGATAAAAATAAATGATGGTGTGCCTTGACAATTTCAGTGCCTTATTAGCGTGCCATGAGATGAAAAAGGTTGAAAATCACAGCTGTAGAGAGAGGTTCCCATGATAGTGTAAGAAAGGTGTAACGCCAAGGAATCCCACCATTCTGTTGATCCAGGGTGACCATCTGTCATAACCCAAAAAAGAGGACAAGACCTCCCAAAATGTAGGATATCCAAGAAAAATGTAGGACACAACAAAATAAAAGCTAAAAACACTCATGTATTTTGCTTTCATGTGGTTAGTTTATAATAAACATTATATCACTTCTTATTTAATTTTAAACTATTACATATAATTTATTATTTACAAGAAGGCTAGATGCTGCCTGCTCACAAGAAAATGGAGATTTTTTCCAGGACTCAAAGCTCAAATCCAGGAATAAGAGGACATATGGTCACCCTGTGATCAAGCGGATACCACTCACAGGTGGGCAGAAGCCTACTCGCTCCGGTTCTGGGGGGGGGGGTTCTTCCAATCCCCCTGCTGTTGGTGAGCTGGCAGCAGCAGGAGGCCCCCAGAACAATGAGGACCAGTTTTATTTTTTTATTTTTTATTTTAAAATTATAACCCTCCCTGCCCACGCCCCCTGGCCCTGGCCCCTTCCACTTCCGGAGAACCGGTTCTTGGGCCAGGCTGGGCTCACCACTGATTTATGATGCTAGTCCAGGACAACTAGAGGTGCAATTTAAGTATCCATTTGGCCACAAAAACCTTTGCATTGGGCAAAGAGTCTCGCAAAAGTGCCGTAAAGCACTTTCATACTATTCTAGGGGGAGATAGGCCACATATGGACATGCACCAGACTCCCCATGCTACTTTGAGTTCAGAGATGGGTAAGTTTGTGGACAAGAGGAACTCAGCCTCTAAACCACTATACCAGTGGTTCTCAATCTTCCTAACGTCATGACCCCTTTATAAGTTCCTCATGTTGTGGGGACCCCCAACCATAAAATTATTTTTGTTGCTACATTATAACTGTAATTTTGCTACTGTTATGAATCGTAATGTAAATATCTGATATGCAGGATGTATTTTCATTGTTACAAATGAAATGTGTGTTCTATGCACATATTGAACACAATGGGATTTATTTCAGAGTAGGTATGCATAGGATTGGGCCCTGAGGCTGCAATCCTATCCACATTTACATGGGAGTAAAGGCCCCCCTGACTATAATGGGATTTATTTCAGAGTAGGGTAGGATTGAATGCATAGGATTAGGCCCTGAGGCTGTCAGTCAGCCCCAGTGCGCGCACAGCTACAGCCAAAGATCTGGCAAGCTTGACCTGGCCCCCTGAACCAGGGGTCTTTAGGTGACCCCCAGGAAAGCTCTAGGTGACCCCCAAAGGGGTCCCGATCCCCACTTTGAGAAACTCTGCACTATACTGAGTACTGTGAATACCACTATACTGATCCCTATAGGTCGACTCAGATTTATTCCTGCTCCCTAGATGGCCTAACTCAGGGCAGCTGTTAGGTGGCATGTCTGCCCTGGAAACAGGCTCTAGATACTTAAGCATGTTCTAGGCCAAGCTTAACATACACTCAACATGCCTCTCCTGAACTGCCTAAGCTGGCACAGCTAGGCCGGCTCAAGTCATAGAATCATAGAATCATAGAGTTGGAAGGGACCTAGTAGGTCATCTAGTCCAACCCCCTGCCTGCAGCAGGAATTCCCCCTAGAGCATCCCCAACAGGTGCTCATCGAGCCTCTGCTTGAAGATCCCCAGTGAGGGAGAGTCCACCACCTCCCTTGGCAATCTGTTCCACTGCCGAACCACCCTCACCGTCAGGAATTCTTTCCGGATTTCCAGCCGGAATCTCCTTTCTTGCAGTTTGTACCCATTGGTTCTAGTTCTGCTTTCAGAAGCAGCTATGAACAAATTGGCCCCTTCCTCCATATGACAGCCCTTCAGGTATCTGAAGAGGGCAATCATGTCTCCTCTCAGCCTCCTCTTCTCCAGGCTGAACATCCCAAGTTCCCCCAACCTTTCCTCGTAGGGCTTCCCTTCCATCCCACTGATTATTCTTGTCGCTCTCCTCTGGACTTGCTCCAGTTTGGCTGCATCTTTCTTCAAGTGAGGTGCCCAGAACTGAACACAAGTCCTTCTGTCTTGTGCCAGCCTATGTTGACTTACACTGGTTTCTGGTGTAACAAGGCTGGACTATCTCGAAACTGAGCCAGCCCAGTGATAAATAAGTTAGGCCAAGCGCACTTCAGGATTGCAGCCTATATTTAGAAAGGAAAAGGCAACTATGAACCCACAACAGCATCCTTTTGAGAAGCTGCTGTTTTGTATTTTGTTCTTTTAAATTAAGACGGTTGATCTCCTTTGGGAGAGGGAGTGACACCTGCATTGCTTTGACCACGGCAATTGCTTTGAGAACTTTCTCTGTTAAAAGATGAAAGTTCCTTTAAATCTTCATCATCATCAAATTCAGAATCACCTTTCAAGCCGTTAATTAAATGGTGCTCCTGCTAAAGAAAGCATAAGAAATAATGTATTCCATTTCCAATAGGGCCTTCACAGCTGGAAAGGTCTGGCCAGTGCATCATCAGTGTACTAACTTTAAGCTGACAATGTGACCATTGACAAAATGTGACAAAAGTGGGACCTGATCATAGATTTAATCATACTTACCAATTGAATTTTCATAAATGGTAGTGACACAGGTGTCTTGGTTGGCATCACAGGTCTTCTTCTTGCCGGTACAGGTTAAGCCAGTGCCTGAACACACTTCACACCGCAGGGAAACAGCTGGAAGAGAATGAAGAACAATAATTCCATGCTCTTTGTGCAGGGAGGAGGCTTTCTCTGGGTGCCCATATGACTGGAAATTTCCAGATTTGTCCTCTTTTTTAGACTCCTGTCCGGATGTCCTCCAAAAGGGCTTCATTGCCCTCCATTTTGGCTTCGTTTTGGAATGTGTGCAGAACCCCATCATGTCATATGTTGCTGGATTCACATTGAAGAGCAAAATCCAATGCAAAAATTGGTTTTGAAATATCTCATTCCTATCAAAAGGTATGGCCAAAAAATAAAAAATAAAAAATATGCATTGAGCTCGATGGGAAAGTGAAAGTGCCCAATATTGCGGCTTTACTTGTGAGTAAGCAAACATACCATTGTCTGCCAGAAATGCCAGGCTGAAAGAAATCCAAGACCTTGTCCTCCTTTTGAGGTTTGGACATCTGGTGTTGTTGTTGTTGTTGTTGTTGTTATTGTTGTTGTTGTTGTTGTTTTGAAAATTTATTTTCTTTTTAGAGTCATTGGGTGACAGCACCACTCATGTGCACCTTTCCTACAATATGATGGCCTTGGGCACATCATGCATTTCGTTTTGATCTCAGCCACATGATCCGGGTGTGAATTTCTTCCCAAGGAAGCCTGCAATTATGGATTTGCAAGTCCTGCTTACCTGTTACTAAAAGGGCAGAGAAGATGACGAGCCTCTGGAGATCTCCCATGGCAGTGGAAAAAGCCCGAGCTGAGACCCAGGGTGAAAATTTTCTCCGTGATTAAACGACTTCTTGGGCTAAGAAGATCTGCAATGAGATCCAGGTCAGAAAGGAAGTCTGGAAGTTCCATGCATATGTGACCAGTATTCTGACCATCCTTGGAGGGGTTCTACCATCACTGTCCTGCTTGGGAAGGTGTTAGATTGGGGTCTCTAATCTACAATTTAGGTTATCCAATCTGCTTGCTTGTGATCTGCAGAGGCAGGGTGAATGGTATGGCCAGGGAGACCTAGAAAGGGCAGAGATGCCATCAAGGACACCTAGGAGTGCCACCTCCGCTGTGATCTTCATTGCCTCCTCTTTAGGATTGCCTTAATTTTCTTCCATAAATTCGGGACAGGACCCTCTGTCCCATATGCCAATATGTGAACCCAATCCCCCAAAATTTGGACTGCCCCTATTTGGGGGGGGGGGGGGGACGGACATGTGGCAACCCTACTCCTCTTCTTTCTCCTTCCACTGCCACATCTATCTTGAACACCCCATTGAGTTTGCAAGAAGGGTAGGGTTGCCACAGAAGCGTACCTAGGCAAAATTTCATCCATGGCAAGGACTGAAATTTCACCCCATCAAAACAGTGAGACGGGATCCAAGGAGGTCATCTAGTCCAACTGCCTACTTGTAGCAGGAGAGATGGGGCCCTGTCACCCATGGCAGATCGCATTCTGTGCTATGCCCTCGTTACATTGCCATATGTCCCAAAAAACAGGGATAATCCCACTTTGGGGGGACTGTGTTCACATACTGGCACATGGGACCGAGTGTCCTGTCCCAATTTTGTGGAAGAGAATTGTGACAACCCTAAAGAAGAGAGAAGACGTGTGGGGCATAAGATGGGGAAACATTTGGCTGCCCATTATCCTCTAGGCAGGAGAGAGAGTAAGCAGTGGCTTAGGGATGGAGAAAGCAGCATCAAGCATGCCATTGGACACTGATCTATCCCCACCAGCGCACATGTACTGACATTAATATGTTATATTTATGTTATATACGTACATGTTACATTATATACATAAATATATGAAGCACTCACCATAAGATTTTGTACATCCTGTGGTTACTTGCCTTCTGGGTCAACAGCCATCAAAGGTCCTCCTAAGGGAATTGTGATGCGCGATGGGCAACAAGTATAACCAGCACACCTTGGTAATAATGGGAGGAAGTGAAAAGTGGTATAAAAACGTGGAGAGGAAACTAGCACACCTTGGTTACAACGGGAGGGGGAGATGGCTCTCCCAGTTATAAACTGGAGAATTAGGGATGATTGAGAGGGGACAGGTATCTCAAAAGGTAGAGGCGGGGGTAAGTGGGACCACCTAGTGGAGGATGGACATCAGATTGGGAGGGGGGGAGGATGGCCAGGAAAAGTTTGACATACAGTTTAGGATACTTAACATGAACTGAATGGAGTCTCTGGGTCTCTACAATTCCATGTTCCTTAAAGTGACAGTACCTTTATTGTCACAATAGATGGAGATCACTGGGAGAAATCTCTCACTAGGTCTTTCTGGAGAGGCTGAGCAGATGCTGGTGGAGCACCAAAACCAAGATACAGAGAAAGTGGCAACCAACTTAGGGTTGCCATATGTCCTGAAAAATAGGGACAGTCTCAATTTTTGGAGATTGTGTTCACATACTCCTAAGTATTGGGACAGAGAGTCCTGTCCCAATTTTGTACAAGATAATTATGGCAACCCTAAGCAGAAGGCAATCCATGGAAAGCCATGGAAGAGAATTATGGCAAACCTAGACCAACTGGAATTGAATGGGCTCGTGTAGGTATAGAACACTGTCTTTTAGTTTCCTCAACTTCCAAGGGCAAATTGCATGCCAATCCTTTGCGTATCTCAGAAGTAAGGTTGCAATATTTCAGTGCACTCACCAGACACACAGGATGGCCAGGATGGAATGCACACCTTCATTATGCATGATGTATTTGTGCTTTCACACAAGAAGTCCATTTTAATTGCATGTCAATTGACAAATTTAATTTTAATGGAATATACCGATGTTGTGTAATACTTATATAGTGTGAGCTTGTTCACGTTTATGCACGCGTATTTCATTTCTAATTTTCCCCAAATAATCTCTCAAATGTTCTTGGCATAATCTAAGCATCCAGCAATACATCGTCTCTGCCTACTAGTGGGATCAGTAGGGTTTACGTTACTCGGTGTGGGATGCTAGCACATCACCCCAAGATGGATCTGCTCGAATGCATGTGTATGTGGCGAAACTCCAAGCAATAGGTGGGCCGCTGTATTCTGCATGTGAGCAGATTGAGCTTCCTCAAAGGGGAAGATGAAATTCCTTTCTCCAATGTAAGCAAGCAGCCCCACAATGGGATTACTCCTTTCTGCACCATGCCCAATCATATGTATGTCTGATCAAATATGTCCAGTGCTATTTTTCTGGAAAAATAGGTGCTGGTACTCACAGGTACTCACGTGTGTGTGTGTGTGTGTGCGCGTGCACGCTTGTCTATTAGCACAATCCTAACAATGTCTACTGAAAAGTAAGCCTCATTGTGTTCAATGGGTCTTACTCCCAGGAAAGTGTCTTTAGGATTTCAGCCTTAGGGCACAATCCAGAAGCGCACTTGGGTTACCCTGTCTATCACTGGGCTGACCAAACTGCAGAGTGCTCCCCTAGTTACTCTGGAAAAGGCTTATGGGCAGCCTAAGGCAACATAGGCTGCCCCAAGACAGGTGGACCTGGGCTGCCCTGACTGGGGCAGTTAGGTAGCTCAGGAGGGGAATGTTGAGGGCATGTTTAGCACCTCCTAGGGCAGAGCAGTTACTCTGGATTCAGAGTCTGTTTCCAGAGCAGAAATGCCCTCTTCCAGCGCCTCAGAGTTATACCACCTCAGGAGCAGGTACAGTAATGAGTAGACCCGTAGGGGTCCATGATAAGGCTGAGTAAGAGAGGTAGTGTTGACCAAAAAATCTGAGCTCTTGGCCAGCCTCGGTGCAACTCCTGCCTCTCCACCTCAGGATATGGCACAACTACAGCAGCCACTAACCTGGGGAAACAGCTGGCCACTCCAAGCATCCACCCTCCATTAGAGGCACTGCTGTAATGCATTCTCCTGCTGCAGCTGTTACTGGTTGTCAGGAACTTCTGGGCTTCCTTATAAGGCAGGCACCACAGCTTTTCCTTGTTCACTGTGATCTGAGGGGGGGGGTCTCCTTAGGAGCAAGCCCTGCCCTGGTGTCACGTACTTAGTGCCTACTGTTACGAACAGCTCTCTTATTATTCTTTTATTAATTATAATTCTGAATCTAATGTGCAGTCTTTCATTCCCCCTTCTGCAAACAAACTTCATCTGCATTCCATTCTCCTTTGTTTACTGCATCTTACATCTTTCTATTTATATTCTAATGTGGAAGTCAGTCTGAAGAGTGGTCTCACCTACTTCCATCTTGCTAACCCCCATTGCTAATCCTATACAGATATCAAGCCACGTGGCTGACCAGTCAGTCCCTCTCAGTCCTGCCCTTTCCAAGGCTTGATCGCACCTAGCTGGGCTTGTCCTTCTTTGACTGGGGCCTGACTGGGTGATGGTCTTCAGGTAATGGTCTTCAGATCTTCTCCTTTTTGTGAGGTAGCCACATCGAGCCCGGTATCTAGGTTATAAAAGATCCTGTATTCTCATGTTCTGCTTCTCTTTTTCCTCTTTTATCCTTTTTCCTGGTGCCAAGAACCAGATTGATTAACCTGTGCTGTTGCATTCCCTTCCCCCTTCCTTACCTTTTCCTATTTTTCCTTCCTAGATATTCCCCCATCCAGAGCCTATGAGAAGGGGATCCAGCATGTACATTGTTCCGGGGCCCGAGAGCTACGGAGGGGCCCATGACTGAAGGACCATTTGAATGTTTGTTGCTAACAAATTAGTACGGCATATGTGCATACAAACATATATATACACACATATCCTTCAGACCTTGATGATGAAGATCTTGCAGAAGAAATGCAACATTTACAAGTTGTACACAAGGCCAATTTTGGAAAACCGGAGCTGAAAACTTTAGAATTGCTAAATTTGTTAACAGAATACAAATTGTGTGAATTATTTCCAAATGTTTGTATTACCTTGAGAATATTGTTGACAATTCCAGCTGCTGAAAGATCTTTCAGTAAGCTTAAACTTATAAAAAAATTATTTGCGGTCTACTATGTCACAAACTCGACTTGTTGACCTAGCAAGACTAAGCATTGAGTCTAGCACTGCCAGACAAGTTGATTTTGATAGCGTTATTAGAAATTTTGTACATAAAAAAGCCAGAAAAGCACTTATTAAATAGTTAAATTTTTTTTCTAATTTTTCCTTGATAAGTTTTTAGTATTTTATATTGTCACATTACTTGAAAACCAGTATGTTTTAACAGAATGTTTTATATGAGCAATAAATGAGCACTTGTTGAAGTTTGTTGCACATTAATTAATTAGCCTCAATTTCTTTTATTTCAAAATAATTTTGCAAGTCTTAGGGGCCCCAAATGGGTTTTGTACTGCCTTAAAAAATTTATCTTGAAGGCCCTGCCCCTATCCCTCATCTCCCTTTGCCTCCAGCTATCCTGAACCCCCTTTTCCTTCAGTACACACACTATTCAAGGAACAGGCACACTTCATTTCATGGTGTGGACTGTATGTAAGTTTGCCTTATGCTTTTAACACAATAAAGTCTGTTTGAGTGTTCCTAGTTGTTGTCTTTCTAATGAGGGTATTCTGTCTTCATGACGCAGTTTTAAAAGTCCTGCGTGGTGGTCCTTATCCAAGAGGGCAATCGCTAATTCCCTTAACTAAGGGATCAATCCAGAGCAACTACGGCAGTTCTTGTGTCGATGCAAGTAAAATTTACTGTGGATTGCTCTATGAATTTCCCATAGGTTTCCACTAGATAGCGCCATAACTGCGTTGATGTCAATGTAACTTGCGTTGAAGCATCTACTGCCGCAGCTGCTCTGAATTGTAGGGTAAGTATAAAGCAGTTTTGGTAATACTACTGAGCATGCTTTGGAGTAAGTGTGGCAGCCCAGGCTTCCTTATTCTAAGTATTGGCAACCATTAGTCTTGTAAGACTATGGTATCGTGCTTGACACTGCATGCGAAGCACGAAGGCCTGTGTAGATTGATATGGAGGATAGGGTCTTACCCGAGCAGCAAATCCCCCTTCTCCACGCCACTGAGATAGAACAATGGTGCAGCAGTGCCGATCCGATTGGTTCCAGTTGCATCACAGAGCTGGGCTAAGGACAGGAGCTCACCCTATCTTGCAGGACCTGGGTCTTGAACCCTGGCTTTCTGGGTAACAGGCACAGGGTCTTAACCACTTGCGCCACCCACAGCATAACTCTCCGCTCTGGATACAGAAAAGTTGGGGCAGCCCGGGTAGGGCTCTCCTAACTGCCCTTACTCTGGATTGTGCCTTTAGTGTGTGTGTGTGCCTGTACTCACCCACCGAGGTGCTGGTACTCCATATGGGAGCTTCCCCATCAAAAAGACCCCCGAGTAAGTCCCATTATAGACAGTAGGGTTTATTTCCAGGTAAGTGTAGATAAGATTGCAGCCTCAGACTTTGATACCACTCGAGAGATAATAATCAGGACATGAATCCAAAAACACCCTTTTGATCTCACAATCAATTTGCCTTTCAGGAAGGAATGTTGCTTTGTCTGTAGGCTATGTGTGGGTCACATACTTTCATTGTAGCTCCATATGTCGCCCCTGCTCAAATAGGTTCGTATGTTAGATTCTGAAAGCAACTTCTGCGAGCAAGTTCACCTGCCAAGAGAGGAGAGCAGGAGTATCAAGGAATCAGGTACAGAAGAATGAAGGGTCATCCCAGGATCTGGACCACCCATCCCATTGGAGTTGCCTTATTCAGGTTGGTGGAATCACACTCTGAGCCAAAAGCAGTTGTAGTGGCTAGTTCTCTTTAGGATTGATAATAGGATTGATAATAATGGAATAAAGGATTGTTAGTGTTAGGATTGTTAGGAGTGTTAGGATTGATGATAGAGGAATAAAGATGGTACATATTTGGCAGCATGCCATGTACCACCAGTTGCAATTCTGTAGTAAGAAAGGTGGGAACACCGTAAAATCAGGTAAAGCAGTGGCATGTGTGAGGTGGGGGCAAAGTAATGAGTGTGGGGGGGGGGGAGGTTATGAACAGAGTAGACCTGGTAGCAGTGCCACACACCAGATCCTATTCTCTCCATTAGCAACTTTCCTTCTCCTTTTGGTCCTCAGTTCAAGGAATCCCATTGTAGAGCATGAGTAGGGCTGCCATATGTCCAGTGATGGGATTCAAAGAAATTAACAACCGGTTCTCTGTCGGTTCTCTGCTGGTTCTCTACCGGTTCTCTGGCAGCCACCTTTAAAAGGCTATTTTTAAACTTTATATGTCTTTATAGGGCTATTTTTAAACTTTATATGTCTTGTCTCTTGTTAACAACTGGTTCTATAGAGTAGGTGCGGACCTGCTGGAGCACACCACTGCATATGTCCCAAAAAACAGTCCCAGTTTTTAAGGATTGTGTTCATATACTGGCAAATGGAACAGAGGTTCCTGTCCCAATTTTGTAGAAGAGAATTATGGCAACCCTAAGCAGTGTTATGAAGGGGTATATATGTAGTGGGGTATATATGGGGTACCGTTAGCAATCTAATGCAGGAGTCTCTAAACTTTTTGGCCATCAAATACTTGGCACATTGTCAAATGTGTTTTTTAAATGTGTTTTAAAATGTGTAAAATGTGTTTTAAAATATCTACATGTGCTTTGCTCATGTTGTTTGCCACCTTGGGTCCACTGCGGAGAAAGGAGGGATAGAAATCTCTTAAATAAATTAAATAAATAAAGGTTTATTGGCATAAAGTCACTCTGGGCATTAGTTTTGGCATGGGAAAGGCAGGGTATAAATCCCTTAAATGGACACTCAAATGAATAGTCCATCTCAGCTTTTACAGTCTGCAGGTAACTCACCGGTTACATGGAACAGAACAACACCGACCCAGCCCGGCATAAGAGACCATCCTAAATAGACTTCTTTTCTAGACATAATTGCATCAGTGTATATGGACAGGGCAGCCAAGAGAAAAATACCTTGAAGGCAAAAAGGAAGCATTAGGAGAGAGTGAACAGACATTCTCTTTTCCAAGACTTCTCCTCTTATTTAGCCTTGTGTCCTGGGAAAGTACTTCAGTGTCCTTTTCCCTGCAAGCAGGCGACACATGAATAAACTATCTTACAAATAAAAGATAAATTCTGTTTGTCCTAAACCCTCCAGCTCTACCCACACTAGCTCTACATAGACCTTTTTGGAATCGAGATGATCCTGGGATTAACACAACTTTCTTTCTTTCTTTCTTTCTTTCTTTCTTTCTTTCTTTCTTTCTTTCTTTCTTTCTTTCTTTCTTTCTTTCTTTCTTTCTTTCATCTATCTATCTATCTTATTTATATTCCGCTATCCCAAACCCCACACACAACCCAGCCCCACATTACACACACACCCACACACACACACACACACCCTCACCCACTTAACGTAGCACACAACATATCTCAACACCCCCCCCCCACACACACACAACAAAAATCCATACATACACACAACCTCTGCACAGTACACAGACATGCACCAATCTCTCCACAGCCAGGGTGACCATATACACAACATATCTCAACACCCCCCCACACACAACTCCATACACACTCACATACAACCTCTGCACAGTACACAGACATGCGCCAATCTCTCCACAGCCAGGGTGACCATATAGAATGGAGGACAGGGTGTCTCTACCTTTAACCATAGTATAAAAGAGGGATTTTAGGTAGGTGCTGCTTTTTAAACCCTTCTATGATGAGCAAAACATGTCTCAATTCCCTCTTTAATGCAATGATTAAAGGTAGAGGCACTATGGGTGCAATCCAGAGTAACTACGGGGCATCCTTGCTCCAGTGTAAGAACAATTTGCTCTGGAGTGCAATATGAATTTCCCATAGGTTTTCACTAGGTGGTGCAGTAACTACGGGTGCACGTAATGTCTCTTACGTGCTCACGTAGTTACTCTGGATTGTTGGATGTCTTCCATTCTAGATGGTCACCCTGTCACCACCACAAGAATGGGGAGATGAGTGAGTTGTGCTGGTCTAAACTGGTTAGGATTGGGCCCTCAGAATCTGTGCAGTGTTTCATTTCAGTTTCCTGGCACTGGATTTGGGGACATTCAAGCACAAGGGAGGACTTCGATGACTTTGTTAGGGGAGGGCACGTTCCCTGTGGAAGGGAGCATGAATAGCATCAACATCAGTGTCGTACCTGCAATATGGCTGGAAACCACAACAATTATGTTTATTTCCCAGGAGCCAATGAAAGAGCGGAAAAATAGGGCAAAAAGCAGAATGCTGGAGGTGAAAGCAGGAAATAGTGCCATAATCATAAAAGCTCGCGTGGCATGAACGAAACCTACAAAAAGAGAAAAGAGAGAGGAGAGAAGGGGATTAAATGCATCAGTGGGGGAAGGACAAGAAGATGGTGGAGTCTTATGAAATATCTTAAATCTAGGTATATATGGCAATAATATAGGAGTAAAGCCTGGGATGTAAATTTTTAATATTAAGCAGGCCTCCATCAGTCTTCGAAGACTATGGTATCGTGCTTGGTGCTGCATACGCTGCATGCAAAGCACGAAAGCCTGGGTTGGATTGTTATGGAGGATAGGCTGTTACCCAAGCAGCAAATCCCCCCACTCCACGCCACTGAATTCGTCCAATGGAAAGGCAGAGCCGATACGAGTGGATCCAGCTGGCGTCGCAGAGCTGGGCTAAGGACAGGAGCTCACCCTGTCTTGTGGGGCCGACCCGGGTCTCGAACCCTGGCCTGCTGGTTTACAAGCACAGTGTCTTAGCCACTTGCACCACCCACAGCCCCCACAACTCAACGTGTTCTCAGCTTCCAACAGAGGATCCAATATTAATCCAATTATTAAATGTAGGTACAGTGGTGCCTTGGTTTACGAACATAGTTTGTTTCAGAAACATGCCTGTAATCCAAAACACTTGTACAGCAAAACAAATTTCCCCATAAAAGTACAGGGGAATTCATTCAATTTGTTCCAGAACCCCCAAAAATATTCATATATTAATGATTACAATACTGTAATATAATACATAATAATAAGGAAAATACAAAATATGAGGAAAAATAAAACAAATTAACCTGCATTTATGTCTCTCAGGTCTCTCTGACCCCTTACACAGGAGTGAGCTGCACTATTTATAGAGGGCTTACTTTAGAGTAGATATGCATAAGTCCCTCAGAGCATAATCCTAACCGTTTCTACTCAAAAGTACGCCCCATTATGTTCAATGGGTCTTACTCCCAGGAAATTGAGGATTGAAGCCTCAGGCTCCTTTCTGAGTAAGTTCCATTAATAGGCTTACTTCAGAGTAGATACGCATAGGCTGGTTTCTCAGGAGACCAGCTTCTACCCCACTCCTGGGGGGTTAAACACATGCATTGACCTTCCCACACCATCATGGAAAGATAGGTCAGATGAGTTAGACTAGCCTAAATTTCTTAGGATTGCATCCATAAAGAATTAAAGGAAACTTTTTTACTGAGAATGATCCTGATAGGATTTGTGATCCCTGTGGCTTGACGGAGTGGAGGAGGCCTGAGGTGCACCTACTCCATGATGAGTAAAACCTTTATAATTGTCAACAGAGAAAGTAAGATTTGGGTGCCAAGATGGGGAGGCTTCTGCTGCTGCAACACCAGAATGGTGGCTACTTTTGATTTATTGGTCTAATCCAAACGGTTTTGGAACGAGGTTCTAAACTCCATATTAGAATTAAGGTTAAAAGTGTTTTTGGAAATTAAGGGTTATTGTGTTTTGGAACGAGGTTCTAAACTCCATATTAGAATTTAGGTTAACAGTGTTTTTGGAAATTAAGGGTTATTGTGTTACATTAAGGATTACTGTGTTATGTTTTGTGTTACATATTCCTTATTAACACCATCCAGGAGAAGGGAGATCTTACCTTCGACATCCATCCCCAAATTACCGCACACACGGTCCAAAGAATCAATGCAATATTTCCAGAGGCCCCCATGGGCATCATCAATGTGTGACAGCCAGTGGTCTGATACCAGGGCGGTGAGGAACAGCAGGAGGCTGACAAAGCCACACAATGTTGCTGCAATATGCCAGCCCCTCATGATGAGAACGATCCCGGATTTGCAGGACACTGGGATGTTGAACCTGAGAAAGAAAGATGTTCATGTTATGCCATCTATACTGTGCCTGCATCAGGGGTAGGCTTCCCAACTAACACTACCCAATAATGGCAAGGAGTAAAAAAAATGCAGTCCAAAGACTCCCAAGATGAAAAGCCCTACAGCAAAGGTACAGATCCATGTGCAGAGAAAACCAAAACGTCTTTAGTTGAATGCACTATAAGGGTAGAGTGGTGCCTCACATAAAGAGCTTAATTCGTTCCGGAGGCATGATCTTTAAGTGAAATGCTCTTCAAGAAAAGCGGATTTTCCCATAGGAAACAATGGAAACTCAGATGATTGGTTCCACAACCCCGAAAATATTCATATAAAAATATTAACTGGATGTAAAAATGATGACAAAACACTGGAATTGTATTCAAAACATGCATTCAGTGTGCATGATCCTATATATATACATATACAGCCTTATATATACAGCCTTTCCCCATAAAGGGGTGCCTTGTACAGTCTTTATTTGTGTCACTTTCTGCACCTTTTCCACTTCCTACATATATAGGAAGTGGAAAAGGTGCAGAAAGTGACACAAATAAAGGCACCCCTTTCTGGGAAATGGCTGTAGTGTTTGGGGCTCTTCAGTCCATAACAGGGAGCCTAAAGGGGTTGGGATTGAGACATAGGCTGCAATTCAGAGGAAATTCAGCCTGCTCTGACCTAACTGTACTCTCCTAACTATTCTGTATCCAGAGCAGAAAGTTATGCTGAATCCAGAGAGTCAGGAAGCCTGGGCTGCCCTGACTGCTCCAGAGCATGCTAAGTAATTGACACAAGGGGAAGACTTGCTCCTGAGGAGACACCCCTCAGATCACACTGAACAAGGAACAGCTGTGGTGCCTACAGTGGTGACATGACTCTGCACATCACCTGGTGCAGAAGTCTGCGCGTCATCCCTGGGATGCGCCCCCCCCCACCTGGACTGCACAGTCACCAAAGTTGGCGCCTGCGCAGTTGTTTCTAAAGCCAACTGGCTTCAGAAAGAGTACTGCGCAGGCACCATCTCTGACACCTGCGCAGTACTTTTCTGAAGCCTTTTGGCTTCGGGGGAGACTGTGCAGGCGTCAGAGTTGGTGCCTGTGCAGTACTCTTTCTGAAGCCATTCGGCTGCCGCTCCGCCTCCTGAGTGAGGCCGAATGGCTGTGCAGAGGCACGGACTTTCTCTGCTCTAAGGAAGTCTCCTCTGAAGCTGTTCGGCCTGCTCAGTGTGTTTCTGCGCAGTGCATCTCAGATGGCCGTTCAGGCCAGCTCCTCAGACAAGTGGCAGCTTCTGGCTGATTCTCCGCCTTGGAGCAGGCCTGAATGGGGGTGCTGATGCCCGGGGCCTGCCAAAGGACAGTCAAACTCCTCCGGCACATCACCCCATACGGAGCACATCCCCAATGCAGCCCACACCAGCCGCACCAGTCTGGTGACGCCACTGGGTGCCTGCCTTCTAAGGAGTCCCTGATGAGATGCCAGTACATTCTACAGTGAATACAAGGGGCTTCTTGGAGTGGCCTGCTGTATCCTGAGGTTTGTGGGCAGCCGTAGTTTGTTCCATATCCTGAGGTTGAGAGGCAGGGGTTGCAGCTAGGCTGGCCAAGAACTCAGATTTTTGGTCAGCACTGCCATTCTTACTCGGGCCTTATCATGGACCCCTTTGGGTCTACTCATTACTATACCTGCTCCTGAGGTGGTATAACTCTGAGGGCTGGAAGAGGGCATTTCTGCCTTGGAAACAGGCTCTGGATTCAGAGTAACTGCTCTGCCCTAGGCAATGCTAAACATGCCCTCAACTTGCCTCTCCTGAGCTGCTTAGGCTGCCCGTTAGGGCAGATCAGGTCCACCTCTCTTAGGGCACCCTATCTTGCCTTGCTCTGCCCTAAGCCTCCTTCAGAGAAACTGGGCTGGAGCATCTTGCAGTTGCTCCAACCTAGTGTTAGATAGGGCAACCTAAGGGCTCTTATGTGGACAGATTAGTTGCTCTGGATTGGGCTGATACATACATTTTACTCACAGACAAACACACAAACACATGCCCAGAAGTATTATGTGATAAACCTCAAAAGGGGGAGAAGGTCTTGGATTCCTCTCAGCCTGGACTTTCCAGCAGACAAAGGCACATTTGCATACTGATAAGTAAAGTCACAATATTGGGCACTTTCACTTTCCCTTTCCCTTACAGTTCAATGTATATTTTTTATTTTTAGTTTTTTTGCTGTAACATTTGATTGGAAGGAGATATTTCAAAACCAATTTTTGCATTGGATTCTGCTCTTCGATACAAATCCAATAACATATGACATGATGGAGTATTGCACACCATTGCAAAGTTCCAAAGTGTAGGTCAATGAAGCCCTTCTGGAGGACAGCCGGACATGAGACTAAAGAAAGGGACAAATCCAGAAATTTCCAATCATATAGTCACCCTGGAGAGAGGTTTAGGTTAGAGAGGTTTGGCCACTTTATTGAAACTTAAGGGTCAAGTCAGAAGAAAGGAAACTGGAATGCAAAGAAAGGGGGAGCCTGAACTTAAATTCAGGTCAAGCAAGACAGAGCAGTTAGCGGAAAAAAGGAAACTAAAGTGAAAGGGGAAGGGTGGGTTTCCAGACAAAGAAGGAACGGGTTTGGGAACCAAAGGGAACTGAAAGAGGCCTCTTGCAGTTATCAAAATAGATGCCCCATAGCTGAACCCGGCATGAGAAAACTGTGAACTCCTGCAGAATAAATTCAAATCATGTGTGTGCGCAGAAACACATGCTCAAATGCATGTGCACAAAGATTCCTTTGCACCCACCCATGAGGAACGCATAAGGGTGGGTGCGACAAGAGGGAGATCGCCTCTGGACAGAAACAAACCCTCCTGTAAAAATGAACCAAAAATGTTCTCTACCTGTAGTCACTATCTGATTAAGAAATTAATATAATTAAACCATGGGTTCTTTGATATCTGGAGACCCTTTTTAAAAAGGGCACTATTTGTTCTGCAGGAAAAAAAATATTTATTTCAAGGCCTTCATGATAACAAGCTCGTAAGCCTAAAGACATAAATCATAAGACAAAACAAGCACAGTAGAAAGAAAATAATAAACGCTAACTAGACTGAGCCTCAGCACAGGAACAGCACAATCCTAACCATGCCTACTCAAAAGTAAGTCCCATTATGTTCAATGGGTCTTACTCCCAGGAAAGTGTCTTTAGGATTGCAATCTTAGTTGTCCTTGACCATTTCCTTTAGTTTCACTTTCACTCTGCTCCAGCTGCACATAAACCTTACAGCAGTAAGTTGTCCCAGAGCCCTTCCTTTTGCATCCCACAACAGATAAAGACTATAATTAGGAGAGGGTACCTTAAGTTTTTGAGCGAGGTTAAGTCACACTGATGCTCCTATGCGGTGTCAGTTCCTTCTGAGAAACAGAAAATCTTTTTCATCACTACTGCGTTTATGAGAACATGAACAGGAAGCAATTAAAAAAAAAACCCTATTTATCTCTGGGAAGTCCACTCCTTCTTGCCTCTCCCTCCTATCAACGAGAAATAGTCAACGGGTGAAGATAAGGATGGGATAGCACACAATTAACTTTCATTTTTGCAATGAACAAAATTCGATTGAACAACCAGGATCACCACTAATGGTGCCAAGAAGATTCTCAGATGAAAAGGTTCATGTTCCTTGCTCCATGTGCATATGTATGGGATGAAAATATGTTGCACCCCCTTCACCCCCTTAGGGGTTAAATTTTTAGAAATCAGTTACTTGTGGTGTTCACATCACGGAAGGAATTCCCTCCCCAAATTTATGGCTTCTAGATCCATGGATTTGGGCTGGGCATTGATAGGTCAGGGGATTCTTCAAAGTTAAATATAGGGACAAAAATTCATTGAACCCTTTTTTACCCCCTTCTGGTTGAATGTCCAAAGATTGGTTCTAAGTGGGTAGCTCCATCCCCAAATTTCATGCTTCTCCAGCATTTTTGGCTGGGCATTGAATCACTGACTTTTCTATTTTATATACCGTATTTACCCAAATTGAATGTGCCATCAAATCTAATGCACATCCCTATTTTTAAAGACTTGATATTTTTTAAAAATGTTTACTGGCAGTTGTAATACACAGCTGTACATTAAAAATGTTTACTGTACATTGTAATGCACAGCTGTACACAGCTGTAATGCACAGCAAAATTTAACTTTGCTGCATATTATAATGAGTTATATGATAATAATAAAATGGCATTCGGATTTATGGGGTTTAAGTTATGATTTTTACCTATTTGCACTACATTATACGAGTTTATTTTACATTTTAATCATAATATAGTTTGCTGTTAAACTCACTACTGACCTACCCCCAAATCCAGAGTAACTACGGGAGCACATAAAAGACTTTACGTGCACCCATAGTTACTACACCACGTAGTGAAAACCTTTGGGAAATTCATATTGGAATCCAGAGTGAGTTATTCTTACACCGGATCAAGGACTCCCTATAGTTACTCTGGATTTTGCCCTATTTGTACGAGGGTTGCCCAGAAAGTAAGGCACCACAATTTTTTCTCAGCCTACAGTAATGGTACGAATGCGAAACTTTAGATATACATTATTTGAATTTTCAGGAGTACGCACACAAATTTTTTGTCTCTTCAGACAAATAGTATAGCTGCAGCTGTGTTTCAAAATGGCGTATGTAAGTGATGTACGTTACAAGCAGCGTGTCGTCATTGAATTTCTCACTGCGGAGAAAGAAATCGTTGGGATGTTTGTGTAGTTTATGGAGAATCTGCAGTCGACATAAGTACGGTTACCCTACAATCCAGAGTAACTACGGGAGCACGTAAGAGACATTACGTGTACCCGTTGTTACTGCATCACCTACTAAAAACCTATGGGAAATTCATATTGCAATCCAGAGCAAATTGTTCTTACACCGGAGCAAGGACTCCCCGTAGTTACTCTGGATTGTGCCCTTAGTCTCTGGGCACAGAGGGTGAGGACATTAGAAGGTGGTTTGGCAGAGCTCCAAGATTTGCAGCATTCGGGGCGGCCATCCACGGCTATCGCACCTGACAAGACGCAGCTTGCTGATGTGCTCATTTGCGAGGACCGACGCATAACGACTTGGCAGTTGGCGCTGAAGCTGTCAATCAGCAAAGGAAGTGTGGATGCCATCATGCGTGCTCTTGATTATTCAAGAGTGTGTGCACGATGGCTTCCTCGCTGTCTTACGGTGGACCACAAATCTCGCAGAAAAAACATTTCTTCTGAGTTGCTGAAACGTTTTGAAGCTGAGGGGGAAGCGTTCTTGTCCAGGATCGTGACAGGTGATGAAACCTGGCTTCACCATTTTGAGCACGAAACAAAACAAGAGTCGATGGAATGGCATCATCCTCAATCTCCACAGAAGAAAAAATTCAAAGCAACCGCTTCCGCCAGTAAGGTCATGATCACTGTGTTTTGGGACTGTGAGGGCGTCATACTCATTGATGTGATGCCAAGAGGCAGCACCATTAATTCTGAAGCTTATGTGGTGGCTGTGGGGTTATGTGGGCTGTGGGTGGTGCAAGTGGTTAAGGTGCTGTGCCTGTTAACCAGCAGGCCAGGGTTCAAGACCTGGATCTGCCCCACAAGACAGGGTGAGCTCCTGTCCTTAGCCCAGCTCTGCAATACCAGCTGGATCCAATTATATTGGCTCTGCCTTTCCATTGGGCTAATTCAGTGGCGTGGAGAGGGGGGATTTGCTGCTTGGGTAACAGCCTATCTTCCACAACAATCTAACAGGCTTTCGTGCTTCGCGTGCAGCGTATGCAGCACTGAGCACGATACCATAGTCTTCAAAGACTGACGGAGGCCTGCTTTTTTATGTGAAGATATTAACCAAACTCAAGAAGCACTTCCAGCGACTTTGGTGCCATTACAACCCGGGTGAATGTTTGATTCAACATGACAACGCTCGGCCTCACACAAGTTTGAGGACTTTGGAACACATCACTAAACAGGGTTGGACAGTGTTACCCCATCCACCCTACAGCCCTGACCTAGCTCCCTCAAACTTCCACTTGTTTGGGCCATTAAAGGATGCCATTCGCGGAAGACATTTTGAGGATGACGAAGAGGTGATTCGCACAGTGCAGAAATGGCTTCGTGACCAGAACAAGGAGTGGTACCAACAGGGCATACATGCCCTTGTGTCTCGCTGGAGGAAGGCCATGGAACTGGATGGAGATTACGTGGAAAAATAGGGAGTGTAGAAGCAACATCATTCTTTCTTGTGTGTAAGTTTCATCGTGTTCAATAAATAATTGTTGAAGAAAATAAATGTGGTGCATTACTTTCTGGGTGACCCTCGTAATAAAAATACCTGTATTTACTCAAATCTAATGCACCATAGAATCAAACGCATACCTAGATTTTGGAGACGGGATTTGGCTGAAAAAGGTGAGCGTTCAAGTAAATTGGGTATATAGATTCTCTTGTTTATAAATTGTTTTAACATAGAAATAGAATTTTTTTAGTGTTATTGCAGTTATGGGGACAATACAAGCAGGAAGAAAAAATTGAAAAAGCCTATTTTTAAAAAGCCTATATCTAGGAAATTTCCTCCTTCTCTCTCCCTATTAAAATCCTTCCATGTTCCGGGGGGGGGGGGGGATGAGGATGGGATGCCAGAAAGAATTTTCATTTTTACAAGGAGCAAAGTTTTATTGAGCAACTGGGATATCAGTGCTAGTTGTGTCAGGAAGATACTCTGATGAAAAAGTCCATGATCCTTGTTGCATATGCTCTGTACAAACAACACATGATTGCATATCGGTACATGACCAGTTGAGTCCCTTTCAGGCTACAGGAGACCCTGGGACCCTGAGATAGGTTGGCAAGCAGCATCCTGGACAGTGATTGTCACAAATGGGCACAAACCAGACAGTCCTTTTGGTGCCCTTGGGCCACCCACCAGGAGACTTGCCAGGGCAAGTGTAGCAATGTCGGATGGAAATGCTGACCAAAGTTCAAAACAGTGGCCGGAATTGGACCATACGGTCCTCTGCTTTTGGCAATGCAGAGAAATACCCATTAGCTTAATAATGAGACTGAGACCAAGATAACAGCCAATAAAAAAATATGGTTTTATTATCACAAAAGAACAAAATTAATGCCCATGGAAGGTTTCGTGGCCCTTCTAATAATTGAGTGAAATGGACTAAGCGCTACAAGATTTTGCTGCTACATGAAGTATTTGGTTGATGGGATGGATGGATGGACTAGATGAGGTTGGTGAGGCTGAGAGTGAGTGACTGGCCCAAGGTAATCCAGGAAGCTTCGTGGCCAAGGAGAGATTAGAACCTGGATCTCCGAGGTCTCACTCCAACTCTTTCACCACTACAAAATCCAGGCTCCCAAAGGCCAGAAAAGGAACTCCATCACAAAGCACTATATGCTTTTGAGATATAAAGAAGAAAAGGGGGAAGAATAGGGTGGAGGAAAGCTCATGGGGGTATCAAGATCATAATCAGGACATCTGATTCAATACTGTCCATCCTTTTGATCCCAAAGGTCAATCTGCCTTTCAGGAAGAGGTCTTGCTCCAAACCTTGTTTGCTTTGTCTGCAGGATGTGTCTGGGTTCTGCGCTTTCAGTGTCGGTTCATGTGTCAGGTTCTTGTGGCTCCCACAAGTTGCACCCCCATGTCTCCCTCTGCTCAAATCTGTTCGTACGTTGTTGTCCTGTGAGCAAGTAGGCCTGCCAGGAGAGGAAGAACAGTGTGATCAGAGAAACAGGCACAGCAGAATGAAAGTACAACAGAATGAATCGTCACCCCAGTACCTGGACAACCCCTGGTCAGGTCGGTGGAAACACACTGTGGTCATCTAAGCCTCAAAGCAGGTATAGCA
Organism: Cryptoblepharus egeriae; assembly: GCA_030015325.1. Lineage (NCBI taxonomy): Eukaryota > Metazoa > Chordata > Lepidosauria > Squamata > Scincidae > Cryptoblepharus > Cryptoblepharus egeriae. The sequence goes on from JAREYC010000014.1 coordinate 4,502,542, forward strand.
ATAAATGTAGTCAATTTATGAGAGCAAAATAATTTTCCATTGTTGCAAAAACGCTCGTAAAGGAGCACTCAGTGTGTCATCTGCTGCCATTTTGGAAGTTTTGTAGCAAGAGGTGGGAGCATCATGTGAGACAAGGTAAAAGAGTGGCATTAGTAGAGAAGGGGTGAAACTGGGTGTGCAAGGAGAAAAATGGGGTTCCTCAAGAGATCTGATAGCAAGAAATGACACAGTGGGTGCAATCCTTACCTATTTAAATTGGCACACTCACTGGTATCCTCATTTCCACTGTGGTGTGGAAAGACAGCTGCATGTCTATGCAATGGACTAGCCATCCCAGATGAAGTGCCTTATTGCACTTCTGTGACAGCCCCAGGCCAGTATACAACCTGTGCCGGCACTTACGCTGGCCTAACTGTGGGTTAGGATTGCAGCCTAAATGAATAAGCCCATCTCAAGTTTCACTGTCCACAAATACTCACCAGTTACAAGGAACAGAGCAGCCCCAACCCATCCCAATATTGCAGACCATCCATATGAGACCATTTCCCCATTGGTTCCTGTGAAGATGATCAAGGCAAGCAGGGCAAAACCACCTAGAAGCCAAAAAAGGAAACATGAGGACAGGGTGAAGAGATACATGTCCTCTTTCTCCAGGACATGCAGTCTAATCCAGAGCATGTCTACTCAGAAGAAAGTCCCATTATTGTTAAAGGAGCTTACTCCCAGGAAAGTATGGATAGGATTTCATCCTTATTCATTATTTTATCCTTATGTCCTGGAAAAGGACTTCAGTGTACTCCTTTTCAGGCAGCTCAGACCCTTCTTGTAATTAATAAATTATATTAATAAATATGAGTGCAATCCTGAAGTGCACTTAAGCCCGCCTATCTGGCACTTTGGCTGGTTTTATCCCAGTTAGACAAGCCTAGCTGAACCAGAAAATTCCTGGGCTGGTGTAAGTTCACTTATAGCACAATCCAGAGTAACTGCGGGAGCACTTAAGTTGACTTAAGAAAAATTTACTCTGGATTGCTTTATGCATTTCCCATAGGTTTCCTCTAGGTGGTGCCTATGTTGACATGTCTCTTACGTCGATGTAAGAGCTCCCGTAGTTTCTCTGGATTGTGCTGTAAGACTGGCCAAGCCATGGGCCAGCATGCTAGCCTATGCAGCTCATCCCTGACATGTTGGGGACATGTGGGGCATGGCCTAGGACAGTGCAGTTTGGTCTTATCCAGAGCCTGTTTCCAGGGCAGACATGCTCTCTCACAGCTCCTCTGACTTAGGGCGCAATCCAGAGTAACTGCGGGGAGTCCTTGCTCTGGTGTAAGAAAAATTTGCTCTGGATTGCAATATGAATTTCCCATAGGTTTTTACTAGGTGGTGCAGTAACTGCAGTTGCATGTAATGTCTCTTATGTGCTCCCATAGTTACTCTGGATTGTAGGGTTTGGCCACCTCAGGAGCAGACATAAATCTGAGTAGACCCATTGGGTGCCCAGGTGCCAGGTGCTCCCCAAGTGCCACTTACTTGGCCCTCAGCAGCAGTTAGGCCAGCCTTAGAGGCCTCCCAGCCCTGTGAATTTGGCTTAAGTTTCAGCACAGGAGATACTTAGCTAGGCCATTCTCTCTGACCTCAGTATTGCGTCCTATATGTAACAGATTTAAATTTAATAATATTCTGTTTAAATTGAACACATAAAATTGATATACTACTGTTTTTAGATTTTAGTATTTCATGTACTACATTTTCTTGGGTGTCGTATATTTTGGGGTGCCTGGTCCTCTTTTGCAGATATGACAACTGGTCAGTCTGTATTAGGAACATGGATCCATGTTTTCATTTGACAACTAACCCAATTTGCTTCCAGCCTTGCAGACTTTTATTCTGCTCAAATGCTGAATATTCAGCATTCAAATTTAAGTAAGGATTTCTGTGACTTGTTGGGGTTTGGCACATTCCTTTGTGGAAAGAAACATGAACAGCATCATCTTCAGCATCATACCTGCAAGAAAGCTGGAGAGTTGGACAATCCGGATAATGGAATAGGAGCCTATTTCAGAGCGAGAAAATAGGGCATATTTTATTTATTTAATTTTATTTAAGTAATTTTTATCCCGCCTTTCTTCCCCCACAGGGGAATAAAGAAGTGCATAAAGAAGTGCGCAGGCGATGATACCAGGAAACTGAGCCATAACCATAAAAGCTCTCGTGGCATGGATGAAACCTACAAGAAAGGAAAAGAGAGAGGAGAGAAGAATGATTAAATTCATCACTGGGGGAAGGACAATTCAATCATGAAATATAAAAAAAACCTCACTCCTGTTTTATGGGGAAGAATCATAGGGGAAAAGTGGGAGATGTAAATATTTGACATTAATCCAATTATTAATTATCAACTTGATGGTAGAAACCTGAGATATACCTGTTCCAGGGTGAATAAAATTCTTATAACCATAATATATAATCTGGAATCTGGGCACCATGGTGGGGATACTTCTATAGCTGCAGCTATAGACCAGTTTCTACCTGTTTCGTTGGTCTAATCCTGATGGATTTGGAACAAGGTTCTATATGCAGTACAGGACTTCAAAAAGGTAAAGCTGTCACCAGATGTTGCCCTGCAAGTCATGACTGACTCTAGCGAGCATTGCATATGCCCGTTACAAGGTTGAAGAGCCAGTGTTGTCTGGTGACGTCTCCATGGTCATGTGGCTGGCATGGCGCACTGAATGCTGTTACCTTCCCACCGAAGTGGAACCTATTTATCTACTTGCATTCACATGCTTTCCTTGTTTGGCAGCAGCTGGGCAAGTAATGGGAGCTCAGTCTGTCATGTGGTACTCAGGTCTGGAGATGCTGGCCTGCCAACTTCAGGTGAGCAAGCACCACTGTAACCACTGGGCCACCACTGCCCACACTGGACTTTAACTTAGTCAAACAGCTCAAAGTCATTGGCATCCTTGGACATTTTTGTCCATCTGGAATTTTTGATGTCCTACTTATTTGCATTCCATTATATCTTGGCAGGCCTCCGTCAGTCTTGAAAGACTATGGTATCGTGCTCGGCGCTGCATACACTGCATACAAAGCATGAAAGCCTGGGTTGGATTGTTATGGAGGATTGGCTGTTACCCAAGCAGCAGATCCCCCCTCTCCATGCCACTGAATTAGTCCAATGGAAAGGCAGAGCCAATACGATTGGATCCAGCTGGCGTCGCAGAGCCGGGCTAAGGACAGGAGCTCACCCTGTCTTGTGGGGCCAACCTTGGTCTTGAACCCTGGCCTGCTGGTTAACAGGCACAGCCACATAGAACCTGTTGTTAATTTAGGTTATTAGGACATAGAACCTATTGTTAATAGGTCCCACCACTGGCAAGCACCACTGTAACCACTGAGCCACTGCTGCCCACACTGAACTTTAACTTATTATAGTATTGTTTGGAAATAAAGTTAAAGCCTATTTTGTGTTACACCTTCCTTATGACTTGGTTCAGGGGAAGAGAGATCTTACTTTTGACATTCATCCCCATGTCATCACAGAAATTGCCCAAAGTAGATTTAGTGCAAAGTTTCCAGAGGCCATAATTGACCTTCCCTTCCAGTCCAGAATTGACTTCCGCCCAGTGGTCTGATCCCAAGGCTGTGAGGAGCAGCCCAAGGCTGACAAAACCACACAATGTTGCAGCAATATGACAGCCCCCCATAGTCAGAAACGATCACGGATCTGCAGGATACGAGGGGGCAGAACCTGAAAAAGAGATATATGGTACATGTTACTCCATTTTTAAGCTGAGCCTGCATCAGAGTCAACTACCCAAGTCGCACTGGCAAGTACTGGCCCAGGAAGGTCCAGTTTGTGCAGTTCAAAAACTCCATCCCAAGCTGTAGATGCTCAGAGGCCAACAGCAAATACAGAAACAGGTGCAGATATAACCAGAAAATGTTCCCCTTAGTTGAATGCACTTGTAGGTATTTGCATCCAGGACAATAGTGTCGTGGGGTGTAATCCTATGCCTTTCTAAGCAGAAGTAAGTCCCATTATATTCAATGATGCTTACTCCCAGGAAAGTGTGTTTAATATTGCAGCCTTAGTCAAAAAGGTCCCAGTCATTGGCTTCCTTAGACATTTTTGTCCATCTGGAATTTTTGATGTCCTGCTTATTTGGGCAACAAAGCCCATGTTATACAGAGGGGGCTGGCCCTGTTCCAAGATCTGGCTCGCCGGAAGTGGGAGGGGCCAGGCCGGCTTTAGGGAGCGGGGCCGGGGTCATGGGGCGGGGCTGGGGCAGGGCGAGGGGCGGGCCAACGTTGGCGCCTGCGCAGTACCAGTACTGAAGCTGGCAGGCCCGCTTCAGAGCAGGCACTGCGCAAGCGTCAATGTTGATGTTTGCGCAGTGGGTGCAAAAACATGGCAGACCGAACCGGTCCGCTATGTTTTTGCGTTTCCCTGTCACTGGCAGTTTGCCAGCAGCAGGGAAACAGGAAGATCCGGTTTGGGCGAGTAGGCCCGAACCGGTAAGTGCCCACCCCTGATGTTATATATTCTACAAGCCCAATACTAGTCAACATTCCAGCTCTGAGACAGTTATGCCACCTCTAAAAAAACAAAAAAGTTATAGTGGAAATGGAAAAGGTGTAGAAGAGGGTGACCCAAATCACCATGAAGAAAAGCAACAGCATTTGGGTGACATCAGTTTAGAAAAAAAGTAGCCTGAGAGGAACAGGATTGAGATATACAAAACTATGCAGATGGATAGAGTGGATAAAAGGATTGAGTTGAGGTGTTCTAACACAATCTAATTTTTCTGCAGATTTCAATTTCTTTTTAATGAAAAGTACAAAAAAATGCATCATGTAATTTTATTCCAAATTCTCATTTTTATAAATTATTGGCAAAAACATATCTACATTGCGGGAGTAAAATTCCCCCATACTGCATTCAACAACATTTGCTGCACAACAACCCCATATGCATGCGCCAACATCCCCCAGTGTGCAACATCCCCTCACTGCGCATCAACCCCCCCTGTGCATTAACCACATGTGCATCAATCCCCCCATGTGCACCAATCCCCATGAATATCATCCCCCATGAACACCATCCCCCAATGCGCACCATCTCCCCAAATGCACCATTTCTCCATGCGCATCACCCCCATGGATATCATTCCCCTTAGGCATGAACCCCCAAGCGCACCAGCCCTCAAGCACATCATCCTCCATGAACATAAACCCTCTATGCACACCATCCCCCCATGCACATCAACCCACATGCGCATCATCCCCCATGTGCACCATCTCCCCATGAGCACCATCATTCCCTGTGCACCCTCCCTCCCAGCGCATCAGCTGGATGTTGCTCACTCTTTAAGTATAGGCCAATAATACATAGCACCCCTTTTCAGACCCTTAGGGGTTGAATTTCTAGAAATTGGTTCCTGGTGGGTATTCCCATCATGGAAGGAATACCTTCCCCAAATTTCATACTTCTAGATCTGGGGGGTTGGAGCACAGCATCCCTCAGTCAGGGATTCTTCAATATATAGGGATAAAAATGCATTGCACCCCTTTTCATCCCCTTTCTGTTTGAAATTTCCAAAAAGTGGTTCTTAGTGGGTGCCTCCGTCATGGAAGGAACACCCTTCTCAAATTTCATGCCTCTGGGCCCAGCACTTTTGGCTGGGCGTTGATAAGTCAGTGAGTCAGTGAGTGAGTCACTTTTCAGTTTTATATACTGTATATAGAAGAATTGCTTTTAAAATGTACAAGATAGTGACACAGAGTCAGCAGATGCAGGCACCAGAATGACCATGTGTGTTCAAGACCGTGATTTGGGTTAACTGGTCCATAATTATCTCACTTGGCTTCCTGAATAGGCTGGACTCTGAACCTGGGAAGATAACACATGTATCTGTGAAAGGGGAAGTGATCTTTTACAATAGCTATATGATCAATAATGGTGCTGTGGGTGGCGCAAGTGGCTAAGACACCGTGCTTGTTAACAAGCAGGCCAGGGTTCGAGACCCGGGTCGGCCCCACAAGACAGGGTGATCTCCTGTCCTTAGCCCAGCTCTGCAACACCAGCTGGATCCAATCGTATGGGCTCTGCCATTCCATTGGACTATTTCAGTGGCATGGAGAGGGGGATCTGCTGCTTGGGTAACAGCCTATCCTCTATAACAATCCAACCCAGGCTTTCGTGTGTCGCATGCAGCGTTTGCAGCGTCGAGCACGATACCATAGTCTTCCAAGACTGACGGAGGCCTGCTTTTTTATGATCAATAGGTACCATGTAAAAAAGAAACCAAGGAGGAGATGCTGACAGCAAATTTGTACAAGGGCTTTCCTTTTCCCAGACTTGTTTATTAAAAAAATTAGAAGTGCAAAAAGTAGTGTCCAGTGTCAGAATTACGTTATGGAGACATTTCGGTTAACAGCACCACTTTGAATGAAACTTAAAGGTCGAGTCAGCTGGAAAGATACGGTTACAGGGAAGAAAGCAAACTGGAATGCAAAGAAGAGCCGAGTGCCTGAACTCAGGATCAGGGCCATCAGTTAGTAGAACAGTGAAAACAAAAGTGAAAAGGAACAGGTTTGAGATCCAAAGGGAACTGAAAGAGGCCACACTCAGGCCACACACAGCATGAGAAAACTGAACTCCTTACTGGAACATACAGAAGCAGAATTAATTCAATCATACACTATGGTGCAATCCTAACCAACTTACAGTATAAGGTAAAGATGTCCCCTGCAGGTCATGCCCAACTGTAGGGTGCGGTGCTTATCCCCGTTTCAAAGCCTTTAGACTCAGTGTTGTCTGAGGACACTTCCAGGGTCGTGGGGCCGGCATGCCTATATGCCAAAACTTTACATGGAACGCTGATTTTACCCACCCAATGGCACCAAAGTGGTACCCCTTTCGTAAACCACTTTGTGAACTTTACTTGAAAAGCGGTATATAAATACTATAGACAGACATAAATACTACAGATAGATACCTATTTATCTACTTGGATTTGAATGCTTTCGAACTGCTAGTTTGGCTGGAGCTGGGCTAAGGACAGGAACTCACTCTATCTTGCAGCACCCAGGTCCGAACCCTGGCCAGTCAGTTGACAGGCACAGTATCTTAACCACTTGAGCCACTACAGCCCTCCCTAACCAATTTAGGCCAGCACAATTCACCCACTCCTCAATCCTGTGGTGGTGTGTAGTGACCAGTGCATGTCTGTGCTCTGGCCTAAACCAGCCCTCCGCCACCCACAGGAGTGGTGCAGAAATGCTTTATGGCACTTTTGTGAGGTCCCCATGCCCACACATGACTTGTACCAAGACTTATGCCGGCCTAATTTGGGATTAGGATTGCAGCCCCACCCCACATACACATACACACAGACACATGCACGCACAAGAACTTGGTCAGCTGTGCCAAATTCCTTCCCAGCCCACCCATGCGGGAAGTTGCAGGATACAGGAGGGCACAACATCTCAAAATCTCATCATCCTTCTCAACATCTCATCATCCTCCCTGACCACAATCACTCTCCTTCTCTTCCTTCCAAAACAAACTATGGCAAAAAGTCCATGTGAATCTATTTCAGATCTATGGCAATCTATGGCAAAAAGTCGATGAATGTGAGCCTGTCACTTTTACCTTCAGATCTTTAGGAACACAACTGACAACACACAACTGAGGGTGGATTACAGTTGGTGTACGAGGCGTGCTCTGAAGCAGTGCCTGTTCTTTCTGGGAAACCAAAACTCATTTTCTGGCATACCAAAAAAAGGAACAAGTAGAAGCAGGAAGCAATCTATTTCTAAAAATATACTTTGAACTTCCTGGTTTCCTCCTTATTTGGGGTGGGGAGATGAGGATGGGATGCCGGACAATGAACTTTATTTTTTACAAGGGGCAATGTTCTATCCACCAACCAGGATTTCACTGCTAGCGGCACCACTAATATTCCCAGATGAAAAAGTTCATAAGCCTTATTGAACAAACAGCATATGACTGCATATAGGCACATGCCCAGTTTTGTCCCTGTCATGCTGCAGGATGTCCAGGAATAGCTCCCTCTCCCCAAGCAATGGCTCTATAGGCAGGCAGCATCCTAGACGATAGTGGTCATCAATGGGCACAAATCCAGCATGACCACAAGTCTGGCCTTGGCCGGACATGCTCGGAAAATGGCGGGGTCCAGAAGGATAGGACCTCTTGGAGGATAGTGTCACCTGACAGTTGGTTAAAGTCAAGAACCTGAGAGAAGCGGAGTGAGAAGTCAAAGTTTATTTGGCCGAATGGCCAGCAACGAGCAACAAGGCTCTGGGCGTTGGCTGGCCCCGAGCTAAGGCTTACAACAGCTTTTATAGGATTTATCAAAACTGGGCGGTTACATTTTGTTTGTTGAGTATACATGGAATATTCCAGCACGCAATAGCAACAAAGCTTGTATCCTATACATGACTTCCTCATGACCTTTTTGGCTACTTCTGCAAAGGTTCTGGTAATACATGTCGCTAGCCACAACCTGTGGCTGACTCTAATGCCTATGCTGTCTGGTGAACTTTTGATACTTTCGTTTCCAGCATAGGCACAGAGCAGACTTCTTTTTTAGCACTTATGAAAGGGAGAAGGAGGGGGGTTAATCACAAAGTAGATAGCATATTTACCTTTGCATGCAATTTAAAATTTTCCTCAATATAGGGTCATCTTACAATAGGACCCCCTCATCCATGTCCGGCCTTCTGGTGGGGGTGGGAGGGTGATTAGGGCCACAGGGAGGCACCGGGAGGCACTGGGGTCTTGTTAGCAGCAGCAATTAGATGCGGCTAATCGCTGCTAAAATATTAGAAAAAAAATCAACCGCATGCGCGTGCAGCTAATTTTCACCCAAGGGATTTCCTATAGTGTCTCCACGTGGGCGAAGACCTCAATTGACCTCCACCAGGACTTTCACTAGATGCATGCAACAAAGGTCAATTAAGGTTTCCACCCATGCAGAGACCCCCTAGGGCCTCCATCAGACTCAAACTAGTTGTGTGCGCATGTGTACTGATTTTTTCCTAATATTTTAGCAGCGGTTAGCTGCATCTACCCACTGCTGCTGCTAACAAGCCCCTAGTGCTCCCCCAGTGCACCCCAGTGCTTCCAACCAACCAACCTCCCCCCACAGAAGGACTCCCCAGATCCCAGGTAAGCAAAAAAAATTTAATGTATGACAAAATGTAGGATGTCCTACATTTTGTCCTACATTGCTTTTTTTAAAGTCCGGATTTTCACATGAAAATTAAAGTGACCAGGTCAGGAATTTTCGGTTTAGGACCTGGTCACCCTGCACAAACCAGCCAGTTTTACTGATGGTTTCAGCCGAAGTGAAACTCTGCCATTGGGTCACCCACCAGGAGACTTGCCAGGGCAAATGTAACAATGTTGTCAGATGGAAGAGCTGAGCAAAGCTCAAAACAGTGGCCAGAATTGGACCATGTGGTCCTCTGCTTTTGGCAATGCAGAGAAATTAGAATTGGCACCAATCAGTCTCAAAAGACTATAGTATCGTGTTCGATGCTGTATGCAAAGCATGAAGGCCTGGGTAGATTAATTTGGAGGATAGGCTGTTAGCCAAGCAGCAAATCCCACTTCTCCACGCCACTGAAATAGTCCAATGGAAAGGCAGAGCCAATACGATGGGTTCCAGCTGCGTCGCAGAGCTGGGCTAAGGACAGGCGCTCACCCTGTCTTGTGGAGACATGGGTCTCGAACCCTGGACTGCTGGTTAATAGGCACAGTGTCTTAACCACTTGTGCCACCGAAATACCCGTTAACTTAATAAGGAGACTGAGTCAAAGATAACGTCCAATAAAATATTATGGTTTTATTATCAACAACATTAATGCACATGGAGAATAATAGGGAAAGTTTTTGTGGCAATTCTAATAATTGCATGCAATGTACTAAGCATTACAAGATTTTGCTGCTACAGGAAGTATTTCATTGATGGCCTGGATGGATGGACTAGAAGAGGTTGGTGAGGCTGAGAGTGAGTGACTGAAGCTGAGAGTGAGTGACTGGCCCAAGGTGACCCAGGAAGCTTCATGGCCAAGGAGGGATTAGAACCTGGATCTCCGAGGTCTCACTCCATCTCTTTCACCACTACAAAATCCGGGCTCCCAAAGGCCAGAAAAGGAACTCCATCACAAAGCACTACATACTTTTGAGATATAAAGAAGAAAAGGGGGACGAATAGGGTGGAGGAAAGCTCATGGGGGTATCAAGATCATAATCAGGACATCTGATTCAATACTGTCCCTCTTTTTGATCCCAAAGTTCAATTTGCCTTTTAGGAAGAGGTCTTGCTCCAAATCTTGTTTGCTTTTTCTGCAGGATGTGTCTGGGTTATGCGCTTTCAGTGTCGGTTCATGTGTCATCCAGAAGAGGCGGCCCCATGTCTCGCTCTGCTCAAATCTATTCATTTGTTCCTGCTTTGCAGGCAAGTAGACCTGCCAAGAGAGGAAGAAGAGTGTGATCAGAAAAACAGGCACAGCAGAATAAAGGTACAACAGAATGAATCGTCACCCCAGGACTGGACAATCCCTGGTCAGGTCGGTGGAAACATACTGTGGTCATCTAAGCCTCAAAGCAGGTATAGCAATGAAGCTAGTCAATTGATGAGAGCAAAATAATTTTCCATTATTGTAAAAACACCCACAAAGGAGCACTCAGTGTGTCATTTGCAGCCATTTTAGGAATTCTGTAGTAAGAGGTGGGAGCATCATGTGAGATAAAGTATAAGAGTGGCATCAGTAGGGAAGGCATCAGTATAAGAGGGCATCAGTAACAAAGGGGTGATACTGGGAGAGGAGAAAAATGGGGTTTCTAAACAAAAGCATGTCTGAAGATCTGATAGCAACGAAGGATACAGTAGGTGCAAGCCTAACCAATTTAGATTGGCACACTTACCGGTATCCACATTTCCATTTTAGTGTGGATAGAACGGTACATGTGGATGCAATGGCCTAACCATCCAACAAGAAGTGTCTTATGGCACACTAGTGACACCCCCAGGCCAGTATAAGACTTGTGCTGCCCATGATGCTGGCCTAACTGGGAGTTAGGGTTGCAGCCTAAATGAATAAACCCATATCTTTCACTGTCCACAGATACTCACCAGTCAGAAGGAACAGAGCAGCCCCAACCCATCCCACTATAGCAGACCATCCATAATATGAGTTCTTTGAATCATAGGATGCTGTGAAGATAATCAAGGCAAGCAGGGCAAAAACACCTAGAAGCCAAAAAGGAATCATTATGACAGGGTGAAGAGATAAATGTCCTCTTTCTCCAGGACATGCAGTTCAATCCAGAGCATCTCTACTCAGAAGAAAGTCCCATTATTGTTAAAGGAGCTTACTCCCAGGAAAGTATGGATAGGATTGCAGACCAATTCTCTATTTTAGCCTCAGGTCGTGGAAAAGAACTTTGATATACTCCTTTTCAGGCAGCTCATACCCTTCTTGTGATTAATAAATTATATTAATAAATTATGGTTATTATGCAGTTATGACATCTGGTCAGTCTGTTTTAGGAACATGGATCCATCTTGTCATTTGACAACTAACCCAGTTTGCTTCCAGCCTTGCAGACTTTTATTCTGCTCAAATGCTCCATAGAGTCAGAATCTGTGCATCGTATCATTTCAGCTCAAACCCTCCTGGTGTCAGATTTGGGGACATTCAAGTGCAAGGAAGGATTTCTGTGACTTGTTGGGGGTTGGCACATTCCTTGTGGAAGGAAACATGAACAGCATCATCTTCAGCATCATACCTGCAAGAAAGCTGGAGATTTGGACAATCCGGATAATGGAATAGGAGCCTATTTCAGAGCGAGAAAATAGGACAAACAGCAGTGCGCAGGCGATGAAACCAGGAAACTGCGCCATAACCATAAAAGCTCTCGTGGCATGGATGTAACCTACAGGAAAGGAAAAGATAGAGGAGAGGAGGAGGTTTAAGTTCATCACAGGGGGAAGGACAATTCAATTGTGAAATATAAAAAATCCTCACTCCTGTTTTATGGGGGAGAATCACAGGGGAAAAGCATGGGATGTACATGTTTAACATTAATCCAATTATTAATTATCGACTTAACGGTGGTAGCCTGAGATATACCTATTCCAGGGTGAATACAATTCTTATAACCATAATAGTTACCAGAGAATCTAAGATTTGTGCATCAAGGTGGGAAGAGTCATGGCTGACTCTAGCGAGCATTGCATGCGCCCATATCAAGGATGAAGAGCCAGTGTTGTCTGGTAACATCTCCATGGTCATATGGCCGGCATGGCGCACTGAACACTGTAACCTTCCCACCTAAAAGGCACTTATTTATTTACATCCATTCACACGCTTTCCAACTGCTAGTTTGGCAGCAGCTGGGCAAGTAATGAGAGCTCAGTCTGTCATGTGGTACTCAGGTCTTGAACCGCTGACCTGTCAACTTCAGGTGAGCAAGCACCACTGTAACCACTGAGCCACCACTGCCCACACTGGACTTTAACTTATTATTGTATTGTTTGGGAATAAAGTTAAAGCCTATTTTGTGTAAAGCCTTCCTTATGACTTTGTCCAGGGGAAGAGATAACTTACTCTGGACATTCATCCCGAAGTCATTACAGAAATTTCCCAAAGAAGATTTAACGCAAAATTTCCAGAGGCCAGAATTGCCAACAATCAGGTTAGACTTGACATCCAACCAGTAGTCTGATCCCAAGGCTGTGAGGAGCAGCACAAGGCTGACAAAACCACACAATGTTGCAGCAATGTGACAGCCTCGCATGGTGAAAAACAATCACGGATCTGCAGGACACGGGGGTGAAGAACCTGAAAAAGAGAGAGATTCATGTTACTCCATTTTTAAGCTGAGCCTACATAAGTGTCAACTACCCAAGTCACACCGGCAAGTACTGGCCCAGGAAGGTCCAGTTTGTGCAATTCAAAAACTCCCAAGATGTAGATGTTCAGAAGCTGACAACAAATACAGAACCATGTGCAGATATAACCAGAAAATGCTCCCTTTAGTTGAATGCACTTTTAGGTATTTGCATCCTGGACAATAGTGTCATAGGGTGTAATCCTACACTGTTCTACGCAGAAGTCCCATTATATTCAATGATGCTTACTCCCAAGAAAGTGTGTTTAATTAGTCAAACAGATGCCAATCATTGGCATCATTGGACATTTTTGCCCATCTGGAATATTTCATGCCCTACATAGTTGCATTCCACTCTATTTGGGCACACAAACAATTAACCTATAACTGGGCAACAAAGCCCATGTAATATATTATATGAGCCCAATAATAGTCAACGTTCCAGCCCTGAGGCAGCTACGCTACCTCTAATAAAACAAATAAAGATATAGTGGAAATGGAATGGGTATAGAAAAGTGTGACCCAAACCATGAGGACAAGCAACAGCATTTGGGTGACATCAGTTTAGAAAAAGTAGCCTGAGAGGAACAGGATTGAGATATACAAAACTATGCAGAGATGGACAGAGGGGAGAGAAGGACTGAGTTGAGGGGTTCTAAAGCAATCTAATTTTTCTGCAGATTTAAATTTCTTTTTTTGTGAAAAGTACAGAAAATTGTGTTATGTAATTTTATTCAAAATTCTCATTTTTAGAAATTAGTGACCAAAATGTACCTGCATCGCAGGAGTAAAATTACCCCATACTGCACCCCACCACTGCACAACAACCCCATATGCATCATGTCCACATATGCAAAATCCCCCAGTATGCAACATCCCCCACTGTGCTATATCCCCCACTACACATCAACAACCCATGCACATCAACACCCCATGCGCCCCACCCATTGCGCACACCCATGGGCAGAGTGTCCCTCAGTCAAGGATTCTTCAATGTATAGGGAGGAAAACACATGCTCCTTTCCACCCCATTCTGATTGGAATTGCAGAAAACCTGTTCTTAGTGGGTGCCTCCATCATGGAAAGAACACCCACCCGAAATTTCACACTTCTAGGCACAGCGATTTTGGCTGTGAATATATGAGTGAGTCAGTGAGTCAGTGATTTCAGTTTTATATAATATACTAGTGAAAACGTACCCGCGTTGTGGGGGTAAAATTCCCCCATACACCATCACCCCACTGTGCATCAATCCCCCATATACTTCAACCCCCTATGCACAACATCCCATCTTCATCCACCCCATGTGCATCATCCTCTCTATTCACATCATCCCCCCATGCACATCAACTCCCATGCACATCAACCCCCCGGTACCTCAACCCCCCCCCTGTTCATCAACCCCCTTTGCACAACAACCCCCATGTGCAACATCTCCATGCTCAACATCCATGTTCATTCACCCCATGTGCATCATCCCCTATGTACATCAGCCCCCTATTCCAGGGGTCCTCAAACTTTTTAAACAGGGGGCCGGTTCACGGTCCCTCAGACACTGTTGGGGGCCAGACTATTGCTTCCTCCTGGCGAGCCCCGCCCCGCGCCTGTGATGTCACACGCAGCACCTACCCACTTAAAAATTTGTAGGACACCCCAAAAATGTAGGACAAAATTTAGAACATGTTCAACTGAAGCAAAAATACTTGTATTGCTTTCCTGTACTTAATTTCAACACTTTTAAAATTGAAAACCTTTCAACATACATGATTCTGACCTAGACATGTAAGATGCTCTCAAAGCAATTTGCAGCAACACAAGGAATGTCAGTGACATGCACTGACATGTACACCATGCACTCTCTCACACGAACACATGCATTCACACACACACACACACACAAACACAAGCTCACCTCAATTTTGGGCTTGCTCAGGAATTTTGCGTTTATCATCTGGTCTACTCAGAAGTAAGGCCCATTAGAGTCAGTGCGGCTTACTCCCAGGAAAGTAAGCTCAGCCCCTTGCATGTCTACTCAGAGGTAAGGACCATTAGAATCAATGGGGCTTATTCCCAGGAAAGTGTGGATGGGAGGGTGGCCTTAATAGCCCAGCTCTCTGCTTGTCTACTCAGAAGTGAGCCCCTGGCAGCTGGCGCAGCAGGAGGCACGCGCAACAGCCTGAAGCCCCTGCTGGCTGGGGCAGCCGTGAGAGTGCGGTGGGAGGCGCATGCACCAGCCGGAACCCCTGGGGCAGATGAAGCCCCTGCTAGCTGGGGCAGCCATGAGAGAGCGGTGGGGGGCGCATGCACCAGCTGGAACCCCTGGGCAGATGAAGTGCGCACGCAGCTCCAGCTGTGTGCGCAACATTTTTAAAAAAATTTAAAGGGCCAATTTGAAGCTGCCCAAATTCTGGGGCCCCAAGGGGCTCTCTCCCTTTGCACAGGGCTGCCATAACTGGCGGATCTTCGCCGCAGCAGCCTTGAACTGCCCCCCAGTGCCCACAAAGCACCCCCAAGCCCCCCAAAAGGCCGGCGGGCCTGATTGAGGCCCCTGGCGAGCCTGATCCGGCCCACGGGCCGTAGTTTGAGGATCCCTGCCCTATGCACATCAACACCCATGCACATCAACCCCCCATGCATAACTACCCCCATGTGCAACAACCCCCCATGTGCAACAACCCTCCACTGTGCATCAATCCCCCATATACATCACCCCCTCATGCACATCAACCCTCCATATGCATCAACCCCCATGCGCATTAATCTCCCAGTGTGCATAACCTCCCCAATGTGCATCATCTCCTCATGTGCATCATCTCTCCATGCGCATCAACCCCCCCATGCACATTAAACGTCATGCGTATCATCCCTCATGCACATCATCCCTCATGCACATCAACCCCCATGCACATCAATCCCCCATACGCAACTTCCCCCATGCGCATCATCCCTCCATGTGCATCAACCCCTCGTATCAACCCTCATGAGCATCGTCCCCCATGCGCAGCAATCCCCATGCACATCAACCCCTCACTCGCATCAATCTCTCAATGCATATTACCCCCAGGCGCATCACCTCCCCATTGTGCATCACCTCCCTGTGCGCATCACCTCCCCATAGGCAATAACTCTATTTATTATAATGGGATTTACAGCTGGAGGCAGTTGTGCTGTGCTCTAGGTGGGGAATCCGTCCCTCCAGTTCGCCAGAGGCAGACCCATGGGCTGGTCCCTGGAAATTTTTTCCCCACAGAACTGGTCCCTGGGGGCAAAAAGGTTGAGGACCACTGCTGTAGACAGACAGACTAGATACATACCTATTTATCTACTTGGATTTGAACGCTTTCAAACTGCTAGTTGGGCTCAAACTGGCAGGAGTTGGGCTCAGGACAGGAGCTCACTCTGTCTTGCAGCACCCAGGTCTCGAACCCTGGCCAGTATCTTAACCACTTGGCCACTGCAGCCCTCCCTAACCAACTTAGGCATCATCTCCCCATGCACAATACCCCTCCATGCACGGCATCCACCCCAGTGCAACCCCTCGTTCCATACAACATCCCCCTCCCCGTGCACCAGGTACCGAGCACCAAAAAAAGTCCAAGTGAATCTACGGCAAATCTATGGCAATATATGGCAAAAAGTCGATGAATGTGAATCCGTCTCTCTTACCTTCAGATCTTTAGGAACACAACGGACAAAGAGGGTGGATTAATATAAGTGAGCAAGGTGTGGTCTGACGCAGTACATGTTCTTTCGAAGAAATTGAAACTCATTTTCTGACAAACCAAAAAAGTAACAATAGAAACAGGAAGCTATTTTTTCTAAAAATCTATTCTGGGAAGGACCCTTCTGTTTTCCTCCTTGGTTGGGGTGGGGAAATGTGGATGAGGATGCTGGACAAAGAACTTTATTTTCTACAAGGAGTAATGTTCTATCAACCAACCAGGATTTCACTGCTCGTGGCACCACTAATATTCCCAGATGAAAAAGTCCATGATCCTTATTGAACAAACATGACTGCATATAGGCACATGGCCAGTTTTTGTCCCTGTCACGCTGCAGGATGTCCAGGGACCTGAAACTGCTCCCTCTCCCCAAGCTATGGCGCTATAGGCAGGCAGCATCCTTGATGATAGTGGTTACAAATGGGCACAAACCCAGCCAGTTTTATTGATGGTTTCAGCAGAAGTGAAACTCTGCCCTGGTGCCACCCACCAGGAGACGTGCCAGGGCAAGTGTTACAATGTTGTCAGATGCAAGAGCTGAGCAAAGCTCAAAACAGTGGCCAGAATTGGACCATGTGGTCCTCTGCTTTTGGCAATGCAGAGAAATTAGCTCTGGCATCGATCAGTCTCGAAAGACTATGGTATCATGCTCAACACTGTATGTGAAGCAAGAAGGCCTGGGTAGATTGATAAGGAGAATAAGCTGTTACCCAAGCAGCAAATCCCCCTCTCCACGCCACTGAAATAGTCCAATGGAACGGCAGAGCCGATACAATTGGTTCCAGCTGCGTCGCAGAGCTGGGTTGAGGACAGGAGCTCACCCAGTCTTGTGGGGACCAAGGTCTCGAACCCTGGACTACTGGTTTACAGGCATAGTGTCTTCACCACTTGTGCTCCCAAAATATCCTTTAGTTTAATAAGGAGACTGAGACCAAGATAACTTCCAATAAAATATTATAGTTTTCTTATCACAAGAACAAAATCAGTGCACATGGAGAATAATAGGGGAAGGTTTCATGGCAATTCTAATAATTGCATGCAATGTATTAAGCTTTACAAGATTTTGCAGCTACAGGAAATATTCAGTTGATGGACTGGATGGATGGACTAGAAGAGCTTGGTGAGGCTGAGAGTGAGTGACTGGCCCAAGATGACCCCGGAAGCTTCATGGCCAAGGAGGGATTAGAACCTGGATCTCCGAGGTCTCACTCCATCTCTTTCACCACTACAAAATCCGGGCTCCCAAAGGCCAGAAAAGGAACTCCATCACAAAGCACTATATACTTTTGAGATATAAAGAAGAAAAGGGGGACGAATAGGGTGGAGGAAAGCTCATGGGGGTATCAAGATCATAATCAGGACATCTGATTCAATACTGTCCCTCTTTTTGATCCCAAAGTTCAATTTGCCTTTTAGGAAGAGGTCTTGCTCCAAATCTTGTTTGCTTTTTCTGCAGGATGTGTCTGGGTTATGCGCTTTCAGTGTCGGTTCATGTGTCATCCAGAAGAGGTGGCCCCATGTCTCCCTCTGCTCAGATCTATTCATTCGTTCCTGCTTTGCAGGCAAGTAGACCTGCCAAGAGAGGAACAAGAGTGTGATCAGAGAAACAGGCACAGCAGAATAAAGGTACAACAGAATGAATTGTCACCTCAGGACAAGGTGAACCCCTGGGCAGGTCGGTGGAAACACACTGTGGTCATCTAAGCCTCAAAGCAGGTTTAGCAATAAAACTAGTCAATTGTTGAGAGCAAAATAATTTTCCATTATTGTTAAAACACTCACAAAGGAGCACTCAGTGTGTCATTTGCGGCCATTTTAGGAGTTCTGTAGTACAAGGTAGGAGCATCATGTGAGATAAAGTATAAGAGTGGCATCAGTAGGGAAGGCATCAGTATAAGAGGGCATCAGTAAGGAAGGTGCGCAAGGAGAAAAATGGGGCTCCTCAACAAAAGCATGTCTGGAGATCTGATAGCAAGGAAGGACACAGTGGGTGCAATCCTAATCAATTTAGATTGGCACACTCACTGGTATCCACATTTCCATTGTGGTGTGGAAAGGCCAGTACATGTGGATTCAATGGCCTAGCCATCCCAGAAGAAGTGTCTTATGGCACATTAGTGACACTCCCAGGCCAGTATACAACTTGTGCTGGCATTTATGCAGGCCTAACTGGGAGTTAGGAATGAAGCCTAAACAAATAAACCCATCTCAACTGTCACTGTCCACAGATACTCACCGGTTACAAAGAGCAGAGCAGCCCCAGCCCATCCCACTATAGCAGACCATCCATAATATGAGTTCTTTGAATCATAGGATGCTGTGAAGATAATCAAGGCAAGCAGGGCAAAAACACCTAGAAGCCAAAAAGGAAACATGAGGACAGGGTGAAGAGACAAATGTCCTCTTTCTCCAGGACACTCAATGCAATCCAGAGCATGTCTACTCAGGAGGAAGTCCCATTATAGTTAAAGGAGCTTACTCCCAGGAAAGTATGGATAGGATTGCAGCCTTAGGGCACAATCCAGAGTAACTACGGGGAGTCCTTGCTCCGGTGTAAGAACAATTTGCTGTGGATTGCAGTATGAATTTCCCACAGGTTTTCATTAGATGGTGCAGTAACTACGGGTACACGTAATGTCTCTTACGTGCTCCAGTAGTTACTCTGGATTGTAGGGCCATTCTCTATTTTAGCCTCATGTCATGGAAAAGAACTTCAGTGTATTCTTTTTCAGGCAGCTCATACCCTACTTGTAATTAATAAATTATGTTAATAAACGAGTAAAAAGCGTACCTGCATTGTGGGACTAACATTTCCCCATATGCCATCCCCCCATAGCACATCAACACCCCATGTGCATCAACACCCCATGCCATCAGTCCCCCATGCGCAACTTTCCCCCATGCGCAACTTTCCCCCTTGCGCACCAACACCCCATGCGCATCAACCCCCCCATGCACATCAGTCTCCCCATGCGCATCAGTCTCCCCATGTGCATCAGTCCCCCATGCGCATCACTCCCCTATGCTCATCAGTCCCCCATGTGCAACTTCCACCATGCGCATCGGTCCCCCCATGCGCAACATATCCCCATGTGCATTAACCCCCCCATGTGCAACATCCTTCCCAGTGCAACCTCTTCCTCCGAACAACATCCCCCAGTGCACCAGGGTCTGAGCACCAAATTGGCTGGATGTCATTCAGTCTCCCATGTTAAGTATAGGACAGAAACACGTTGCCCCCTTTTCAGCCCCTGAAGGGTTAATTTCTCCAGATGGTTCTTGGTGGGTGTTCAGGTGACAGAAGGAACTCCCAGAATTCCATGCTTCAGGCCCAGCAGTTGAGACGGAATGTTGAGGAGTCATCAATTCTCCAATGCAAAGTATAGGGAGGAAAACGCATTGCGCCCCTTTTCAACCCCTTCCGGTTGGAATTTCCGAAAACCGGTTCTTAGTGCACCCCTCTGTCACGGAAGGAACACCCACCCCAAACTTCACGCTTCTAGGCCCAGTGGTTTTGGCAGGGCGGTGATGAATCAGTCAGTGAGTCAGTCAGTCAGTGAGTGAGTCAGTGAGTGACTTTTCTCTTTTATATATATAGATAGATTATGGTTATGCAGTTATGACATCTGGTCAGTCTGTTTTAGGAACATGGATCCATCTTGTCATTTGACAACTAACCCAATTTGCTTCCAGCCTTGCAGACTTTTATTCTGCTCAAATGCTGCATAGAGTCAGAATCTGTGCATCGTATCATTTCAGCTCAAACCCTCCTGGTGTCAGATTTGGGGACATTCAAGTGCAAGGAAGGATTTCTGTGACTCGATGGGGGTTGGCACATTCCCTGTGGAAGGAAACATGAACAGCATCATCTTCAGCATCATACCTGCAAGAAAGCTGGAAATTTGGACAATCCGGATAATGGAATAGGAGCCTATTTCAGAGCGAGAAAATAGGACAAAAAGCAGTGCGCAGGCGATGAAACCAGGAAACTGCGCCATAACCATAAAAGCTCTCGTGGCATGGATGTAACCTACAGGAAAGGAAAAGAGAGAGGAGAGGAGGAGGTTTAAGTTCATCACAGGGGGAAGGACAATTCAATTGTGAAATATAAAAAATCCTCACTCATGTTTTATGGGGGAGAATCACAGGGGAAAAGCATGGGATGTACATGTTTAACATTAATACAATTATTAATTATCAACTTAATGGTGGAAGCCTGAGATATACCTATTCCAGGGTGAATACAATTCTTATAACCATAATAGTTACCAGAGAATCTAAGATTTGGGCATCAAGGTGGGAAGACTTCTACAGCTGCTTCTACAGACCAGTTGCTACCTGTTTTGTTGGTCTAATCCTAATGGATTCGGAACAGGATTCTATACACAATACAGGTACAAAAAAGTAAAGCTGTCACCACAGGTTGCCCTGCTAGTCATGACTTGCTCTAGTGAACATTGCATGTAACCATTACAAGGCCAAAGAGCCAGTGTTGTCTGGTGACATCTCTATGGTCATGTGGACGGCATGGCCCACTGAACACTGTTACCTTCCCACCTGAGTGGTACCTATTTATTTACATCCATTCACATGCTTTCCAACTGCTAGTTTGGCAGCAGCTGGGCAAGTAATGGGAGCTCAATCTGTCACATGGTACACAAGTCTTGAACCACTGACCTGCCAACATCAGGTGAACAAGCACCACTCTAACCACTGGGCCACCACTGCCCACACTGGACTTTAACTTATGATAGTATTCTTTGGGAATAAAGTTAAAGCCTATTTTTTGTTAAGCCTTCCTTATGACTTTGTCCAGGGGAAGAGAGATCTTACTTTTGACATTCATCCCGTAGTCATTACAGAAATTTCCCAAAGAAGATTTAACGCAAAGTTTCCAGAGGCCAGAATTGCCAACAATCAGGTTAGAATTGAAATCCATCCAGTGGTCTGATCCCAAGGCGGTGAGGAGTAGTCCAAGGCTGAGAAAACCACACAATGTTGCAGCAATGTGACAGCCTCCCATGGTGATAAACACTCACGGATCTGCAGGACACGGGGGTACAAAACCTGAAAAAGAGAGAGATTTGTGTTACTCCATTTTTAAGCTGAGCCTGCATCAGAGTCATCTACGCAAGTAGCGCTGCCAAGTAGTGGCCCAGGAAGGTCCAGTTTGTGCAGTTCAGAAACTCCCAAGCTGTAGATGCTCAGAGGCTGACAACAAATACATAAACAGGTTCAGATATAACCAGAAAATGCTCCCCTGATTTGAATGAACTAATAGATATTTGTATCTTGGACAATACTGCCATAGGGTGTAATTCTATGCCTTTCTACGCAGCAGTCCCATTATATTCAATGATGCTTACTTCCAGGAAAGTGTGTTTAATATTGCAGCCTTACAGGACAATCCAGAGCAACTGATCTGTCCACATAAGAGCCCTTAGGTTGCCCTATCTAACACTAGGTTGGAGCAACTGCAAGATGCTCCAGCCCAGTTACTCTGGAAGAGGCTTAGGGCAGAGCAAGGCAAGATAGGGTGCCTAAGAGAGGTGGACCTGCTCTGCCCTAACTGGGGCAGCCTAAGCAGCTCAGGAGAGGCAAGCTGAGGGCATGTTTAGCATTGCCTAGGGCAGAGCAGTTACTCTGTATCCAAAGCCTGTTTCCAAGGCAGAAATGCCCTCTTCCAGCCCTCAGAGTTAAACCACCTCAGGAGCAGGTATAGTAATGAGTAGACCCATAGGGGTCCATGATAAGGCCTGAGTAAGAATGGCAGTGTTGACCAAAAATCTGAGTTCTTGGCCATCCTAGGTGCAACCCCTTCCTCTCAACCTCAGGATATGGAACAAACTACGGCTGCCCACAAAGCTCAGGATCCAGCAGGCCACTCCAAGAAGCCCCTTGTATTCACTGTAGAATGTACTGGCATCTCATCAGGGACTCCTTATAAGGCAGGCACCCAGTGGCATCACCAGACTGGTGCGGCTGGTGTGGGCTGCATTGGGTGATGCACTCCTTATGGGGTGATGTGCCGGAGGAGTTTGACTGTCCTTTGGCAGGCCCCGGGCGTCAGCACCCCCATTCAGGCCTGCTCCAAGGCGGAGAATCAGCCAGAAGCTGCCACTTGTCTGAGGAGCTGGCCTGAATGGCCATCTGAGGTGCACTGCGCAGAAACACACTGAGTGTGCCGAACAGCTTCAGAGGAGACTTCCTTAGAGCAGAGAAAGTCCGCGCCTCTGCACAGCCATTCGGCCTCACTCAGGAGGTGGAGCGGCAGCCGAATGGCTTCAGAAAGAGTACTGCACAGGCACCAACTCTGACGCCTGCACAGTCTCCCCGGAAGCCAAAAGGCTTCAGAAAAGTACTGCGCAGGTGTCAGAGATGGTGCCTGCGCAGTACTCTTTCTGAAGCCAGTTGGCTTCAGAAACAACTGCGCAGGTGCCAACTTTGAAGACTGCGCAGTCCAGGTAGGGGGGGCGTGCATCCCAGGGATGACGCACAGACTTCCACACCAGGTGATGTGCAGAGTCATGTCACCACTGTAGGCACCACAGCTGTTCCTTGTTCAGTGTGATCTGAGGGGTGTCTCCTCAGGAGCAAGTCTTCCCCTTGTGTCAATTACTTAGCATGCTCTGGAGCAGTTAGGGCAGCCCAGGCTTCCTGACTCTCTGGATTCAGCATAACTTTCTGCTCTGGATACAGAATAGTTAGGAGAGTGCAGTTAGGTCAGAGCAGGCTGAATTTGCTCTGGATTGTGTCCTTAGTCAAACAGCTCAAAGTCATTGGCATCCTTGGACATTTTTGTTCATCTGGAATTTTTGATGTCCTACTTATTTGCATTCCATTATATCTGGGCAGGCCTCCGTCAGTCTTGAAAGACTATGGTATCATGCTCGGCGCTGCATACGCTGCATGCGAAGCATGAAAGCCAGGGTTAAATTGTTATGGAGGATAGGCTGTTACCCAAGCAGCAAATCCCCCCTCTCCATGCCACTGAATTAGTCCAATGGAAAGGCAGAGCCAATAGATTGGATCCAGCTGGCATTGCAGAGCTGGGCTAAGGACAGGAGCTCATCCAGTCTTGTGGGGCCGACCTGGGTCTCGAATCCTGGCCTGCTGGTTAACAGGCACAGTGACTTAACCACGCACACAAACAATAAATCTATAACTGGGCAACAATAAACCTATAACTGGGCAACCATATATTCTACGAGCCCAATACTAGTTAACGTTTCAGCCCTGAGGCAGTTATGCCACAGCTAAAAAAACAAAAAAAGATAGAGTGGAAATGGAAAAGGTGTGGATTAGAAGAGTGTGACCCAAATGGTGAGGAAAAACAAAAGCATTTCAATGACATCTGTTTAGGAAAAAAAGTAGTCTGAAAGGAATAGGATTGAGATATACAAAACTATGCAGAGAAGGACAGGGGATAAAAGTATTACTGGTAAGTTGAGGTGTTCTAATGCAATCTGATTTTTCCACAGATTTCAATTTCTTTTTAATGAAAAGTACATATAATTTTATTTCAATATAATTTTATTCCATATAATTTTATTCCAAATTCTCATTTTTATAAATTACTGACGAAAATGTACCTACATTGCAGGAGTAAAATTCCCCCATACGCCATCCCCCCACGTCACAACAACCCCATATGCATCATGCTCCCATGTGCAAAATCCCCCCAGTATACAACATCCCCCACTGTGCTATATCCCCCACTGTGCATCAACAACCCATGCACATCAACACCACATGAGCACTCCCAATGTGCACCCCCATGTGCACCACCCCTATGCACACCAACCCCCCTGCACATCAACACCATGCGCATCATCCTCCATGTGCAAGACCTTTCATGCGCACCATCCCCATGCACATCATCCTCCATGCGCATCAACCCCCCATTTGCATCAACCTGCCATTAGCATCAACCCTCCATGCACACCATCCCCCATGTGTACCAACCGCCCATGAGCAAACCCGCCATGCCCACCAACCCACCATGTGCACAATCCCGCCATGTACAACATCCCCCATGCACAAGACCCCCCCATGTGCACCATCCCTCATGCACATCATACCCCATGCTCACTAACTCCCCATGCGCACCATGTCCTATGTGCACCATCACCCTCTGTGCATCCTCTCTCCCAGTGCATCAGCTGGATGTTGATCAGACAGTCTTCAGTGTTAAGTATGGGCTAAAAATATATAGCACCCCTTTTCAGACCCTTAGGGTTTAAATTTCTAGAAATTGGTTCTTGGTGGGTATTCCCGTCATGGAAGGAATACCTTCCCCACATGTCATGCTTCTAAGACTGGGGGTTGGGGCAGAGTGTCCTTCAGTCAAGGATTCTTCAATGCATAGGGAGGAAAACATGTTGTGCCCCTTTTCACTGCCTTCTGGTTGGAATTTCTGAAAACTGGTTTTTAGTGGGTGCCTCCGTCATGGAAGGAACACCCACCCCAAACTTCATGCTTCTAGGTCCGGTGATTTTGGCTGGGCATTGACGAGTGAGTAAGTCGGTGAGTGACTTTTCATTTTTATATACAGTGGTACATTATAAGACAAATGATTGGTAAGAAGGCAAACCCTACAATCCAGAGTAACTACGGGAGCACATAAGAGACATTACGTGCACCTGTAGTTACTGCACTACCTAGTGAAAACCTGTGGGAAATTCATATTGCAATCCAGAGTAAATTGTTCTTACACCGGAGCAAGAACTCCCCATAGTTACTCTGGATTGCGCCGTTAGACAAACTAAAATTTCTATGGGATTCTGCCTTGTAAGACAGTTTTACAATGAAAATTTGTTGTAAAAGAATGAATTGATGGATCTGCATCGTGAGCATGAGCAAGAGGTTATGGAGAGCTCATCTGCGGAGGAAGAAGAGAATAAGGAGGAATCCCTCACATGAGATTAAGGACATTTGTAAACATTGGGAAATTGTGCAAAATTCCCCCATACGCCATCCCCCCACGTCACAACAACCCCATATGCATCATGCTCCCATGTGCAAAATCCACCCAGTATAAAAAAGCACCAGCCAAATAAGGCTGTAGCAGTGTGAGCAATGAATGTGTTTAATGCCAATGCAACGTCACATTTCCGTGAAATCCTCCAAAGGAGACAAAAGCAAATGTCATTAGAAGGTTCCTTGTTCAAGTTGCTCAAAAGACACCAGCAAAAGACTCTTTTAGTCATCCTTGCCCATGAAAGTCTTTCTTTTCTGTTTTACTGTACAGTCTATAACAATTTTTAATTGATATTACAGTAATTGTGCTCTGTGTTATATTATAGTGTTTTGAATTCAATTACAGCGGTGCCTCACGTAACAAATTTAATTCGTTCCGGAGGCATGTTCTTTATGTGAAACATTGTTTATGTAAAGCGGATTTTCCCATAGGAAATAATGGAAACTCAGACAATCGGTTCCACAACCCCCAAAATATTCATATAAAAATATTAACTGGATGTAGAAATGATGACAGAACACTGGGATTGAATTCAAAACATGCATTCAATGTGCATGATCTTATGAAGTCTACTTAGGCTGCAGTCCTAAAGACACTTTCCTGGGAGTAAGACCCATTGAACACAATTAAACATGGTTAGGGGGCTGCAATCCAAGACACTTCAAAGTGTCTCCCCACTTTCTCCTTCTCTCCATCCTGAGCCTCTCTCTCCCCTGCTCCCTTCTGGCTAGTCCTGAGCTGCTTCCCTCTTCTCCACTGCTCTTCTCTCCCTCTGCCCAGCGGACGTCTAGCCACAGGAGGAACAGCGCAGAAGTGTTGCTTTCACTATGGGCAGGTGCACTAGGCAGTAGCGCATCTGCCCCAACTGCCAACGAATGTGTTCTTTACGTGAAGCATGTTCTTTAAGTGGAGCAGAATCCTAGAGAAATTTCTGTTTGTTGCGTGAAACATACTTTACATGAGGCATTCTTTATGTGAGGCGCCACTGTACAGTGTTTTGTCATTATTTTTACATACAGTTAATATTTTTATATGAATTTTTTGGGTTGTGGAACCAAATGTCTGAGTTTCCATTATTTCCTATGTGAAAATCTACTTTGTAAGAAGAACGTTTTGTATGACAAACATGCTTCCAGAACAAATTATGTTCTTTTTATAAGGCAGAACTGTATATAGATATAGAAGAATTGCTTTTAAAATGTACAAGATAGGGTACACAGAGTCCAGGTTGCCGTTTCAGGTCGCCAGAGGCAGAACTCTCCCCCCACCCATGGGCTGGTCCCTGGAAATTTTTTCCCCACAGAACTGGTCCCTGGGGGCAAAAAGGTTGAGGACCACTGCTACAGACAGACAGACAGACAGACAGACAGACAGACAGACAGATTAGATGGATACCTATTTATCTACTTGGATTTGAATGCTTTCAAACTGCTAGTTTGGCAGGAGCTGGGCTAAGGACAAGAGCTCAATCTGTCTCACAGCACCCAGTTCTCGAACCCTGGCCAGTCAGTCAACAGGCACAGTATCTTAACCACTTGAGCCAGTGCAGCCCCCCCAACTCATTTAGACCAGCACAATTCACCCACTCCCCAATCCTGTGGTGGTGTGTGGTGGCCAGCACATGTCTGTGCTCTGGCCTAAACCAGCCCCCCAACCACCCACAGGAGTGGTGCAGAAGTGCCTTATGGCACTTTTGTGACATCCCCAGGCCTGCACATCACTTGTACCAAGACTTATGCTGGCCTAACTTGGAGTTAGGATTGCGGCTCCACCCCACACACAGACACACAGACACAAGCGCACACCCCACACACAGACACACAGATACAAGTGCACTCATAAGAACTTGGTCAGCTCTGCCAAATTGCTTCCCAGCCCACCCGTACGGAAAATTGCGGGATACAGGAGAGCACAACATCTCACAATTCATCCTTCCATGGAACCCTGGACACTGTCACTCTCCTTCTCTTCCTTCCCGAACAAACTATGGCAAAAAGTCCACATGAATCCATGGCAAATGTATGGCAAATCTACGGCAAAAAGTCCATGTGAATCTATGATTAAAAAAAAAAAGCAGGCCTCCGTCAGTCTTGGAAGACTATGGTATCGTGCTTGGCACTGCATACGCTGCATGCGAAGCACGAAAGCCTGGGTTAGGTTGTTATGGAGGATAGGCTGTTACCCAAGCAGCAAATCCCCCCTCTCCATGCCACTGAATTAGTCCAATGGAAAGGCAGAGCCAATACGATTGGATCCAGCTGCGTCGCAGAGCTGGGCTAAGGACAGGAGCTCACCCTGTTTTGTGGGGCCGACCTGGGTCTCGAACCCTAGCCTGCTGATTAACAAGCACAGTGTCTTAGCCACTTGCGCCACCCACAGACCACCAATCTATGACTAATCTATGTCTAAACTATGGCAATCTATGGCAAAAAGTCCATGAATGTGATCCTGTCCCTCTTACCTTCAGATCTTTAGGAAGACAACTGACCAAGAGAGTGGATTATTGTCAGTGAGCAAGGCGTGGTCCGACGCAGTGCCTGTTCTTCGTGAGAAACCAAAACACTTATTCCGGAAAACCAAAACCCTCTGGGAAACAGGAAGCATGAAGCTAATTTTTTAAAAAAAAATCTATTTTGGGAAGGACCCTCCTCTTTTCCTCCTTATTTGGGGTGAGGAGATGAGGATGGGATGCAGGACAATGAACTCTGTTTTTTACAGGGAGCAATGTTCTATCGACCAACCAGGATTTCACTATTCCCAGATGAAATGTGCTCACATCATTCTGAGATTCAATTAAGCAAATAACAGAAAGGACAGCGAGGAGGAAGGCTCAGGCGCTGATTCCAGTCTGGAGATATCAGGAGACCTGATTCCAAATCTAAGTCCATCCTTAGATATCAAGATCAGTCTACCTTTCAGGAAGGCATGTTGCTCCAAATCTTGTTTGCTTCGCCTGCAGTCTGGGTCTGGGTCACACGCATTCAGTGTGGGTTCATGTGTCACCCACAAGTGGCACCCCCATTCCCCCCCTGCTCAAAGCTGTTGGTACGTTATTGCCCTGCGATCAAATCCACCTGTCGAGAGAGGAGAACAGTGGTATTAGTGGGGCAAGGGGAAAAACTGGATTTTTTTAGCAGTTAGTAGGGGGAGAAATGGGGTTCCTCAAAAAAAATCTGGAGGTCTAATAGCAAAGAAGAAAATGAATTAGATTTCACAATCTGCAGATGCCCACCGGCTAAAAAGAACAGAATAGCACTGATCCAGCCTAACGCAACAGACCATCCATATAAGGACCTTTCCCTATAGGATCCTGGCTTTCCCTATAGAAGCCCAGCAAAACCACCTAGGAGCCAAAAAGGAAACATTAGGACTGGGTGAAGAGATGCCATCTTTCTCCAGGACATGTCCTCAACATTTTTAGCGTCATGTCCTGGAAATGAACTTCACTGTCCTCCTTTTCCCTGTGAGCAAACAACACATACCCTTCTTACATTGTGGGTGCAAATGTCTAGGCCAAAGAGAAAGGTCCACTTAAGATGGCCTAAGGAGGACATAGTCTGAGCTGACAGACCAAATCCACAGGGATAGGAGGCCTCTAGGCTGAGAAGACAAATCCACAGGGCTAGGAGACCTCCAGGCTAGCCTAACTGCTGCTGAAGAGGCAGCATCCTCATTGTGCAGGTGTAGTTGTGCCATATCCTGAGATGGGCTGGGGTAGTTGTGCCATATCCTGAGGTTGAAAGGCAGGAGTGGTGCTAAGATTTTGAACTTTTCATTTTGCTTCAATTTTTATTCTAGGTTATCATAGACCCCTACCCTATAAGGGCGCAATC
Organism: Cryptoblepharus egeriae; assembly: GCA_030015325.1. Lineage (NCBI taxonomy): Eukaryota > Metazoa > Chordata > Lepidosauria > Squamata > Scincidae > Cryptoblepharus > Cryptoblepharus egeriae. The sequence goes on from JAREYC010000014.1 coordinate 4,532,005, forward strand.
CAGAGTACCTACGGGGAGTCCTTGCTCCGGTGTAAGAACAATTTACTCTGGATTGCAATATGAATTTCCCATAGGTTTTCACTAGGTGGTGCAGTAACTGTGGGTGCACGTAATCACAGGTGGGCTGTTACCAGTTTGGGCTGGATCGCCTGAACTGGATGTTGATATTTCCCCGCCGCTACCAATTCGGTAGCGGTGGGGGGGGGCAATAACTGGGCAGACTGGTTCGAGGGACTTTTAAAAAAAAAAAATTTGGCCGGCGCAGCCGCCATTTTTACTTCTGCACACACTGCGTAAGCATTAACGTTGGCGCTTGCGCAGTGCCTGCCCTGAAGCTCCGCCACCGCCCCGCCCACCCACACCCACAGAGCGCTGGAGTCGGAGGCATGCCCTTGCTAGCCCTGGCCCCACCCTCTGACCCGGCCTGGCCCCGCCCAGTTCCTGGGAACCAGTTGTTGGGTCAGATCGGGCCCATCACTGCGTGACGTAAAGTCTTTTACGTGCTCCCATAGTTACTCTGGACTATAGGGCTAATCCTGCTGCTGAGGTTACGGTGGCCTAAGTCAGAGGAGCTGTGAGAGGGCATGTCTGCCCCAGAAACAGGCTCTGGATAAGACCGAACTGCCCTGTTCTACGCCATGCTGAACATGCCCTGAACATGCCTCTGCTAAGCTGCTTAGGCCAGCAGTGCTAAGCCGGCCCAGTCCATCTGTCTTGGACCAGCCTAAGAAGACTTAAACTGGCCCAAGTCTTTCCGGTGTAGCTAGGCTGGATTATCTTGGAATTAGGCCAGTCCAGTGCTAGATTGACTAGCCTAAGTGCACTTCAGGATTGCAGGATATGTAACAGAGATTTAAATTTTATAATATTGTGTTTAACCTGACCACATAAAATTGATATACAGTGGTGCCTCACGTAACAAATTTAATTCGTTCCAGAGGCATATTTGTTACATGAAACATTCTTTACATGAAGTGGATTTTCCCATAGAAAATAATGGAAACTCAGATAATTGGTTCCAGAACCCAAAAAATATTCATATAAAAATATTAACTGGATGTAAAAATGATGACAAAACACTGGAATTGAATTCAAAATATGCAGTCAATGTGCATGAGCTTATGAAGTCTACTTACAGCCCAATCCAGAGCAACTAATCTGTCCACATAAGAGCCCTCAGGTTGCCCTATCTAACACTAGGTTGGAGCAACTGCAAGATGCTCCAGCCCAGTTACTCTGAAGGAGGCTTAGGGCAGAGCAAGGCAAGATAGGGTGCCCTAAGAGAGGTGGACCTGCTCTGCCCTAACTGGGGCAGCCTAAGCAGCTCAGGAGAGGCAAGTTGAGGGCATGTTTAGCATTGCCTAGGGCAGAGCAGTTACTCTGAACCCAGAGCCTGTTTCCAAGGCAGAAATGTCCTCTTCCAGCCCTCAGAGTTATACCACCTCAGGAGCAGGTATAGTAATGAGTAGACCCATAGGGGTCCATGATAAGGCCTGAGTAAGAATGGCAGTGCTGACCAAAAATCTGAGTTCTTGGCCAGCCTAGCTGCAACCCCTGCCTCTCAACCTCAGGATATGGAACAAACTACGGCTGCCCACAAACCTCAGGATACAGCAGGCCACTCCAAGAAGCCCCTTGTATTCACTGTAGAATGTACTGGCATCTCATCAGGGACTCCTTAGAAGGCAGGCACCCAGTGGCGTCACCAGACTGGTGCGGCTGGTGTGGGCTGCATTGGGGATGCGCTCCATATGGGGTGGTGTGCCGGAGGAGTTTGACTGTCCTTTGGCAGGCCCCGGGCGTCAGCACACCCATTCAGGCCTGCTCCAAGGCGGAGAATCAGCCAGAAGCTGACACTTGTCTGAGGAGCTGGCCTGAACGGCCATCTGAGATACACTGCGCAGAAACACACTGAGCATGCCGAACAGCTTCAGAGGAGACTTCCTTAGAGCAGAGAAAGTCCGCGCCTCTGCACAGCCATTCGGCCTCACTCAGGAGGTGGAGCGGCAGCCGAATGGCTTCAGAAAGAGTACTGCACAGGCACCAACTCTGACGCCTGCACAGTCTCCCCGGAAGCCAAAAGGCTTCAGAAAAGTACTGCGCAGGTGTCAGAGATGGTGCCTGCGCAGTACTCTTTCTGAAGCCAGTTGGCTTCAGAAACAACTGCGCAGGTGCCAACTTTGGTGACTGTGCAGTCCAGGTAGGGGGGGTGCGCATCCCAGGGTTGACGCACAGACTTCCGCACCAGGTGATGTGCAGAGTCATGTCACCACTGTAGGCACCACAGCTGTTCCTTGTTCAGTGTGATCTGAGGGGTGTCTCCTCAGGAGCAAGACTTCCCCTTGTGTCAATTACTTAGCATGCTCTGGAGCAGTTAGGGCAGCCCAGGCTTCCTGACTCTCTGGATTCAGCATAACTTTCTGCTCTGGATACAGAATATTTAGGAGAGTGCAGTTAGGTCAGAGCAGGCTGAATTTGCTCTGGATTGCAGCCTTAGGCTGCAATCCTAAAGACACTTTCCTGGGAGTAAGACCCATTAACACAATGGGGCTTACTTCTGAGTAGACATGGTTAGGAGGCTGTAATCAAAGACACTTTCTTCTGCAATCCAAGACACTTTCCATGTGTCTCCCTACTTTCTCCTTCTCTTCATCCTGAGCCTCTCTCCCCCCTGCTCCATTCTGGCTAGCCTTGAGCTGCTTCCCTCTTCTCCACCCTCTGCCCAGCGGACGCCCAGCCACAGGAGGAACAGAGTGGAAGTGTTGCTTTCGCTATAGGCAGGCGCAGTAGGCAGCCCTGACGCTTTTTAAAAGGGCTGCCGGCCAGAGCATCTGCCCAAACTGCCAATGAGTTTGTTTGTTACGTGAAGCACAGTTTGTTACGTGAAGCAGAATCCTAGAGAAATTTTTGTTTGTTACGTTAAACATACTTTACGTGAAGCATTTGTTATGTGAGGCGCCACTGTATTAATGTTTTTAGCATTTAATTTTTCATATCCTACATTTTTCTTGGATGTCCTATATTTTGGGATGCCTGGTTCTCTTTTGCAGTTCTGACATCTGGCCAATCTCCATTAGGAATACTTAGAAGACTCCGTTGTCGTTTGACAGCTAATATAATTTGCTTCTAGCCTTGCAGACTGAATGTGAGCCAGATTCAGAATCTGTTTAGTGTTACATTTCTGCTCAAGCCTTCCTGGCACCGGATCTGGGGATGTTCAAGCACAAGGAAGGATTTCAGTGTATTGTTTGAGGTTGGCACTTTCCCTGTGTAAAGAAACATAGATCTGGTGTCAAACCTGCAACATAGCAGGAGATTTGAATAATTTGTAAAATGGAATAGGCGCCAATTTCCTTGCGAGAAAAAGCAGTGCGCAGGCGATGAAACCAGGAAACTGCACCATAAAATCATAAAAGCTTATGTAGCATGCATGAAACCTACAGGAAAGGAAAAGAGAGAGCAGAGAGGGGATTAAATGCATCAGCCGGGGAGGGACACTATGGGCACAATCCAGAGTAACTATGGGCAGTCCTTGCTCCGGTGTAAGAACAATTTGCTCTGGATTGCAATATGAATTTCCCATAGGTTTTCACTAGGTGGTGCAGTAACTATGGGTACATGTAATGTCTCTTACGTGCTCCCATAGTTACTCTGGATTGTAGGGTATGATGGTGAAATATGATATAGCTTCACTCTAGTAATATGGGAAAGAATCAAAAGTCTGGGATTTACATTTTTAACATTCATCCAATAATTAATTATTGATGATGAGTTGGTGGAAGCCTGAGATATACCTGCTCTGGGATGAGAATAAAACTCTTAGGCTGCCATACTAACCTCTAGTTTGGCCAGCCTATGCCCGGGCACAGGTCCTGTGCTGACCTGGGGGCAGTGGCATACCATTTATTTAGCAATAGGTGTCCTGTGCCATGGTGCATATGCACTGGTGGGCACAAGTGCACCCAGCCCCCCACCTCGCACTCCCCCCTCCCCTGCACTCTTCTATGCCAGCCAGTGAATGCTCCCCAGCTGGTTTGGAAGGGTGTATACAGGACTCAGCTGTTGAGCTGCACACATGCTTTTTGTAACTGACCGACGAAACCCTCTGGCTGGCTGCAAAGGGTATGTGTGCAGCTGTGGATGAGCTGCACATGTGTTCCTTGCAACTGGACAGAGGATTTCTCTGGTTGGCTGCGAAGAGACCATGTGCGTGGTGACATCATGATGCCATGCTATGGGCACTCAGCACCATTGGTATGTCCATGCCTCACAAAAGTGCCATAAGGCACTTCTAACTCTCTCCTGGGAGGGTTAAGCCAGTGCACAGGCATACACTGATCTCTCCACGTATCCTGTGCATGTCTGCTCAGGAGGAAGCTCTGGTATTCCTTTTGATCCTCTGGGCTTCAGCCTGCGGGGAAGCCTCTGTCCCTCCTCTTCAGCTTGCCCTGCTTTCCTATAGGCTTGCCCAGCCCAGGGTGGTGGAGGAAAGCTGCAGAAGGTGCTCCAGGATTGACTCCATCGCTTCATAAGACACACAGACATTTCCACCTTCTTTGGGGGGAAAAGTGCATCTTATGGAGAAAAAAATATGGTCATCACTCAGCATACCTGATTAAAGATTATGGCTGTATTCCTAATCACACTTTCCTAGGAGAAAGCTCTATAGAACACAGAGGGAGTTACTTCTAAGTAGAAACCTTTAGGACTGTGAGCAAAATCTTTTATGTAGAAGTATTTGGAGAAAGGCTTTTCTTCATTTGCAAATGTTAGTTTAAAGAGAAAACAGCTTCCAATCAGAAATTTAAATAAAATGTATTCCCTCCCTCTATTTTCCTTTTTTATATAATTCATCTAGCTATTTTCTCTGTCTCTCACTACTTCCCTTGGATCTTGAATTTACAAATGGTGGCCAGAATTGGACCGTGTGGTCTTCTGCTTTTGGCAATGCAGAGAAATACCTTTTAGCTTAATAAGGAGACTGAGACTAAGATAACGTCCAATAAAATATTATTGTTTTATTATCACACTAGTGAAAAGTGTACCCGCGTTGCGGGAGTAAAATTCCTCTGTACACCATCCCCCTATGGCACAACATCCCCCCATGTGCATCAGTCCCCCCGATGCGCATCAGTCCCCCCATGCGCAACTTTCCTCATGCACGTTAACCCCCATGTGCATCAGTCCCCCATGTGCATCAACCCCCCATGCGCAACATCCTCCCCAGTGCATCCTCCCCTCTTCTTCCAAACAACATCCCCCTTTGCACCAGGCACCGAGCACCAAATTGGCTGGATGTTGGTCAGTCTTCCATGTTAAGTATAGGACAAAAACACGTTGACCCCTTTTCAGCCCCTTAAGGGTTAAATTTCTCCACAAGAGTTCTTGGTTGGTGTTCCTGTGACAGAAGGAACACCCTCCCTGAATTTCATGCTTCTGGATCCAGGGGTTGGGCCACAGCATCCCTTAGTCACCGATTCTTCAACAAAGTATAAGAAGGAAAATGAGTTGCACCCCTTTTCACCACTTGGAAATTCCGAAAACCGGTACTTAGTGCACCCCTTGGTCATGGATGGAACATTGATCCCAAATTTCATGCTTCTAGGCCTGGTGGTTTTGGCAAGACATTGATGAGTCAGTGAGTCAGTCAGTGAATTAGTGAGTCAGTCAGTCAGTCAGTCAGTGACTTTTCTCTTTTATATATATAGAAAAAGAGAAAACTAATGGAGCTCAGCTGTTCATCAGAAGCTGACAGGTTAGCTCTGAGGAGATTGAGACTGAAGGACTTAATTCATGTGTATGACCCGAATTGTGTTAGACTACACTAAACTTGTGAAGATAGTAAATAGGTAATCGACTCCACTGTGTCTGTATTCTATCTTGTGGCACATAAACAGTCACAGGACACAAATATCAGTCAACATCTTGACTTAACCTGACACAAGGTTTCATTGCTACAGGTGTGGAGTCAACAAACATTTGGCTGATGGACTAGTTGGATCAGGGAGTCCAGATGACCAAAACTTAAAAGGAGGCAAGGTCTTAAATTCCTCTCAGCCTGGCATTTCCGGCGGAGAATGGCATGTTTGCCTTCTCATGAGTAAAGCCATGATATTAAGCACTTTCACTTTCCCTTAGAGCTCAATGCATATTTTTGATTTTTAGTTTTTTGGTAATAACCTTTGATAGGAAGGAGATATTTCAAAGCTGACTTTTTCATTGGATTCTGCTCTTCAATACAAATCCAACGGCATATGACATGATGGGGTACTGCACACCATTGCAAAGTTCCAAAATGGAGGACAATGAAGCCCTCTTGGAGGACACCTGGACAGGAGACTAAAAAAGAGGACAAATCCAGAAATTTTCAGTTATATGATCACCCTGGGGTCAATGGTCTAGAATTCTAGATGATTTCATGAGGCTGAGAGTGACCCAAGAAGCTTCATGGCCAAGGAGGGATTAGAACCTAGATCTCCCAGGTCTCAAACCAACTCTGACCACTACAAAATCCTGGCTCTCAAATGCCAGAAAAGCAAGGTTCCACCACAAAGCATTCACATGCTTTTGAGATACAAATAAAGGGAGGCAAATAAAGGGAAGAATAGGATGGATGAAGCTCAGACTCTGAACCCAATCTGGGGATATCAGGATCATAATCAAGACATTTCAAGCCCATCCTTCTGATCTCAAGATCAATCTGCCTTTCAGGAAGAAATGTTGCTCCAAATTGTGTTGGCTTTGCCTGCAAGATGTGTCTGGGTCATGCGCTTTCAATGCAGGTTCATGCGTCACCCACGAGAAGCACTCCCCATGTCTTCCCCATCTCAATTCTGTTGATGCGTTATTGCTTTGAAAGCAAGTAAACCTGCCAAGAGAGGAAGAACATTATGGGCAGAGAAACACTCAGCAGAATGAATTGTTACCCCAGCAGCTGGACAACCCCAAGCCAGTACATGACTTGTGCCGGTCCTTATGCTGGCCTAGCTGGGTGTTAGGATCGCAGCCTAAATAAATAAGCCCATCTCAACCTTCACCATCCACAAATACTCACCGGTTACAAGGAACAGAATAGCACCAAGCCATCCTACTGAAGGAGACCATCAATAATATGACAACTTTGAATCGTAGGATGCTGTGAAGATAATCAAGGCAAGCAGGACAAAACCACCTAGGAGCCAAAAAGGAATCATTATGACAGGGAGAAGAGATATCCCTTTCTCCAGGACATATAGTGCAATCCAGAGCATGTCTACTCAGAAGTAAGTCCCATTATAGGAATTGGGCTTCCAGTTGGGAAAGTATGGATAGGATTGCAATCTTGTTCTCTATTTTAGCCTCATGTCCTGGGAAAAAAACTGCAATATCCTCCTTTTCAGGCAGCACTTCCCCTTCTTACAATTAATAAATTATATCAATAAATTATGGGTGCAATTCTGAAGTGCTCTTAGGCCAGCCTTTCTGGCACTTGGACCAGCTGAAAGCTAAATAGACAAGCCAGATACACTAGAAAAGGCCTAGGCTGGTGTAAGTCCACTTAGGCTGGCTCAAGACAGATGGAACTGCATAACAGCCTAGCCAGCAGGGACGTGATGGGCACCTTGGGGTACTGCTGTGGGGTTAGGATTGCAGCCTAAACAAATAAGCCACTGCAGCTGTTATTGCTTGCCAGGAAGTCTTGGGCTTCATTATAAGGCAGACACCACAGCTGTTCCTTATTCAGTGTAATATGAGGTAGGTCTCCTCAGGAACAAGTCTTCCCTGGGTGTCACTTTCTTGATCCTTAGCAGCAGTTAGGCCAGCCTTAGAGGCCACCTAGACCTGCGGATATGGCCTACTTTGGACAATTTAGGTGGGCCATTCTCTCTGACCTAAAGTCAGGATTGCATCCTATACCTAACAGAGATTTAAATTTAATAATATAGTGTTTAAATTGACCACATAAAATAGATATACTAGTGTTTTTAGCTTTTAGTATTTCATTTTTCTTGGATATCTTAGATTTTGGAGTGCCTGACTGTTGTTTAGGGTTATGACATCTATTAGGAACACTTATGAATCCATATTGTCATCTGACAGCTAACCTAGTTTTTTCCAGCCATGCAGACTTTTATTCTGCTCAAATTCTGCATTAAGTCAGATGCAGAATCGGTGCCAAGTTTCATTCCAGCTCCAACCCTCCTGGTGTCAAATTTGGGGATATTCAAGTGCAAGGAAGGATTTTGGTGACTTGTTGGGGGTTGGCACATTCCGTGTGGAAGGAGACATGAATAGCATCATCTTCAGCGTCATACCTGCAACAAAACTGGAGATTTGGACAATTCGGATAATCGAATAAGAGCCTATTTCAGTGCGAGAAAATAGGGCCAAAAGCAGCACACAAGAGAGGAAACCAGGAAATACTGCCAAAATCATAAAAGCTCGTGTGGCATGCACAAAACCTACAGGAAAAGAAAAGGGAGAAAGGGGATTAAATGTGCCAGTGGGGGAAGCACAATAAAAAGGTGAAATATGAAATAGCCTCACTCCAATACAGGGGAAAAGCCTAGGATTTAAATTTTTAACATTAATTCAATTATTAATTACTAGGAAAATGCATACCCACATTACAGGAGTAAAATTCCTCGTATGCCATCCCCCCATGGCGCAACATCCCCCCACGGTGCAACATCCCCCTATGCAACCTCCCATGCACATCAGTCCCCCCATGTGCAACATCCACCCGTGCACAACATCCCCCCATGAGCATCAACCCCCAAGTGCAACTATCACCCAAGCGCAACAACCCCCATGTGCAACAACCCCCAGGTGCAACAACACCCCATGCTCAACATCCCCCTCAAGCACAACATCCCCCTCTAGCGCAACATCCCCATGCTCTTAAGTCCCCTATGCGCATCATCTCTCCATGAGCATCAATACCCCATGAGCATCAACTCCCCATGCACATCAACTTCCAATGTGCAACCACCCCCCATGCGCAACAAGCCCATCTTCAAATCCCATCAGTGGCATCATCCCCAATACGCATCATCCCCCATGTGCAACATCCCTGCATGCACACCCCCATGTGCAGCATCCTCCCCAGTGCAACCCCTCCCTCCAAACAACATCCCCCCCCCCCCCCCGTGCTCTAGGCACAGAGAACCGAACTGGCTGGATGTTGGTCAGTCTTCCATTTTAAGTACAGGACAAAAATATGTTGCACCCTTTTTCAGCCCCTTATGGGTTAAATTTCACCACATTGGTTCTTAGTGGGTGTTCATGTGACAGAAGGCACTCCCTTCCCGAATTTCATGCTTTTAGGTCCAGGGGTTGGGGCAGAGCATCCCTCAGTCACCGATTCTTCAATGCAAAGTATAGGGAGGAAAATGTGTTGTGCCTCTTTTCACCCCCTTCTGGTTGGAATGTCCGAAAAACAGTTCTTGGTGCACCCTTCAATCATGGAAGGAACACCCACCCCAAATTTCACGCTTCTAGGCCTGGCGGTTTTGGCAGGGCGTTGAGTGAGTGAGTCAGTGAGTCAGTCAGTCAGTGACTTTTCCCTTTTATATATATAGAAGATTGACTGAACAGATTCAGTCAATAAAACTCTTAAGCTGCAATGCTAACATCCAGTTAGGCCAGCCTAAGCTTGGGCCAAGGTGCTGGACTGATTTGAGAGTGTCACAAAAGTGCCATAAGGCACCTCTCTCCTGGGAAGGTAGGCCAGTGCAGAGGCATATGCCAACCTCTCCACACCACGATGGGAAGAGATTCTGGCTGAGGTAGGCCAGCCTAAATTGCTTAGGATTAGGCCTTTATAGCAGTAATGGTCACCAAAAAAATCAAAGAATTGAGTACAAAAGAAAGGATTCTTCTGCAATTGCTACACTAGTTGCCACATCTGTTTTGTTGGTCTAATCCTAATGGACTTGGAACAAGGTTCTACACAATATAAGACTTCAAAGAAGTAAAGAGGTCCTCACAGGTTGCTGTGCTACTCGAGGTTGATCCTCTACTTACTCTAGGGAGTGGTGATCAACCCCGTTACAGGGCCGAAGAGCCAGTGTTATCTGGAGATGTCTCCATTGTCATGTGCCCAGCTTGACTAAATGCCAAAGGAGTATACTAGGTTGGCAGAAGGTGGGCAAGAGAAAGGTGCTCACTCTGCCATGCGGTACTCAAGTCTTGAACAGCCAACCTGCTGACTTCAGGTTAACAAGAAGAGTGTCTTTAATCACTGAACAATTACTGCCCACAATGGACTTTTAGGATATAACAACATTCTTGGATAATAAAGTTAAGTCCCATTCTTGTATTACTTCTTCCTTGTTGTACAGTCCAAGGGAAGGGACATCTTACTTTTGACAGCCATCCCAAAATCACCACATTTCTCAGTTCCGCTGAGAAAGGAGCAGCAGGAGGCTGACAAAACCACATAACGTCGCAGCAATGTGCCAGCCTCCCATGGTGAGTACGATCACGGATATGCAGGACACGGATGCTGAACCTGAAAAAAGCAGTGTTCATGTTCATTCCATTTTTAAGCTGAGCCTGCATCAGGGTTAAGTACCCAAGTGGTATTGCCAAGTAATGACCCAGGAAGGTCCAATTTGTGCAGCTGAGAAATTCCCAAGCTGCAGATGCTTAAAATATTCCAGCCTCCCCAGATATTTCCATCTCATCAAAGATCCACAATCAAAACCGGCATTCGCGTTGGCTGGATGCAACGCTCTCCCTTCCAATGTGCTTAATGGCCAATTTACAGAGCACAATACCATAATCTTTAGAGACTGAAGGATGCCAATGAAAGTCCCAGCAGAAGAAAGTACAGACCCATTTTGCAACTGCAACAACAAAGAACTGCAGGACACAGTGCACATCTTGTGTCGTTCTCCATTCCACAAAGAGCTCAGCAAAAAAATTCCCGTCTTCTTGTCCTCCGTCGGTTGTGAATGGCTCAGAAGAGAGCTGCACAGCCTCCATCTTTGGTCCCACTGTCAAACAAAAGTTATGATCCCCTATGCTTTTATGTGTACATTGTTTTATTTTATATGCCAGTAAAAGTCTATTGTACTGTTACTCAGCCTGAGCTTAGATTTATTAAAAAAATAGATTTAGGTCATTAGAACCCAAATCCTAACCAATGTTCCAGCTTTGATATGGCTGTGCCAATGGGTATGTGATGCATCCTGCAGTTGGGGGGTGAACATGCAGACCTTAAGATAAGGCCATATTTGTTCCTTGGAGCTTTACTTCTTTTACCTTGCTGCTGAAAAGTTGGTTAGGATTGTGCCCCAAGATACTAAAACAACCTTTCCAACAATACAAAATGGATTTCCCCCCCACAAATGTTAATAAAACTATACGCTACTCAAATTGATAGTATTCCTGCTGTCAGCAAGACTCAAACACTTGAGACTTCAGCTTTTACAGATCTCTTTTAACACTGAATTTGAGTGTTTGAAAATAGCAGAATTCATTGCTGATGGTCAGACAGAAGCCTAATTTTCCAAATATCTATGGAATCGCAATCAAAATCTCACGGGTTGACTCTTGAATAAATTCGATCTTCAGGTTGATCTGGAAAAATGGCTTCTTGGAACAAGAATTATCCAACCTTCCAGCCCCAATATCTTACCAGGCAGTTGATTCCAAGAATGCCAGCGATGCTGATTTTGTGTCGGATTAGAGAGATGTAGATCTCAGATCTACTCCGTGCCTGCCTTCCAGACTTTTATTCATGACCAGGACAAGTTGTTTAGTGTCTTTTATGAGATAATCCTCCATCTAGATTCTAGGTGGAGTTCTGCTACATAGCAAAGGTCCCATACTAGCTAATTTCCCAAAACTGCAATCAGGAAATGGATGAGTATTTTTCATAATTCCCTCCTGCAGTAGTATTGCTACTGTATTGCTACTTTTATAGGCTACGTTGTTTGGGTTGCATCAACTACAATGACTCAACACAAATATTCTTTTGTCTGTTTTTATGGCTCATCATACTAAATCACAGCAATTCTTCTTGAGATGGAACTAACAGTTTGCAACTCAAGATCTATCACATCAGTGGGTCTTGTACAAATTCCATCTTCGGGGTATCCGTCTCAGTTTCATATGTTGAATGCTTGCGTATCTCATCTGCAAAGACATCTCATACCACCACTTTGGCTTTGAACGCACCTTGCATTGTATGTTACATTCAGTGAGAACAGGCAGATCAGCCCTAAGCTTGCAACCAGTACCACTGCCAGGGGTTGCTGAGAAGGTGACCAAGTTGGAGGCAGTGTAGTATTGCCCAAAGGGATCAAGACAATTTACTTGCACTTAAATGTTTGTGTTGATGTAGATAGGACCTCCTGCAGGTATACATTAATGCAGTGATTTTCAACCAGTGCGCTGCAGATAGACCTCAGGTGTGCCATGGGAATTTGGGGAGGGATATTTATTAATAGGAAAGCTTGGGGATTTGATGATCACAGTGTGCCTTGTCAATGGTCAAAACAACTGATGGTGTGCCATGATATGAAAGAGTATTAAAGATTTGCATTAATTCAGTGCATTAATGAATCAGTGGTTACAGAAGCCTACAACCTTCTTCTCTAAGAAGTTAGTCACTGATGTTAAACAGCAAATGTTAAACAGCCGGTAAAGAACCATGAGACATGGAGTAAAGGAAAATTCCAGAAACTGGGAGTGGAGAAATCAAACTAGTGCAGGCCAAAGTACAGAGCATTTTAGACTGTTCCTAAGACTAAAAATCCAGTTCAGAGCTTCTTAGGTGTTGTAACAGATTACTGGTACAAACTTAAAACATCTTTTATTAAGAAGAGATACAATCAACCAGATTTGCACAATGAGTCTTAGGGTGCAATCCAGAGTAACTATGGGGAGTCCTTGCTCTTGTGTAAAAACAATTTGCTCTGGATTGCAATAGTATTTCCCATAGGTTTTCACCAGGTGGTGCAGTAATTACGGGTGGATGTAATGTCTCTTCTGTGCTCCCGTAGTTACTCTGGATTGTAGGGTTACACTTACAAAAATAAGAAAGCTGGCTGAGAATACTTAGACTAAGAGGAAGTTTTCAGGCTTCCTCTCATGTAAGACCCTTTTTTGCCTTGGATCTCTGCACCTTAGAAATTTTGCCTTTCAGGAAGAAATGTTGCTCCAAATTGTGTTGGCTTTGCCTGCAGGATGTGTCTGGGTCATGCGCTTTCAATGTAGCTTCATGCGTCACCCACGAGAAGCACTCCCCATGTCTCCCCCTACTCAATTCTGTTGATGTGTTATTGCTTTGAAAGCAAGTAAACCTGCCAAGAGAGTAAGAACATTGTGGTCAGAGAAACACTCAGCAGAATGAATTGTCACCCCAGCAGCTGGACAACCCCAGGCCAGTACATGACTTGTGCCAGTCCCATTGCTGGCCTAACTGGGTGTTAGGATTGCAGCCTAAATGAATAAGCCCATCTCAACCTTCACCGTCCACAAATACTCACCAGTTAAAAGGAACAGAGCACCACCAACCCATCCCAAAATAGCAGACCATCCATAGGAGACCGTTGACCCGGAGGTTCCTGTGAAGATGATCAAGGCAAGCAGGGCAAAACCACCTAGAATTCAAAAAGGAATCACTATGACAGGGAGGAAAGATATCCTCTTACTCCAGGACATATAGTGCAATCCAGAGCATGTCTACTCAGAAATAAATCCCATTATAGGAATTGGGCTTCCAACAAGGAAAGTATGGATAGAATTGCCACCTTGTTCTCTATTTTAGTCTCATGTCCTGGAAAAGAACTTCAATATCCTCCTTTTCAGGCAGCACATACCCTTCTTATAATTAATAAATTATACTAATATTATGCTTCAGTCCTATTACGCTTCAGTCCTTGCTTTCTACACATGAGATCGAGACCCTTGATACTGTTGCCTCTTTTTTTCTGGGGTGGTTGCCAAGCAGAGTCCTGGGATTTGGGGTAACATATGAGTACATGCCTGCTATGTGCTTTGTGCTATGTTTGTGTTTATTTTATGTTTCTTGTCTTTTGATATGCCAATAAAGGTCATACTGAACTGAAGTAAATTATATTTATAAATTATGGGTGCAATCCTAAAGTGCACTTAGGCCAGACTTTCTGGCACTTGGACCAGCCGAAAGCCAAATAGACAAGCCAGCTACACCAGAAAAGGCCTGGGCTGGTGTAACTCCCCTTAGGCTGACCCAAGACAGAGGGACCTACATACTAGCCTAGGCAGCTCAGCAGGGATATGTCGGGGACATTGGGGCATGGCCGAAAACAGAGCAGTTAAGCCCTATCCAGAGCCTGTTTCCAGGGCAGACACGCACCCTCCAAGGCCCCCTGACTTAGGCAGAAGCAAAACAAAAAGTTCTAAATCCTAAGCCAGCCAAAGCACCACTCCAGCTTCTCAACCTCAGGATATAGCACAACTACAGCAGCCCACATCCAGATATGGCACAACTCCCACAGGTAACTGCTATGGGGTAAGGATTGTAGCCTAAATGAATAAGCCACTGCAGCTGGAAGTCTTGGGCTTCAATATAGGCAGACACCACAGCTGTTCCATATTCAGTGTAATATGAGGTAGGTCTCCTCAGGAACAAGTCTTCCCCAGGTGCCCCTTAGGTGGTCCTCAGCAGCAGTTAGGCAGGCCTTAGAGGCCACCTAGACCTGTGGATATGGCCTACTTTGGACAGCTTAGGTGGGCCATTCTCTCTGACCTAAAGCCAGGATTGCATCCTATACCTAACAGAGATTTAAATTTAGAATCATAGAATCATAGAGTTGGAAGGGACGTAGTAGGTCATCTAGTCCAACCCCCTGCCTGGAGCAGGAAATCCCCCTAGAGCATCCCCGACAGGTGCTCGTCGAGCCTCTGCTTGAAGATCCCCAGTGAGGGAGAGTCCACCACCTCCCTTGGCAATCTGTTCCACTGCCGAACCGCTCTCACCATCAGGAATTTTTTCCGGATTTCCAACCGGAATCTCCTCTCTTGCAGTTTGTACCCATTGGTTCTAGTTCTGCTTTCAGAAGCAGCTATGAACAAATGAGCCCCTTCCTCCCTATGACAGCCCTTCAGGTATCTGAAGAGGGCAATCATGTCTCCTCTCAATAGAATCACAGAATCATAGAGTTGGAAGGGACCTAGTGGGTCATAATATAGTGTTTAAATTCAGCATCATACCTGTAACAAAGCTGGAGATTTGGACAATTCGGACAATCGAATAAGAGCCTATTTCTGTGCGAGAAAATAGGGCCAAAAGCAGCACGCAAGCGAGTAAACCAGGAAATACCGCCAAAATCATAAAAGCTCGTGTGGCATGCATGAAACCTACAGGAAAAGAAAAGGGAGAAAGGGGATTAAATGCATGGGAGAATAAAAAGGTGAAATATGAAATAGGCTCACTCTACTTATATGGGGGAGAATCATGCAGGGGAAAAACCTGGGATTTAAATTTTTAACATTAATCCGATTAATTACTAGCGAAATGCGTACCTGTGTCACAGGAGTAAAATTTCCCCGTACGCCATCCCCCCTGGTGCAACATCCCCCAATGTGCAACATCCCTCCAAGCGCAAAATCCCCATGCGCATCAATCCCCTCATGTGCAACATCCCCCAAGTGCAACTATCGCACAAGCGCAACAACACCCATGTGCTACAACCCCCCAGGTGCAACAACCCCCAGGTGCAACAACCCCCTATGCACAACATCCCCTCATGTGCAACATCCCCCCCATAAGCAACATCCCGCCATGCGCACAATTCTCTACATGCATCATCATCTTCCCATGAGCTTCAACACACCATGAGCAGCAACACCCCATGAGCATTGGGGTGTTGCTCCCTCCCATGGGCATCAACCCCCCCATGCACAACAACCCCATCTTCAAATCCCATCAGTGGCATCATCCCCAATGTGCAACATCCTCCCATGCGCAACCCCCGCCCCGTGTACAGCATCCATCCCAGTGCAACCCCTCCCTCCAAACAACATTCCCCCCCCCCCCGGTTCACCAGGCACCGAGAACCAAATTGGCTGGATGTTGGTCAGTCTTCCATGTTAAATATAGGACGAAAACATGTTGCACCCCTTTTCAGCCACTGAAGGGTTAAATTTCTCCACATTGGTTCTTAGTGGGTGTTCATGTGACAGAAGAAACACCCTCCCCGAATTTCATGCTTCTTGGTGCTGGGGTTGGGACAGAGCATCCCTCAGTCACCAATTCTTCAAAGCAAAGTATAGGGAGGAAAACACGTTGCGCCCCTTTTCACCCCCTTCCAGTTGGAATTTCTGAAAACTGGTTCTTAGTGCACCCCTTGGTCATGGAAGGAACACCCACCCCAAATTTCACGCTTCTAGACTCAGCAGTTTTGGCAGGGCATTGAGTGAGTGAATATGGGCTGTGGGTGGCGCAAGCGATTAAGACGCTGTGCCTGTTAACCAGCAGGCCAGGGTTTGAGACCCGGGTCGGCCCCACAAGACAGGGTGATCTCCTGTCCTTAGCGCAGCTCTGCAATGCCAGCTGGATCCATTGGACTAATGGCCTTTCCACTGGACTCTGCCTTTCCATTAGACTAATTCTGTGGCATGGAGAGGGGGGATTTGCTGCTTGGGTAACAGCCTCTCCTCCATAACGGTCTAACCCAGGCTTTCGTGCTTCACATGCAGTGTATGCAGTGCCGAGCACAATACCAGTCTTTCAAGACTGACGGAGCCTGAGTGAGTGAGTGAGTCAGTTAGTCAGTGACTTTTCTCATTTATATACAGTAGTACCTCTCATAACAAGCACCTTGCATAACAAACGTTTCACATAACAAGTATAAATTTCCAAGAAATCTTGCTTCACACAACAAGTTCCGCTTCACTTAACAAGCAAGCACGCTACGGGCACACATGCTATGCAGCCCTGATGTTCCATGCGAAGCCTCTTTAAAAGGGCTGCCGGCAAGCACTACTGCCTCTAACTGCCCCCACCTTGGGGGAAATTGCCTGGGGGTTCCAGTAGCTTCCCCTAACTGCCCCCAAGTGCCCCCACTGGCCACCTTGAACCTCCAGCAGCAGCCCAGGTAAGCCTACCAGAAAAGTGCCTTTGATTGCAGCTTCCTAACCATGTCTACTTAGAAGTAATCCCCATTGTGTTAAATGGGGCTTACTCCCAGGAAAGCGTCTTTAGGATTGCAGCCTAAGTAGACTTCATAGGATCATGCACATAGAATGCGTGTTTTGAATTCAATTACAGTGTTTTATCATCATGCCTCTGGAACGAATTGAGCTCTTTAAGTGAGGCACCACTGTATATAGAACAAGATTGACTTGATGATTTGGTGGTAGCCTCAGATATACCTGCTCCAGAATGAGAATCCCCAAGGTCCTGTACTGACTTGAGAGTGTCAAAAATGCGCCATAAGGCACCTCACACCTGGGAAGATAGGCCAGTGCACAGTCAGGCCAATCTCTCCACACCATGATGGGAAGAGATTCTGGCTGACATAGACCAGCCTAAACTGGTTAGGAATGGGCCCTTACAGCCGTAATGGTCACCAGAGAATCAAAGAATTGGGTGCAAAAGAGGGGAGATTTCTGCAATTGCTACACCAGACTGAATCATAGAATCATAGAATCTTATAGTTGGAAGGTACCAGTGGTGGGCCTGGCCTGGCCCAACAACCAGCTCGCTGAAAGTGGGTGGGCCAGGGTCAGGGGCAGAGCCAGGGAGGGTCAGGGGCAGAGCCGGGGAGGGCTGGGGCCTGGGAAGGTCAGGAGTGGGGTCGGGGAGGGTATGCCACCCACCCCAGCATGCTGCCGGTGTGGGTGGGTGGGGCGAGAGCCGGGGCAAGGAGCATGCCCCAACCCCGGCGCGCTGTGCATGTGCTAAGCTTGGTGCACGCGCAGTGTGTCTCCTAAAGCAGGCTCAGGAGACTGCTTCAGTAGACGCACTGCGCGTGCATCAAGCTAAGGCTTTTAGGGCCTCTGGGGCACTCTGAACTGGTGCGCCCGGTTTTCTGACCCCCCCCAGCTACCGGATCAGTAGCAGGGGGTCAGAAATAGGAAGCGGTTCAGGCGATCCAGCCTGAACCGGCTTCAGCCCACCACTGGAAGGTACCCAGTTCGTCATCTAGTCCAACCCCCTGCCTGCAGCAGGAAATCCTCCTAGAGCATCCCCAACTGGTGCTCATTGATTCTGTGCTTGAAGACCCCCAGTGAGGGAGCGTCCACCACCTCCCTTGGCAATCTGCTCCACTGCTGAACTGCCCTCACCGTCAGAAATTTTTCCGGATATCCAACCAGAATCTCCTTTCCTGCAATTTTTACCCATTGGTTCTAGTTCTGCTTTCAGAAGCAGCTATGAACAAATGAGCCCCTTCCTCCCCATGACAGCCCTTCAGGTATCTGAAGAGGGCAATCATGTTTCCCCTCAGCCTCCTCATCTCCAGGCTGAACATCCCAAGTTCCCCAACCTTTCCTCGTAGGGCTTCCCTTCCATCCCACTGATCATTCTTGTCGCTCTCCTCTGGACTTGCTCCAGTTTGGCTGCATCTTTCTTAAAGTGAGGTGCCCAGAACTGAACACAGTCCTCAAGGTGAGGTCTGACCAATGCTGAATAAAGAGGAACTAGAACTTCTCGCAACGTGGAAGCTACAGACCTCTTAATGCAGCCTAAAATGGCATTTGCCTTCTTTGCAGACACATCACACTGCTGACTCATGTTCAGCTTGCGATCCACGGCGACTCCAAGATCCCTCTCACATGTTGTGCTGCCAAGCCAAGTATCCCCCATTTTATACCTGTATTTTTGGTTTTTATTACCTAAGTGCAGAACCTTGCACTTCTCCCTGTTGAAATTCATTCTATTACAGCCCAGTATTCCAGTTTATTCAGGTCCCCCTGGAGTTTTCTCCTGTCTTCTGTTGTGTTTGCTACTCCTCCCAGCTTGGTGTCATTTGCAAATTTGATCAGGCTCCCCCATACCCCTTCCTCCAAGTCATTGATGAAAATGTTAAAGAGAACCAGGCCCAAGACAGAGCCTTGGGGTACCCCACTTGAAACTGACCTCCAGGTTGACACAGAACCATTTACTAAAACCCTTTGAGTGCAGCCATCGAGCCAGTTGCAGATCCACCTAACGTCTTGCTTCTTCTAGCCCATATTTTTCCATCTTCCCAATTAAAATGTCATGTGGGACTTTGTCAAATGCTTTGCTGAAGTCAAGATCAATGACATCCACAGCATTGCCATGTCCAGTAAGCTCGTAACCCAATCAAAAAAGGAGATCAAATTTGTCTGGCAAGATTTATTCTTGGTAAATCCATGCTGGGTTGTTTTGATCACCGAGTACTTGTCTAGATGTGCACAAATTGTGTGTTTTATGATTTGTTCTAATATCTTGCCCGGGATTGAAGTCAAACTGACTGGTCTATAATTTCCCGGGTCTTCTTTTTTCCCCTTCTTAAAGACTGGGACTACATTTGCCCTCTTCCAGTCCAGTGGCACTTCTCCATTCCTCAAGGATTTCTCAAAGATGATCGACGGAGGTTCTGCAAGGACATCTGCCAGTTCCTTATGAACTCTAGGAGTTCCTTAAGAGCTCATCCAGTCCAAATGACTTGAATTCATTTAGTCCAGTTAAGTGGTAGCGAACCAATTCTCTGTGAATCATAACCTGCTGTCCAGCAACATCCATGTTTTGGATGCGGCAACAAAACTGTTGCCAAATCTGTTTGGTTGGTCTAATCCTAATGGACTTGGAACAAGGTTCTACACAAAATAAGACTTCAAAAAAGTAAAGAGGTCCCCACAGATTCCCCTGCTACTCGAGGTTGGTTTTCTACTTACTCTAGGGAGCGGTGCTCAGCCCCGTTACAGGGCTGAAGAGCCAGTGTTATCTGGAGATGTCTCCATTGTCATGTGCCCAGCTTGACTAAATGCCAAAGGAGTATACTAGGTTGACAGGAGGTGGGCAAGAGAAAGGTGCTCACTCTGCCATGCAGTACTCAGGTCTTGAACAGCCAACCTGCTGAATTCAGGTTAACAAGCAGAGTGTCTTTAACCACTGACCAGTTACTGCCCACACTGGACTTTTAAGTTGTAACAACATTCTTGGATAATAAAGCACAGTCCAGAGGAAGGGAGATCTTACCTTTTACACGCATCCCCAAATTAAAGCATGCTGTGTTGGGAAAAGAAACAATGCATAATTTCCAGAGTCCAAATCGAAGATTGATGGTTTCCACCCAGTGGTCTGATGCCAGGGATGTGAGGAGCAGCACAAGGCTGAGAAAACCACACAACGTTGCAGCAACATGCCAGCCTCCCATGGTGAGTACAATCACAGATCTCCAAGACACGGATGTTGAACCTGAAAAAGAGAGGTATTTGTGTTTCTCCATTTTTAAGCTGAGCCTGCATCAGGGTCAAGTACCCAAGTGGTACTGCCAAGTAATGACCCAGGAAGGTCCAATTTGTGCAGCTGAGAAATTCCCAAGCTGTAGATGCTTAAAATATTCCAGCCTCCCCAGATATTTCCATCTCATCGAGGATCCACAATCAAGACCGGCATTTGCATTAGCCAGATGCAACGCACTCCCTTCCAATGTGCTTAATGGCTGATTTACAGAGCATGATACCATAGTCTTTCGAGACTGAAGGATGCCAATGAAAGTCCCAGCAGAAGAAAGTACAGACCCATTTTGCAACTGCAACAACAAAGAACTGCAGGACACAGTGCACATCTTGTGTCGTTCTCCATTCCACAAAGAGCTCAGCAAAAAAATTCCCGTCTTCTTGTCCTCTGTCGGTTGTGAATGGCTCAGAAGAGAGCTGCACAGCCTCCATCTTTGGTCCCACTGTCAAACAAACTGCATCCTACTTTCTGGCAGTCATCCAGCATCACTACGCTATTTCTAAGATGATATCAAAACTAAAATTCATTGACTTATAAAATCTCATTTATTGATGATTTTAAACGTTATGCTTTTATGTGTACATTGTTTTATTTTATATGCCACTAAAGGTCTACTAAAGACCTACTAAAGGTCTACTCACTCTGGGCTTAGATTTATTTAAAAAAAATAGATTTAGGTCATTAGGACCCAAATCCTAACCAATGTTCCAGCGTTGATATAGCTGTGCCAATGGGTATGTGGTGCATCCTGCAGTTAAGGGGGGTGAACATGGAGACCTTAAGATAATGCCATATTTGTTCCCTTAGAGCCTTACTTCTTTTACCTTGCTGCTGAAAAGTTGGTTAGGATTGTGCCCCAAGTTAATAAAACAACATTTCCAACAATGCTAAATGGATTCCCCCCCCCCCCACAAATGTTAATAAAACTGTACGCTACTGAAATTGATAGTAATCCTGTGGTTGGCAAGATTCAAGCACTTGAGACTTCAGCTTTTACAGATCTCTTTCAATACTGAATTTGAGTGTTTGAAAATAGCAGAATTCATTGCTGATGGAGAGACAGCAGCCTAATTTTCCAGATAATTATGGAGTCTTAAAATCTCACGGGTTGGATCTTGAATAAATCAGATCTTCAGGTTGATCTGGAAAAGTGGCTTCTTGGAACAAGAATTATTCAACCTTCCAGCCCCAATATCTTACCAGGCAGTTGTTTCCAAGATTACCGGTGATGCTGATTTTGTGTGTCAGGTTAGAAAGATGTAGATCTCAGATCTGCCCCATGCCTGTCCTCTAGACCTTTATTTTTCACCAGGAAAAGCTGTTTGTGTCTTCTCTGCTATATCTCCGCCTTTTAGATCCTAGGTGTTCTGCTTCTTAGCAATTTCCCCAAAATGCAGGCAGGAAATGGTTGAGTATTTTTCATAACTTCCTCCTGCAATAGCATGGTTTCTTTTTTATGTTGTGTTCTTTGAGTTGCATCAACTACAATGACCCAACGCTGATACTGGGTCTATTTCTAGTTTGTTTATTGCTCATCTTACTAAATCTTCTCAACTCTTCTTGAGCTAGGAACTAACAGTTTGCAACTGTTCACATCAATGGGTCTTTTACAAATTCTCTCTTAGGGGTATCCCTCTCTGTTTCATATGTTGAATGCTTGCATATCTCATCTGCAAAGGCATCTGATACCACCACCTTGGCTTTGAAAACACATTACATTATATGCTACATTCAGGGAGAACAGGCAGACCAACACTAACACTACAATCCAGAGTAACTACAGGAACACATAAGAGACATTACGTGTACCCGTAGTTACTGCACCACCTAACGAAACCCTATGGGAAATTCATATTGCAATCCAGAGCAAATTGTTTTTACACTGGAGCAAGGACTCCCCGTAGTTACTCTGGATTGTGCCCTAAGCTTGCAATCAGTGCCACTGGCAGGCGTTGCTGAGAAGGTGACCAGGTTGGAGTTAGTGTAGTGTTGCCCAAGGGAGTCAAGACAATTTACCTGCTCTTAAGAATTTGTGTTTGTGTAGATAGGACCTCCTGCAGTTATACATTAATGCAGTGATTTTCAACCAGTGTGCTGCGGATAGACCTCAGGTGTGCCATGGGAATTTGGGGTGGGACATTTATTAATAGGAAAACTTGGGGATTTGAAGAGCATGGTGTGCCTTGTCAATGGTAAAAACAACTGATGGTGTGCCATGATAAGAAAGAGCTTTAATGATTTGCATTAATTCACTGCATTAATTAATCAGTGGTTACAGAAGTCTACTCTGATTTTGTTGTCTTAAAAGGTAGACGTATTCTTGAGAAGATTTGAGGTGCTGAATCCAAAAATCCCCTCATTGCTGATGGGGATTCCAAAACTTGGCCTAGTTTTGGTCTAGGGAATGGAGTCTGTATCTTCTTCCTGTGTTTGGTCCTCTGCTTTTGGCAATGTAGAGAAATACCCTTTAGCTTAATAAGAAGACTGAGACCAAGATAACTTCCAGTAAAATATTATGCTTTTATTATCACAAAAGAACAAAACTAATGCACAGGAGAATTCTTGAGCCTCCTAATAACTGCATGCAGTGTCCTCTACTAAGCTCCACGAGGTGTGGGAATTATGAATCTAACAGTTGGATCAGGGAAGCAAAGCTGAAGAATGCTCAGATTTGAACATCTGCCAGTTGGTTGGTGACAGTTGGAGAACCGTGTGGCAGTTGGAAACGGCAGTTGGAGCTCAGCTGTTCATCAGAAGCAGACCGGTTAGCTCTGAGGAGAATGAGACTGAAGGACTTAATTCATGTGTATGACCCGGATTGTGTTATACTATGCTAAACTTGTGAATATAGTAAATAGGTAATCGACTCCACAGTGTCTGTCTTCTCTCTCGTGGCACCTAAACAGTCACAGGACACAACTGTCAGTCAACATCCAGACTTATCCTGACACAAGGTTTTGTTGCTGCAGGTGTGGAGTCAACAATCATTTGGCTGAGGGACTGGTTGGATCAGGGTGACCAGATGACCAAACCTCAAAAAGATGGCAAGGTCTTGGATTCCTCTCAGCCTAGCCTTTCTGGCGGACAAAGGCACGTTTGCCTACTCATAAGTAAAGCCCTGATATTGAGCACTTTCACTTTCCCATAGAGTGCAGTACATATTTTGTTTATTTTTAGTATTTTTGGCCATAACATTTGATAAGGAGATATTTCAAAGATGATTTTTGCATAAGATTCTGCTCTTCTATGCAAATCCAAAGACATATGACATGATGGTGTACTGCACACCATCAGTACATGACGCCCCTTTGGAGGACACCCAGACTGGAGACTTTAAAAGAGCACAAATCCAGAAATTTCTGGTCATATGATCACCCTGGGATGGATGGACTGGAAGATGTTTGTGAGGCTGAGAGAGTGACTGGCCCAAGGTGACCCAGGAAGCTTCATGGCCAAGGAGGGATTAGGACCTGGATCTCCCACATCTCAGTCCAACTCTGACCAGTACAGAGTCCTGGCTCTCAAAGGCCAGAAAAAGGAACTTGAAAAACCAGGTTCCATCACAAAACACTCACATACTTTTGAGTTACAAATAAAGGGAAGCAAATAAAGGGAAGAAAGGATGAATAAATAAAGGGAAGAATAGGATGTACTCTGAACCCAATCTGGGGATATCAGGATCGAAATCAGGCCATTTGATTCCAAATTCAAGTCCATCCTTCTGATCTCAAAATCAATCTGCCTTTCAGGAAGAAATGTTGCTCCAAATTGTGTTTGCTTTGCCTGCAAGATGTGTCTGGGTCATGCGCTTTCAGTGCAGGTTCATGTGTCACCCACAAGAACTCCCCTTGTCTCCCCCTACTCAATTCTGTTCATGCCTAACTGCTTTGAAAGCAAGTAAACCTGTCAAGAGAGGAAGAACATTGAGATCAGAGAAACAGGCACAGCACAATGAATTGACACCCCAGCAGCTGGACAACCCCAGGCCAGTACATGACTTGTGCCAGTCCCGGTGCTGGCCTAACTGGGTGTTAGGGTTACAGCCTAAATGAATAAGCCCATCTCAACCTTCACCATCCAAAAATACTCACCAGTTAAAAGGAACAGAGCACTACCAACCCATCCCAAAATAGCAGACCATCCATAGGAGACCGTTGACCCGGAGGTTCCTGTGAAGACAATCAAAGCAAGCAGGGCAAAACCACCTAGGAGCCAAAAAGGAATCAATATGACAGAGAGATCCTTCTCCAGGACAGATGCAATCCACAGCATGTCTACTCAGAAGTAAGTCCCATTATAGGAATGGGGCTTCCAACCAACAAAGTATGGATAGGATTGCAGCCTTGTTCTCTATTTTGGCCTCATGTCCTGGAAAAGAACTTCAATATCCTCCTTTTCAGGCAGCACATACTCTTCTTGTAATTAATAAATTGTATTAATAAACTATGGGTCCAATCCTGAAATGCACTTATGCCAGCCTTTCTGGCACTTGGGCCAGCCCAAAGCCAGGTAGACAAGCCTAGTTACACCAGAAGAGGCCTGGGCCATTGTTAGTCCACTTAGGGTGCAATCCAGAGTAATTACGGGGAGGCCTTGCTCTGGAGTAAGAACAAATTACTCTGGATTGCAATATGAATTTCCCATAGGTTTACATTAGGTGGTGCAGTAACTACGGGTACACGTAATGTCTCTTATGTGCTCCCGGAGTTACTCTGGATTGTAGGCTTAGACTGGCCCAAGACAGATGGACCTGCGTGCTAGCCTAGGGAGCTCAGCAGGGAAATGTCATGGACATTGGGGCATGGCCTCGAACAGTGCAGTTAAGCCATACCCAGAGCCTGTTACCAGGGCAGACACGCACCCTCCAAGGCCCTCTGACTTAGCCACCTCAAGCGCAGGCGGAAGCAAAATAAGAAGTCCTAAGCCAGCCAAAGTACCACTCCAGCTTCTTGACCTCAGGGTATGGCACAACTCCAACAAGTTCTGCTGCTGCTGTTATTGGTTGCCAAGAACTCCTGGGCTTCCTTATATGTCAGACACCACAGCTGCTCCTTATTCAGTGTATTCTGAGGGAGGTCTCCTCAGGAACAAGCCTTCCCCTTCTCCTCCCCTTCCCCTTCCCCTACCCCAGGTGCCACTTACTTGGTCCTCAGCAGCAGTTAGGCCATCCTAAGAGGCCACTTAGACATGTGGATTTTGTGTGTCAGCTGAGGATATGGCCGACTTAGGACAGCGTAGGACATTCTCTCTGGCCTAAAGTCAGGATTGCATCCCATACGTAACAGAGATTTAAATTTAATAATATTGTGTTTGAATTGACCATGTAAAATTGATATACAGTGGTGCCTAACGTAACAAATTTAATTTGTTCCAGAGGCATGTTTGTTACATGAAACATTCTTTCCGTGAAGCAGATTTTCCCGTAGGAAATATTGGAAACTCAGATATACAAAACTATATACAAAATCCATTCTTTTAAATGGATATTTTTAAACTTTATATGTCTTATCTCTCATTAACAACCAGTTCTATAGAGTAGGTGCGAACCTGCTGGAGCCCACCATTGACCCAAATCCTAATCCAGCTTTGATAAAGCCAATGGATATGTGATGCATCCTGCAGTTGGGGGGGGGGGGTGAATGCAGAGACCTTAAGATAAGGCCATATTTGTTCCCTTGGAGCTTTACTTCTTTTACCTTGCTGGTGAAAAGTTGGTTAGGATTGTGCCCCAAGTAAATAAAACAACATTTCCAACATTGCAAAATGGATTCCTCCATCCCCTCTCCGCGCACACACAAATGTTAATAAAACTGCATGCTTCTGAAATTGACAATAATCCTGCAATAATCAGGATTATTGCACCCTGAGCTCCCTGAGAAGCACCCTAAGACTTCAGCTTCTACAGATCTCTTTCAACACTGAATCTGAGTGTTTGGAAATAGCAGAATTCATTGCTGGACAGAAACCTAATTTTCCAGATAATTATGAAATCTCAGTCAAAATCTCACAGGGGTTGAATCTTGAATAAATTAGATCTTCAGGTTGATCTGGACAAGTGGCTTCTTGGAACAAGAATTATCCAGCCCCAAAATCTTACCAGGCAGTTGTTTCCAAGAATGCTGGTGATGCTGATTTTGTGTGTCAGGTTAAAGAGATGTAGATCTCAGATCTGCCCCATGCCTGTCCTCTAGACCAGTGGTTCTCAATCTTCCTAATGCCTGACCCCTTTATAAGTTCCTCATGTTGTGGGGACTCCCAACCATAAAATTATTTTTGTTGCGACTTTATAACTATAATTTTGCTACTGTTATGAATTGTAATATAAATATCTGATATGCAGGATGTATTTTCATTGTTACAAATGAAATGTGTGTTCTATGCACACATTGAACACAATGGGATTTATTTCAGAGTAGGCATGCATAGGATTGGGCCCTGAGGCTGCAATCCTATCCACATTTGCATGGGAGTAAAGGCCCCCCTGACTATAATGGGATTTATTTTAGAGTAGGCATGCATAGGATTGGGCCCTGAGGCTGTCAGTCAACCCCAGTGCGCATGCAGCTACAGGCAAGCCTGACCTGGCCCCTTGCTCCAGGGGTCTTTAGGTGACCCCCAAGAAAGCTCTAGGCGACCCCCACTTTGAGAAACACTGCTCTAGACCATTAATCATGACCAGGAAAATCTGTTTAGTGTCTTCTAAACCTAGATCCTAAACCTTCTCATCCTAGATCCTAGATGGAGTTCTGTTACTTAGCAATGGTCACCAACTGGCTAATTTCCCAAAACCACAAGCAGGAAATGGATGAGTATTTTCCATCATTCCCCCCTGCAGTAGTATTGCTTCTTTTATATTCTGTTATTTGAGTTGCATCAACTACAATAAACCCACGCAGAACTTGGGGCTGTTTGTGTTTTGTTTAAGGCTAATCTTACTAAAACCTAGCAACTCTTCTTGAGCTAGGAATTAACAGTTTACCACTTGAGACCCATCACATCGATGGGTCTTGTACAAATTCCAGCTTAGGGGTATTCTTCTCATCATGCAGTTGAATGCTGCATATCTCATCTGCAAAGGCATCTGATACCACTCCCTTGGCTTTGAACGCACCTTCCATTATATACTACATTCCTTGAGAACAGGCAGACCAAACCTAAGTTGATAGTCCTCAGGTGTGCCACAGGAATTTGTGGAAGGGCATTAATAGGAAAACTTGGGGATTTGAAGAGCATGGTGTGACTTGTCAGTGGTAAAAGTAACTGATGGTGTGCCATGAGATGAAAGACTATTAATCAGTGATTACAGAAGCCTACTCTGATTTTATTATCTTTAAAGGTAGACTTTTGTTATCTTAAAAAGATTTTGTTATCTTAAAAGGTATTCTTGAGAAGATTTTGGGGTGCTGAATCCAAAAATCCCCCCATTGCTGATGGGGATTCCAAAACTTGGCCTAGTTTTGGTCTAGGGAATGGAGTCTGTATCTTCTTCCTGTGTTTGGTCCTCTGCTTTTGGCAATGTAGAGAAATACCCTTTAGCCTCATAAGGAGACCGAGACCAAGACAACTTCCAATAAAAATATTATGGTTTATTATCACAAAAGAACAAAACTAATGCACTTGGAGAGTAATAGGACAATTCTTGGGCCTCCTAATAACTGCATGCAGTTTCCTGTACTAAGCTCCACAAGGTGTGGGAATTATGAATCTCAGAGTTGGTTCAGGGAAGCGAAGCTGAATCGAACGCTCAGATTTGAACATCTGCCAGTTGGTTGGTGACAGTTGGAGAACCGTGTGGCAGTTGGAAACAGCAGTTGGAGCTCAGCTGTTCATCAGAAGCAGACTGGTTAGCTCTGAGGAGAATGAGACTGAAGGACTTAATTCATGTGTATGACCCGGATTGTGTTAGATTATGCTAAACTTGTAAATACAGTAAATAGTTCATCTGCTCCACTGTGTCTGTCTTCCCTCTCATGGCACCTAAAGAGTCCCGGGACACAACTGTCAGTCAACATCCAGACTTATATTGACACAAGGTTTTGTTGCTACAGGTGTGGAGTCGACAATCATTTGGCTGATGGGCTGGTTGGATCAGGGAGACCAGATGCCCAAATTTCTCAAAAGGAGGAAAAGATCTTGGATTCTTCTCTGCCTGCCTTTTCCGGCAGCTCATTGTCCGGCAGACAATGGCACATTTGCCTACTCGTGAGTAAAGTCACGTTATGAAGCACTTTCACTTTCCCATAGAGCTCAACGCATACTTTTTATTTTTGCTTTTTGGCCATAACATATGATAGGAAGGAGATATTTCAAAACCAATTTTTGCATTGGATTCTGATCTTCAGTACAAATCCAATAACACATGACATGATGGGGTTCCGCACACCATTGCAAAATTCCAAAATGAAGCCAAAAATGGAGGACAATGAAGCCCTTTTGGAGGACACCCAGACAGGAAACTCAAAAAGAGGACAAATCCAGAAATTGGAGGTTATATGATCACCCTGGGATGGATGGACTACATGAGGTTGGTGAGGCTCAGCGCGAGTGATTGCCCAAGATGACCCAGAAAGCTTCATGGCCAAGGAGGGATTAGGACCTGGATCTCCCACATCTTAGTCCAACTCTGACCACTACACAGTCCTGGCTCTCAAAGGCCAGAAAAAGGAACTTGAAAAACCAGGTTCCACCACAAAACACTCACATACTTTTGAGATACAAATAAAGGGAAGCAAATAAAGGGAAGAATAGGATGGACTCTGAACCCAATCTGGGGATATCAGGATCATAATCAAGATATCTGATTCCAAATTCAAGCCCTTCCTTCTGATCTCAAGATCAATCAGCCTTTCAGGAAGAAATGTTGCTCCGAGTTGTGTTTGCTTTATCTGCAAGATGTGTCTGGGTCATGCGCTTTCAGTGTAGATTCATGTGTCACCCACAAGAAGTATTCCCCATGTCTCCCCTGCTCAATTCTGTTCCTGCGTTATTACTTTGAAAGCAAGTAAACCTGCCAAGAGAGGAAGAACATTGAGGTCAGAGAAACACACAGCAGAATGAATTCTCACCCCCAGCAGCTGGACAGCCCCAGGCCAGTACATGACTTATGCCAGTCCTTATACTGGCCTAACTGGGTGTTGGGATTGCAGCCTAAATGAGTAAGTCCATCTCAACCTTCACCATCCAAAAATACTCACCGGTTAAAAGGAATAGAGCACCACCAACCCATCCCAATATAGCAGACCATCCATATGAGACCATTGACCTATAGTATCCTGTGAAGATGATCAAGGCAAGCAGGGCAAAACCACCTAGGACCCAAAAAGAAATCAATATGACAGAGTGAAGAGATATCGTTTCTCCAGGACATACAGTGCAAACCAGAGCATGTCTACTCAGAAATAAGTCCCATTATAGGAATTAGGCTTCCAACCGGGAAAGTATGGATAGGATTGCAACCTTGTTCTCTATTTCAGCCTCATGTCCTGGAAAAGAACTTCAATAGCCTCCTTTTCAGGCAGCAGATACTCTTCTTGTAATTAATAAATTATATTAATAAATTATGGGTGCAATTAATTAATTAATTAAAATGACTTCACCAATTCTTATGCTTCATCAGCTACAAGAGCTCTCAGAGTATGAATTTAACCTCTGTGATGTCCCTTGTGCTACAGATCAAAGTTGCGACAGTGATTATGGTGGAACTTCATCTAGTCCTCAATCTTTCAACCAAAATGAGTTGTGTGACCTAATAAGAGATCTCAGCCTGTCGAAAGCAGCTTCTGAATTACTTGCTTCTAGGTTGAATGACAAGGACATACTTGAACATGCAACAAAAATGACATTCTATCGTGCAAGGGAAAAAGATGTGCTACCCTTCTTCCATCAGGAAAACAATCTTCAATTCTGTCGAGATATTAGAGGACTCCTGATAAAAATGGGTCTTCCCGAATATTTTCCAGATGATTGACACCTGTTTATTGACAGCTCTAATCGGAGTTTGAAATGTGCTCTTTTGCAAAAAGGCAACAAATATGGCTCAATACCAGTTGCTCAATACCTCTTTCCTCAATACCTCAATACCTCTTTCAACCAAAATGAAAGAGGAATATGATACCATAGCTTTGGTCATGGAGAAGATAACGTTTCATGAACATCCCCTACAATCCAAAGCAACTATGGGAGTAAGTAAGAGACATTACGTGTACCCGTAGTTACTGCACCACCTAGTGAAATCCTATGGGAAATGTGTATTGCAATCCAGAGCAAATAGTTCTTACACTGGAGCAAAGACTCCCCGTAGTTACTCTGGATTGCGCCCATCAATGGGTAATTTGTGTTGACTTAAAAATGTTCAATTTTCTGCTTGGTCAGCAAAGTGGCTCCCATAAAATATCCTTGTTTTTTGCGCCTCTGGGACAGCAGAGCCAAACAAGACCACTTTGCTCTTGTTTGAGAAGAGAGTGGCTGATGAGAGAGAACATGGTTGTAGGAGAAAAAAATGTCATTTGTGAACTCTTAGGGTGCAATCCGGAGTAACTACAGGGAGTCCTTGCTCCATGTAAGAACAATTTGCTCTGGATTGCAATAGGAATTTCCCATAGGTTTTCACTAGGTGGTGCAGTAACTATGGGTACACGTAATGTCTCTTACGTGCTCCTGTAGTTACTCTGGATTGTAGGGAAAGTTGGACAAGACAAAATCAACTTGCCTCCATTGCATATAAAGCTAGGCAGGAGTGATGCCAGCGTACGCATCACCCGGTGTGGGGACATGCGTGTCACCCCAGGACATGTGCATCACAATGATGTCTGCACAGTCACCAAAGTTGGTCCCTGCACAGTGGCTTCTGAAGCCGACTGGCTTCAGAAGGGTACTGCACAGGCGCCAACTCGACGCCTCAGCAGTCTCCTCTGAAACCGGCTGGGAAGTAAAAAAACATGCTCATTCATTTCAGAGACCTTGGAGGTAATATGAGCATAAAAGTTCATTACTTATACAGCTACTTGGACTGTTTCCCAGAAAATTTGGGTGATATGAGCAAAGAGCAAGGTGAACAATTTCAACAGGTCATTAAAACAATGGAAGACTCCTAATGGGGAAGATGGGATATACATACGATGGCTGATTACTGCTCAAACTTACAAAGAGACTGTTCAAACAAAGTCCATTCAAAAATGTCCCACAAAAGAAACTTCCTATACTAATTTTCCTTTCATTTATGGTTTTATTTCATTTCATTTTATTTTGAAGAAAAATTGTTATTTGAGTCACTATAGTATTACTGTAATATTAATATGTTTTATTCATGTCACTAAAATATTCTAGAAAATAGAATTAGACTATGGGCAAAATCCAAAGTAACAACAGGGAGTCCTTGCTCCGGTGTAAGAACAACTAGGTGGTGCAGTAACTACGGGTGCACATAAAGTCTCTTACAGCACACTCCAGAGCAACTAATCTGTCCACATAAGAGCCCTTAGGGTGCCCTTTCTATCACTAGGGTGGAGCAACTGCAAGATGCTCCAGCCCAGTTACTCTGGAAGAGGCTTAGGGCAGAGCAAGGCAACATAGGGTGCCCTAAGAGGGGTGGACCTGCTCTGCCCTAAGCAGTTCAGGAGAGGCATGTTCAGGGCATGTTTAGCATTGCCTAGGGCAGAGCAGTTACTCTGTATCCAGAGCCTGTTTCCAGGGCAGAAATGCCCTCTTCCAGCCCTCAGAGTTATACCACCTCAGGAGCAGGTATAGTAATGAGTAGACCCATAGGGGTCCATGATGAGGCCTGAGTAAGAATGGCAGTTGTGAACAAAAATCTGAGTTCTTGGCCAGCCTAGCTGCAACCCCTGCCTCTCAACCTCAGGATATGGAACAACTACGGCAGCCCACTAACCTGTGGATACAGCAGGCCACTCCAAACATCCACCCTCCACTAGAGGAACTGCAGCTGTAACTGGTTGTCAGGAACTTCTGGGCTTTCTTATAAGGCAGACACCACAGCTGTTCCTTGTTCAATGTGATCTGAGGGGGGTCTCCTCAGGAGCAAGTCCTCCCCATGTGTCAATTACTTAGCATGCTCTGGAGTAGTTAGGGCAGCCCAGGCTTCCTGACTCTCTGGATGCAGCATAACTTTATGTTCTGGATACAGAATAGTTAGGAGAGAGCAGTTAGGGCAGAGCAGGCTGAACTTGCTCTGGATTGTGCCCTTACATGATCTGGTAGTTACCCTGGATATGGGGGTATGTTTTTTAATGTTTTGTGTTTTATTACGGCAATCATAGATCTAATATGACATAAGATAACACAAATCAGACAATTTTTATATCTCAAAAACCAGAGCTGATAGGCAAAAATTATTCTTATATTTGAAATCATAAAATATACATAGAATCAGCTCAAAAAACCTCAGCACCAAAACATGTGTTCATTTGTGTAGCTAGGAACTCCTGGTCTTCCCTATGTCAGACATCACAGCTGTTCCTTATTCAGTGTAATCTTAAGTAGGTCTCCTCAAGAACAAGACTTCCCCTTCCCCAGGTGCCACTTACTTGGTCCTCAGCAGCAGTTAGGCCAACCTTGGAGGCCACCTAGACCTGTGGATTTTGCCTACGTGTCAGCTCAGGATATGGCCTAGGTAGGCCAGTTTAGGTGGGCCATTCTCTCTAACCTTAAGTCAGGATTGCATCCTATATGTAACAGAGATTTAAGTTTAATAATATTGTGTTTAAATTGACCACGTAAAATTGATATACTAGTATTTTTAGCTTTTAGTTTTTCATTTTTCTGGTATGTCCTAGTTTTTGGGGTGCCAGATTGTCTTTTGGGGGGTTATGACATCTGGTCAGTCTGTATTTGGGACAATTATAAATCCATGTTGTCACCTGACAGCTAACCTAATTTGTTTCCAGCCTTGCAGACTTTTATTCTGCTCAAATTATGCATTAATTAGTAGGTTCCCCTCTAAAAATAGCCTAATTTTCATAAATTAAAAATGCAGGTTGAAGTCACCCGCCTGGGAATCTA
The DNA here is from genome assembly GCA_030015325.1 of Cryptoblepharus egeriae. NCBI lineage: Eukaryota > Metazoa > Chordata > Lepidosauria > Squamata > Scincidae > Cryptoblepharus > Cryptoblepharus egeriae. The sequence goes on from JAREYC010000014.1 coordinate 4,565,429, forward strand.
AGGGTTACATCAGATTCAGAATCTGTGCCGAGTTTCATTCCAGCTCAAACCCTCCTGTTGTCGGATTTGGGGACATTCAAGTGCAAGGTAAGATTTCTGTGACTTGTTAGGGGAGGGCACATTCCCTGTGGAAGGAAACATGAACAGCATCATCTTCAGCATCATACCTGCAACAAAGCTGGAGATTTGGACAATTCGGATAATCGAATAAGAGCCTATTTCTGTCCGAGAAAATAGGACCAAAAGCAGCGCACAGGCAAGGAAACCAGGAAATACCGCCAAAATCATAAAAGCTCGTGTGGCATGCACGAAACCTGCAGGTAAAGAAAAAGGAGAAAGGGGATTAAATGCATCAGGGGGGAAGGAGAGTAAAAAGATGAAATAAAGGTGAAATAAATAACCTTTATGCCAATAAAAGTTTCGGAGAAGAAAAAAAAATGAAATAGCCTCACTCCAGTGTTATGGGGGAGAATCAGGGGTGGGCAGCGCCCGGTTCGGGCTGGATCGCCCGAACCGGATGCTGTTTTTGCTCCCCTGCTACTGATCCAGTAGCAAAGGGGGGGGAAACCCGGTGTACCGGTTCGGCAGGTGGGCGGGGCGAGGGGCAGGCCCCAACTCCTGCGCACTGCATGCGCACCAAGGTTGGCGTGCGAGCAGTGCGTCTGCTGAAGTGCGTCTGTTGACCAGCTTCAACCCTGGGGGTGGTGTCCCCGTCCCTGCTCCTGCCCCTGGCCCTCCCTGGCCCCACCCCATGACCCTGGTCCGGCCAGCCCACTTCCAGTGATCCAGTTGTTGGGCCAGGCCGGGCCCATCACTGGGAATCATACAGGGGAAAAGCCTGGGATTAAAATTTGTAACATTAATCCAATTATTCATTATTGACTTGATGATTTGGCTGTAGCCTGAGTTAGAGCTCTGTCTTCAACCTCAGGGACCAGCTCCTTTGATCTTGGAAGATCAATTCTGCTCGCCATGGGTGAGGGCCATCGAGAATAAATTAAAGGGTCTCAGACTAGCCCCATTATTTTTTTAATCTCATGACTTCAATTCAGCTTGGAGAGTCATCAAGCAGAGGATAATGGACAATGAGAGGCAGAACAATTTAAGTAGAGTTCCAAAATTTTAATTGCAGAAGAGCTGAAATATTCGCTATCCCTTGCTGGTTATCTATCTCAGTTAGAGATACCCAACCATAGAAGAGCATTTATTTTCGCTTGTAACAAAGTACTGTCATCTGTTGTTTTCGAAGGAAAATTCAGGAAGATCCCCATGGCTGACACATTAACCCTACAATCCAGAGTAACTATGGGAGCACATAAGAACATTACATGTACCCATAGTTACTGTACCACTGGGAGAAAACCTATGGGAAATTCATATTGCAATCCACAGCAAAATGTTCTTACACCGGAGCAAGGACTCCCTGTGTCCATGCATGTGACTCTGGATTGCACCCTATGTCCCTGTGACTCTGAGGAAACAGAGAGCACTGAACATGTGATCTTTAAATGTCATTTTTGCAGGGATATTGCTCTGAAATTATTCTGCCGCTGTTACAAAGTTACCCAGGTTGCTCTCACAAGATCTATATGCAATGGCTGCTATCTCATAATAAGCCGCACATTAGAGCCTCTGTGGCCAAATTCTGTGCTGCTTCTATTAAGATTCACAAAAGGACACTCTCAAATATTATGCCCTCCTAATTCTGGGTTGCAATTTTGATGTTTTCTTGTTTAACTCTCAATATGTAAGTTTATACCATGGTTTTAGTGATAATTTTATTGCCAACAATCAGGATTTCTGTGTTGGGTTGTTATATTCTATTTGTACTAACAGTTTGTGTGGACGATGGACATGGACAATGTTGTTTGTTTTTATATCTTTTATGTGCTGGTCAATGACCGTAATAAATAAATAGATTGGCATATACCAACCTCTCCTTACCACCACAGGAAGAGTTTCTGGCTGAGGTAGGACAGCCTAAATTGGTTAGGATTGGACCCTAATGGCCATACTGGTCACCAGAGAATCAAAGTCTGGGGTGCAAAAGAAGGGAGACTTCTGCAATTGCTACACCAGACTGTTGCCACATCTGTTTTGTTCGTCTAATCCTAATGGATTTATACACAATATAAGACTTCAAAAAGGTAAAGAGGTCCTCATAGGTTGCCTTGCTACCCGTGACTACCCCACTCATGACTATCCCTACAATCCAGAGTAACTACGGGAGCATGTAAGAGACATTTATGTTGACATAGTTATGGCACCACCTAGTGAAAACCTATGGGAAATTCATATTGCAACCAGAGTAAATTGTTCTTACATCGAAGCAAGGCCTCTGGATTGCGCCCCTCTAGGGAGCGGTGCTCAGCCCCGTTACAAGGCCAAAGACATCTGGAGACATCTCCATTGTCATGTGGCAGCTTGACTAAATGCCAAAGGCACATGCTAGGTTAGCAGGAGGTGGGCAAGAGAAAGGTGCTCACTCTGCCGTGCGGTACTCAAGTCTTGAACAGCCAACCTGCTGACTTCAGGTTAACCAGGAGAGTGTCTTTAACCACTGAACAATTACTGCCCGCACTGGGCTTTTAAGTTATAACAACATTCTTGGATAATAAAGTCAAGTCCCATTCTTGTATTACTTCTTCCTTATTGTACAGTCCAGGGGAAGGAAGATCTTACCTTTGACATCCATCCCAAAATCATCGCACACTGTGCCAACGAAAGAAACAACGCAATATTTCCAGAGGCCCAAATTGCCACTCTCTTCCACCCAGTGGTCTGATGCCAGGGATGTGAGGAGCAGCACTAGGCTGACAAAACCACACAATGTTGCAGAAACATGAAAGCCTCCCATGGTGAGTACAATCACAGATCTCCAAGTCACGGATGTTGAACCTGAAAAAGAGAGGTGTTCTTCTTACTCCATTTTTAAGCTGAGCCGGCATCAGGGTCGAGTACCCAAGTAACACTGCCAAGTAATAACCCAGGAAGGTCCAGTTTGTGCAGCTCAAAAATTCCCAAGCTGTAGATCAGCGTTTCTCAATGTTGGGGTCGGGACCTCTTTTGGGGTCGCCTAGAGGTTTCCTGGGGGTCACCTAAAGACCCCTGGTGCAGACCTCCGGCTGTAGCTGCTCATGCACTAGGGCTGACTGACAGCCTCAGGGCCCAATCCTATGCATGCCTACTCTGAAATAAATCCCATTGTTTTCAATGTGTGCACAGAGCACACATTTCATTTATAACAACAAAAATACATCCTGCATATCGGATATTTACATTACAATTCATAACAGTAGCAAAATTACAGTTATAAAGTAGCTGTAAAATAATTTTATGGTTGGGGGTCCCCACAACATGTGGAACTTATAAAGGGGTCACAGCGTTAGGAAGATTGAGAACCACTGCTGTAGATGCTTAAAATATTCCAGCCTCCCCAGATATTTCCATCTCATCGAGGATCCACAATCAAGACCGGTGTTCACATTGGCCAGATGCAATGCACTCCCATCCAGTGTGCTTAATGGCCAATTTAAAGGCCTTCCAGAAGAAAGTATGGACTAATTTTGCAACTGCAACAACAAAGAACTGCAGGACACGGAGTATATTCTGTTTCATTCTCCATTCTACAAAGAGCTCAGCAAAAAATACCCATCTTCTTGTCTTTCATCTGCTGTGAATGGCTCAGAAGAGAGCTGCATAGCCCTTCTACTGGTGTCCATCTTTGGTCCCACTATCTACCAAACAGCATCCTTCTTCCTGGCAGTCATCCAGCATCACCAGGCTATTTCTAAGATGATATCGAAACTCTAATGTTCGTCAACTTATAAAATCTTATATGTTGATGATTTTAAAAGTTATGATCCCCTTTGCTTTTATGTGTAAATTATTTTATATGCCAGTAAAGGTCTATTGTACTGTTACTCACCCTGAGCTTAGATTTATTAAAAAAATAGATTTAGGTCATTAGGACCCAAATCCTAACCAATGTTCCAGCTTTGATATGGCTGTTCCAATGGGTATATGATGCATCCTGCAGCTGGGGAGTGAATGTGCAGACCTTAAGATAAGGCCATATTTGTTCCCTTAGACCTTTAGTTCTTTTACCTTGCTGCTGAAAAGTTGGTTAGGATTGTGTTAATAAAACAACATTTCCAACAATGCAAAATGGATTTTTCCCCCACAAATGTTAATAAAACTGCATGCTACTCAAATTGATAGTAATCCTGCTGTCAACAAGACTGAAGCACCTGAGACTTCAGCTTCTACAGATCTCTTTCAACACTGAATTTGAGTGTTTGAAAATAGCAGAATTCATTGCTGATGGTCAGACAGAAGCCTAATTTTCCAAATATCTATGGAATCACTATCAAAATCTCACGGGTTGACTATTGAATAAATTAGATCTTCAGGTTGATTTGGAGAAGCGGCTTCTTGGAACCAGAATTATCCAACCTTCCAGCCCCAATATCTTACCAGGCGGTTGATTCCAAGAATGCCGGTGATGCTGATTTTGTGTCAGGTTAGAGAGATGTAGATCTCAGATCTACCCTGTGCCTGCCCTCTAGACTTTCAGTCATGACCAGGAAAATCTGTTTAGTGTCTTCAATGAAATATATCCTCATCCTAGATCCTAGGAGGAGTTCTGCTGCTTAGCAATGGTCACCTACTGGCTAATTTTCCAAAACTGTAAGCAGGAAATGGATGAGTATTTTTCATAATTCCCCCCTGCAGTAGTATTGCTTCTTTTATATGCTATGTTGTTTGTGTTGCATCAACTACAATGATCCAGCACAGATCTTGCGTCTGTTTGTATTTTGTTTACGGCTCATCTTACTAAAAACCTAGCAACTCTTTTTGAGCTGGAACTAACAGTTTGCAATTCAAGATGCATCACATTGATGGGTTTTGTACAAATTTTGTCTTAGGTGTATCCCTCTTTGTTTCATATGTTGAATGCTTGCATATCTCATCTGCAAAGGCATCTGAAATCAACACCTTGGCTTTGAACACACCTTGCGTTGTATGCTACATTCAGTGAGAACAGGCAGATCAACCCTATACTTGCAACCAGTGCACTGGCACGGGTTGCTTAGAAGGTGGCCAGTTTGGAACCAGTGTAGTGTTGCCCAAGGGGGTCAAGAATTTACCTGCGCTTAAGAGTTTACTTGCACTTACTGTTTGTGTAGATACGACCGCCTGCAGTTATACATTAATGCAGTGATTTTCAACCAGTGTGCTGCAGATAGACTTCAGGTGTACTATGGGAATTTGGGGAGGGACGTTTATTAATAGGAAAGCTTGGGGATTTGAAGAGCATGGTGTGCCTTGTCAATGGTAAAAACAACTGATGGTGTGCCATGAGATGAAAGAGCATTAATGAATCGCATTAATTCACTGCATTAATGAATAAGTGGTTACAGAAGTCTACTCTGATTTTGTTGTCTTAAAAGTTAAACCTATTCTTGAGAAGATTTGGGGTGCTGAATCCAAAAATCCCCTCAATGCCGATGGAGATTCCAAAACTTGGTCTAGTTTTCTGGGGAATGGAGTCTGTATCTTCTTCCTGTGTTTGGTGTTACTTTGCCAAAGAACAACGTGACCACCAGCCTGGCAAGAGCTGCAGGTCCACTTTGACCTTGATGTTACTTAACTTATTGCAGGGTGGGAGAAAGAAACTGAACAGTGGTTATCTGTTTCTGACACTGAAATTCACCTGGGATGAGTTTTTCAAGTCTTTCCATGAGGAGCAGGAGACCAGAATTCCCCCATCGAGGTGCCCGGCATGTAGCGTAGCTCCTAAGAACTGTGTCACAACCACAAACCAGGGATTTTTTTGTGGTGGTCCCTTGGTGACTTTTTTTGGACACACGGAGCCAGTTGCATTAGCTGGTGAGGGGAAGGAAGGAAAAGGAAGCTCATATACAGGCATTCCCTGCTTTCTGAATATTCATTTTCTGATAGCTCCACTCTTTCAACACCTTTCAATTATATCCAGAAGTCATTCATTCAAGGTATGCTCTGCATTTTCCACCTCTCTCTTCTGGTCTAAAGGCTAAAATTGCTCCACTCCATGTTGATTTGCATGTGACATGGTGATTCAAATTATTCTGGAGTATATGCGTGAGAGAGCGCATGCACATCAATGTTTGCTTCCAGTCTGTTCCTTTTCCTAAAGGTGTTCGTGAGAGTCCATTTGCAGAAAGCTTTGTGTGACAGCAGGAAAGTGCAAGATAAAAAGGCATCTGCTATTTGTTAGCTTAAAAAGTATTGATGCAATACTTTGTAAACTATGCTTTGTAACAAAAAGCAATATTTGTATTTTGTAACTAATACTTTGTAACTAAAAGCAATGTTTGTAAACTATAAAAGGCTGGTTTCCACTTTTCAACTATTTCCACTTTTCACAGTCTTTATAGGGACTTTTCATAGGGACTTTATGAACAATCCCTAACCAGTCAAGTATAGGAGTGTCAGGCTCCAGCAAGCCTAGAAATTAGATAGAATCATAGAATCATAGAGTTGGAAGGGACCTAGTAGGTCATCTAGTCCAACCTCCTGCCTGAAGCAGGAAATCCCCCTAGAGCATCCCCGACAGGTGCTCGTCGAGCCTCCATATTATGTGCCGCAGAAAGAAATAAGAAGCAGCAGCCAGCTGCATCTGTGTATGAAGCTGCATGTCCTGCAGCACATAAACAGCAATTAGATTACCACCACCAGCTGTGTAACTGGAAGCCCATTGGTGTTTAGACACTATGCTCCCCATAAATATGCTGCTGCCTATTGGCAGCAATAGGTTTGTTGGAGTTGTATGTTGAAGTGATGCTGGACTGATCATTGATTGTGCTGAATATTGGACTGGCTATATTGATTTTGCTTTGGATATCGATTTTGGATTCTGACTTGTATGTTGTTAACCCTACAATCCAGAATAACTGCAGGAGCACGTAAAAGACATTAGGTGCACCCATAGTTATTGCACCATCTAGTGAAAACCTATGGGAAATTCATATTGCAATCCAGAGCAAATTGTTCTTACATCGGAGCAAGGACTCCCTGTAGTTACTCTGATTGGGCCCTAAGACTCTGTGTCTGTTAACCAGAAGGCCAGGGTTCAAGACACGGTTCCCCACCAGACAGGGTGAGCTCCAGTCCTTAGCCCAGAACTGCGATGCAGCTGGACTCTGCTGTTCCATTGGACTATTTCAGTGGCGTTGAGTGGGGGGATTTGCTGCTTGGGTAATAAGCTATCCTCCATATCTACCCAGCCTTCATGCTTGACATACAGCGTCGAACACAATACCATAGTCTTTCAAGACTGATGGATGCCAATGAGATGAGACATGACCTTGGACTGTGTACCTGACTTTGGCTTTGCTCAACCCTTCTCAGTACAGTTTGCTTGATCTCAAAGTGCCTTCTGGGTGTTTTCAGCTTGCTCACCTCGCTACTATTCACTACTTAGGCAGTGCATGCTCTCTTGTACCAGTGTTGGAACTCGTCTGCCTGGCTGAGAGGTTGGAAGGGGAGAATCCATCAATGTCTCTCAAAGAGAGGACTAGGACCTGGACTGGAGGCCAGTAGGAGTATTTAAGGTTCCAGTTCCCAGGGCTGTGCTCCATTATGGGATGCTCCCTTAACCCTTAGATGCCCAGTTTTTTTCACTATCATCTGTGACCATTTGGATTCAGTGTCCAAATACTATGGTTTGGCACATATAATGAATAAATGTTGTTTCAAGTTTCAGTATAACTTTATTTTTATTTGAAAGTGTTGTGAAATAATGAATATTGATTTATTAAACCTTGCAAAACATTGAATAACCCTATTGCTGACATAAAGTTACAGGAAAATGTAAATGCATTTTATAAACTATAAAACTATAAACTATAAACTTTATCTATCTATCTATCTATCTATCTATCTATCTATCTATCTATCTATCTATCTATCTATATATATATATAAGAGAAAAGTCACTGACTGACAGACTCACTCACTGACTCATCACCGCCCTGCCATAACCACTGGGCCTAGAAGCATGAAATTTGGGGTGGGTGTTCCTTCCATGATGGAGGGTGCACTAAGAACCGGTTTTCAGAAATTCCAACGGCAAGGGGGTGAAAAGGGGCGCAACGCATTTTCCTCCCTATACTTTGCATTGGAGAATTGATGACTCATCAACATTCCGCCCCAACCACTGGGCCTGAAGCATGGAATTCTGGGAGTTCCTTCTGTCACCTGAACTCCCACCAAGAACCCAGGTGGAGAAATTTAACCCTTCAGGGGCTGAAAAGGGGGCAACGTGTTTCTGTCCTATACTTAACGTGGAAGACTGACCAACATCCAGCCAATTTGGTGCTCAGTGCCTGGTGCACTGGGGGGATGATGTTCAGAGGAAGAGGTTGCACTGGCAAGGAAGTTGCGCATGGGGGAATGATGTGCATGGGGGAAAGTTGCGTATGGGTGTTGATGCACAAGGGGGAAGTTGCGCACGGGGGAAAGTTGCGCACGGGGAAAGTTGCGCACAGGGGAAAGTTGTCCATGGGCGACTGATGCGCATGGGGAAGTTGTGCATGGGGGAAAGTTGCGCATGGGAGGGTGAATGTGCACGGGGGGATGATGTGCATGGGGGAAAGTTGTCCATGGGCGACTGATGCACATGGGGGGATAATGTACATGGGGAAGTTGCACATGGGGAAAAGTTGCGCACAGGGGGGTGATGTGCACGGGGAAGGTGAACGCAGCAGGAAGTTGCGCACGGCAGGATGATGCACGCAGGGGGGAAGTTGTGCCGTGGGGGGATGGTATATGGGGAAATGTTACTCCCGCAACACGGGTACGCTTTTCGCTATAAACTATAAAACTATAAACAGTTTACACATCACAAAACTATAAATGATAGTTTATAGTTTACACATTACATCACCTGTACACCTTACTTCTCCTGTCTTTATCCAGAGGCCATTTGCAGAATTGTCCTCTCTTTCTCTTTCTCAGCCCTTCTCCTGAGGTTTGAGCAAGGGCAGCGGCAGACACACACAATCCAAGATGGGGAGGTTCTCCAGGCAATCCAATAAGCGCTTTGCCAAGGATTGTAAGGTGTACCTTACCTGAATTCCACTCTGGTTCGAGTGTCATCCAGATCACAAATGCATTCAAATCACTTACATCAAGCATGTTACAAAACAGACACACTGGCCATCTTCAGGTCATACGCTTCATACTGTATGTGCACACCATCATGTCCACCGTGTCAACTCCTCCTTTAGTGGCATTGTAATCCAGAATTATTTCTGGTTTATCGTGGTCATTTGTTTGAACAGTACCCTGTGAATGCATTGTGCTCAAGAGGGTCACAACTCTGTTTTTGGGGGGCAGTATGACGCAATCATTGCGTCTTCCTGGAAGCCAAACAACGTAGAGTACACCTCTTGGTTTTTGGTGGCAACAAATTCCAAGGGCAGTTCTGGCCTGTTTTTCCTAATTGTCCCAAGAACTGTAATTTTTCCCCCAGCAATTTCCTGGCTAATTCCAGGCTTGTGAAAAAGTTGTCAAAAGTGAGGTTTCTCCCAGAATGATATGTACTCTCAGTCAACTCCATTACAACTCAGTCCTCCAGACATGCTTCCCTTTCTTTTCCTGGAAGTTTTCCTGTGTACACCTGCATATTGTACACATACGATGTTATGCTGTTGCACAGTGTCCAAATTTTAATCCCATATTTTGATGGTAAGTTCTGTTTGAAGGGGCATCGACCACAGAATGTGACCAGCTATTCATTCAGTGTCATGCAAAATCCTGGGATATAACAATCAGAAAGAGTAGCCACCCACATTTCAAAGCATTCTCTAAACCCATCCAGACCAATGGTCCAAACCATCAGTGGTTTGTCTTGTGTTTTAATTGAAGTTATGCTTATTATTTGACAAGATCTTATGACTTTTTTCTTTTCCTTATATAGATATACATCCAAAAGCATGAATGTTTTGAATTTACATTTTTTCCTTAAAATCATGTTTTCCCATTGATGCCCGGCTGGACTCAGAATCCAACAGTGGAACCCCATTAAAAATAGCTTTTCTTTATTTGCAAATGTTTGTTTAAGGGGAAAACTGCTTCCAATCAGAAATTCACATCAGAAGTTTCCTTCCCTCTATTTTTGTTTTGTATATACTGTATTTACTCAAATCTAACGCTCACCTTTTTCAGCTGAATTCAGTTTCCAAAATCAGGAGGCACATTAGATTCAATGGTCAATATGATTTGAGTAAATACAGTATTTTGATTATAAATATAGGGTATGCATTCGATTCGATGGTGCATTAGAGTAAATACAGGTAATTCATCTAGCTTGTTCCTTCTTCTCTCATTCCTTTCCTTGGATCTTGAATTTCCATGCAATCCTAACCTCTTGTTAGGCAGGCACAAGTTCTAGCACAAGGCACTCCTGAGCAACTCCTATGGGTGGGGGGATTAGGATAGTGCACAGACATGCTCTGACTTCCCCATACCACCTTGGGGAAAAGGAGGTGGGTGAATTGTGATGATTTATATTGGTTAAGATTGTGCAAATCTGGTTTTTTATGTTCTTTTGAGCTTTTTGTTAAAGTTCTTTTGAGTTCTTTCAAAATTCAAGTACTTTTGAGTTTTTTTGTGATGACTCGGACGTTTTAGCAAGAATGTTCTTGGCATCTTCCTCCGCGTCATTCAAAAAACCGTTCAGCATGTAGAACATGGTGGCAAATGAAAGGCCTCCACCCGTTAGAGAGCCCAGTACAGGCACAAAATCAAGAAGAAATTCCAGCGACATCAGCGATGCACTGACCAATGACTTCTGCAACAGATTGACTACAAGTTCTGGGGTGACTTCACTGGCCATGGGGGTCTTCTTGATAGCAGACCTCAGAAAGGCTTCATTTTTGCCAACCCGTCTTGCAAGCCTACTGATGGACAGGTTATCCAAGCCAAACGCATTGCAGAAAAGCCTCATTGTCCCCAGCAAGATTGCAATGTCACAGGGGAAAGAGAGACCCGGAACCGGAATTGCCCCAAGAACACCAGACAACAGAGCCTGCATCCATATTACCTTTTTCATTGCTTTCTTTTTCTTTTCCAGAATTTCTTTGGAGAATGCCGGCAAGGCCATAATCAACACTTCTCTCTTGAGATCATCCAGATCCTCCTCCAAGGTCATTACCAGATGGGGAAAGTCATACTTGTCCAAATCCCATCTGGAGATAAGAAAAACCTTTGGAACAGGCTGGTCTGACTTGGTCAATTGTTGGTAGCAATCATTCTTTATCTTCTCCAGGACTTTTTCCTCCTTGAAATCTGGTTTCCGACTTTCAAACCCCAGAGCAACGTCTATTTTGGATCGCACAAAATAAACCTTCTTCTTTCTTTTCTGAATTTCACGGGCCAAGTTGGTATCATTTTCAGTGAAACTGGTGGAGGAAACAACGATGAAAACATCAAACTGGTCAAAATGTGCCTGCTTTAGGTATCTCGCTGCTTGAAAATCATCTGTCCCTATCCCTGGTAGGTCCCAGATTGTGACATTGGACAATAATGGATGTGGATATCTTTCCGGACACTTTGTTCCTTCTACCACATCTGCCTTGGCTGCATCAATATCTTCATCATCCAGACCTCGCATGGCATTGACAAGGGATGATTTACCGGTGCCAACCAACCCTATGACGGCAATGGCAAAGGTGCCCTTTTTAGACACATCCTGTTCTAACGTCATTTGCAAGAGGGGAAAGTCATACTTGTCCAAATCCCATCTGGAGACAAGAAAAACCCTTGGCTTTTCCAAATGTTGAAGGCAATCGTTCCTTATCCTCATGAGAGTTTTCTCCTCCCGGAAATCTCTTTTCTGACCTTCGTTCCACAAATCAATATCTGTTTTGGAGCGCACAAAATAAAATTTCTTGTTTCTTTTCTGAATTTCTTGGGCCAATTTGGTGTCATTCTCAGTGAAGCGGGTTGCAGAAACAATGATGAAAATATCATATTTGTCAAAATCTACCTGTTGTAGATATTTGGCTGCTTGAAAGTCTTCTGTTCCTATTCCTGGCAGGTCCCAGAGTTTGACATTGGGCAAAAAGGGATGCAGGTATTTTTCTGGGTGAAGTGTTCCTTGTATCACATCAGTTTTAGCTGAGTTATCATCATCATCACGCAGACCTCTTAGGGCATTTACAAGGGAGGATTTACCTTGGCCCGTCGTCCCTGTAATGGCAATATCCAGCATGGTTTTTTCAATTAAATCCAACTTTCGACGGATTTGAGCTATCATTCCTGAAAGTTTTGCTTGAGTCAACACAGCCTGCATTACAGCAAAATCATCTCTTGGTTCCATGGCCAGATTATCCATGGTGGTTCGTGATCCTTCATGTAATCTAACAAAGGAAAGGAATATTGTGTTTGTTGACTTTCAAACTAAGGCCTCAATCCTAAAGACACTTTCCTGGGAGTAAGATCCATTGAACACAATGGGGCTTACTTCTGAGGAGACTTGGCTAAGATTGTGCTCTAACCCAAGCACAAGTCCCCTAGCAGTGATGTAGCAGGGCAAGCTTGGGCTGGACTGTTTGCAGCCCAGGAATTATGCATGCTGATGATCTCCATGTGGTAAATAGATATTTGTTCCCTTGCCCCGGGTTATGTCCCACCAACCCACAACTGAGACCAAGATGAGCTGCATGGCTGCTGAATGTGCATGTTGCCCTCTGTCAGTGGGCCAGGGATTGGATTTGGTGCTTATGGCTGATGCTGATCCTAGAATCATAGAATCCTAGAGTTGGAAGGGACCTAGTAGATCATCTTGTTATGCCTGGGAAGAATTGGCACATGAACAGGCAAAAGGAAATTAGAACTCAACAAGCTAAGCAGACACACCTGTAGATAAAAAAGGGTGGTAGCCTGTAGCACAGGTGTGAGCAATAAATGATTTAAAATGTGATTGGTCATGGATGTATATATAAGTGTTGGTTCAGTGCAGTGTATGGAGTGCAGTGTATGCAGTGTATGGTTCAGTGCAGTGTATGGTTCAGGTATGGGTGGGCCATACCTGAAGGTATGTGGGAGCTTTTGATGCTCAATGTTATGTTTTATTTACAATGTATATTTTGTTGAAAACCTGCAAGAATTTATATGCAATTCTGCATATATGCAAATACTGGAACTATACTTGGGCATGCTGTTGTTATTTCTATGCTGGTACTCTGCTATTCAAGGCTTTATACTTCTGGTCCAACCCTCTGCCTGTAGCAGTAAATTCCCCTAGAGCATCTCTGACAGGTGCTTGTTGAGCCTCCTCTTGAAGATCCTCAGTGAGGGAGAGTCCACCATCCTGCCCCTCCTCCTGGACCATATCCATCCCCCTCACTACTGTCATAACCTTCCCCCACTCATTACATCCCTGCCCCTTGAACCTTTTCTCTACCCTGTGCAGTTAGTTTTATAACAACATTGGTTTTATTATACAGAAAGAAGTGGGGAAAGCCAGTAAGCATGGCTGGGGGGGAGGAATAGTGTGGGCTTGGGCAGGGTAGGAAGAGTGAGAGTGAAAATGCATTTCCTATATCCTATTCCTATACATATCCTATACATTTCCACTGTCCTATCCCTGTACCTCTCTCCTTACTCTGCATTCCCTTACTCTCCTTGGCCAAACAGCAAGCACAAAGGCAATGAGATCATTTGTGCCATCAAAGGATTGCCCAAGTAAGAAACAAATTGGTGGAACAGGGTGGAACAGGAATAGGATCAGATATAGTGTGGATAAGAGAAAGATGGCATTATTATGGCATCACCGTAATTAAAACTTGCCTCATGAGATCCTTGAACTCCACTTCTAATGTCTTCTGCAGTTGGGGAAAGTCATACTTGTCCAAGTCCCATCTGGAGATAAGAAAAACCTTTGGAGCAGGCTGATGACAGCAGTCACTCCTTATCTTCTCAAGGGTTGCCTCCTCCCTGAAATCTGGTTTCTGACGTTCAGTGCTCAGAGCAACATCTATTTTGGACAGCACAAAATAAACCTTCTTCTTTCTTTTCTGAATTTCACGGGCCATGTTGGTATCGTTGTCAGTAAAACAGGTGGAGGAAACAATGATGAAAACATCACACTGGTCAAAATGTGCCTGCTTTAGGTATCTCGCTGCTTGAAAGTATTCTGCCCCTGCTCCTGGTAGGTCCCAAATGGTGACATTCGGCAATAATGGATGTGGATAACTTACTGGACATGTTATTTCTACCACATCTGTCTTGGCTGCATCAACATCTTCATCATCCAGACCTCGCATGGCATTGACAAGGGATGATTTACCGGTGCCAACCAACCCTATGACGGCAATGGCAAGGGTGCCCTTTATAGACACATCCTGTTCTAAAGTCATTTGCAAGAGGGGAAAGTCATACTTGTCCAAATCCCATCTGGAGACAAGAAAAACCCTTGGCTTTTCCAAATGTTGAAGGCAATCATTCTTTATCCTCATGAGGGTTTTCTCCTCCTGGAAATCTCTTTTCAGACCTTCGTTCCACAAATCAATATCGATCTTGGAGCGCACAAAATAAAATTTCTTGTTTTTTTTCTGAATTTCTTGGGCCAATTTGGTGTCATTCTCAGTGAAGCGGGTTGCAGAAACAATGATGAAAATATCATATTTGTCAAAATCTACCTGTTGTAGATATTTGGCTGCTTGAAAGTCTTTTGTTCCTATTCCTGGCAGGTCCCAAAATTTGACATTGGGCAATAAGGGATGCAGATATTTTTCTGGGTGAAGTGTTCCTTGTATCACATCAGTTCTGGCTGCATTATCATCATCATCATCCAGACCTCGCATGGCATTTACGAGGGACGATTTGCCAGCACCCGATACCCCTGTGATGGCAATATCAAGGTTGTTATTTTCAAACAAATCCAAACATAGATGGCATTGATTGAAAGCATCGTTTATTTCACCGAAATCATCCTTCAAAAGTGGTTCCATGTCGGGAAGATCCATAGTAGTTTGTGATCTTTCAGTTGATCTAAGAAAGGAAATAAATATTAGATTGTTGACTTCGTATTACTACTACTACTACTACTACTACTACTACTACCACCACCACCACCACCACCACCACCACCACCACCACCACTACTAGCAAAAAGCTTACCCGTGTTGCGAGAGTAAAATTCCCCCGTACATCATACCCCAATGCGCAACATCCCCCCATGCACATCATCTCCCCATGTGCATCACCCGCCATGCGCATCAACCCCCATGCACAACTTCCCCTGATGCGCATCAGTCCCCCATATGCATCATCTGCCCATGCACAGCATCCATGCATGCACATCACCTCTACATGCGCATCACCTCCACATGCGCAACAGCCCCCATTCACAACATCCTCCCGATGCAACCCCTCCCTCCAAACAACACCCCCCCCCCCGTGCACCAGGCACTGAGCACCAAATTGGATGGATGTTGGATAGTCTTCCATGTTAAGTGTAGGACAAAAATACGTTGCACCCCTTTTCAGCCCCTTAAGGGTTAAATTTCTCTGCATCCGTTCTTGATGTGACAGAAGGAACACCAAATTTCACACTTCTAGGTCCAGGGGTTGGGGCAGAGCATCCATTAGTCACTGAGTCTTCAATGCAAAATATAGGGAAGAAAACACGTTGCACCCCATTTCACCCCTTTCTGGTTGGAATTTTCCAAAATTGGTTCTTAGTGACTCCCTCCATCACAGAAGGAACACCCTCCCCAAATTTCACAATTCCAGGTCTGATGGTTTTGGCAGGGTGTTGATGAATCAGTAATGACGATGAAGATTAGTTTTATAAAATGCATTGCGCCCCTTTTCACCCCCTTCTGGTTGGAATTTCTGAAAACTGGTTCTTAGTGGATCCCTCCATCATGGAAGGAACACCCTCATTAAATTTCACATTTATAGGCCCAGCGGTTTTGGCTGGGTGTTGATGAGTCAGTGATGATGAAGATGCCTTTTATATACGTATATAAATAACAGCATGTACGAACATGACACTTAACACAGAGAGTTATTAGATAACCAAAGCAGATAAACCTGGCATGCATGATGGGTGGTGGGAAGAATTGGATGGGAATGGAGAGGAGTAGGTGAGTCGGTGGCATCCTTAGGGGGACCAGGTACCACCACCAGGTGTGGTGACCAAACTCACTAAAATTGCTAAAATCTTTTGGAATAACCACATCAGGTCATATACCATTGGATATGTATTTTCCAGCAAAATCCAGTGCAATAAAAAGTTTCGAAATATCTCTTTTCATTAAGTGCTATAGCCAAAAAAACTTATAAATATGCACGGAGCCCTATGGAAAGTGAAACTGAGCCATATTGCACCTTTACTCACAAGCAGTCAAACATGCCTTACCCCCAAATCCAGAGTAACTATGGGAGCATGTAAGAGATTTTACATGCACCTGTAGTTACTGCTCTACATAGTGAAAACCCATGGGAAATTAATATTGGAATCCAGAATAAGTTGTTCTTACACCAGAGCAAGGACTCCCCGTAGTTTCTCTAGATTTTGCCCATAATCTCCAAAAGCTGGGTACACATTTGATTATCTGGTTAATTAAATTAGAATAAATGTGGTGATTATAAGTATAGGGTGCGCATTAGATTTGAGTAAATATGGTGATTCTCATATTGAACAGAATTGTGTGGCATTGAAAATCTCATCAGTGATCACAAAAACACATGGAGCACAATCCTATCCATGTCTACTCAAAAGTAAGCCCCACGGTGTTCAATGGCTCTTACTACCAGGAAAGTGTCTTTAGGATTGCAGCCATGGTCTGAGAAGGCAGATATCTTACCAGATAACTTACCGTTGAGGGGAAGGTGAGGAATGTGCTGGGGAGCTGAAGGGGCCACCTCTGAATCGACTGTCTGGTTATACTGGTTCGTCTGCCTGTACCGACTGGTGAATTTCCTTCTTTGCTTCTGATGAATCACCTTTGTCTTTCCTGTTAACCGAGAACACCTTCACTCTCAAATGAAAGCAAAAGTAACTCTAGCAGAAAATCCCAGGCAACACCCTTCTTTGGCACACCCATCACAGACCATCAAGGACCAGTTCCAAATGGAGTACATACTCACTGTGTAGTGAACCAGGTTCTGGTCAAGTTCCAAGATTCACCTTGGTGTAAATTTAGTGTAAAAATCCTCTGCGAAGTGCAAACTCACAGTGGTTGTGCAAGTACAAATCGCAAGGACACCAGCTCTTGTCAAGCCTTTGACAGCGGAGTTTATTTACAACTACTTTTACTTATTACACATGGCCAGTGTGACCATATGTCCTGTTTTTCCAAGTCATGTCTTTTTTTAAGCCTTCTGTCCTGGAAAAAAA
This sequence comes from Cryptoblepharus egeriae, assembly GCA_030015325.1. Classification (NCBI taxonomy): domain Eukaryota; kingdom Metazoa; phylum Chordata; class Lepidosauria; order Squamata; family Scincidae; genus Cryptoblepharus; species Cryptoblepharus egeriae. The sequence goes on from JAREYC010000014.1 coordinate 4,582,827, forward strand.
ATCTTCATTGTCCTCCTTTTCCTTGTGAGCAGGCAGCAGGGAGCATTCTTGTAATTCATAAATAACTGTTGTAAATTTAATAATAAGTAGTATTATTTATTAGTAATTTGTATTATTTACAAATTACATTAAATACATTAAAATAATGTAATGTAATTTAAATACATTAAATAATGTATTTATGTATTTAAATACATTAAAATAATACATTAAATTATAATGTAAACATAAATTCACAGTATGTAAATTTAATAATAAGTAGTATTTAAATTAATGACATGAAAACAATATATATGAGTGTTTTTAGCTTTATTTTTGCCATATCCTACTTTTTTCTTGGGTGTCCTACATTTTAGAAGCTGGAGGAGAATCATAGAATAGGAAGGGACCCAGTGGATCATCTAGTCCAACCCCCTGCCTGTAGGGGACCAGGGTCTCGAACTCTGGCCTGCTGGTTAACAGGTACAGTGTCTTAACCACTTGCGAAGAGATGCTGGAGTCACCGCAGCGTTCCTGCTTGGAGGGAGTGACCATCCACTGGTATGGCTGGAGTTGTGCCAACCTAGGAGGGTGTCCAGCCGTGGAGGAGGAAGTGGAAGGCTTTTCAAACAAGTGATTTATAAGAAAAAGACACCTTCCACAGTTAGGGTTTCTCATAAACCAGCTGTTTAGAAACCTATGGAAAGTAGCCTTAAGAGCTATGCCCTACAATCCAGAGTAACTACGGGAGCATGTAAGAGACATTACGTGTACCCGTAGTTACTGCACCACCAGGTGAAAACCTATGGAAATTTCATATTGCAATCCAGAACAAATTGTTCTTACACTGGAGCAAGGACTCCCTGTAGTTACTATGGATTGTGCCCATAGAGTCTGATGCAAATGATGTTTGCGGGACCCCATTGCTCTCCTACTCACCAGGATGAGTGTTAGTGGTGAAGCACCCAACTGCGATGTCAGTCCCAAGTGCTGACCAAAAATACAACTGAAAGCCTATCTGACCCAAGCATGGCCAAAGAGGAAGTCCACGCACCATGCTCTACATCTGACACCTTAGCATTGAATCTTATGCTGGAGCATCAGCTACAGAGCGAGATTCTGGGTGCAGCTCCTCCACTTACCCCCAAATCCAGAGTAACTATGGGAGCACGTAAGAGCCTTTACATCCACACATAGTTACTGCACCAACTAGTGAAAACCTATCAGAAATTCATATTGCAATCCAGAGTAAGTTGTTCTTACGCCAGAGCAAGGACTCCCCTTCGTTATTCTGGATTTTGCCCTTAATGTCCCTGTGTGGGGCATCTCCTTGGTGAAATTGGTTAAATTGTACTAAGGCTGGTCGTTCCCACTGGTTTGGGTCAAGGACCCGAGTAGTCCAGTTTCCCATATCTTACAGTGGTCTACAACAGCATTTACCAAAATATCCAGGTTGACCAGATGGAATGGAGGACAGAGTGCCTGTACCTTCAACCACTGCATGGAAGAGGGAATTTAGGCAGGTGTAGCTTAGCACAGAAGGGAATAAAAAGCAGCACCTGCTTGATGTTGCTTGATGTAACCATAGTACATGACTGCATTCGGGAAACATTACAAAGCTGTACTTTTAACCAGCTATTATTACCCGTTGTGGTTTTTAACAAGATAGGACTCCTATGTAAATGTGGATAGGATTGAAACCTACTCAGTTTTCCTGCTTGATGATGGGCGCAATCCAGAGTAACTATGGGGAGTCCTTGCTCCGGAGTAAGAACCCGTTACTCTGGATTGCAATATGTATTTCCCATAGGTTTTCATTAGGTGGTGCAGTAACTACGGGTGCACATAATGTCTCTTACATGCTCCCGTAGTTACTCTGAATTGTAGCTGATGTCACTTCCAGCCATGGCATCACTTCCGGTGGGTCCTGATAGATTTAAATTCTAAAAAGTGGGTCCCTGTGCTAGAAGTTTGAGGACTTTTGTTCTACCAGATGTAGGGTTGCCATAATTCCCTTCCACAAAATTGAGACAGGACCTTCTATCCCATTTACCAGTATGTGAAAATAATCCCCCCAAATCAGGATTGTCCCTGTTGGGGGGGGGACATATGTCAACTCTAACCTCCTTGGGGAGGACTTAGGACCACAAGATGCTCTAGGAGGATTTTCTGCTACAGGCAGGCGGTTGGACTAGATGACCTACCAGGTCCCTTCCAACTCTAGGATTCTATGAAGATACAGTACTTGAAAGTTATTCAGCTGGCATTCAAACTGAGGATATCTCTAAACCTGGGGTCAGAGATAGGCTACATCTAAAATCCAGCTCCTAAAATCTGGTAAAGGAAAGTGGAACAAGTTTAATACATATCAATTGCATGGCATTAGTTGGACGGATAATAAACATGGCTTTGGCACGTATCCCAAGTGCTCCTCCCCATATGTGCTAATTATAGTTGTAAGTAAACATGCTTTGTCCAAGTGCTGGAATGTCGACTGCTGTTGTAGCAACCAGCCCTTGGCAAGGCTGAGAACACAATGACATCTGAGACTGTACAGATTGCTAAGAACACATACCATGGAGACCTTAACCTGTTTCAACTGCTCTTTAAGCTAAATATTAGTCAAACATTTACAAAAAGAACCTGCAAACAAAAGTAAACTGAAACTATACTAGCCTAAGGACGCTCCTGCTTGTAAATCCTGGGCTAATAAATCCACATCAAAGAAACAGCAGCTACAGGCACAATTCAGAGTAACTATGGGGATTCCTTGCTCCGGTGTAAGAACAATTTGCTCTGGATTGCAATATGAATTTCCCATAGGTTTTCACTAGGTGGTGCAGTAACTATGGGTAATGTAATGTCTCTTACATGCTCCTGTAGTTGCTTTGGATTGTAGGATACCTTAACATCCTGGACCAAGATCTGATGTCCCAGGCACCATGTCCACTGCAGTAGGAGAGGAAGGGGCAGTGGAGACAAGGAACAGACGGAGATGCTGCCTGAGTAAGCTGATTCAGTTGGCTTCATTGATGCGCTGGCCCTGCCACCACCACTGCATGCATGTTCTACTCCAGGCTTGTGCATAGCCTTATTTCTGGTGCATCCCTTACAGGGGTCTGCCTCTGAATAAGACAGGGAAGGAGGTAGGATGAGGGCAAAAGATGCACAGGATGAGGACAGACACCTCAATTCCTATACCTCTTACACACTATGCATGTAGGTCGGACATAGTCAATTGAGTGGCTAATTAATAGCATTATAACATTATTAGAAAATTGGGAAGTCCTGATGTTTTAATCAAAATCTCCATTTTTGTAATTTACACCCTCTTGTCTTCCTATGCCGGGTGAGTTATGCTGGCCTAAATTGGTTAGGATTGCACTTAGAAATTTGTAAGAGGTGTGCTAAATATAAGAGGAGCACCACTTAGAAGTGCCTCAATGGTGGGCCCAGCCTGCCCCAACAACCGGTTCTCTGGAAGTGCGCAGGACCAGGCTGGGTCAGGGGGCGGAGCCAGGGTCAGGGGCGGGGCAAGGGAGGGCACACCACCTTAACCCTTAGTTTACCAAAAAAATTGTATCACTTGTGACTGCATCAATCAGTATTAAGCCCCTGAGTTCAGTGTAATTTATCCCTATGCATTATGCCTTGTTGTGCTCTCAGGGGGAATATGTGCCACAAATAAGAACATAAAAGCATAAGAAAAGCCTCCACTGGATCACACCAAAGACCCATCTAGTCCAGCTCCTGAACCACACAGCAGCCCACCAGCTGCCACAGGGAGCACACATGACACTTGCATCCAGGTGCCTAATACAGCAGACACACCACAAGTTCCACTGGTGGTACTCATACCACTGGTTGAGAAACACTGATCTACAGAGTCTGTGGTGTCCCCTCTGCAGGCTGAGGTTTGCTTCTAAGCCACTACTTAAGGCTACAATCCTGTCAACACTTTCCTGTAAGTAAGCTCCATTGAATATAATAGGACTTCTGAGTAGTCAAGCAAAGGACTGAGCTCTTAGTAACCATCCTCTGGCTCCAATCCTATTCACTTTCCTGAGAGTAAGCTCCACACACTCTAATGGGACTTACTTCTGAGTAGCCAAGAATAGGATTGGGCTCTAATGCTGCACTCCTCTGCACACTTTCCTGAGAGTAAGCTTCATAGATTGAAATGGGATTAACTTTTGAGTAGTCAGGCATAGGATTACAAGCTCTTAGAAACCAGCTTCTTTCCAGGGAGTAAGCTTCACTATTATAATGGAACTTACTTCTGAGTAGACAGTGATTGGGCTTTGAGGCTACACTCCTATCCTCACAGGGGAGTAAAACCTGCTGACTTTAATAGGATTTACTTCAGAGTAGGCAGTGGACTGGGCTCCTGGGGGGGCAGGATGGGAACTGGGGCTATTTCTTCAGGTGACCCCCATACTGCCTCCCGACAATCTCAGGTGGAGAGATTTCTCAGAGGGGCAGGATGAGGTGGGGAGATCTCTTGGGGGCGGGGGGGCAAAAGGACTAGAGTGTGGATAGGATGGCAGCCTGAGCACAATCCTAACCGTGTCTACTCAGAAGTAAGTACCATTCAAGTCAATGGGGCTTACTCCCAAAACTGTGTGGTCAGGATTTTAGCCTTACAGTCCAATCCTATGCAGGCTTGCTTAGAAGCAAGTCTCATTCTAGTCAGTGGGGCTTACTCCCATATAAGTGTGGATAGGATTGCAGCCTCAGAGCCCAGTCCTAACCATTTCTACTCAGTAGAAAGTCCCATTATAGACAGTGGGCTTACTCTCAGGAAAGTAGACAGGGCTGGAGGAAAAGTGCTGGAGGGAGAGATCCAATCCTCTACCAATCTCCTCAGAAGTAAGTCCCATTATAGTCAGTGGGCTTACTGTCAGGAAAGTGTGGATGAGAAAGTAGCCTCAAATCCTAATCCTATGCTACTCAGAAGGAAATCCCATGATAGTCAATGGGAATTGCTCCCAGGAAAGTGTGGCTAGGATTGTGGCCACAGGCTGCAGTCCTCTACTCTACAGTGTGGCTTACTCCTGAGTAGTTCTCTCCACTTTCACTTTCTATGGGCTGCAAAGGCACCTGGGGAGGCAGGAAGGCAGGCAGGCACAGCCCCCACCAAAAGCCCTGGAGGAGCTCATTCTCACAACACTCAGAAGGGGAGGGAGGTTCAGAAGGGGAGGAAGGAGTGGAGCTTCAGCTCTGGGAAGACAGACCCAGAGACCCTTTAAGAGAAATTCAAACACACTTGCATGCAATTCAAAGATGACGCTCCCTCTTTAACAACCTGTTCCCTACCGTCAGTCCCAAATTAACAAGCGTTCTACAGATCCGGTGAGAACCGGCCTCTGCCCACCTGTGAAGTGCCTGTACACCCAGTTAGCAGGGGTAACTGTGTTATGATAAATGTATATGGACATGAGAGCTGATTCACATTAACACCTTATCAGTGCCATACAACATCAAAATTACATCTCATTGGCTCTCAGATTAATCAATATCATGGAAAATTTGAATTAAGAAAATCCACTTTTTGTTCCATATTGTTCCATATGTTTTGTGTTTTAATTGTTAATCGGCCATAGACATTCCAATGCAGTTTGTTTCATTGCATTCTGTTATGTTTCCACCTATATATAGCATGATGATATTATCATTCATGCATACATCATTTCTCACAATTTTAGCCAGTAGTGCCCCCTAAAGCTTGTAGCCCATGCAACTGCACCACCTACATGCCCTTAGCTACGCCACTGTTGAACGACCAGAACCATAAGAAAATGAACTGTCAGAAAGTGGGTGACACCTATGCAGGGGTGTCACTAGTGTGCACGTCACCCTGTGTTGGAGGCCAGCACGTCACACCCATACATTGGGCGGGGCAACAATATGAATGGTGGACATGTTTATATGCCAGTGTCCCACCTCCACTGTTTTTTTAGCTATACATTTTAATAAAGTGGTTTGTTTCACTGCATTCTGCTGTAAATTGCACATTCAAAGGTGTATAACATGATGGGATTATTTCTACAAACCATGAATTTGGTTCATGTGCTACCACCCTTCCAAGGGTGCCTCCTTCCTAACACCCTAGTAACATCGCTGATTAGGACCACGTTGGAAGTCTTGTCCTCTCCTGGACTGACCTTCCACTCCAGCCAACATATGCCTCCTTACTCACCAGTAAACACAGCTGTGCAGTTCACATCCATTTTCAACACATTTCAATGCAATCATTTACCTACTTACCTACAATGCAATCAATGACCTAGTTCTGGGGTGATGTTCATTGGATCAAGACAATTCTGGTGGCATTAGATTCCTCTCAGCCTACCCTTTCCAATTAACTATGGCACGTTTGCCTATTTGTGAGTAAAGCCACAAATGGGTCACTTTCACTTTCCATAGAGTTCAAAGCATATTTTTTTTAATTTTTAGTTTTTTGGCCATAACTTTTGATAGGAAGGTGCTATTTCAAAATTGATTTTTGCTTTGGATTCTGCTCCTCACTACAAATCCAACAGTATATGACATGATGGGGTTGGATGCACCATAACAAAGTTATGTGTGTTTTTAAGTTTTTTAGTCCCCCAGTGCGCATCACATCCCCTTGGGCACGTCACCCAGTCCGGGCCGCATCACCCACACTACACTGCACCTATGGTCATTAGAAAGTAGGTGACACCTGTAGTTGGCAGAAATAGACTGTGTGGCCCTCTGCTGGTGGTTCAGGATATGCTGCTCTGAGCCTTTTTGGGGATCTGCCCTTGTTTCCTGCTGCCAGGAAACCCCTTCTTTGCCAGTCTGGGAATGGGGCAGATGGAGTTAGGAGGAGATGCCCTTCCAGGTCCCAGATGACTTTTGAAGCATCAGCACTGCCCATCTCCTCTGGCCCCACCAGCTTTTTGGCTAGCTCTGTCACTCTCCTGGCTTCTTGCTGAATCGGATCACCCAGAACTGCACCTGTGCCATCACCTGCCCTGCTTGCTTAGGCTGTAGCCAGCTCTGGAGGAGCCTCACCTGATCACATCCTTAGTCACAAAGTTGCAGCACTGCAGAATAAGAAATCCCTTGGACTAGGAGAAGTGGGTCTTCAGGCGCAGGAGTGGGAGAGGGGTCAGGGATGGAAAGGAGCACTAATGGGGGGCAGGATTCAGGAGTGGAAGAGGATGGGGCATGGACGCAACATCATTGCTTAACCACTTCTCTGGCTGATGAGGGGAGCTTAGTCTCTGATGCTCACAGTGCTTTCAACATGTTTAATGGCCATTAAAGAGACTGAAATACTGGTATAACTATCTCCTAAAACAGCATGTTTTAAAATTTAATAACATTAGTGTTTAAGGGTGCAGTCCTATCCTAGTTTGATACAACTCATTCCTGGGGTGATGTAGGGAGACAGGTGCATGACTGTACCGGCCTAACCTTCCCCTGGAAGTGGCACAAAAGTGTCTTTGTGACACCCCCAGGCCAGCACAAGCCTAAATAGAGGTTAGGATTGCAGACTAAATTAACCATGTGAAATCAATATGAGTCCTTTAAGTTTTATATATTTTTTAAATATGTCCTACATATTTTTTGGATGGCCTAAATTTTGGGGTGCCTGGACCTCTTTTGAAGTTATAACATCTTGTCACACTGCCTGATTCCAGCCCCTGATGCAGTAGCTCGCAGAGCATCTTTCAGCAGAAAGCATGGTTTGTGGATCTTTGGACCCAGAAGGAGAAAACTCTGACTAGCAGATGCAATGCAGTCAAACACTCATTTATTTTGCTTGCACACATTCAAAAAGGGTACATTCTCTAGCACAGATTGACATTATTAGCCATTTATGTTTTGCCAAAAAAAGATATAATTGTATATATATAATTGTATATAATTATAAAAAGATATAATTGTAGGAGTATAACTAGTGAAAAGTATCTGTAGGAGTATAATTAGTGAAAAGAATCTGTGTTACTACTTAAACATCTACACATCTATTGGATTGTGTGCCTTTGATACCTAAGTTGTTGCATTTCCGCTGTTCTGTGGGTGGCGCAAGTGGTTAAGACACTGTGCCTGTTAGCCAGCAGGCTAGGGTTCGAGACCTGGGTCGGCCCCACAAGACAGGGTGAGCTCCTGTCCTTAGCCCAGCTCTGCGACGCAGCTGGATCCAATCGTATTGGCTCTGACTTTCCATTGGACTAATTCAGTGGTGTGGAGAGGGGGGATTTGCTGCTCGGGTAACAGCCTATCCTCCATAACAATCTAACCCAGGCTTTTGTGCTTCACATGCAGCGTATGCAGCACCAAGCACGATACCATAGTCTTCCAAGACAGACGGAGGCCTGCTCCATGGCTGTAATCCTACAAACTTGGAGAAAGTTGCATGCAATTGAATTGGCCATAGGACTGCTCTCCAGGATGAACTTCAGCTGCAATCCTAAACACATTTTCCTGGGAGTAAGCCACACTGAATATAATAGGACTTACGTCTGAGTAGACAGACATAGGATTGCACCTTTCAGCATATTTTGTCAAGCCTTCCTGCAGAAGTTTGCACTCCCCACCCCTGCTGGATTAAAGCCAAAGTGTGTCAGGGGTAGTATTGTGCTGTATCGTGAGCACTTTATTGAACTCACAATAAATTATTACAACTATGATTTTGTAAATGTTGTAAATAATTCTGGACACTCTGAGCTTACCAACCTGAGCTTAAGGGCACAATCCAGAGTAACTACGGGAGCACGAAAGAGACATTACATGCACCCATAGTTACTGCACCACCTACTGAAAACCTATGGGAAATTGGTATTGCAATCCAGAGTAACTTGTTCTTATTCCAGAGCAAGGACTCCCCGTAGTTACTCTGGATTTCACCCTAAGTGATGGAGCTGGGGGCACAAGACTCCACAATAGACACCAGTCAGCCTGAGACTCTTCAGCAAGACAGGCACACTCAATGTAGATTTTGTTCATGTAGATTTTAATGTAGGTTTAATATAGATTATCGAAAGGTCCATACCCTGCTCCTTTTCACAAGGAAAAGCAGACCAGCAGATAGGAATCAAAATTTACCCTACAATCCAGAGTAACTACAGGAGCATGTAAGAAACATTACATGCACCCGTAGTTACTGCACCATCTACTGAAAACCTATGGGAAATTCATATTGCAATCCAGAGCAAATTGTTCTTACACCGGAGCAAGAACTCCCCGTAGTTACTCTGGATTGTGCGCTGAATCAAACTGATTTCAAAACAGTCACCAGTTCCTCTTGCTTTGATATTACACAATTTTATATTTCATTTCAGGCAAGGATATTGTGATTTGAAAAAAGGGGCTCACAATCTCAAGTTAGGGCAAAAAGAACCTGCATGGGGCTTTTAGGGTACAAGATACATTTAGGCATTAATCCTAAAGACACTTTCCTGGGAGTAAGACCCATTGAACACAAAGGGGCTTACTTTTGAGCAGACATGGTCAGGATTGTGCTCTTAATCAGCACTTCTGAACACCATTACCTACCAGTAATCAGGTACACCTAGTTTCTATATTCAGCATAGGGCACAATCCAGAGTAACTACAGGAGCACATAAGAGATACTATGTGCACCCGTAGTTACTGCACCACCTAGTGAAAACCTATAGGAAATTCATATTGCAATCCAGAGTAACTTGTTCTTACTCCGGAGCAAGGACTCCTTAAGGTTACTCTGGATTTCACCCATAAATGCCCATCTTTAATGGTCCAATCCAAGTATTTATTTAAAGCAAAATCAGAAATTCAAATTTAGAGTTTTCCATTTGGTGCTGCAGTATAACACATGAAGCTTAATGGCTGGCACTGGGCTCTTCATTGACTTTTGATTCTTCATGCTTTCCCAGTAACCACAGCAAGAACATTCTGGGCATCTTCCACAGCGTCATTCAAAAAACCCTTCAGCATGTAGAACGTGGTGATGAATGAAAGGCCTCCCCCTGTGATGGAGCCCACGATGGGCACAAAATCAAGAACAAATTCAATTACCATCAGCGTTCCAGCGACCAGTGACTTCTGCAATAGACTGACCACAAATTGTGGGGTGATCTCACTGGCCATGGGGGTCTTCTTGATAGCAGACCTCAGAACAGCTTCATTTTTGCCAACCCGTCTAGAAAGTCTAGCAATGGAAGCATTATCCAAGCCAAACACATTGCAGAAAAGCTTCAGTGTCCCCACCAAGATGGCAACATCACAAGGAAATGAGAGTCCTGGGACGGGAATGGCTCCAAGAGCACAAGACAGCAGAGCCTGCATCCATATGACTTTCTTCATAGCTTCCTTTTTCTTCTTCAGAACTTCTTTGGAGAAAGCCGGCATGGCCAGAATTAAAACTTGACTCTTGAGATCATCCAGTTCCTCTTCTAAGGTCATTTGTAGGAGGGGAAAATCATACATGCTCAGATCCCATCGGGAGATGAGAAAAACCCTTGGAGCGAGCTGACCTCTATGTTCCAAATGCTGCTTGCAATCATCCCTAATCTTTTCAAGGGTCTTCTCCTCCTTGAAATTTTTTTTCCTACGTTCGTTCCCCAGATCAACATCTATTTTGGAGCGCACAAAGTAAAACTTCTTCTTCCTTTTCTGAATTTCTTGGGCCAGTTTGGCGTCATTCTCGGTAAAGCGGGTTGCAGAGACAATGATGAAAAAATCATATTTATCAAAATGTACCAGCTTCAGATATTTTGCTGCTTGAAATTCTTTTGTCCCTATTCCTGGCAGGTCCCAAATTGTGACGTTGGGCAATAAGGGATGTGGATATGCTTTGGGTTCAAGTATTCCTTGTACCACGTCAGTCTTGGCTACATTATCATCCTCATCATCGTCATCCAGACCTCGCATGGCATTTACGAGGGATGATTTGCCAGCACCCGACATCCCTGTGATGGCAACGTCCAGGGTGGTTTTTTCAAATAAATCCAAATTTTGACGGGTTTGAGCTATTACTTCTGATAGTTGTGCTTGATCCAGTTTGGCCTTCATCTCAGTAAAATCATCTTTGACAAATGGTTCCATGATGGGATTATCCATGACAGTGATCCTTCATTTGATCTAGGAAAGGAAAGGAATATTAGTGCTTGTTAACTTCTAGACTGTTTGTATTTATTATTATTATAACACCATGTATGTGCACAGTATGCATGTACATACACAGTACATACATGCTTTGGACTAAAAGTTCAGTAACTCCCCATGCCAGGATCTCCTCTTTCTCCTTAACTAGAAACTGCTTTGAAATATTGCATTGCCTTTTATTGTTGCTGCCTCCCTTCTCTTTGTTCTATATACGATGGTATATGACATGATCGGTATATGACATGTAAAACAATTTTGCATTGGATTCTTCTGGAAAATATGCATCCATTGGTATATAACATGATGGGGTTATTCCCAAAAATCCTTGTGTTTTAGCTATTTTTGTGATTTTTGTCACCTGCAGTATGTTACCCCCCGAGGGTGGTACCTGGGGCCCGAGGCCCCTTAGCGCTCCCCCCCCTCGGTACGCCACTGGTGCAACTTCTCCTATGCCCTGATATGGGGTATCAAGAAATAACTGCAACAAACACTCTGAAGTGCCGCTCTGTTCTTTTGATGTGGCTACCAGCAATTCATGGTTCCTGCCACTAAGTGGGCTTCCCGATCCCTCCAGGGAACCGAGAAGTGGTATCCTAGCAGGGACATAAGCCTGCTTCACGTTGATCAGAGTATGCACATCTCATCTGTATGAACATCTCATCTGTGCCAGAATCACACATGGGACCAGTGAGAGGCAAGAAAGATAGAGCATGAGAAGGCAAATATGGAGGCTTACCTTTATCTGGAAGGTAGGAGACTTGAAGACCTGAAGGTGCAGCTTCTGGACAGTTAAATGGCTTTCCTTCCTTGCTCTGGACTAATCTCCCTTGTCTTTCCTGGTAAGAAAGGGTGCTTTCTCTTTCTCTAGTGAAAGAGAAACTAACTCTATCCTGTTAGATAACTGGTTGGATATCAAGAAAAAATTCCTGACGCTGAGGGCAGTTTGGGAGTGGAACAGATTGCCAACGGAGGTGGTGGACTCCCTCACTGGGGATCTACCAAGGGAGGTGGAGGATCCCCCCTCACTGGGGGATCTTCAAGCAGAGGCTTGACCAGCACTTGTTGGAGATGCTCTAGGAAAATTTCCTGCTACAAGCCGGGGGTTGGACTAGATGACCTACTGGGTCCCTTCCAGCTCTAGGTTTCGATGATTCTATCTCATGGAACGTCAAAGCCAACATCCTTCGCCCATCTAAGAGAGGAAAGTTTCTCTTTGTTGGAAACCACCTATTTGATAAGCATTTCATTTCTGAGATATGTCCACCCTGAGTCTGGCCCAATTCCAGCTGTTCCTGTTGAACAGTCACTAACTTGAAATGGTGCAGAGGCCTCCAATTTTGGCCAGCATAACTCACCCATTACCCTGTTCCGATGGTGGCATGGGAAAGCTGGCACATATCTGTGCACTTTTGTGACACCCCAAGCCAACACGGGACTTGTGCCAACCGAACCAGTGGTTAGAATTGCATTCTGAATGTTTTATTAAGTCTATAATTAGCACATTGTGGGGAGATTGAGTCAGGCTAATGGCCCGAGAAAGGTGGGATATAAATTTTTAAAATAAAATAAAGATACACTTTGGTCCAGGAATGGGGCTGAGATCAGTGCTCGAACCATGTTTCATTTGAGCAAATGTATTTGACCAAAGACCTGATATATCGACACAAGCCTTGTGATGAGTTGATTGTAAGGTCTGCCCATCCTCTTTGAATTGAACCTGCAAACCTGAATGCAAATACTACACACCTCTTTACAAAGGTGCGCCTTTGGCAAATACTTTCTGCTGAAGTTTCCCTGATGTTAAGGAAAACAGAGATGGGGCTTGCCCTAGCAGGTTGAGGAGGTTTGTGGAGATATAACAGTATGGCAAATGCAAATGCATGGAATTCGTACCATGGAACAAATGCAAAGGAGGATTGTGTTAGGGCTAGGCCAGCTGTTAGGTGGGGTATTTTGGGTAGCTGATGGTAGTGGAAGAGCAGGTGGGCAGGCAAAGACAGTGGCAAGCAACATCAAAAAGGGGGAAAATGGATTTTTTTTCAGCAAACTTCAACAAACAGAAATCCTGGAACCTATTCAGAATTCAGTTCACTGCACACTAAGTGCTCTTTATGGACATCCTTTCTGATGCATGGACCAGAGAAGGATGTTAGCTGGAACTTTCTATGAATTGGAGTTACAGGTTGAGTCTTGGCATTAGTGACATCAGTTCCAAAAACCTTAGGAATTTCTGTTCCAGGAGCCTCAGTGGTTGAAAATATTCAAGTTAAACAAAAAGCAAGTAATAGATTAGGCAGCTGATTTAACATGGCAGGCAGCCTATCAATCAACCTCCCTCTCTAGGGCTTAGAAGAGCTTTTTAAATAAAGCTGCCAAGCCCTGCAATCCAGAGTAACTACAGGAGCATGTAAGAGACATTACGTGTACCCGTAGTTACTGCACCACCTAGTGAAAACCTATGCAGATTGTTCAGAGCAAATTGTTCTTACACAGGTGTAGGCAACTCCCAGCACTAGTGCCAAGCTTGGCATTTGGAACAGTGCTTGGTGGGACACCAAGATACCCTGGCACACAAAACTAGGAGGTGTTGCCACTGCTGCTGTTCCACTTGCCCACCGGCAGCTGCCCATCACCATCGCCAGTGCCCAGAATGGCACTATCTCTTCCCACCCTCACCCCACCCTGCCACAGGGTGGAGAAAAGTGCACACTTAGAACTCAATTCTGCACTTTCTACTCAAAAGTAAGCCACTTTGCAGTTAATGGTGCCTATTCCCATGAAGGGGTGGAGTAAAAGGCATAGAGTCCAATCCTGAGCATCTCTGCTCAGAAGTAAGCCTCTTTGCAAGAGGCATGGCAAAGATAAGATCAGGCTGTTCTTCAGCATCTCCAGCTCCCACAGCACCATAGCAGTGGAGATGCCTCTTGGGGGTACAGAGGGCACCACGTGTTGGCTGGAAGTCAGAAAAGCCCCCAGATGGTGGTCTCTGCATATACATGCTATATATATATATATATATATATATATATATATATATATATATATATATATATATATATATATATATATATAAAATTTTTTTATATATGCTATATATGTAAATATATATAAAGTAAATAAATAAAATTAATGAAAATATATATTATTTCTCTGTAATGTAATTTTATCCTCATGTTGGCACACAGAATAACATTTTAGCATAGAGGCTTAACGTGCCTCTGTCGGAGATCCGCTAGGAGAATTTCCTGCTACAGGCAGGGGGTTGGACTAGATGACCTACTGGACCCCTTCCAACTCTAGGATTCTATGATTCTAAGCTTGGCACTACACTGCTGAAAGGTTGGTGATTCCTGATCTAGGAGGATTTCTTGCTCTAGGTAGAGGATGGGATTAGGTCCCTTTTAACTCTATGATTCTAGGGAAACAAATTCCCTAGAAAATCCATTGCAGTGAGATGGCAAGCCTGGCAGTGAACTGGTCTGTTATCATAAAGTCCTACAAGCCAGTGAGATCATGGAAGAGTTTGCCATTCACTGGCAAATCACTGTTCTTGGCTTACTTCCTGCTGCTGCATCTGCTCCAGATGTCAGGCAGAAGAAAAGGCAATGTGTACAAAGTAATAAAGTTAAATTGTTTGTTGTCAAAGACATTATTACTCGAAATAAGTTGTTTTTCATTGTCAGCTTCCTTATTGCATGAAATATCAGCCAAATAACAGAGCCTATGGGAATCAGGAAGCTAAGGGAAGGGAGAAAACATTATCTTTTATGGACATCATAGGTCAATACAAATCCATCCACATCAGACAATCAGCCGCCACATCACCAATGAGGGCCTGCCCAAGACCTCCAGCTCTAGAGGCAGGGTGACATATGACTGGATTTTTTCCAGATTTGTCCTCTTCTTTAACCTTCTGTTTGGGTGTCCTTCAAAAGGGCTTCCTTGTCCTCCATTCGGTCTTCATTTTGGAACTTTGCAATGGTGTGTAGTATGCATCATGTCATAAGTCGATGGATTTGTACTGAAGAGCAGAATCCAATGCAAAAATCGGTTTTGAAATATCTCCTTTCTATCAAAAGTTATGGCCAAAAAACTAAAAATCAAAAAAATATGCGTTGAGTTATATGGGAAAGTGAAAGTAACCAATATTGTGGCTTTACACATGAGTAGGTAGTGTCTAGAGGTAGCATGTCTAGTGCTGCCTGCCCTACCCCTAAATGCAGAATAAGAGGCAGAGGAGGCAAGAGGAGACATTCTCACTTCCCATCAATCTTCCATTTGAGGGTATTACCAAAAGAGGGCTTTTTATTTTAGTGGAATATTACACTGCTGCTTTCAAACATTGAGGTTAAAATCCTAACCAGTTTTCCAGCTCTGTGGTAAGGGAAGTACAACTATGAGGAAAGGGAACAAACTTGCCTTACCCTGAGTAGTCAGTCTGCCTAGTCTTACCTTGAGTAGTGCCTTACCCCCAACTGAGTAGTGCTGTACCCCCAATTGCAAGATGTGTGCCCGTGCTGGAAAATTGGTTACAATTTCACCCTGAGGACCTAAGCTGGACAACCCAGGCTGTTTTATTTAAAAGAGCCTTTAAGGCAGTGGTTCTCAATCTTCCTAACGCCGTGACCCCTTTATAAGTTCCTCATGTTGTGGGGACCCCCAACCATTAAATTATTTTCGTTGCTACTTTATAACTGTAATTTTGCTACTGTTATGAATCGTAATGTACATATCCGATATGCAGGATGAATTTTCATTGTTGCAAATGAAATGTGTGTTCTACGCACACCTTGAACACAATGGGATTTATTCCAGAGGATTGGGCATAGGATCGGACCCTGAGGCTGCAATCCTATCCATATTTACATGGGAGTAAAGGCCACCCTGACAATAATGGGATTTATTTCAGAGTAGGCATGTATAGGATTGGGCCCTGAGGCTGTCAGTCATCCCCAGTGTGTGCGCAGCTACAGCCGGAGGTCTGGCAAGCCTGACCTAGCCCCCTGCACCAGGGGTCTTTAGGCGACCCCAAGGAAACCTCTAGGCGACCCCAAAAAGGGTCCCGACCCCAACTTTGAGAAACGCTGCTTTAAGGCCTCATAACTGCTGCCTTTTATACTATCTTTGATACTTTATTGCTGACTGCATGACATTTTATTCTATTCTAATTTTATTTAGTTGTAAATTTTAAAATATTGTAAATAATATTGTAAAATATTGTAAATAGTATTGTAAAATATTGTAATTTTTTAAATATTGCAAGATATTATAATTTTTTTAATATTGTAAAATATTCCATTTTAATTGCATTTAATTGTACTTTACTGTGCCTCTTACTGACTGTTAGCGGCCTTGGGTGCCCTTCAGAGAGAAAGGTGGAGTACAAATCCAATAAATAAATAAATATTTGTAGAACAATTGAGGGATTTGAGCTCCCTACCAGCAGCATGATGTGCCTTATCAATGGTCAAAAACAAACAAACAAACAAACAAACAAACAAACATACAAATAAATAAATAAATAAATAAAACTTATGGCGTTGACTACTTGACTACTTTTAGTGCCCTGTCAGTGTGCCATGAGATGAAAAAGATTGAAAATCACGGGAATAAATTGTGACTAGCTTGAATGTGCAATTAGATGCACCAAGAGAAATCAGAAAAGGAGGGTCAAGGGTTTTAAGTGTCCTTGGCCACAATCCAGAGTAACTACGGGAAGTCCTTGCTCCGGTGTAAGAACAAGTCACTCTGGATTCCAGTATGAATCCCATGGGTTTTCACTAGGTGATGCCATAACTACAGGCACACATAATGTCTCTTACGTGCTCTTGTAGTTACTTTGGATTGTAGGGCTTGTCCTTTTACCCGGTTGCTAACCACATATGCTACAATCTTAAAGACACTTTCCTGGGAGTAATACCCATTGAACACAATGGGGCTTACTTTTGAGTAGACATGTTTAGGATTGTGCTCTATTAGTCTGCAATTCTAACCGCACTTTCCTGGGAGTAAGACACATTGAATACAATGGGGCTCACTTTTGAGTAGACATGGTTAGGATTGTGCTGTAATACAGAGAACGGAGAGGTGGAGGGGTGAAGCACACAAATGATTACCTTTCCCGATGCATGTTCTTGGGAAGAGGGAAAGAGAGGGATCTGCAACCTCTATTTATAAGAGCAATTAGCAAAATGTTATCAGCTCAACATTGGAAAAGTTAATTACAAGGAATAAGGAAAGGAATAAAATATGTTATAGAATGCAGGATATACCCTACAATCCAGAGTAATTAGGGGAGCATGTAAGAGTGCACCCATAGTTAGTTACTGCACTACTTAGTGAAAACTTATAGGAAATTCATATTGCAATCCAGAGTAAATTGTTCTTACACCGGAGCAAGGACTCCCAGTAGTTACTCTGGATTTATTTATTTTTTAATTTATTTTACTCAATTTATACCCCGCCTTTCCTCCCCCCTAAGGGGGAGCCCAAGGCGGCTAACATTGAAGAATAAAACATCATTAAAATTGCTAATAAATACAAATTAAAACATCATTAAAATACAATTAAAATACAATTAGAATAATAAAGACTGGTTTAAAGACAATTAAAAACAAGCTAAAAGACATTTGTTAAAACAATAAAATAAAACACTAACCACTGCCCCCCACCCTCTGTCCCATTTAAAACACTTTTTTTTAAATAAAAGGTTTTAAGGCTCCACCTGAAGCTCATATTGAGGGAGCTTTCCTAAGTTCTATGGGGAGGGAGTTCCAAAGCCGGGGTGCCACCACCGAGAAGGCCCTATCTCTGGCCGCCACACCTCTCACATCTTTTAGTGGCGGCACAGTCAGTAGGGCCCCCTCAGATGACCTTAGGTGACGGGTCGGATTGTACAGAAGAAGGCGGTCCCTCAGGTACCCTGGACCCAAACCGTTTAGGGCTTTAAAGGTCCGGACCAGCACTTTGAATTCAGCCCGGAAATGAATGGGCAGCCAGTGTAGTCGCTGAAGCAGTGGCCCGACAGGGTCAAACCGACGAGCCCCAGCAACCACACGGGCCACCGCATTCTGGACTAATTGCAGCTTCCAGACTGTCTTCAGAGGCAGCCCCACGTAGAGCGCGTTACAATAATAAAGTCTCGATGTCACCAGGGCTTGGGTCACCGTGGCCAGATCTGAACAACTCAGGTATGGTTGCAGCTGGCAGATCAGCCGAAGCTGAGCAAAGGCTCCCCTGGCCACAGCCGCCACCTGGGACTCCAGGAGCAGCTGCGAATCCAGGAGAACCCCCAAGCTGCGAACCTGCTCCTTCAGAGGGAGTGCAACCCCATCCAGAACGGGATGATATTCCAATACCCGAGTCGAGGACTTCCGGACCAGGAGGACCTCTGTCTTATCAGGATTTAAGGTCAGCTTGTTCACCCTCATCCAGTCCCCCACTGCCTCCAGACAACGATTCAGGACTTCAACTGCCTCCTTGGACTCAGGAGGAAAGGAGAGATAGAGCTGGGTGTCATCAGCGTACTGATGACACCTCACTCCAAACCTCAGGATGACCTCTCCCAGCGGCTTCATGTAGATGTTAAATAGCATGGGGGATAGAATGGAACCTTGTGGCACCCCGCACCGAAGAGGCGAGGGTGCTGAGCAAGGATCCCCCAGCATCACCTTCTGGGACTGGTCAGCCAGGAAGGAGCGAAACCACTGCAAAACAGTGCCTCCAATCCCCAACCCGGCCAACTGATCCAGAAGGACACCATGGTCGATGGTGTCGAAGGCCGCCGAGAGGTCCAGCAGGACCAACAGGGATGCACTCCCCCTGTCCATTCCCTGGCGTAGGTCATCCACCAAGGCGACCAAGGCAGTCTCTGTCCTAAACCCCTGCCTGAAACCAGATTGGAAGGGATCCAGATAATCAGCTTCATCCAGGATCCTCTGAAGCTGGGACGACACCACCCGCTCAACCACTTTGCCCAGAAATGGGATGTTTGAGACTGGCTGATAGTTGTTTAAGTTTTTAGGGTCCAGGGAGGGTTTCTTTAGGAGGGGGTGAACCACCGCCTGCTTTAATGCAGAAGGCAACACCCCCTCCCTCAGAGAGGCGTTCACCACCACTGTCCATTCGGCCAGTCCATCCCAGTCCAGTCTGATTAGCCAGGCTGGGCAAGGGTCCAGCAGGCAAGCAGACGCTCTCACACTACAGAGAATCCTGTCCACATCCTCAGGTTCTACAAGCTGAAAAGAATCCCAAAAGATGGACAAGACAGGTGCCCAAGGGACATCGTTGAATGTTGTTAAAGTGGCGTCTAAGTCATGCCGGATCTGATCAACCTTGTCTGCGAAATGTTGGGCGAACTCGCCACAGTGAGCCTCCGTGTGCTGTCCCACATCAGTACGGGGGTGGGGGGCAAATGGAGTAGGCCCCGGACCACACGGAAGAGCTCTGCTGGGCAGTTCTCTGCGGATGCGATGGTGGTAGCGAAATACATCTTTTTAGCCACCACCTCTGCCGCGGAGTAGGCTCGCCAGTGAGCCCTGGCCTCTGCCCGATCAGAAACGACACGAGTTTTTCGCCACCATCGACCTTCTAAACGTCGACCTTGCTGTTTCAGAGCCCGCAGCTCCCCAGAAAACCAAGGAGCTGCATTTGATCTACGGTAGGGCGCTCAGGAGCTATCTCATCCAGGGCCCTGGTCATCTCCGTATTCCAGAGATTGACCAAGGAGCCGGGTGAGTCGCCAGCTCTGGCAGCAGGAAAATCCCCCAGAGCCCTCAGGAAACCATTTGGATCCATCAGTCTCCGGGGGCGGACCATGGAATGCGGTCCCCCGCCTGTGCAGAGGCTACCGGCTGCGATAAGCCTAAATCCCTCCAGGTAGTGATCTCTCCATGGCAATGGGGTGATGGAGATGTCCTTCACATCCAGATCACCATCAACCTGCCCAGCAGTGAACACAAGGTCCAGTGTGTGTCCTGCATCATGAGTAGGGGCAGATATTCTTTGAGACAGACCGATGGTTGCCATGGAGGCCATGAAATCTTGAGCTGCAGATGTTTGGGGTGCCTCGGCATGGACATTGAAGTCCTCCAGCACTAAGAGGCAAGGGCACTCCAATGCGATGCTCGAGATCACCCCGGTCAGCTCAAGCAGGGAGACTGTTGGGCAGCATGGCGGGCGGTACACCAACAGAATCCCTATTCTGTCTAGCCCCTCCAGCACTGCATGGAGGCACTCAAACCCTGTGAACTGCTGGACAGGGGACCTGGTGAGAGGGATAGAATCACGATAGACTATCGCAACCCCGCCTCCCCGCCCCTGAAGTCTTGGCTGCTGCAGCACCCGGAAACCTGGCGGACAGATCTGGGATAGGCCCACACCTCCGGCCTCATCCAGACAGGTCTCCGTAATGCAGGCCAGGTCAGTTTTCTGGTTCAGCATCAAATCCTGGACCAGGCAGGTCTTATTGTTTACTGACCTGGCATTAAGGAGCAGCAGGTTCAGACTCAGGGGGCTGCTGCTCAGGCTGCCTAAGGTCAGAGGGTTGAGGGGAGGGCCAGAAAGAGAGACAGTCTGTCTACGACTGACCCTCCTTCTTCTATTACAGCCTGCACGAGCCCTCCCACCATATCTTCCATGACCCGTCACTCTACTAATAGTGGCAGCACTCACAGCCGACTTTCCCTCCCTTGAGCTCCCTCCAGATGGTAAACACATTGCTACAGAGCAACAGGTGGAGCCAAGCAGCTCGGGGCAGGTTTCTGTTGATTTTCCTCAGTAGGGAGGCATAAAGTGCTATAGCAGAGGTTCTTAAGCTGGTCCACTGGGCCAGTCCAGGGATGAAGCGCAGCTGTTTCTCTCCCAGGCAGATCTTCAGCCAGCAAGGCCCAGCACCTCTCTCCCTCAAAATGCCCAGGAGCTTTATACCTGAGGAAGAAGGGTGGAGGCAGTCAGGGGATGAGACACAGCTGTCCTCTCTCCAGGCAAGTTCTTTTAGTCTGCAGGCCCAGCACCTTGGACTGCGCCTACGGATTGCGCCCATAGGCAAATAAATAGTATAAGGAATGTTCTAACAGCGATTATTTCTAGAAGGTAAATGTGTGGGGGGGGGATGTAAAGAAGCAAGGCAAACCCTGAAACTAGTCCTGCACATCTTGTCGCATTCTGGGAGAACAATGGTTTATTTGCTGGAACATTTGATACAAAATAGTATTAGAAACGCAAAATAAACATTAAAGCAAAAAGGGGATTTTCTTGCAACAACAGAGCTCCTTCAATTGGCCTTACTGATGGGCCGGCCCTGCCATCACCACCACACAGTAGCTTGCACAACTCTGCACGGATTTAGCGCTGTTTCTGGAGCAAATTCTAACCATGTCTGCTCAAAAGTAAGCTCCATTGTGTTCAATGGGTCTTACTCCCGGGAACGTGTCTTTAGGATTGCTGACTTAAATGAGACATAGGTGGAGGTGGGATGAGGACAGAACATTAGCAGGATAAGGACAGAGAGCTAAGATACAATAAATCCAGTATCCTTTCTCCAAGCTACTGACATGCTGTCAGTAGAGGAAAACTTTATGCCAACATTGAAGCTGCTCCATTAAAACGACACCCACTGAAATCAATGAGAGGACAACACAATGGCTAAAACTCAGCCCTCTGCAAGTTTTTGCCTGCTATGGTTGAGCCCCTAATACAGATTACCCCAAAGTGTCAATCACAATGAGACTCCTCTTATCCCCCAGTGTTCCCCTATAACCAGGCATGGGCCCAAGCCGGTTCAGACCGGTTCGGCTGAACCGGTTGTTTCCATGACCCCGCCACTACCAAACCGGTAGCGGCGGGGTCACCTGAAAACCCAGCGTACACGTTCGGATGCTGGGAAGAGTAGACACACAGCGCGTGCACTGACCTCAGTGCATGCGCCGTGTGTCTCCTCCTGGTGGGGAAGACGTACAATGCGCACGCCAGGGTCGGCGTGCGTGCTATGTGTCTCCTCCACTGGGAGGAGATTAGTGTGTCTCCTCCCGTGGAAGGAGACACACTGTGCAAGCACCGACATCGCAGCCTCCTCCAGCCGGAGGAGACGCACTGCACATGCAGCAACACCAGCGCTTGCGCAGTGTGCAGGGTTGGCGCATGCACAGTGCGCCGGGGTTGGGGCCCGCCCCTGACTCTGGCCCCGCCTCTGACCCTGGCTCCGCCCCCAACTTCTGGCGAACCAGTTGTTGGTGAGGGCCGGGCCCATCTCTGCCTATAACACTTAACCAGAAGCCCTTTTGTTTTCCAGCACTACAGCCAGTGGTGGGCTCCAGCAGGTTCGCACCTACTCTGTAGAACCGGTTCTTCACAAGAGATAGTACATATAAAGTTTAAAAATAGCCATTTAAAAGTGGCTGCCAGATGGATAGAGAACTGGTTCTTAATTTCTTTGATGCCGATCACTGACTACAGCTTTGTCATAGTGGACAAAACAGTCCTTAATCATAGAAATTCAGCCTTCCATAGGGGAAGCGTGACCATATAGAATGGAGGACAAAGTGCCTCTACCTTTAACCATTGCATAGAAGAGGGAATTGAGGCAAGTGCTGCATTTAAATCCTTCCATAATGACCTTAACCTTCCTAAAATCCTCCATTACATACAATCACCTGCTCAGGGGGATAAGGGAATACCCAATTTTTCAAGGTTGTTCTAAACTTTCAGAGAACATATTGCAAACTCAGGGTACACTTGTGGCGCAAGTGATTATGACACTGTGCCTGTTAACCAGCAGGCCAGGTTTCAAGACCCGGGTCCCCACAAGACAGGGTGAGCTCCTGTCCTTAACCCAGCTCTGCGACGCAGCTGGAACCAATTGTATCAGTTCTGCCGTTCCATTGGACTATTTCAGTGGCGGGAAAGGCAGGATTTGCTGCTTGGGTAACAGCCTATTCTCCATATTAATCTACCTAGGCCTTCGTGCTTCGCATACAGCGTCAAGCATGATACCATCATCTTTTGAGAATGATGGCTACCAATACTAGGGCACACTTGGAAATGCTAAGCAAGTGCTAATGTTATTGTATTCTATTGTTTCCTCTTGGATATTGAACTATATTCTTTAAATGTTCCTTCAGCTGCTCTCATAACGGGGTCTGATCACAGCAGGTTTACGAAGGTTGGGTTTATCTATTTCCTGGGTGTGAACTTGCTTCTGGGACCTCTGTTCTAGAATCGATGGTCAATGATTATCTCCACTTCTGGCCCTCCCACAACAATCTGCTTATTGCTCTCAGAAGCTTCTGCAGGGATCGTATGGGAGGAATTGGTATTCCCCCCCCCCCGGGCTACATATAAGAAGCCCTGAGAGAGGCAGAGAGAGAGAGAGAGAAAGAGAGGTGCAGAGAAGGAGCCAGAGCAGTGATTCCCAGGAAGACACACATCAAGGGACTCATAAATAAGCCACTGTGTGAATGGTGAGGAATTGGAGAGTTCAATCCACCTCTGTGATGGGCAGCAGGTCAAACAGTTGATGGAGATCTTTGGGGAGGAGGTTTCAGTTTCTTGGGGGGTATGGGGGATGCATTTAGACACATCTACAATGCTTCAGAAAGCCATTGCATGTCTATTTAGAAGTTCCATTTGATTCAATGGGGCTTACTCCCTGGAAAGTGTGCATCCGATTGTGGCCTCAACAGGGGCCAGGAAGCAGACAGGCTGACAGCCAGAGACAGATGGTTGCATTTGACTTGGTGGATGGCCTAAGGAGTCTGGCCTTAATTTTAATCTGGTCTACTGGAAAGTGAAACTGTTGTATTGAATATTTTTTATGAGTAGCCAAACTTGACATGTGCTGCAATCCTAAAGACACTTTCCTGGAAGTAAGAACCATTGAACACAATGGGGCTTATTTTTGAGTAGGCATGGTTAGGATTGTGCTCTTAGTCCATTGGAAAGGACAGCCTGAAATACAGTAATACAACAAAAGCAGAATGATTCAGATCCAAGGAGAGAGAGAGAGAGAGAGAGAGAGAGAGAGGTGAAGGCATTGTGGAGCAGGAAAGAAGAAGCATGGGACTGATGCAGCTCAGCTATAAATGCATAGAAAAAGCTTTTTTTAAAAAATACACTAATGTACGATTGCTTTGATGTAGTTAATTTAAATACTATATTACTTGTTAAACTATTACATGTAATTCATGAATTACGCAAATACTATGTACTGCCTACTCACAGGGAAAAGGAAGACACTGAAGTTCTTTTCCAGAACACAAGGCTAAAAACGAGAACATGTCCTGGAAAAAGAGGACATCTGGTTACCCTGAGTCCAGGATGAGTTGAGTTTCCAACAATGAGCTACTGTTTTATAACAACTGCAGTAAGCTACTGTGTTGTAAGATAATGAGAACATAAAAAGAGTCCTGTTGGATTTTAGTAAAGTTTAATATACAGTGGTACCTCGCTTAACAAGTGCCTCACTTAACAAGTGATCCACATAACAAGCAAAAATTTCTCTAGGATTCTGCCTCAGAAGTGTCAAGGCTGCCTAGCGTGCTTGCCCATAGCGAAAGCAACACTTCCACGCTGTTCCTACTGTGGCTGGGCGTCTGCTGGGCAGAGAAGAGCAGTGGAGAAGAGGGAAGCAGCTCAGGGTAGCCAGAAGGGAGCAGGGGAGAGAGGCTCAGGATGGAGAGAAGGAGAAAGTGGGGAGACACTTGGAAAGTGGATTGGATTGCAGCCACCTAACCATGTCTCCCCAGAAGTAAGCCCCACTGTGTTAAATGGTAACATTGCCACTGTGTTAAATGGGGCTTACTCCCAGGAAAGTGTCTTTAGGATTGCAGCCTAAGTAGACTTCATAGGATCATGCACATTGAATGCATGTTTTGAATTCAATTCCAGTGTTTTGTCATCATTTTTACATCCAGTTAATATTTTTATATGAATATTTTGGGGGTTGTGGAACCAATTGTCTGAGTTTCCATAATTTCCTATGGGAAAATCCGCTTCACATAAAGAGTGTTTCACATAACAAGCATGCTTCCGGAAAGAATTAAACTTGTTATGTGAGGCACACTGTATAGATGAATATTCTATTTCTGTTATGCCCATTTTTCAAGTCAGTGTATATACCAGGGATATGACCTAACTAGCTTATAACTGTTAGACATTTGCGAGCCATAATATTGAAGAAGCTTTTGAATCCTTAAATATATTTACTCATAATGAATATTAAATTTATAGCAAAGTAGACTCTAAGCTAAATTTAAGCAGACTCAGTTTATACCTGGTAAATATCAATAAAGCTTGGAAATTTATTTGCTTTTTATATTAATGGTGATGCATGGATGGAGCTCAGCTGCATGTTACGTGTTAAAGAGCTGCGTGTGGGTGCAGTGGTGGGCTTCAGTGGGTTCTCACAGGTTCTGTAGAACCCTTTGCTAATGAGCACCTGGTTCTGAGAACTGGTTACTAATGGGACATAGAACCT
Organism: Cryptoblepharus egeriae; assembly: GCA_030015325.1. Lineage (NCBI taxonomy): Eukaryota > Metazoa > Chordata > Lepidosauria > Squamata > Scincidae > Cryptoblepharus > Cryptoblepharus egeriae. The sequence continues at coordinate 4,608,397 of JAREYC010000014.1, forward strand.
GTTGTTAATTTAAATTATTAGGACATAGAACCTGTTGTTAATTTATTTGAATCCCACTATTGGTCATGAGTCATGATTTGGCCACCCAATACATATACTTGAATCAAATAAAGGGTAAAAAAAACATTTGAGGAATGTTTTAGATCTATGATTTTCAATCCATGTGTTGAAATGTTTCAGCTGGTGTGCTGCAAATGGGCTGCAGGTTTGCTGCAGAAGTTTTGGGGACATAATATTAATTAATAGGGGCCAACAGGGATGTGCCTTGTCAACTGTCCAAAAATTGATGGTGTGCCTTGACCATTTTAGCACCTTGTCGGTGTGCTGTGAGTTGAAAAGGATCGAACATCACTGTCTTAGATGAAGTGTGTGCCTACCAGCCAAAATGCTTGTTCTTCCAAGTTAAGCAAAATAATTAAAAAATGCCATGACTGCAATCCTAACCACACTTTCTTGGGAGTAAGTACTAATGAACATAATGGGACTTACTTCTGATTAGAAGTCTGCATGTCTCTTTCCATTCTGAATGTTTTTGCAGGTACCCCCAGACAGAGTATTGATTTCACCAAAGATAAAAGAGCTTTTGCATACCCTATAACTATGCAGGCCCTCCTAGGACTCCTGTTCTTCTCTGTGCTTCTGGCTACAGGTAAGTAGGGGTTATTCGTCTCCACCGTACACCACTCCACATGATTGGAGAATGTGATTTGTTGTATTGGAGTGATTTCATTGTATATGGTCATTCGGGCTGAGATCTTCATTCTGAACCTAGAGTCGGGATGCAGGCCTCCATCAGTCTTGGAGGCTACGGTATCGTGCTCGGCGCTGCATACGCTGCATGCGAAGCACAAAAGCCTGGGTTGGATTGTTATGGAGGATAGGCTGTTACCCAAGCAGCAAATCCCCCCTCTCCACGCCACTGAATTAGTTCAGTGGAAAGGCAGAGCTGATACAATTGGATCCAGCTGGCATCGCAGAGCTGGGCTAAGGACAGGAGATCACCCTGTCTTGTGGGGCCGACCCGGGTCTCGAACGCTGGCCTGCTGGTTAACAGGCACAGCGTCTTAACCGCTTGCGCCACCCACAGCCCACAGAGAGTAGGGATGATTCATTCTTCATTAAGAAAACTTGGCTCTTGATAAGAACTTAAAATAGCCAATTGGCTGATTTAATTTTAATTTAATTAATTTTAATTTAATTAATTTTAATTACTGTAGCCCAGATTGTCCAGACTCCTTCTTGCATTCACAGTTTCACAATACTGAAAAATAGATCTAAGAAGCCTAAAGAGAGTAGATGAAGTTCCAATTATATCACCTCCCAGCTTCCAAAGGCAGGTAATGAATGAACCTGTTCATTTGATATATTGGGTGAAGTCTCTTTCCCTCTCCTCCTCCAGGTGAGCCTTTGCAGTGTGACATCTGTAAGGAAGAAGGTAAAACATGCAACAATATGGTAACTTGTCCTCCAGGGATGGATACCTGTGTCTCTGTGCTGACTGAAATGAAATCAGGTGGGTATGACAAATCAGAAGTGAAGCCAAGCCCAGGAATACATGGCCATTCATGGAAGCTGTGTGAATACATGTTGAGTTGCACTTCCCCTGCAGGCCACCTTAAAATAAATATTATTGGCACAAGTCCAAGTAGATCCATATAAACAGATGTGTCCTCAGAAAAGGAATAAGATATGTCACGTGTTACACTCCTGATTTCATCCCCTCCCAGAATCTGGTCTGCACATTAACCTCAAGTCTGTACCCCCTCTTTGTCCTTCCTTTAGGCTTACTTCGGGCAAAATCCGAAGAACAACTTACTCTGGGACTAGTAAGAACAACTTACTCTGGGTTCCAATATGAATTTCCCATAGGTTTTCACTAGGTGGTACAGTCACTACAGGTGCACGTAAAGTCTCTTACATGCTCCCGTAATTACTCTGGATTTGAGGATTACTATTCCTAGCTTTCAGCATTACTGACATAAACTCTGTGCTGGTATTTGCATTTTATGTCGCTCATATGTTCTGTTGTAGGCATCTGCTAACTGATGCTGGAACGGTGGTTCTCCTGGAGATGGGCTCCACAGGGTGTGCATGTTTTGTTGCACTGTGACCTGGGCCACTAGGCACAGTTGGCACCATGAGAAGGTGCCCCAAATTTTTGATCAAACTAGCCCTTGCTTTCAGCCAGAGAATGGAGCAGCTTCTGGGAGTAGCATCATTAGAGTGAAGCCATAAAGTAGTTATGACTCTGACCATCAGGAGCATTGATTTTCAATCAGTGTACCATGGCACACTAGTGTGACATGGATAGTCCTTAGGTGTGCTGCAGGAATTTGGGAAGGGACATTTATGAATAGGAAAACTTGGGGATTTGAACAGCATGGTGTGCCTTTTAAATGGTCAGAACAACTGATGATGTCCCATGTGATGAAAAAGGTTGAAAAGCACTGATCTGGAGAGTGCCAAATGGGTTGTGAATTCTCGTTCTGTATTAGAATTAATATACTTTACAACCCAAATTCATAAAGCTGTTTACAGAGGAAATCAAATCACCAATGGCTAATAGCTGTACATTCTGTATATATTATGGATTAGGATTGCCAAATGTCCTTAAAAACATGGACAATCCCAATTTGGGGGGATTGAATTGGGGTGTCCTGTCCCAATTTTGTGGAAGAGAATTATCGAAATCCTATTACAGATGCAAGGAATGGGGATTCTCCTGACACATGGTTTTAATTTTTCTCCCTTTAACTGTAGAATCAGGTCCTAAATACCTCATTGTCAAGAACTGCACTACTAAGGTGGAATGCAAACTACTGGATAATATTTTTATCCCAAATACTGTCATCTCAGTGAAATGTAACAAGGCACCTCTATCTGCTGGATCCATCATCCTGCCTCTCTTGGGGTTCCTCTTGTTGAAGATCCTTGTCTAAATGCTCCTTGGCAGCTTCTCAACCTTACTACCCACAGAATGCAATCCTATTCCTACTTGCCAGGGCATAAGACCCACTGACTATACTGGGACTTACTTCTGAGTACACACACATAGGATTGGGCTCTAATTGTTGTTTCCATGCCAGTTTGCCTTGCAAAGATATCTTCCTCCTTGTATGTTTTCCTGGATGAAAACGAATTAAAACCACCTGGTGAGGGGAGAAGGTGGTCTCTGTCTTGTTCTCTTGAAGCTACAATGGGGAACGGTGAGAGGGTAGGGGGAAGTTGAGAAAGATAATTAAAGAAAGATTTTGTACTGTCAGTAAGTATGAGGAAGAGTAAGTAAGAGCAGGGGGCATTTGGGGGGCAGGGGAAGGATGGAACGGGGTGGTTCAGCACTAGTGTATTAATTGGGGCAGGAGGGAGCCATATGCCCTGGGTACAACTCTCGGAGCGGGAGTCACACCACTAGTGACTAAAATTGCTAAAATTATAATTTGTAGAAACAATACCAATATAACAATACAAGTTATATAACATTGAATGCATAATTTACAGAAGAATGCAATGAAAGTATACCAGAGTGAAATATTTCCATTTTTAGGAATAATACCACTTTGCATAATTTACAACAGAACACATTTAATCAAGCAGGCCTCCGTCAGTCTTGAAAGACTATGGTATCGTGCTTGGCACTGCATACGCTGCATGCGAAGCACGAAAGCCTGGGTTGGAGTGTTATGGAGGATAGGCTGTTACCCAAGCAGCAGATCCCCCTCTCCACGCCACTGAATTTGTCCAATGGAAAGGCAGAGCCAATACGATTGGATCCAGCTGCGTCACAGAGCTGGGCTAAGGACAGGAGCTCACCCTGTCTTGTGGGGCTGACCTGAATCATAGAATCATAGAGTTGGAAGGGTCTCGAACCCTGGCCTGGGTCTCGATCCCTGGCCTGCTGGTTAACAAGCACAGTGTCTTAGCCACTTGCGCCACCCACAACCCTTATCAAACTGCACTGAAATATCTGTGTTCTATCAAAGGCTGTCCCCAAATAACCAGAAAATAAAAACACAACTGCCATTTGCCACAAGTGTTTGGAGAACTAATGAGGTTCTCATGACACAAGGTTATATCATGACACATCTAGTCTGCTGGGCCTAGAAGCTTGAAATTTGGGGTGAGTGTTCCTTCCATGACCGAGGGGTGCACTAAGAACCGGTTTTTGGAAATTCCAACTGGAAGAGGGTGAAAAGGGGCGTAATATGGTTTCCTCTCTATACTTTGCATTGAAGAATCCCTGTCTGATGGGATAGATTAGGAAATAAAAAAATATGGATTAGGAAATAAAAATAGGGGTTCCAGGGATAGAACTGGGTGCCTTGACACAGCAAGAGAAAGAAAAGTGGGACTGATACAACTCAGACCAGGCCCCTAGGAAGGCCCAGAAAGACCAAGGTGACCTCATTTCTGTTTGGTAGAAATCCCTTCCCCCTTTTGTGCTGATCCTGAACCAAAAGCAAACTGAGAAGTGCTTTGTTGACTATCTTAGTTCAGGCCGGCAGATAATCTGGTCCACCTCTCAGATAAGAACAAGGTGAGCCATAAGGGGGCATGTCTCCAAAGACTGGGAAATTCCTGATTTTGGGGTATTGTGTTCATATACTGGCAAATCAGGTCCTGTCCCGATTTTGTGGAAGAGAATTATGGCAACACCTCCTGCCCACTAGGTGATGCATCCAAGGGGGTAACGCATACTGGGAGACCCAAAAATGCAACTTCACGATGGTGCAGAAATCCCATCCTATCATATACCAATGGTGGCAAAGCTATGGCTTGCATGCCACAGACAGCACTCCAAGCCTTCCCAACTGGCACATGGCCATAGTGTTGCCTCACACCCCCAGCGCGCCAACTGTGCATGGCTGGAGTTCCGATAGGTACTGGCCCTGTCAGTTCAGCTCAGCTGTGTGTGGTGGACACTCAGTGCAAAAAAGGTTGCCCAGCACTGTCATACACCACTGGATTCATATTGAAGAGCCGAATCCAATGCAAAAATCCAATTTGAAATGGCATCTTCCTAACAAACGTTATGGCCAAAAAACTGAAACAAAAGTGACCTATATCACTGCTTTCCTCACAAGTAGGCAAACATGCCATAGTTCATTGTTAAGGGCAGGCTGCGAGGAATCCAAGAACACCAATTCTCCTGATCTAATGAACACAGCCCCACAAAACACTCCAGAATGAGGTCTCTGATTATTGCATTGCCTGTGTATAAAAGCATCTAGATAGGTCTAGGCATCTAGACAGGTCTAGGTCTTGGCTGGTCAGTCCAGGGGAGTGCAAGTCTTCCAAAATGGTCCTGATCAGGGACGTCACTAGATTGTTAGAAAGGTTGACCAACCAAGACCTAGACTCCCTTGCAGGGAGCAATACCCCTAGCGGCCAAAATGGTTAAAATCATGGTTTGCAGAAATAATCCCATCATGTTAAATACTGTTTGATGCATAATTTGCAGCAGAATGCAACGAAACAAATATCTTGATTTTATTATAATATGTGGCTAAAAACCATTGAAGGTGAGGCAATGGCGCATAATCATGCCCACCATTCAAGTTGTTGCCCCACTCTCTGTATGGGGGTGACATGCTAGGTGACACGAAACCTATTGACAGCCCTGCTTGGGACAAAGAAGGACCAGAAATAGCAAATACAATCATTAAGCAGGTTTTATTTAATTCAATCAGCACATCTGATTAAAGACAAGCAGTCAGAGATATACTATTTGCATTAGTAATATGAATGCTCAACTTTTATGATTCTGACCATGCATGAGTTCAAAGGAAAAATCAGAATTAAAATCAGAAATTCAAATCCACTGTTTTCCTTTCTGTGTATAAAAGCTGTGTATAAAAGCATCTAGATAGGTCTCGGCAACTAACACAATCCTAACCATGTCTACTCAAAAGTAAATCCCATTGTATTCAGTGGGTCTTACTCCCAGAAAAGTGTCTTTAGGATTGCAACGTAAATAAAAGTTGAGACATCATGTTGCCAAATAAGATCCATCTAGAATCATAGAATCATAGAATCCTAGAGTTGGAAGGGACCTAGTAGGTCATCTAGTCCAACCCCCTGCCTGCAGCAGGAATTCCCCCTAGAGCATCTCCAACAGGTGCTCATCGAGCCTCTGCTTGAAGATCCCCAGTGAGGGAGAGTCCACCACCTCCCTTGGCAATCTGTTCCACTGCCGAACCGCCCTCACCGTCAGGAATTTTTTCCGGATTTCCAGCCGGAATCTCCTTTCTTGCAGTTTGTACCCATTGGTTCTAGTTCTACTTTTAGAGGCAGCTAAGAACAAATGAGCCCCTTCCTCCCTATGACAGCCCTTCAGTTATCCGAAGAGGGCAATCATGTCTCCCCTCAGCCTCCTCTTCTCCAGGCTGAACATCCCAAGTTCCCCCAACCTTTCCTCGTAGGGCTTCCCTTCCATCCCACTGATCATACTTGTCGCTCTCTTCTGGACTTGCTCCAGTTTGGCTGCATCTTTCTTCAAGTGAGGTGCCCAGAACTGAACACAGGACTCAAGGTGAGGTCTCACCAATGCTGAATAAAGAGGAACTAGAACTTCTCGTGACTTGGAAGCTACAGTCTTCTTCTACTCAAAGCTATGGGCAAAATCCAGAGTAACTTCGGGGAGTCCTTGCTTTCTGTAAGAACAACTTACTCTGTTGTTTAACAACTTGAAGTTGAATAACTTACTCTGGATTCCAATATGAATTTTCCATAGGTTTTCACCAGGTGGTGCAGTAACTACGGGTGCATGTAAAGTCTCTTACGTGCTACCATAGTTACTCTGGATTTGGGGGTATGGTATTCCCAGTGGTAATGGATGGCTGTGAGAGATGGACCATAAAAAAGGCTGTCTATTGAAGGATATATGGCTTTAAATGATGATGCTGGAGAAGACTCTTGAGAGTCGCCTGGACTGCAAGGAGATCAAACCAGTTCTTCCTGCAGGAGATCAACCCTGACTGTTCACTGGAATGACAGACACTGAAAGTGAAGCTCAAATATTTTGGCCACATCATTAGAAGGGAGGAAAAGACGCCGATGCTGGGAAAAACTGAAGGCAAAAGGAGAAGGGGATGGCAGAGGATGAGGTGTTTGGATAGTGCCACCAAGGCTATGAACATGAATTTGGACAGACTAGAAACTAGTGGAGGACAGGATGGCCTGGTGAGCTGCAGTCTGTGGGGTCTTGAAGAGTTGGACACAATTGAATGACAAAGGGCAAAATCCAGAGTAACTATGGGGAGTCCTTGCTCCGGTGTAAGAACAACTTACTCTGGATTCCAATATGAATTTTTCATAGGTTTTCACTAGGTGGTGCAGTAACTATGGGTGCACGTAAAGTCTCTTACGTGCTCCCGTAGTTACTCTGGATTTGGGGGAAAACAACAACAAGATAAAAGCATCCAACTTCTCTCTCTTCCAATGACTAGCTTGGATCCTGTCTTGGACTGTCCATGCTCACTCCGAAACTTTAGCAAGAAGGTTCTCAGCATCTTCCACAGTGTTGTTCAAAAAACTGCTCAGCATGTGATATGTGTAGGTGAATGAAAGGTTTCCACCGGTTTTAGAGAGCAGGACAGGCTTGAACTCCTGAACTAATTCATCCTCCACAGGTCTTTCACAAACCGATGACTCCTTCAAAAGTTCAGTCACCAACTGTGGGGTGATCTCACTGGCCATGGGGGACTTCTTGATAGCAGACCTCAGAATGGCTTCGTCTTTGCCAAATCGTTGAGCAAGCTTAGCAATGGCAACGTTATCCAAGCCAAACACATTGCAGAAAAGCTTCAGTGTCCTCTCCATGATTTCAGTGTTACAAGTAAATGAAAGACGTGGTTTTTTCTGAGGAATCCATCACTTGTTGAACTTTAGCTGACACATTCTGGAGAGCCAGAACTTTAGCTGACACATTCTGGGACTGGACAAGCTTTAAGAACACTAGACCGCAGAGCCTGCATCAATAAAACTTTTTTTACAGCCTCCTTTTTCTTCTTTAGAACTTCTCTGGAGAAAGCTGGCATGGCCAGAATTAAATGTTGGCCCTTGAGATCATCCAGCTCCTCCTCTAAGCACATTTGCAGGAGGGGAAAATCATACTTCTCCAAATCTCTTGTGGAGATGAGAAAAACCCTTGGCTGTTTCAAATGCTGGTAACAATCATTCCTGATCTTCTCAAGAGTTTTCTCTTCCCTGAAATCTCTTTTCCGACATTCATTCCCCAGATCGAAATCTATTTTGGATCTCACAAAATAAAACTTCTTTTTCTTTTTCTGAATTTCCTGGGCCAATTTGGCGTCGTTCTCAGTAAAACGGGTGCATGACACTATGACGAACATATCATACTTGTCAAAATGTACCTGTTGTAGATATCTTTCTAATTGAAATTCTGTTGACCCTATTCCTGGTAGATCCCAAAGTGTGATGTTTGGCCATTTGGGATGTGGATAACTTTCTGGGTGTCTTGTTCTTTGTACCACATCAGTCTTGGCTGCATCATCATCATCATCATCATCCAGACCTTGCAAGGCATTTACAAGGGATGATTTCCCAGAGCCCACCACCCCTGTGATGGCAACGTTAAGGGTATTATTTTCAGAAAAATCAAGCTCTTCCTTTAAGGTCATTTGCAAAAGGGGAAAATCATATTTGTTCAGATCCCACCTGGAGATGAGAAAAACCCTTGGCTGTTTCAAATGTCGGTAACAATAATTCCTGATCTCCTCAAGAGTTTTCTCTTCCCTGAAATCTCTTTTCTGACATTCATTCCTCAGATCCACATCTATTTTGGAACGCACAAAGTAAAACTTCTTCTTCATTTTCTGAATTTCACGGGCCAAGTTGGCGTCATCGTCAGTGAAGCGATCACTGGAAACGATGAGGAAGAAATCATACTTGCTAAAATTTACTTTCTGTAGGTATTCATCTGGTTTAAAATCATGTGTACCAGTTCCCGGTAGGTCCCACAGTACAACACTGGAGAACTGGGGACATGGATATTCAGTCGGTTTCAAGGTTGTTTCTACCACCCCAGTTGGCGCTGCCCCTTCGTCATCATCTGCCATACCCCGCAGGGCATTGACCAGCGATGATTTCCCAGCACCCGTGATCCCTGTGATGGCGATGCTGAGCGTGGTTTTTTCTGAGGAATCCATCACTTGTTGAACTTTAGCTGACACATTCTGGAGAGCCTTGTTTTCCGTGAATTGGATCGGGAAATTGGACGCAGTAAACTGGACTGGTTTTTCAGGAGCTGCTTTGACAACTTCATTGGCATTTGCCACGACACTTCCGAAATTTCCCATGTCAGTCTGTGACCTGAAAATGCAAAGGGATATTACGATATCAATTAATGCAAGATCAGGTTGGCCAACATTTCAACTTCAGAACTTTTGGACCTTTAAGAATTGTGTACAAAAGGGAATTTCTGCATATCTTGTTAGAAAATACCATGTTCAAAAATAAAATCTGGATGGATATCTTTGGAGAATAAACCGGACCAGTCCCAACATGAAGAAGTGGGAAGTGGGCTGCTTCAGGCAGAAAATATAGGCCTGTTCCAAAGACAGGACAGTAGCCCCACCTGGACCCTCATAATATGAAGGGTCAGCAAGGAGATCAAAACGGCACCATATAGACACTTCCATGATCATGGGGCCGGAATGACTGCCGAAAGCATACAGAATGGTGTTTTACCTTCCCACCGAGGTGATACCTATTTATCTACTTGCATTTGCATGCTTTTGTACTGCTAGGTTGGCAAGAGCTCGGCTACAGACCAGAGCCCACCCATCTTGTAGGACCTGGGTCTTGAACCCTGGACTACCGGTTAACAGGCACAATGTCTTAATCACTTGCACCATCTCAGTCCACCATGTATTAAGCACCATGTACATGGCACAATCCATAGAGAAGGAAGGAGCACAGGTAGGTGTGGGAGGAGTGAGGGTGTGTCAGGATGGGAAGGAGTCCAACAGGGTGTGGCGGAGTGGATTCATGTGGGACCAGCATACGCTGGAATTCTATCCTATTCTCCTGTGCTCTAAAAGGCATTGTGGTTCTGATGTTATAAATAGCAAGTTGTAATTTATGGCTCATTCTTCAGAGTTGTGGGTGTGGGTTCAGAGTTCAGGGCTGTGGGTGGCGCAAGTGGTTAAGACACTGTGCCTGTTAACCAGCAGGCCAGGGTTCAAGACCAGGGTCGGCCCCACAAGACAGGGTGAGCTCCTGTCATTAGCCCAGCTCTGCGACGCCAGCTGGATCCAATTGTATTGGCTCTGCCTTTCCATTGGACTAACTCAGTGGTGTGGAGAGAGGGGATTTGCCTCTCCTCCATAACAATCTAATCCAGGCTTTCGTGCTTTGCATGCAGCGTATGCAGCGCCGAGCACGATACCCTAGTCTTCCAAGACTGACGGAGGCCTGCTTTTTTTTTTCTTCAGAGTCTGCTGCACCTTCTCAGCAAAATTGAGAGGGGAACCCAAAAGGAAACCCAGAAGGGAACCCAGAAGAGGTGCCCCAGAAGTAACACAAACCCACTTTTCAAACACACTTGCAAAGGACCTTCAGAAGGGGGACTCCTGGTGAGACTGAGGTTTCTCTCAACATAATTCTCACATTGATCACAGTCGTCATATGACTGCAGTAATGAGGGCATGGAGCTATGCACACCTGGGTCCGGCCCTAGAATGGAGGGATTCCTCAGCAAGAGCAGCAGCCACCGTGTGTGTGTGTGTGTGTGTGTGTGTGTGTGTGTGTGTGAGAGAGAGAGAGAGAGAGAGAGAGAGAGAGAGAGAGAGAGAGAGAGAGAGAGAGACTGGGATCAGAAAAGGCAAGTTGAGAAGGGTCCTGATCCACTGAATGCAGCCCCACTCGCCACAGAGGAAGTTCCCTCCTCCAAGCCTGCATTCGCTGCATTGAAACCAACTGCACAGATACCTTTACTCATGAGTACCAATGCTTTGGCTGGTGTGTGTGCAGGGATGCAAGGCTTCCAGAATGGCCCTGATCCCAGGCACTTGGACCTGAAAAGTACTCCTGAAGGAATCCCCAACCCTGAAACTGGCTCAGCAGGTAAACTGGATTAAAAAAAAATTTATTTGTAAAGCTGGGTGATAGTCCTAACTTCTCTTCCCCACCTACTCAAGCCCCATTTCCCATTTCTTGTCCCCTCCCCTCTGCGGGCAAAGCCTGTTTTTCATTCTTTTTCTCTTTTGCAGGACATGTCCTCCTTTTTAAGGCTTCTGCCCTGGAAAAAAATTCAATTTCTCCTCACTTTCGTGTGAGCAGGCAGCATGCAGTGTCCTGCTTTTCCTTGTGAGCAGGCACCCTATAGCCAGGGACAGAGGCATCATCGGGGGAGAGCGGGGGTGTGGCCCGCACCGGGTGATGTGCCCTGGGGGGTGACGCACCCTGCGCGGTTGTGGGACCCCAAAATCCAAGTTCACAATGATGCATGCTATGACCCTCAAGTCATATGTCATTGGATTCGTCTTGAATAGCAGAGTCCAATGCAAAAATCCATTTTGAGCTAGCATCTTCCTAGCCAAAGTTATGTCCACAAAACAAAAAAAGCCCCTGAAACAGCAAATATCAGGCCTTAGTTTGCTGGAAATGCCAAGCTGAAAGGAAGCCAAGGACACCAGAAGGGTCCTGATACAAGAACGACAGCCCCCACCATCACCTCTGGAGGAAGTTCCCTCCCCCAACCTTACCCTCTGCATTGAAGCCCATTGAAATGAAAATGCATAGCCACATTTACTCACAAGTAAGCAAATGCTTTGGCTGGTGTCGAAGTTCACTTCTATAGTGTGCTAGGCTTCCAGAATGGCCCTAATCCCAGGAACCTGGACCTGAAAAGTACGCCAGAAAGCAGACCCCAACACTGGCTCAGCACTGGGAACACTGGGAATAAAAAATAATTATTTGTAAAGCTGGGTGATAATCCTAACTTCTCTTCCTCTCTAGTCAAGTCTTTTCTTGTCCTTCTCCCTCTGGGGGTCTTAAAGCTGTTTTTAATCAATACCCTCTTTTTTCAAGACATATATTCTTTTTTAGCCTTGTGTCCTGGAAAAAAAATCTTCATTTTGCTCCTTTTCCTTGTGAGCAGGGATCATGTAGTGTGCTTTTAATTCATAAATTATAAATTATAGGTAATAAATTATATTTAATATTTTTAAATTTAACAGTAGTGTTTAAATTAACCTCTTGAAAGTATGTATGTATGTATGTTTTTAACTCACATGTGAACCCTTGTGACGCCCCTGGTATTTTGGAGGTGACATGTCCTTTTTTGGTTCTGACATATGGTCAATCTGCCAAAAGCCTGCTTGGAATTCATAAATTAAATGTATTAAATTATATGAAATATTTTTAAATGTAATATTCAGTAATTTAGATTGCAATCCTAACCACACAATCCTGGGAGTCAATACTTTTTACTTACTTTTGAGTAGACATGCTTAGGATTGCACTTACTCTTTAAGCACAAAGAAGTAATATACCTGAGAGTTCTGAGCTTTTATTTTATTATTCTCTATACTTTTCTTGGGTTTCCTACATGGGGGGGGGGGGGCGCTTCTCCTCTCTCCAGTTATGACATAGGGTCATAACATATGGTCAAAAATACTGAATTTTTTTTTTTGCAGGGTGGGGGGTTGAAGTTATTCACATGATTTACTTTAATGTATTTACATTTATTTGTTTTAATTTGCTTGATGGTGTCACTTCCAGCCATGACATTAAATCTGTCCAATCTTGGACAGATTGTCCCTTTAAAAAGTGGGTCCCCTTGGACAGATTGTCCCTTTAAAAAGTGGGTCCCACGCTAGAAGGTTTGGGACCCTACAATATGTTGTTAGAAAAGGGGCAACCTTGAGGGGGTGATACCACTAGTGACCAAAATGGCTAAAATCATGGTTTTTAGGAATAATCCCATCATGTTACATATCATTGGATGTGGAATTTACAGCAGAATGTAATGGAACAATCACTTTGAAATATATTTATTCTACTAAAATGTGTGGCCAAAAACAAACGGAGGCAGAGCAATGGCACATAACCAGGCCCACCACCCAGGTTGTTTCCCTGCCCACTGCATGGGGGTGATGCATGGGGGTCATGCATCAGGTTACATGAACCCTAGTGACACCCTAGTGTCACCCTAGTGAACCCTAGTGATAAACCGCATCAGGTTACATGAACCATATTGACACCCCTGGCCAGGGGGACCATATGTCCTCTTTTGCAGGACATGTCCTTTTAAAGGCTTCTGTCCAAGAAGAATAATCTCCATACACCCAAAGTGTATGATGATGAGATTAGGATGTTGAAGAAGAAGGAGAAAGAGAAGAAGAAAAGAATCTCACCTTCAGAACCACAGAAAGCAGCAACAGTCACTACCAGCGATGAGAAACAGGAAAGGCGTACTTGTGGTCCAAAGCTACTTAGATAAGAAGCTGAAGAGGTGGAGCCTGGAAGGGAAAGGTGTTTCTGCTGTCCTATAAGCCTCTACTTTATAATGCTCCAAAGTCTGAAAATGAAAGAGAAACTGAAAAATGTTGCGCACAAAGAGATCTGAAAACTTTGTTCAGCTGTGGAACTCTGGCCTCTTTCTCAGCTTGACCATTTGTTTTCTTTCTCCAGGACATTTCCTCTTCTTTAGCCTTGTGTCCTGAAAAAAAAATCTTCATTGTCCTTCATTTCCTTGTTAGCAGGCAGCAGGCAGAATTCTTGTAATAAATAAATAATATGTAATAAATTATGGGTGCTATCCTGAAGTGCACTTGGGCCAGCCTATCTAGCACTGGGTCGGTATAAGTTGACTTACACAGCCTAGACCAGCAAAGGTATGGGTTGGCATAAGTCACCTTATGCCAGCACAATGCAGATGGACATGGGCTGACCTAGGCAACTCAGCAGGGGCACGTTGAAGGTATGTTGAGCATTGCCTAGAACAGTGCTTTTTGGCTGTATCCAGAATCTGTTTTCAGGGCAGAAATGCCCCTTCCTTGCTCCTCAAAGTTAGACCACCTCAGGAGCAGGCATAGTAATGAGGAGACCCATAGGCGTCCATGATAATGCAGAGTAAGAATGACAGTGTTGACCAAAAATCTGAGTTCTTGGCCAGCCTGACTGCAACCCCTGCCTCTCAACCTCAGGACACGGCACAACTACAACAGTCCATCAACCTCAGGATACGGCACAACTCCAGCAGGCCACTCCAACAATCCCCTTGCATCCACCCTACACTTCAGGGAGTACTGTACTGCAGGTTGTCAGAGACTCCTGGGCTTCCTCAAATGGCAGGCAGGGTGCAGGCACCATAGCTGTACCTTGTTCAGTGAGATCTGAGGCAGGTCTCCTCAGGAGCAAACCCTCCCCAGGTGCCACTTACATGCTACTCAGCAGCCTCCTTGGATTTGGCCCAACTTTCTGCTCTGGATATAGTCCACTTCAGCCAGCCCAGCCTGGGCCATTCTCACTGGCCTCACTTCAGGGTTGCTCCCTAAATGTAATAGTTTTAAATTACTACTTAATCATTTACTACTTAATCATTAGTATTAATGATTACTATTTAATCATTAGTAACATAGTATTTAAATTAACCAGACAAAAGCAATAGACATGAGTGTTTTTAGCCTTTATTTTGTCATATCCTACATTTTTCTTGGATGTCCAACATTTTGGGGCCTGTGTGTGTGTGTTGTGCCCCCGTCACCGTATGTCTCTCCCCAATTAATTCAGCTGCATGTGGTAACTCTGTCAAATTTGCCTGTAATCCTATATCCCACTTAGTCTGGCCTAAGTCTAGGCACAAATCCTGTGCTGACCTCAGGGTGTCTCAAAACTGCCATATGGTACTTCTGTGATACTCCGGAGACATGGGCTAGCCTCCCCACACCACTACAGGGATGGGGAGTGGGTGAGTTAGGCTAGGCTAAACTGGTTTGGACTGCACCCTGTGACACAGAATTCATGCAGGGTGACCACATGTCCTCTTTTTCCAATACGTGTCCCAAATTTTAGCCTTGTGCAATGGTGATGTAGTGGTTAGAGTCCATGCCTTTCCCCCAAAGGAGGGGATGTGCTGCGGGCTGTCAGGTCAGCCAACACAGAAGCAACAGAAACATAGAAGACAATTTCCTGCCTGCTGGAGGTGGAATGCTTATCAACCAGCTGATTTCCAAGAAAGAGAACCCTTCCTCCATTAGTTTAAGCTTCTCTTTCTTTTAAACCTAAAGCTATAGTTCACAAACACCTTGTTGAATTGGGCCAAGAGCCCATCTAATCCAGCTTCCCATCTCACAGTTGTCCACAAGAGTTCCCAAAGCAGAACGTAAACTAGCCAGTTGGTAGATTTTGTGATAGCTAAAACCGTCCTAAGTCCTTGCTGCAGACACAAGTAGTCTAAAGGGGGTGAGTGAGGATTCCATCATATAACCTCCCTTTCTTTTTTCAGTTTATAACCCAGTCATTTTTCAGTTTATAAATGTTGCTTCCAATGCTTTTTTAGCTGACAAACTGCAAATGCACCTTTCGCTTTGCGCAATCTTGCTGCCACACAAAGATTTCTGAAAATAGGTTCTCTTTAACTCCTTCACAGTTGGGATTTGCTACCACACAGAGTGGGCACTTTTGTCCTTTAGAACAGCAGAATATGCATTAAGAGGACTGTAGCTTCCAAGTCACCAGAAGTTCTAGTTCCTCTTTATTCAGCATTGGTCAGACTCACCTTGAGTCCTGTGTTCAGTTCTGGGCACCTCACTTGAAGAAGGATGCAGTGAAGCTGGAGCAAGTCCAGAGGAGAGTGACAAGAATGATCAGTGGGATGGAAGGGAAACCCTACGAGGAAAGGTTGGGGAATGTGGGATGTTCAGCCTGGAGAAGAGGAGGCTGAGGGGAGACATGATTGCCCTCTTCAGATACTTAAAGGGCTGTCATAGGGAGGAAGGGGCTCATTTGTTCATAGCTGCTTCTGAAAGCAGAACTAGAACCAATGGGTAGAAACTGCGAGAGAGGAGATTCCGGTTGAAAATCTGGAAAAAATTCCTGACAGTTTGGACGGTTGGGCAGTGGAAGAGATTGCCAAGGGAGGTGGTGGACTCTCCCTCACTGGGGATCTTCAAGCAGAGGCTCGACAAGCACCTGTTGGGGATGCTCTAGGAGGATTTCCTGCCACAGGCAGGGGGTTGGACTAGATGACCTACTAGGTCTCTTCCAACTCTCCTATGTGTTGAATGAATTAGTTCTCTGGGTATAATTGAAAGATAATGAAGGAGTGGATAACCAGAAAACAAGCTGTCAAAGTAGGGCATATCTGTACAGTGTAGAAGGCAAAACCCAAGGCACCAAAGTGATTGTCCTCTGGAAATGGATGCCTATGTTATCTGTGTTGACAGAAATGAGATCAGGTGGGTACAGCAGATCAGAGTGAATCCAGACCTAGGAATTCACCATTCATGGAAGCCACGTGAGTGCATGTAGCACCTTGAGCTTAGCTGCACACTTCTGCAGGCCCCTTTAAAACAAAAATATGTATCAGCACAAGTCCAAGTGGATCCATGTCAGCGGGTCTGGTGTCAGAAAAGGGATAATACATGGCGCATGTCATCGCCACTGATCTTACCCCCTCCCAGAACCTGGACAGGTGCCCCCTTTTCCTCCTTCCTCCTGGTTTCCCACCTGTTCCTTCCCGGGCTTTTTGCTATTTATTCATTCCATATTCCCCTCCCCTTGCCCTTTCCTCTCGTCAGGGATTGGGACAGCCTAGGGCTCACTGCTGGTCCTCTCCACCGGGGTGTTGGTTGAGGTCCAGGCTGCACAGCCACAGGCTTCCCCCAAAGGGGGAACATGGAAGAGCTCCAGCCCCCTCCCCAACACAGATCATACACACCGGCCCCTGGCCATCCTGGCGACCTTCCTCTCGGTCTCTCAGCCCTGGGTATCCCCCTCACCGCCCTTGGCGTGTTCATCCTTCCCTCAGGAGGCACTATCTGTATGACTCCTGGTTCCTCCTCCCTATTGTCTATATGCATAGGGTCTTTGATATCCTCTTCTCTCTTCAGGCCTTCTCCTTCCTTCCCAGGACTTTCAGAAGGGGGCCTGAATGAGATAGAGGTTTCTCACAACAGAACTCTCACATTGATCACAGTCACCATATGGAAAGACCTCATCTGTGCAAGAATCTCGCAAGCAACAGGTGACAAGCAGGAAAGACAGAGCATGAGAAGGCAGATATGCTCCTCCAAGCGATACTGGACTGGTTATGAATCTTGGTTTCCCAAATTCATGGAGGAAGACAAAATCACATATGGGCAATGGTGGGGGATATTAAAAAATTCCAACACCTTCCCTTCTCTTTCTGGATTGTCCCCCACCTCCTTCCTGTATCCCAACACTGGAGGGTTTACAATGACATGAGTGACTTTCCATTCAAAAACTCCCAAAGTGAGTTTTTACTAGGGAAAAACCCCTAATAGAGACAAGGATCTCTACTACTTCCTAAAGCAAGCCCACCGATGCGCAAGTGATGCGCAAGTGATGTTGTATTCCATTGCAGTCCATACTTTTCATTGAAGAATCCCTAACTGAACTAGTCCCTGCCCCAACCCTTGGACCTAGAAGCATAAAATTTGGGGTGTTTCTTCTGTGACATCAACACCCACCAAGAACCGATGTTGAGAAATTTAACCCTTAAGGAGGTTAAAAGGGATACAAAGTGTTTTTGTCCTATACTTAACATGGAAGACTGACCAACATCCAGCTAATTTGGTGCTTGGGGCCTGATGCACTGGGAGGGGATGTTGTGTGGGGGGTTGGGGGTTGCACTGGGGGGATGGTTCACGGAGGGATGGTGTGAATGGTGTGTGTTGTGCATGGAGGGATTATGCAATAGTAGAAATGCAACCCTGAACACATTTGTTTTGTATTGTATAGTTTGCTTTGTCATGGCCCAGACACTAGGGATTTTGCCCCCCATCACCTCTTTCCTCAGTAGAGGGTCTATATACCATTCATGCTGTGATAAGCTTGAAACTGCATTACTGCAATGTGTGACTATTGCAATGTGTGTATACTGACTCTGTGTGGAGTACAAAGGTGTTTGAAGAAAGCCTGAGGCACAGGCTGTGTGTGTCTTGTGCCCCATATATATTGCCATTGCTCCATTTCCAGCAACACAATCTCAAACACAATCTTTTTTCTGTTTTCTTTATTGTAACTGAATAGAAGACATGATAATCATAGAACATGTAATCAAATAGAAGACACAGTTGGGAGAGGGGGGAGGTAATTTATCACTTCCCAGTTGCCTACTGACATTTTCCTTGCAAACTGGATATTTACCCTAAGGATTTCCACGCCATGGGGTGCCAGGATCAACCACCGCTTCTTTCTCTGGATGACAGCAGAGATGGTGTTCAAGGTGAAGTGGAATAAGCCATGTCTTCAAGATGCCCCATGCAGCCAGGGGTCAACTCCTCAGTTTTCACATTCTCGTGGTGATGTAGGGAGGCAGGTGCATGCCTGTGCTTTGGCCTGATCCTCCCCCTGGAGTGGTGCAGAACAGTGATGGGATTTAAAGAAATTAACAACCAGTTCTATGCCCATCTGGCAGCCACTTTTAAATGGCTATTTTTAAACTTTATATGTTCCATCTCTTGTTAACAGCCGGTTCTATAGAGTATATAGAGTATCTATAGCCGGTGCGAACCTGCTGCAGCCCACCACTGGTGCAGAAGGGTCTTACAGCATTTTTGTGACACCCTCCCCAGATCAGCACAGGTTAGGATGGTTAGGATTGCAGCCAAAGTCTTCTTGAATTGCAGAGCAATTAAACTTCTCACCTCATTTTTGTCCAGGCTGGGCATTGGATCTCAAAATTTTAATTTGAAAATGCAGACAAAAAATAGGTTAACCACAAGGAGAAGAGGATGTAAGCTTTTGTGGTGTCCTTTGACAGCCAAATGAGACACTAGACTTAACTGAAATGCAGTTAGGAATTTGCATATCTCAAGATGCAAAAATTAACCGATACAATGGAGACTAAATCTTAGCAAAGGAAAAATTATATACAAGGCTAAAACTAGCTATCAGTCTAACAGCCAAATCTAGAGCAACTAATCTGTCCACACAAGAGCCCTTGGGTTGCCCTATCTATCACTAGGGTGGAGCAACTGCAAGATGCTCTGCTGCAGTTACTCTGAAAAAGGCTTGGGGCAGAGCAAGGCAACATAAGGTGCCCCAAAAGAAGTGGGATCTGCTCTGCCCACTTCAGGAGAGGCATTTCAGGAGAGGCATGTTGAGGGCATGTTTAGCATTGCCTAGGGCAGAGCAGTTACTCGGTCTCCAGAGCCTGTTTACAAGGCGGAAATGCCCTCTTCCAGCTCCTCAGAGTTATACCACCTCAGGAGCAGGTATAGTAATGAGTCCATAGAGGTCCATGATAAAGCCTGAGTAAGAACGGCAGTGTTGTCCAAAAATCTGAGTTCTTGGGCCAGCCTAGATGCAACACCTGCCTCTCAACCTCAGGATATGGAACAACTACGGCTGCCCACTAACTTGTGGATACAGCAGGCCACTCCAAGAAGTCCCGTGTATTCACTGTAGAATGTATTGGCATCTCATCAGGGACTCCTTATAAGTCAGGCACTCAGTGGCATAACCAGACTAATGCAGCTGATGCAGGCCGCACTGGGTGACGTGCTCCATAGGGATGACACGCCAGAGGAGTTTGACAGTCTTCTGGCAGGTCTTGGGCAAGGCAGAGCAGCAGCCAGAAACTGCTACTCTGCCTCGGAACTGGTCCAAATGGCCAGCTTAGGTGCACTGCTCAGAGATGCACTGCGCATGTCCTTTGGATATGTGCAATGTTTCTCTCCACAGCCATTGGGCCTTGCTCCGAAGGTGGAGCAGTAGCCCCTGCCTCATCTTTGGAGAAACGCCTAACAGCTGCGCAGAGATGCACTGTGCATATCCAAAGACTTGGACATGCACAGTGCGTGCCTCTGCAAAGCCATTCGGCCTCGCTTGGGATGCGGAGCAGCAGCTTCTGGCTGCCGCTCTGCCTCCGGAGTAAGGCCGAACGGTCATGCAGAGGCGCGGACTTCCTCTTCTGTAAGGAAGTATCCTCCAAAGCCGTCTGGCTTCAGAGGAGACTGCACAGGCATCAGAGTTGGCACCTGCACAGTCTCCTCTGAAGCCGAAAGGCTTCAGAAAAGTACTGCACAGGTGTCAGAGTTGATGCCGGTGCAGTACTCTTTCTGAAGCGAGTTGGCTTCAGAAGCAACTGTGCAGGTGCCAACTTTGGTGTCTGCGCAGTCTTGGAAGGGTGGTGCATACGTCCTGATGGTGATGTGCAGACCCCCACACCAGATGATGCGCAGAGTTGTGCCACCACTGCAGACACCACAGCTGTTCCTTGTTCAGTGTGTTCTGAGGGGCGTCTCCTCAGGAGCAAGCCCTCCCAAGGTGTCATTAACTTAGCATGCTCTGGAGCAGCTACTGGCAGCCCAGGCTTCCTGACTCTCTGGATGCAACATATCTTTCTGCTCTGGATACAGAATAGATAGGAGAGAGTAGTTAGGGCAGAGCAGTCTGAACTTGCTCTGGATTTGACTCTAAGTCATTACATTAAATTATTTGCATGTGCAAATTCCATTGTGCTAAAGCAGTAAATCACTAATTGCTAAACAATTAGTAAAACACCAAAATCCATGAAAAAAATAAAAGTTTTCTCCGACCTCTTAGGAATGAGGAGCCCAAAACTGGCAACCAAACAGAAGGAATAGGTGGGGGGATGGAAGAAGCTCTCTTTTGCTGAGACCACCAAGCAGGCAAGCATTGTAGTCTGGCAAGGAGCAGCTACTGGTTTTGCAGGCATTGGAAAGAACATGCGTCTGTTAGGTTCAGGGTCAATAAAAAGAACATGTGAATCCTGTATTAATTAGAAAGCAGAAATGGGATTCAAAAACTGTGGTTATCTAACATGACCATACAGCAGGGCATTATAGAATGCTCTGAAAATGTGGCCAGTGTCTTGGTTTCACTGGATCTGTGACTGTGCCATAGGCTATCAGTACCTCCTTTGCCACCATCTCTCTCAAACAGACTAAGGGCACAATCCTGAGTAACTATGGGGAGTCCTTGCTCCGGTGTAAGAACAATTTGCTCTGGATTGCAATATGAATTTCCCATAGGTTTTCACTAGGTGCTGCAGTAACTATGGGTGCATGTAAAGTCTCTTACATGCTCCCATAGTTACTCTGGATTGTAGAGTAACCCTACAATCCAGAGTGACTACGGGACCACATAAGAGACATTAAGTGTACCTGTAGTTACTGCACCAGCTAGTGAAAACCTATGGGAAATTCATATTGCAATCCAGAGTAAATTGTTCTTGCACCGGAGCAAGGACTCCCCATAGTTACTCTGGATTGTGCCCTAGGTGTGCAATCCTTACCTAGGCCAGCACAACTCATTGGTCTTCCTGTTCCTGCCCAATTCTAACCATCTTTTCAGTGCTGATGCAGCCACAGTGCAGCCCTAGTTTAAGGCAACTGATGATTCCTTACATTGTGGAGAGCATCAAAGAGGGAATAAAAATTATATTTAAAAATTCAAATCTAATTTTTTGTCTATTTTAACTTGAGATTTGGATTTTTGTATTCTTTTGTCATTTAGATAGATATACTGTATGTAGACAAAGCATATGAGCCATTCCAAGAGGATGCATACTGTCGCTATTTACCTGCTCACTTAGGATTCTTCTGGCTCAGCTCAGCAACTTTAGCACGAACATTCTCAGCATCTTTCACAATGTCACCCAGAAAGCTCTTCAGCTGGTAGTATGTTGTGATAAACGACAACCCTGCACCAGTGAGAGAGCCAACTACTGGTACAAAATCTAGAACTAATTCTAGCATTGTTGATGTTGCACAAAATGCCGACCTGAGCAAGCGATCGACGACAAACTCCATTTTAATCTCACCAGCCTTTGGAGTATATTTGATAACGGACTTCAGCTCAGAGACAGGCTGGCCAATCCGCACTGCAAGATTTTGTAGGGAATCTTCGTCCAAGCCAAAAATAGAGCAGAAACGTTTCATTGCTCCCACCAGGATGGCTACATCACAAGCAAAAGAGAGGCCAGGGGTAGGAACTGCCCCATAAGCACATGAAACAAGAGCAAACTTCCATATGAGGCTCCTCACTGCAGCCTTTTTATTTTCCATAGCTTTTTCTGAGTAAGCAGGCATGGCCATAATTAATATTTCTTTCTTCACATCATTGAGCCCGTTGATCAAGGCGTCTAGCAGCAGGGGGAAATCATACTTCTCTGGATGCCAGCTGGATATCAGAAAAACTCTTGGAGAGGACATTCCTGCTTCCTTTAAATTTTCACAGCAATAATTCCTTATCTTCTCAAGGATCGCTTTCTCATTGAAGTCACGCTTCCTTTCTTCAGAACGTAAGCTGTTATCTATTTGGGTGCGCACAAAGTAGAACTGCTTCTTCATTTTCTGAATTTCAAGGGCCAGGTTGATGTCATGTATAGTGAAGCGATCTCTGGCAACAATGATGAAGAAATCATACTGGATAAAATTCACATCCTGTAGGTATTTTTCTGGTTTGAACTTAAGTGTCCCAATTCCTGGGAGATCCCACATTTTTACATTGGGGAGTTTGGGATGTGTAAATGCCTCCGGCTTCAGCGTTGTTTCTGTCACCCCTATCTTAGCTGCACCTTCGTCATCATCTCCCACATCCCGCAAGGCGTTGACCAGGGATGATTTCCCAGCACCTGTCACCCCTGTGATGGCAATGTTGAGAGTGGTGTTTTGTAATATATCCAGCTCTTTTTGAGCTTGAGCTTGCAATTCTTTATCAGATTTTCCTTCAGAAGCAGTCTTCATTTCAGCAAGCTCAGTTTTTATCATTGCTTTTGTTGCAAGGATTCCCATATTAGTTTGTGATCTGAAAACACAAAGATTATGTGATTTAATGTGATAATGGGAGCAATCCAGAGTAACTACGGGGAGTCCTTGCTCCGGTGTGAGAACAACTTACTCTGGATTCCAATATGAATTTCCCATAGGTTTTCACTAGGTGGTGCAGTAACTATGGGTGCATGTAAAGTCTCTTACGTGCTCCCATAGTTACTCTGGATTGTAGGGAATGTTAACAAGATTTAACAAGATTGATTTAACAAGATTGATTTCACCATCAAAAAAATGCTTTCTGGAAGATCTAGCTCTACTGATAAGGATCCCTTGAAGCAGTCTTTGATATTGATATTTTTGTTAGTACCTTGATTTAAGAGCAACTTGAAATAAGAGCGCTTTGTATTAAGAGCAAAATTTTCTCAGAAATTTTGACTTGATTTAAGAGCACGTCTGAGGAAGTTTGGAACAGGCTTACATGGCCAGAGAAGTCACGGTTGGACCTGGGGGAGCAGCCTGAGCCAGGGGTGTGTGTGGGATCTGCTAGGTTGGCAGGAGCTGGACTAAGGATAGGAGCTCACCCCGTCTTGCAGTATTTGGGTCTCAAACCACTGTCCTGCTACTCTTCAGATTGACATGCACAGCACCTTAAACCACTAAGCCACTCCAGCCCTTTGATCAGTTAGTATTAATATTGTTATAGCATCTTGTGTTTAAAGTAAAGGTAAAGGTAAAGATTTCTCTGGTAAAAAAAGGTAAAGAAGGAAAAGAAGGAAATCTTTAAAGATAAAGATTTCCTGTTGCAAGGATTCCCTGGTCCTTCTGGCTCCCTACAGTCTGTTTTTGCACTCTGCACACCCTCAGGGGCACGGCTGATTTCTCTTGGTGGTTGCAGATTCCACCTTCCTGACAGAGATATCCTCCTTTCCAACCCCTTCCCTGCTTGATATCCTGCTTGTGTGTGTGTGTGTAAGTGTGTGTTTGTGTGTGTGTCTATGAGTATGTGCTTGTGTTTATGTGTGTGTAAGTGTGTGTGCTTGTGTTTGTGTGTTTCTCTGGGTCTGAACCACATACGTTGGAGTCACTGGCTTGTGTTATGCTACTACAAATGGTCTCTGTAATGTCTGAGTCTGAATCATGCATTTTACAAGGTTTTCAATTTTAAAGTGTTGAAATTAAGTACAGGAAAGCAAAATGAGTATTTTTGCTTTATTTTAACATCTCCTACATGTGTCCTACATTTTTGGAGTATCCTACAATTTTTTTAAGCACATAGGAATTTTTGTTTCAGGGAGGGGTAGGAAAACTGGCCTTGAGGTTCAGGGATTTTGCATGTGCCATCTGGTGACCCTGAACACTGGCTCTTTGGCTTAGAAATGGGGATGAGCACCATACCCTAGAGTTGGTCGTGACTAGCAGGACTAGCAATCTGCAGGCGACACCTTAACCATTTTTACCCCAGTTTGGAAACTATTCCTTATAAGGCTGTTTCCAATGATCACCTGAGGAGAGGAGGACATCCTTACCAGCAATGAACAAGATTTACTTGAAGTTTCTGAAGACTCAAAGGAGCCTCTTGTCAGGGGTCTTCCAGAAGCAGACTGCAAGACTCTTAGGATCCTTTTCTTAAGGATAGTGCTTCTCACTGTTTGTAGGGGAAGGAGTCTCTGTTTTCCTCCTACGCTCAGTGATCTTTTGAGGGAAAAAACCTGGCTATCAGAAAATGAGCTGCACATCATTAAGGACACACATAAGTACATAGAACAGCCCTTTCTAGGGTGTTTCTTGGAAATTTCTGAATGAGAGACAGAAAAGGAGGGAAGAAAAGAGGATAGGGAAGAGAAGAAAAAGGAGTCAGGAGGCAAATTTGTTGCTCAGAGCTTTTAAAATCTGTGTCTTTTTAGTAGGATAACACCCAAAGTGATTGTTTTTGTTGTGATGATGATGATGATGATGATGAAGAAGAAGAAGAAGAAGTGGAGGAGGAGGAAGAAGAAGAAGAAGAAGAAGAAGAAGAAGAAGAAGAAGAAGAAGAATCTCACCTTCAGAATCACAGAGAACACCAGCGATGAGAAACAGGAAATGCGTACTTGAGGTCCACAGCTACCTGAATAAGAAGCTGAAGAGCTGGAGCCTGGAAGCCTCTGCTTTATAACGCTCCAAGAATCTGAAAATGAAAGAGAATCTGAAAAATGCTGTGCACGAAGAGATCTGAAAAGTTTGTTTAACTGGAAGTCTGGCCTCCTTGTCAGTATGACCATCTGTTCTCTTTTTCCAGGACGTTTCCTCTTCTTTAGTCTTGTGTCCTGGAAAAAAAGATTTCCTTATTAGCAGGCAGCAGGCAGAATTCTTGTAATAAATAAATAAGAAGTGATAAATTACTGGTGCAATCCTGAAGTGCACTTGGGCCAGACTGTCTAGCCCTGGGTCTGTATAAGTTGACTTACACAGCCTAGCCGCACCAGCAAAGTCAACTTACACCGGCGCAATGCAGATGGACCTTGTCCAGCCTGGCAGAGAAAGTCCAGGAAGCGCAGCAGGGGCGTGATGAAGGTATGTTGAGCATTGCCCAGAACAGTACATTTAGGCTGTATCCAGAACCTGTTTTCAGGGCAGAAATGCCCCTTCCCGACTCCTCAAAGATAGGCCACTTCAGGAGCAGGAATAAGTCATAGGGGTCCATGATAATGCAGAGTAAGAATGGCAGTGTTGTCCAAAAATCTGAGTTCTTGGCCAGCCTAACTGCAACCCCTGCCTCTCAACCTCAGGATACGGCACAACTCCAGCAGGCCATTCAAACCATCCCTTTGCATCTACCCTCCACTTCAGGTACTGCAGGTTGTCAGGGACTCCTGGGCGTCTTCAAATGGCAGGCAGGGTGCAGGCACCGCAGTTGTTCCTGGCGCAGTGTGTTCTGAGGCAGGGCTCCTCAGGAGGAAGCCCTCCCAGGTGCCACTTACTTGCTACATAGCAGCCTCCTTGCCCCGTGGATTTGGCCCAACTTTCTGCTCTGGATATAGTCGAGACAGCCCAGCTGGGCCATTCTCACTGGCCTCACTTCAGAATTGCTCCCTAAATGTAATAGTTTTAAATTTTATCATTAGTAATACAGTATTTAAATTAACCAGACAAAAGCAATAGACATGAGTGTTTTTAGCCTTTATTTTGTCATATCCCACATTTTTCTTGAATGTCCAACATTTTGGGGCAGTTAGTGTTGTGCCCCCATCACCATATGCCTCTCTCCAACTAATTCAGCTGCATGTGGTAACTGTGTCAAATTACAAACTCTGTGTAATCCCATCCCCCAGTTAGACCAGCCTAACAGCCCAATCCAGAGCAACTAATCTGTCCACATAAGAGCCCTTAGGTTGCCCTATCTAACACTAGGTTGGAGCAACTGCAAGATGCTCCAGCCCAGTTACTCTGAAGGAGGCTTAGGGCAGAGCAAGGCAAGATAGGGTGCCCTAAGAGAGGTGGACCTGCTCTGCCCTAACTGGGGCAGCCTAAGCAGCTCAGGAGAGGCAAGTTGAGGGCATGTTTAGCATTGCCTAGGGCAGAGCAGTTACTCTGTATCCAGAGCCTGTTTCCAAGGCAGAAATGCCCTCTTCCAGCCCTCAGAGTTATACCACTTCAGGAGCAGGTATAGTAATGAGTAGACCCATAGGGGTCCATGATAAGGCCCGAGTAAGAATGGCAGTGCTGACCAAAAATCTGAGTTCTTGGCCAGCCTAGCTGCAACCCCTGCCTCTCAACCTCAGGATATGGAACAAACTACGGCTGCCCACAAACCTCAGGATACAGCAGGCCACTCCAAGAAGCCCCTTGTATTCACTGTAGAATGTACTGGCATCTCTTCAGGGACTCCTTATAAGGCAGGCACCCAATGGCCTCACCAGACTGGTTCAGCTGGTGTGGGCTGCATTGGGGATGCGCTCCGTATGGGGTGATGTGCCGGAGGAGTTTGACTGTCCTTTGGCAGGCCCCGGGCGTCAGCACACCCATTCAGGCCTGCTCCAAGGCGGAGAATCAGCCAGAAGCTGCCACTTGTCTGAGGAGCTGGCCTGAACGGCCATCTGAGATGCACTGCGCAGAAACACACTGAGCATGCCAAACAGCTTCAGAGGAGACTTCCTTAGAGCAGAGAAAGTCCGCGCCTCTGCACAGCCATTCGGCCTCACTCAGGAGGCGGAGCGGCAGCCGAATGGCTTCAGAAAGAGTACTGCACAGGCACCAACTCTGACGCCTGCACAGTCTCCCCCAAAGCCAAAAGGCTTCAGAAAAGTACTGCGCAGGTGTCAGAGATGGTGCCTGCGCAGTACTCTTTCTGAAGCCAGTTGGCTTCAGAAACAACTGCGCAGGCACCAACTTTGGTGACTGCGCAGTCCAGGTGGGGGGGAGCGCGCATCCCAGGGATGACGCACAGACTTCCGCATCAGGTGATGTGCAGAGTCATGTCACCACTGTAGGCACCACAGCTGTTCCTTGTTCAGTGTGATCTGAGGGGTGTCTCCTCAGGAGCAAGTCTTCCCCTTGTGTCAATTACTTAGCATGCTCTGGAGCAGTTAGGGCAGCCCAGGCTTCCTGACTCTCTGGATTCAGCATAACTTTCTGCTCTGGATACAGAATAGTTAGGAGAGTGCAGTTAGGTCAGAGCAGGCTGAATTTGCTCTGGATTGCAGCCTAAGTCTCAGCACAAATCCCATGCTGACCTGGGGGAGTCACAAAACCGCCATATGGTACTTCTGTGCTACTCCAGGGTGGGGGAAGGCCAGTGCACAGATATGCGCCAGCCTCCCCACACCACTACAGGAATGGGGAGAGGGTGAGTTAGGCTAGCCTAAATTGGTTTGGATCAGTGGTGAGATTCAAATAAATTAACAAAAATTCTATGTCCTATACACAGAAGTCCTTTAACAACATATGTCCTATAGAAATATGTCCTGTAACTGCAGGTTCTATAGAGTAGGTGAGAACCTGCTAAAGCCCACCACTGGTTTGGATTGCACCCTGTGACTTGCCGCAGCCCCCCTCTGCTGTGGCAGCCTGCAACCTCCGGGGGCTCTGCACCGCCATGCCGCCTGCCTCTGGCAGTGCCTTGCCTGCTGCCTCCAGCTGCCAAGAAAAACCCCAGCAACACATGGTAACTTGACATCATGTGTGCCATGCGCATGCGGTGGCGTTGGTATGCTCCTGGTGTTTTGTGTACCTGATCAGTTAGCTTCCCAGCCCACTTTTCTAGTCTGTCCATTCCAGTGTAGAGGATGGCTCCCTGTCTGGTAGAGATGAAAGTTCATTGTGCTTTAAAAGATTTTTCAAGGGTGTTTGAATCTTCAGCTGCACGGATATGAATTTGGCTCCCAAAAAACACATATACAGAGACAAATGTGGTGCAGTGCTTTGGATGGTTTTTGGATGGCCGACGCTTTTTTGTAATGGAATGCACCGGAACACCATCCCCACCTTTTTCAATCATTATAAATTGCGTGCACACCTCTGTGCACATGCAGCCTCCTCCTGCGGAAGGGTAGGGTAACCATATGCACATGCAGCCTCTTCCTGCCTCCTCTTTCTCCTCCTGCTGAAATGCCTCCTCCCCACCTCCTGGGCCGACCACAGCATCCACAGGCACAGGAAGTGGGGAGGAGGTGTTGCATGCAAGCGGGCTAGTGGCGGCAGGCGCGTGTATGTGCACCCAGGAAGTGGAGTGCCCACAGCGCCTCCCACCTCCTGTGGCCACTTCCCCATAGCTACCCTTCCTGCCCGCTCTTGCTCCGCTTGCTAGGAGCCCACCCACTGCTGTGCCTGCCACTGCTGCACCACTTGCCCCCCTCCCTATGATGAGTATGTCTCTCTGTCTCTCTGTGTGTGTCTGTCTCGGTGTGTGTCTGTGTGTGTCTTGTGTTGTGTTTCATTGCTTTAAACTGCTTTCTGGGCATCTTACATGTATGTGTCAGGATCATGCTTGTAAAAAAGGTTTTCAGTTTTAAAAGTGTTGAAATTAAGTACAGGAGCTTATTTTAACTTGTCCTACATGTGTCCTCCATTTTGGGGGTGTGCTACAATTTTTAAGCAAACAAACAAACAAATAAATGAAATGCGTGAGTTCCTGCACCTTTTTCTTTATTTAACAGAAAAAAGCACTGGATAAGGCTAACATACCTTGTAAGGCTGTTGTGTAGATCTGAATGTGTAATCTTTCAGCAGACCCTCTTACCTCAGCCCACAGGTTCACTTGTACTCCCTTCACACACTCAATCTACACTCCACAATGCTTCCCTCTCTCACTTTCTTTTTTTTTTCCTCTGCCCATTTTACAAATATTTCTACCGCTCCATCTCTTTCATCCCAAAAAACTTCTGTAATGTATGGAAAAGAGGCTTTTGAGAGACAGGGTAGGATTATGCAGTGATTAGAGTCCTTTTCCCCCAAAGGAGAGGACATGCTGCAGACTGTTAGGGCATCTGTCCGGTGGAGGAAGAAGCGGATTGCTTATCAAACAGCTGATTTCCAAGAAAGAGAACCTTTCCTCCATTAGTTTAAGTTTCTCTTTCTTATCAACTTAAAGCTATAGTTCACAAACACCTTGTTGGATCAGGCCAAGGGCCCATCTAATCCAGCTTCCCATATCTCACAGTTGTCCACTAACTGCTTCAGAAAAACCAGATCCCCGTATTCTGTGGCCACTGTGATGCAGGGAGTGCACTGGCCTAACCCTCCCTCTTACAGCACTTTTGAGTCCCTTCCAGTCCGGCCAGGACTTGTGCGGGGGCCTATGCCACCCTAACTGGGGCTTAGGATTAGGGGGTTAGCCTTAGTCGTTTAGGAAAATTATAAGAATAGATGAATGAATTCTAGGAAAATTGCATTCCTATCAGTCCAACTCCATCAGTGGAGATTCCTCAAAGCAGCCTCTGTGCCAAAGAACTGGTCTATGCCTAGGGTGACCATATGCAGGCTGATAAGATGACCAGAAATACCAGAAATACCTGGACACTACAAGAAATGGAGGTCCTTAAACAGGAAACAGGCAAAAACCTCCATTGACCAGGAATCCAGGACACTTCTGGTCTTTGCACGCACATGCGCATGGCTCTGAGCCTCCCAGAGTGGGAAAAGTGGAGGTGGAAGCACCTCGTGCCCAGAGCAGCATAGCAGCAACATGCACCAACAGAGGCAGGCACCCAGTGTGCCTCCTCAGCATAGCCACCTCTGCTGCTACAGCCCACAGACTCCAGGGGCTTTGCGCTGCCACAGAGCCTCGCCAGGCCTCTGGCAGTGCCTTCTATTATACTGTATTATACTGTAGATTATACTGTAGATTCTGTGCTGCCTCCAGCACCCAAGAGAAACCCCCAGTGACACAGGGTGTCTTGACATCATATGTGCCATGGGCGAGCGGTGGCATTGGTATGCCCCTGGTGTTTTGTGTACCTGATCAGTTAGCTTCCCAGCCCACTATTCTTGTCTATCCATTCCAGTTTCAATGATGGCCCCCTGGCTGGTGCCAGTAAAAGTACTCCGTTGTGCCTTAAAAGATTTTTCAAGGGTGTTGGAATGTTCAGCTTCATGGTGGTGAATTTGGGCCCCAAAATACACACATACAGAGACAAATGTGGTGCAGTGTTTTGGATGGTCTTGGCTCAAATCTTTGATAAGGCATACGTACCTTGTCAGGTTGTTGTGTAGCTCTGTATGCAGACCCTTCTTTCCTCAACCCACAGGCTCACTTGTACTCCCCTCTTACACACCTTTTTCAGGCTGCACTTCACAACCCTTCCCTCTCTCACTTTCTGTTTTCCCCTCTACCTTACTACTAATAGAGGTTATGTCGCAGGGTATGGCTAATATTATTTTCAAGGGAAACAGCTAAGTGCAGCTACACAGATTTGAACACTCTTTAAAATAGCTAAGAATCTTTGGGATTTTTAGTTTTGGCAAAAAATATTAATCTAATCAAATTTTGCAAACCCAACACAGATTGAATAATGTTCAAGTAAATGTGCAGTCTTTGAAACCAGATGACACCTTTTGTGGATGCCACGCACTGGGAAACTGAAGGTAGCCTAGGCATAATTCATGCAAAGCACAGAATCTGTCTGATCTTGGATGTATTTGTTTGCATGAAATATACCTTTTCTTTTTCATGCCAATGCAGTTGCCCAAGACAGATTACTAAGCTTCAGTTCCTTCCCTACAGTCACCCAGAAATCTTCATGGCCAAGGACGGATTCAAGCCTGGATTTTCTAGGTCTCAGAGCAACTCCCATTGACCGTTATTATACATCATTATTAATGGTGATCACATATTATTATAATGTACTAATGAAATGTGCCCGTGATGCAGAAGTAAAATAACTCCCATGCACTATCCACCTTGTGTCCCATCCCCCATTGCTCAACACCCCATGTGCATCATCCCACCATGTGCATCAACCCCCATGTGCAACTTCCCCCATGAGCATCAACACCACCATGTGCATCATCCCTCATGTGCACCAAACCTCCCTGCACAACTTCCCCCCATGCACATCAATCCCCCATGTGCATCATCCCTCCATGTGCACAAACCCCCATCCACACCAATCCCCAATGTGCAACTTCCCCCATGCATATCATGGGGCAGGGCTTGGGGCAGGGCTTGGATCAGTCAGGGATTCTTCAAAGTACCATATATGGAGAAAAATGCATTGTGCCCCTTTCCACCCCCTTCCGGCTGGAATTTCCAAAAAACGGTTCTGAGTGGGTGCCTCCATCATGGAAGGAACACCCTCCCCAAATTTCACACTTCTAGTCCCAGCAGTTTTGGCTGGGCATTGATGAGTGAGTGAGTGAGTGAGTGAGTCAGTCAGTCAGTCAGTCAGTCAGTCAGTGACTTTTCAGGTTTATAAATCAAGATAATGGTGATTATACATTGATTATACAGGGTGGCCCCAAAAAAGGTAACCAAAGTAAGCTTTTAGCTTTTTTGCACAGAGATTACCTATTGTACAACTATGTGTTCTATATGTCTTCCACCATTATGTATGACAAGTTGCACACGGTCTAGCATCAGTTACCTGTTACCTATGACAAAAGAAAAGCTTTATAACTAAATAAATCACGTACAAAACATTTATAACTAAATAAAGCACAATCCTAACCATGTCTACTCAGAAGTAAGCCCATTATGTTCAATTGGTCTTACTCCCAGGAAAGTGTATTCAGGATTGCAACCTAAATCACATACATCTTCAGTTACCTTTGGGGGGGGGACATATACCATTCTGGTTCTCATCCTCACTCTACTACAACCTAGATGTAGGGCTGTATATTCTTTAGCTCAGAGTAAGTACAGTTTATCTGCAATCTTTGCTGGCATCTGAAGCCTGTTTTGTTTTCGAAATAAATTGTTTAATTTTTCCAGTAAATGATTACATATTTTAAAACAGAAATTGTGTTTGTTTGTTTGTTAAAAAAAGATTATTTTTTCATAATAAGGGACTCAAGACCCAATTTCTTGCACAGTTCAAATGCTGCTAAATGGACTTCTTTGCTACCACCTCCAGAGCTTTGGTCAAAACCTTTTGGGCATCTCCGGCAACACGTGACACGCATTTCTGCAGCATGAAGAAGGTGGAGAGAAATGAAAGCCCCCCTGACAGCAGGCAGCCAAGGATGGGGAATCGTCCCCAGCAATACTCCACCACCATCACTGTGGCTCCCACCAGGTCTGGCAGCCTGAACAAAATCATGGGTTTTATGGACTGGGATGTCATCACAGCTTTCAGAACCATAGATGGCTTTCCAATCAGATCTGCAAGATCTTCAAGGGAGCGACTGCTCAGGCCAAATTCTAGGTAGCACCGAGAGCGGAACTTCACCAGAAGAAGCATGGCGGCCAGGAAGGAGAGGCCTGGGACCGGCAGGGCAGAAACAAGTCCGCAGAAGACGGCTGGAAGCACAATCTGGGCTGTGGCTTTTCTTCTCTCAAAGCAGGTGGATGAGGTCCTGGGCAGGCCAAGCAGAAAAGCTTGTCTCTTCAGCATCAAGAGATCTTTCTTCAGCTGTTCGCGAAGGAGGGGAAAGTCAAAGCGGTCTGTTTCCCAGTTGGACACCAGGAAGATCTGGGGGTCTATGGCTCCTTCTCTCAACAGGCCCTCTCTGCAGTCATCCTTGATGCGCTGGATGACCTTCTCTGCACTGTAGTCTGAGGACCGCTTCCTACTGGAGGCCTCCAGGTCCAGGTCTATTTTGGTGCGCACAAAGTAGAACTTCTTGCTCATGTCCTGGATCTCACGGACCAGCTCGGCATGGGTGGTCCGGAACCGCTGGTAGCCAACGATGATGAAAAAGTCATAACGATTCAAATCTTCCTGTTGTCCCCGACTACCTTCATCAAAAGGAGCTGCTCCCTTCCCTGGGAGGTCCCACAGGATGACGTGAGGAAGATGTGAGTAGATATAATCCTTCACCTGTGCAGTCATGGACTGGATGCCGGTCTTAGCAGCCCCTGGGTCATCAGCCTCCAGGCCCAGCATGGCGTTGATGAAGGAGGACTTCCCGGAGCCTGGTTCTCCCACTACGGCAACATGGAGAGGGGTGTTTTGAAAAGACTGAAGGGGGATCTCCTGGACAGTAGAGACAGCTTCACTCAGGTTCCCCTGAGCAATGACTACCCTAAATCTTTCCATGGCCTGTGCTGTTGCCATCCTGCAAAGGAAGCAGTAAAGTGATAATGTCAGCAAAACAACCCCTTTATAGTATTCTGTTTAAGGGTATATTATATTCATTACCCTTCTTGCCACAGCCTGACAATTTACATATTTTGATTAATTCAAAGGAATGAAGAGTTTTCTCCATGGCATTGTGTAATGTTATTCCATCCTGTTTCATATGGGGCAAATTCAAGGGCTTGGATATACAGGCAAGGTGCAGGGTGACCATATTGGAAGGAGGACAGAGTGCCTCTACCTTTCCATTGCATCAAAGAGGGAACTGAGGCAGGTGCTGCTTATTAAACTCTGTTATGAGGACAGGCACTCTGTCCTCCATTCTATATGGTCACCCTTTGTGGGTGTAACTCATCATAGAAACCTTTCCACATATGACACTAAAATGAAAGCAACAGAATGACCTACACAAACAACAGCTTAACACAATCCTCCCCCTTTTGTGGGTCAGAAGCTACATTGATGCATCATCTTTAATTGGGAAGGACATGGCTTTAACAAATCAAATAGCAACTTATCTTCACTTAGGGCGCAATCCAGAGTAACTATGGGGTGTCCTTGCTCCAGTGTAAGAAAAATTTATTCTGGATTGCAATATTAATTTCCCATAGGTTTTCACTAGATGGTGCAGTAACTACGGGTGCATGTAAAGTCTCTTACGTGCACCCGTAGTTGCTCTGGATTGTAGGGCAAATTATACAGAGATGTACCCTTCAATCCAGAGTAACTATGGGCGCACGTAAGAGACATTACGTGTACCCATAGTTACTGCACCACCTAGTGAAAACCTATTGGAAATTTATATTGCAATCCAGAGCAAATTGTTCTTACACCGGAGCAAGGACTCCCCATAGTTACTTTGGATTGCACCCGTAGTGAGATTGTACAGCATGGTAAGACCAGGGTGATCATATGACCGGAAATTTCCAGATTTGTCCTCTTTTTTACCCTCCAGTCCAGAT
The DNA here is from genome assembly GCA_030015325.1 of Cryptoblepharus egeriae. Classification (NCBI taxonomy): domain Eukaryota; kingdom Metazoa; phylum Chordata; class Lepidosauria; order Squamata; family Scincidae; genus Cryptoblepharus; species Cryptoblepharus egeriae. The sequence goes on from JAREYC010000014.1 coordinate 4,643,023, forward strand.
ATCCTCCAAAAGGGCTTCATTGTCCTCTACTTTGGCTTCATTTTGGAACTCTGCACTTGTGTGTAGTACCCCATCAACTCATATGTCATTGGATCTATATTGAAGAGCAGAATCCAATGCAAAAATTGATTTTGAAATGTATCTTTCCTATCAAAGGTATGGCCAAAAAACTAAAAATAAAAAATATGCATTGAGCTCTATGGGAAAGTGAAAGTGCCCAATATCATGGCTTTACTCATAAGTAGGCAAACATGCCATTGTCTGCAAGAAAGGCCAGGCTGAGAGGAATCCAAGACCTTGTGCTCCTTTTAAGGTTCAGGCATCTGGTCACCATGGGTAAGACAAATTATTGATTGTAATTCATTACAGTTGGGGGTTTAATAATCTCTACTTGTACATCTGCATTTGATTAAAGTTATATTATTCAAATATTGACAATAAAGGTTTTGGTCTACGGTCAAAGGGTGGCCAGGAATGGCAGTGAAACATCCTATTGTATTTAGGAATGGAGCTGAATTTTACTTCCAGTGTCTGATCCAGGCAGCAGTCGAGCACTGGAGATCAGAGGGATGGGCAAGCAAGCCAGTATCTGAGGTTTCCTTTCCAGTGTCCTCTGCCTTCTCCCCCCCTTCCCAACAGCAGCCAGATAACTACACGTTCAATTCCAGGCAGGCATCAAATCTCTGCTTCTTCTGCCTTCCCTTTACTTCCACCCCAAGGTGGAAAGGATGACAAGCCCCCTCTTAGCTCCCAAGCCAGAATCTGCAACAGCCAGCCTGCCTGGTTCCCTACCACACACCTGCTATGGCTGCAATCATTTACACATTTTGCAGGGATTAAGCCCCATTGAACCCAATGGATTTACTTCTGAGTAGACATGCAGGGAATTGGGCTGTTGAAGCACTACTACTGGTTGCATTTCCAGTGCTGGAAAACCCCTAATCCCCCCTTCCCAATGCAGAAGGCCACCAACTTTTTGACCAGTGGGCATCATGGGGTGGAAGTGAAGATCCCAATCCTCTCCATCCAGATGTGATTTACCTGTGGGTCCCTTGGCACGTATCTCCCGGGGGAATGCTGCTCTGGATCCTTATCAGAGACTCACCTTCCCTTTTCTCTTGCACTCCGGGACAGAGACTTTACTCTGCTTCTCTCTGGGTGTTTTTGTATGGAGAGAGATCAGAGAAAGTGAAAGTACCAGTTGATCCTATAAGAGCCCTGCAGAGGCACCTAAGAAATGGACTGCAGTTGACCACCAGGTGGCACCAAAAGGGAGAAGCATCACTGACCATTAACTCAAAGTGGAGATGCCAGAATTATGATGATGATGATGTACTATTTCACAGTCACCAGGTGTTTGACTGGAATCGTCTCTACTGTGATTCGGTTCCTATCCGAGGAACTAGAAATCACAAAGGTATCATCTCAAGATGTGCTGCTTTTTGTAACTGAGCAGTTGTGATCTTCTGGAGGCCCATTAAGTTTAGATGCTCTTGGAGACTTAATGGAATGGCTGCAAGAGAACCTATTATTATTGGAATAACAGTGGCTTTCTTTTCCCAGATTCTCTGAATTTCTATCTGTAGGTATACCATGTGTTCTTCTCATGTTCTTTCTCTTGAAGCCAACGATTTCTGGGGACTACTACTACTGCTACTAGAAAGCAGGCCTCCGTCAGTCTTGAAAGACTATGGTATCGTGCTTGGCGCTGCATACGCTGCATGCGAAGCATGAAAGCCTGGGTTATATTGTTATGGAGGATAGGCTGTTACCCAAGCAGCAAATCCCTCCTCTCCACGCCACTGAATTAGTCCAATGGAAAGGCAGAGCCAATACGATTGGATACAGCTGGCATCGCAGAGCTGGGCTAAGGACAGAAGCTCACCCTGTCTTGTGGGGCCGACTCGGGTCTCGAACCCTGGCCTGCTGGTTAACAGGCACAGCGTCTTAACCGCTTGTGCCACCCACAGCACTACTACTGCTACTACTACTACTACTTAGATGCTTCCTTAATGCATGAGTTATCAGTCAAACTGCAGAATTTATGAGAAACAGGCATCTAAGGGGAGTAAACTTTCTCTTTCTTTCTTGAAGGGGAGCAAAGGGACCTCTACGCATGCATCCAGATGGTGCATGTATGGGGCAATACCAAGGGTGAGGAAAGGGGAGGATCACCCTTTCTTGGTCCTATGCAGAATGGTTTTTGACGTCTGTGAAGTAATGCATGTAAATTACTGTACAAAGTCAATGGTTAAGATGCTGTGTCTGTGGACAAGGGCAAGGTTCAAGACTTGGGTGCTGAATGAGCTCCAATCCCTTATCCAGCTTCTGCCAACCTAGTGGTTTGAAAGCATGGAAATGCAAGTAGATAAATAGGTACCATTTCAGTGGGAAGGTAATAGCATCCCATGTGCCTCAGTATATACCGTAGTCATGATGGTCACACGACCACACTGCTTCTTCAGATTAGTGACAGGGATGAGCACTACACCCTACAGTCAGTCACAACCAGCAAGGTACTGTGCTAGAGACACTTTTACCTTTTAAAATAATGCACATTGAGGCAAGAACTCAAATCTCCACATACAGGCTTGCAGTAGTTCTCAAAGTGGGAGTTGGGGCCTGATAGGGTCCACAGGACTAATGGGTTCTGAGCTGTCTTTGATGGATCAGATTTTGGGGTGCTGGGGGATAGCTCAATGAAAATGTCTACCCAATGTGTAGCAGCAGTGAAGAAGGCCAGTTCCATACTAGGAATAAATAAAAAGGGATTGAGGATAAAACTGCTAATATTATAATGGCAATGTTCAAATTGATGTTAAGACCACATCTGGTTCTGGTCCAGTTCTGGTTGCCACATTGCAAAAAGGTTAGAGTGGAAGCTAAACTCAGCTAAACTAAACTTAGACTGCAATCCTAAACACACTTTCCTGGGAGTAAGATCAACTGAATACATTGGGTCTTACTTCTGAGAAGACATGGTTAGGATTATGCTCTAAGCCAGCATTTCTCAAAGTGGGGGTCGGGACCCCTTTGGGGGTCACCTAGAGCTTTCTTGGGGATCACCTAATGACCCCTGATCCAGGGGGCCAGGTCAGGATTGCCAGACCTCCAGCTGTAGCTGCATGTGCACTGGGGCTGACTGACAGCCTCAGGGCCCAATCCTATGCATGCCTACTCTGAAATAAATCCCATATAGTCAGGGGGACCTTTACTCCCTTGTAAATGTGGATAGGATTGCAGCCTCAGGGCCTAATCCTATGCATGCCTACTCTGAAATAAATCCCAATGTGTTCAATGTGTGCATAGAACACACATTTCATTTGTAACCATGAAAATACATCCTGCATATCGGATATTTACATTACGATCCATAACAGTAGCAAAATTACAGTTATATAGTAGGAATGAAAATAATTTTATGGTTGGGGGTCCCCACAACATGAGGAACTTATAAAGGAGTCACGGCATTAGGAAGATTGAGAACCACTGCGTAAGCTAAGCAAAATTGTCTGCTTTGTTGCCAGTGTAAGCAGGCTGCCTTTAAGCCATTAACTCCTCTAAAGAGGGAAGCTTATCATTCAGCTTAACGAACCAACCTCAATCACTTTGAGACAAAATTGCATGTAAATAATTTGCATATAATTAGCAGGGTGTAGCAAACCTCACCTGTAGTTTGTTTTCTCATGGACTGGACCCCAGGGATTCTGCCCTCTTCACTCCTCAGGACAGAATCTGCACTGCTCGTTCCTGGTCTGATGAACTCTAAATGGATCTGCAGATGGATCTCACTCACGTTGGTCTAGAAGTGGGCCAATTCAGGGCTAAGGAATTAGCCCTGCCATACTCCGGCTGTCTACCAACTCCACTTTCTGAGTAACTATTCTGTCTCAGTCTACTTAAGAGGAAGGCAAGTGTTTGAAGGAGGCCTGAGTCGTGGATTGTGTGTATCTCATTGTGTATCGTGGATTGTGTTCCCCATTCATATAAATGTCCATTTCTCCATTTCCAGCAACATAGTCTCAAAACCATTTTCTATCTTTTTATTGTAATAGAATAAAAACACTATTATACAATAAAACAATAAATATAATAGAACAGAAAGCAGGACTGAGGTGGGACAGCTTCACACGGGTTGCTTGGATTTCTGATAATGAATATGATGGCAGCAGGGTGATCATATCACCTGAAATTTCCTGAATTTCCTTTTTTTTAGCCTCCTGTTTGGGTGTCCTCCGAAAGGATTTCATTATCCTCCATTTTGGCTTCATTTTGGAACTTTGCAATGGTGAGCAGGACCCATCATGTCATATGTCATTGGATTTGAACTGAAGATCAGAATCTAATGCAAAAATCAGTTTTGAAATAGCTGCTTCCTATCAAACGTTATCGCCAAAAAACTAAAAAATAAAAAAATATGCATGCTCTATGGGAAAGTGAAAGTGCCCAATATTGCAGCTTTACTCATGAGTAGGCAAATGTGCCATTGTCTTCCAGAAAGGCCCGGCTGAGAGGAATCCAAGACCTTGTCCTCCTTTTGTGGTTTGGGCATCTGGTCACCTTGGACATCAGATCCAAGTAAACCCATAGTTGAAACAGAACTGTTTATTATACAGTATTTAATCATTTACCTACTTCAATATTAAGGAGGAAAATGTTTAAAAATACTAAACAGGCAGTGCAATGCTAATGTGTACTGGAAAAGACAGGGTAATGCTGCAATCCTAAAGACACCTTCCTGGGAGTAAGACCCATTGAACATAATGGAGCTTACTTTTGAGTAGACATGGTTAGGAATGTGTAAATGGCACATGTTGAATGCTGTGCAAGTTAGAAGTGGGCTGCCCATTTAATTGGCTTTTCTCTCCCCCCTCCCCCCCCGCTGCGCAAAATCTGGAAAACTGTTGTTCTCAGTTGGCAAACAAATAGAAGAAACATTTTCAAACATCAGACTCAAAAGCTTTGATTAGAATACGCTGAGCATCATCAGCCACTTCATTAAGGGAGCTCCAGAGCATGTAGTAGGTCGTTCCAAAGGAGATGCCTCCAGCTGCTAAGGAGCCAAATACAGGGATTGTGCTAACAAAGTACTCCACCGCCATCAATGCCCCACAACCTGCCTTGGTTAGAAGCTTTAGCACCATATCCTTGGTGATCTCTTTGGCAAATGGTGACTTAATCACCTCCTTGATCTCCTCCACAGGCTTGGAAACCTTCTCAGCTAACCTGCTAAGGGACTCCTCATCCAGGCCAAAGTTCTGGCGGTACTGCGAAAGAGCCTTAATCAGAATTGTCACATCACAGACCACTGAGAGTCCAGGGATGGGCACAGCAGCCACTCCACATGACACAGTAGCCAGCTTCCAAATCTGTTTCTGGAAGGCTTTCTTTTTCTTCTCTAAGACTTCCAATGAGATATTGGGCAAGGCCAACAGAAATGTGTGTCTTTTGTGTCCTGGCAATTCTTTCTCCAAGGTCTCTTCTAGTGCGATGAAATCATATTTGTTTAGCTCCCAGCTGGACAGAAGAAAGACCTTGGGGGAATCAATGCCTTCATTCTGTAGGCACTGTTGACAATTGTGTCGAATCTCTTCCATAATCCTTTCCTCATTGTAGTCTCGTGGCCTTCGTCTTTTGGCAGCTTCCAGGTCCGCATCTACCTTGGAGCGCACAAAGTAGAAGTGTTTGCCCACTTTTTGGATCTCACGTGCCAGCTGGGCATGGTTGGATTTGAATCGCTCAGAGGCAATGACAATAAAAAAGTCATAGCGGGAAAAGTTAACCTGTTCCAGGTAAGTGCTGGACTGGAAATTTGGGGTTCCAGTGCCCGGCAGATCCCATATGATCACATTGGAATGCTTGGGATGTGGGTATGGAGTGGGCATGGTTGTGGTCTCCACTACCCCAGTGGGGGCAGCGCGATCATCTTCATCCTCTAAGCCCCGAATGGCGTTGACAAAGGAGGACTTGCCAGAGCCTGACTCTCCAGTCACCGCAATGTCCAAGGTAATATTATCCAAGTCCTCCAGCTTTTTCATAATCTTGGAGGCTGCTTCAGCCATTCTCCCCTCTTCAAGATCATCCTTAAATCCTTCCAAGTCCTCCTTAGTGATGATGTCATAATCTTCAATATGTGGATGGGATGTCATCGGTGTGGACTGATCTGCCATTGAAGCAAGTTGAGGCCTGAAAGAAGGCAACACCTACCATAAGCCATGTAACATCAAAAATCAGCGTACTATTCCATGAGTGATCACAATATTGCACGTCTTCAAGATCAGCATACATGGGGTGCAACAGTGTGCTGTAAATCAAGATATGTGCTCCCTGAAGCATCTGGTGGGCCGCTGTGTGATACATGAAGCTGGACTGGATAGGCCTTTGGCCTGATCCAGTAGCGGCTCTTCTTATGTTCTTATAGTCTTGATAAGATTTTTCTCATTCAAAATGGCTGGCAGGTGCTTAAGGGAGGTGCTTAAATGAGCAGGGTGACCAGATGCCAAACCCAAAATTCCTGAACCCCAAGACCAAAATTCCTAATCCCAGCCCAAAATTCCTTCCTGCTGAAAAAAATGGCCAAAAAATGTATGTTTTTGTTTTTTGGTTTTTTGACCATAACTTTTGATAGGAAGGAGATATCTCCAAACTGATTCTTGCATTGGATTCTGCTCTTCAATACAAATCCAGTGACATATGGAATGATGGGGTACTGTGCACTATCACAAAGTTTCAAAATGAAGCCAAAATGTAGAACACCCGGACAGGAGGCTAAAAATCCAAACAAATCTGGGTTTTTCGGTCATCTGGTCACCCTGTTAAATGAGCCAACCCAGCCAATGCTTGTGAGATCGGTCACTACTTCATCCACTATGATCAGTTCCAGTTATGGCCAGGGGATAAAAAAAAAAGCAGGCCTCCATCAGTCTTGAAAGACTATGGTATCGTGCTCAGTGCTGCATGTGCTGCAGGCGAAGCACGAAAGCCTGGGTTGGATTGTTATGGAGATAGGCTGTTACCCAAGCAGCAAATCCCCCCTCTCTACGCAGGGTGACCAGATGCCAAACCCAAAATTCCTGAACCCCAAGGCCAAAATTCCTAATCCCAGGCCAAAATTCCTACCCGCTGAAAAAAAATTGCCAATAAATGTATTTTTTTGTTTTTCGGTTTTCTGACCATAACTTTTGATAGGAAGGAGATATCTCCAAACTGATTTTTGCATTGGATTCTACTCTTCAATACAAATCCAATGACATATGGCATGATGGGGTACTGTGCACTATCACAAAGTTTCAAAATGAAGCCAAAATGTAGGAAACCCGGACAGGAGGCTAAAAATCCGGACAAATCAGGGTTTTTCCGGTCATCTGGTCACCCTGTCTCTAAGCCACTGAATTAGTCCAATGGAAAGGCAGAGCCAGTACAAGTGGATCCAGCTGGCGTCGCAGAACTGGGCTAAGGACAGGACCTCACCCTGTCCTGTGGGGCCAACCCGGGTCACAAACCCTGGCCTGCTGGTTAACAAGCATAGCATCTTAACCGCTTGCGCCACCCACAGCTTAGCCAGGGGATATGGATAGCATAATAATCAGTCCAATCCATCACAGCCATGATCTCTTGCCCACCATTGAAGAGATCCAGCCTTCCCAACTCTATTCTGAATTTCCTGTAATTTCAATACTTTTGCAATATCTCACTGATCGTGCAATTGTAATTCTGACTTTTTTTGCATTGTCCTTTTTACTCAAACTCTTGGAACAGCAATTTATACATTGCTTTTTTAAAATAATTGTTAAATATATTGTTATACATACAATTTATACATGGATAAATAGAATTAAATAATTACAGCCCTTTTTTCTCAGAGATCTCTGAATGAGAGAAAGGGAAAGAGGGAGAAGGGGATGACGCCAGACGAAAAAGTAGTAGGAAGATGGAAAACCTCACCTTCTGAGCCACACACAGAGCATAAACTTAACAGATCCACCGACAAAGACAGCAAAGCTGAGAACCGTACTTGCCGTCCCCAGCAGTTTTGACAAGAAATGGAGCCTGGAAGGGATTTCTCTTCCTGTAAACTGTAATGCTTGCAGGAAATGAAAATGAAAGAGAATCTGAATCAGGTTGCACAGGTAGAAAGATTAAAATATAATCTCATATTGCCCAAGTTCTGAAGGTTATATGATTGAGACTAGTTAATGATTGAGACAGCTATGAATCAACGTAATGCTAAAACATTAAGCATGTTTTTACTCTATTTACTGTAAAAAATATACTGTATTTACTTGAATCTAACACATTTTTCAGCTGAATTCGGTCTCCAAAATCAAAATTAATGATTGATTAAATTAATTAAATCATGTAACAAATTTAATTCGTTCCGGATGCATGTTTGTACGTGAAACGTTCTTTACGTGAAGCAGATTTTCCCATAGGAAATAATGGGAACTCAGAAGATTGGTTCCACAACCCAAAAAATATTCATATAAAAATATTAACTGGATGAAAAAATGATGACAAAACACTGGAATTGAATTCAAAACTCGTACATTCAATGTGCATGATCCTATGAAGACTACTTAGGCTGCAATCCTAAAGACACTTTCCTGGGAGTAAGACCCATTTAACACAATGGGGCTTACTTCAGGGTAGACATGATTAGGATGCTGCAATCAAAGACACTTTCTTCTGTAATCCAAGACACCTTCAAAGTATCTTCCCACTTTCTCCTTCTCTCCATCCTGAGCCTCTCTCTTCCCTGCTTCCTTCCGGCCAGCCCTAACCTGCTTCCCTCTTCTCCACTGCTCTTCTCTCCCTCTCCCCAGCGGACGCCCAGCCACAGGAGGAACAGCGCAGAAGTGTTGCTTTCACTATGGGCAGGCATGCTAGGCAGCCCTGACGCTTTTGAAAAGGACTTCCGGCCAGGGTGTCTGCCCCAAATGCCAGCGAGTGCGTTTTTTACGTAAAGCACAATTTGTTATGTGAAGCAGAATCCTAGAGAAAATTTTGTTTGTTACATGGAACATACTTTACGTGAGGCATTTGTTATTTGAAGGTGCCACCCTATTTTGATTATAAGTACATTAGATTTGATGGTGCATGAGAATTGAGTAAATGCGGTAATTCACTATAGTCTTATCGTCACACTTGTTGCAGAATGATACAATAATTACATTTTGATACACCGTGTCTCTCATGATGCTTTAGCAATCAAAGCCAACATACATCAAATAAAAGCTTCAGCTCATGAACTATGTTTGAACTTAGGAAATTAAATGATGCACTTATGGCCCTAGAACCTTAGGAAAGTTAGACAAAAATATTTTAAAGGCATATAGACTAGACGCATAGGAGATGATATTTGCAGGTGCAAGTGTAACCCACACACAAGTATAACATAAATGTCCAAATGTAGGACATCCAAGAAAAATGTAGGACATGACAAAATAAAAGCTAAAATTAAGCATATATAGTATATAGTGCTTTCATGTGGTTAATTTAAAAACTTTGAGCACAGTTCTAACCATGAGTACACAGAAGTAAGCCCCATTTTGTTCAATGAATCTTACTCCTAGGAAAGTGTGTTTAGGATTGCAGCTGTTAACACTTATTAAATTTAAACTATAACATATGATTTATAATTCCAAGAAGGCTACATGCTTCCTGATTACAAGGAAAAGGAGGAAAATGAAGATTTTTTTTGCAGGACACAAAGCTAAAAACCAACACCTGTCCTGGAAAAAGAGGACATACAGTCACCTGGCCCCACCGATGGACAATACCTTTCCATGGTGGTGGGATTGTGTGCTCCAGTGATACAAAGGGCTATGCTGGTGGTAGAGTAGCTACTGGCAGGGACTCCCATGCCAGACAGTCCTTTGTTGAAGAGCCAGACTATACCTGTCTAAAATCCCACTGAATGTGGGTTGTCTGGAGAAGGAAAAGTCCCACCTCAAACCTCCACTGCCTTGTGGCTATACCCATCCATGGGAAAGGCTTCAGGAGTCAACCTCAAGGCAAAATCCGGAGCCAGAGTCCCAGAAGCAGTTCTGGTAACTCCTGCGACACAGTTGGAACCAGTCGTATTGGCCTTGCCTTTCCATTGGATTATTTCAGTGGCGTGGAGAGGGGGGATTTGCTGCTTGGGTAACAGTCTATCCTCCATATTAATCTACCCAGGCCTTCGTGCTTTGCATACTGTGTCGAGCACAATACCATAGTCTTTTGAGACTGATGGATGACAATGAATGAATGATGGTCACCTTGGCCTGAGGCTGCAATCCTAATTCCAGTTAGATCAACACAAGTTGGTCAGATATGCACCACATCCAAAGGAATGGGGAGCAGGTGAGTTGTGCCAGCCTAAATTGGTTAGGATTGCACTCTTGAGATTTATAAGAAATAGAAACTAAGTTAATAAGGTAGAGGTTCTTTCTCTTGGAAATCAGCTGCTTGATAAGGATTCCACTTCCACCTCCTCCAGATGGAAACCCTCCTAGCCTGGCATAACTCCAGCTACACCAGCAAAACAGCCACGGCATCCAAGTAGGAAATTGTCTATTATCTTTTTGTCATGAATTGTATTGGCTGACCCCAAGAGACCTAACAACCTGCAGCACATCCCCCTAGATACCCAAGGTGTCCCACCTCGCAGCCGGTACAGCCCTGACACAATCCTCCCCTAACACTGATTCTGTAGATTTTCACATCATTATATTCCCACATTTGGGATTGCAGTTGCTCCGTGGTTAAAGGCACTGTACCTGTCAACCTGAAGATCAGCAGGTCAGTGTTTCAAGTCCCAAGAGTTGCACAGCAGGGTGAACTCCCGTCTCCAAACCTTTTGGCAGGAGGGCCATTTCCTCTCTCGGACATGGTGTCGGGGGCTGAAAAACTAATTTACATTTCAAATTTGAATAAAATTACATATAAGAATGTATTGGAGTGGGTTACAAGGCTTGCCCAAGGGCCAGATAGAGGGGTCTTGCCGAGGGCCACATTGAGGCTTGCCGAGGGCTGCATCTGGCCCCGGGCTGGGGTTTGGACACCCCTGTTCTAGATCAAGGAAGGGCACCATAGCCATTGCAGGACTGTTCGAAGAACCAGAAACTCCCCAGATTAGAATGGGTGTCTCCTGAAAACTCACTGGGATCTCTGAAACAACTGCTCACTTCCAGCTGCAATCTGGGGATCACAACTTCCTTACTCTACAAGGTTGTTGTGTGTTTTCAAGGATCATTTTGGAAGTCAGGGCAGGCTTGGATATGATGCACAATTTCTAGGGTCTACTGTTCTGTTTTCTTGGGTTGCACGTTGCTCACCTCTAGAAACTTGCAGTTTTGATTGTATTCTTTTACTCTGCCATCTGCTGCTTTGGAGCATCAGAGATAGAGGATTACCATAGTACTGGGTCCCCATTATGGGTAGGGATGCCATGATTGGCATCCATCAGTCTTGAAAGACTACGGAGTCGTGCTTGATGCTGTATGCGAAGCACGAAGGCCTTGGTAGATTAATATGGAGGATAGGCTGTTACCCAAGCAGCAAATCCCCCCTCTCCACGCCACTAGTCCAATGGAACAGCAGAGCCAATATGATTGGTTCCAGCTGCGTCGCAGAGCTGGAGTAAGGACAGGAGCTCACCCTGTCTTGTGGGGACTTGGGCCTCGAACCGTGGCCTTCTGGTTAACAGGAACAGTATCTTAACCACTTATGCCACCCACAGCCCATATGTCCCCCCAAAACAGGGACAGTCCCAATTTTGGGGGATTGTGATCACATACTGGCAAATGGGACAGAGGGTCCTGTGCCAGTTTTGTGGATGAGAATTATGGGGTACTTCTTCTCCTCCCCAATTTAATTCTGGTATCTCCACTTTGAGTCAATGGTCAATGATACTTCAAATTTGTGGTGCCCCCTGGTGTTGAATAGCCATAAGTCTCTTGGTCTTGGTTGCCTCTGCTGGACTGGTTTCACTTTCTCTAAGAGTTTCATATAAGGAGAAGCAAAGCAAAGTTTCTTTCCCGGACAGCCAGAGGAAAGAAGAGGAGCAGAAAAGGATCCGGAGCAGTGTCAAGGGACCCAGAGGTGAGTCACATGTGAGCTTGGGCATAACCAGTGATGGGCTTCAAAGAAATTAAGAACCGGTTCTCTGCCCATCTGGCAGCCACTTTTAAATGGCTATTTTTAAACTTTATATGTCCTATCTCTTGTTAAGAACCGGTTCTATAGAGTAGGAGCGAACCTGCTGGTGCCCACCACTGGGCGTAACCCTTCACTCCCACACTGTTGGCAACAGGTCCAACAGTGGATGACTCTCTGAATTGATAAGGGGGAATGGGTTTCCCTGCATTAGAAATGCAATCAGGCATGAGTGAGCAGTGTTTCTGACAACTCAATCCCCAGTATGTCTACAAGTAAGTCCGTTGGGTTCAATGGGGCTTACTCCCTGGAAAGTTTGTAAATGATTGCAACCCCAGCATGCAAATGGCGAAGAAACAGGCTGGCTGGCTGACATCTCCACCACTAAAGCCAGAGTGGTTGCAGTTTCTGGTTGGGAGGAATCCTTTTCCCCTGGTGTGGTGGTGGTGGTGGTGGGGGGGGGCTTTCAGCAGGTTTGGGAGAAACCTGGAATTGGTCAGACAAAGCAGAGATTTGATGCCTGCCTGGATCTCCACCTGTTTTGAGATTTTTTTTGTTTTGAGATCTTTATGTTCTTTTTTGGGGGGGGGGAGGGGGAGTTGAACAGGCAACTCCTGAAACCAAACATGTTGGGAACTGAGCACTCAATCCAGGCTGCATACCTTCTCCAAGATAATGATTTGCCCCCCATCCTCAATCTCCAGTGCTGCACCTGCTTGAAAATGGGAAGAAAAATTCACTCCATTCTCAACACCCCCCATACACATCATCCCCTCATGCGCATCAACCCTCCATGCACAACACACACAACCCATGTGCAATTCCCCCCATGCGCAACACACACACCTCCATGCACAAGACACACACACACCCCCATGGACAACATCACCCCACGGACAACACCACCCATGCACAACACCCCCCGTGACCATCAACCCCCCATGTGCATTACCCCCATGTGCATCATCCCCTCATTGCACATCAACCTCCCAAGTGCAACAGCCCACCTCCATGCGCAACCCCCATCTCCCCATGTACACCCTCCTTCCCAGTGCATCAGGCCCCAGGCCCCAAATTGGCTGTAAGTTGATCAGTCAGTCTTCAATGTTAAGTATAGGATGAAAATATGTTGCACTCCTTTCCACCTCCTTAAGGGATAAATTTCTCAACATCGGTTCTTGGTGGGTGCTCCCATCACAGAAGGAACACCCTCCCTGAATTGCATGCTTCTAGGGCCAGGGATTGGGGCAGAACGTCCAACAGTCAGGGATTCTTCAATGTAAAGTATATGGAGGAAAACACATTGTGCCCCTTTTCACCCCCTTCTGGTTGGAATTTCCAAAAACTGGTTCTTAGTGGGTGCCTGCATCATGGAAGGAACACCCTCCCCAAATTTCACGCTTCTAGGCCTGGTGGTTTTGACTGAGTGTTGATGAGTCAGTGAGTCAGTCAGTTAGTGAATCAGTGAGTCAGTCAGTGAGTTTTCAATTTTATATTTATAGATGTATTGCTCCCTTTCTCTACAGGATGGCAACAACACAGGCTATGGAAGAATTTGGGGCAGCAATTGCTCAGGGGAACCTGAGCGAGGCTGTCTCTACTGTCCAGGAGATCCCCCTTCAGTCTTTCCAGAACACCCCTATCCACATTGCTGTGGTGGGAGAACCAGGCTCTGGGAAGTCCTCCTTCATCAACGCCATGTTGGGCCTGGAGGCTGGTGACCCAGGGGCTGCTGAGACCGGCATCCAGTCCACAACTGCACAGATTAAGGATTATATCTACCCACAGCTTCTCCACGTCATCCTTTGGGACCTCCCGGGGAAGGGAGCAGCTTCTTTTGATGGAGTCAGTCAAGGTCAGCAGGTAGATTTGAGTCAGTATGACTTTTTCATCATCGTTGGCTACCAGCGGTTCCGGACCACCCATGCCGAGCTGGTCCGTGAGATCCAGGACATGAGCAAGAAGTTCTACTTTGTGCGCACCAAAATAGACCTGGACCTGGAGGCCTCCAGTAGGAAGCGGTCCTCAGACTACAGTGCAGAGAAGGTCATCCAGCGCATCAAGGATGACTGCAGAGAGGGCCTGTTGAGAGAAGGAGCCATAGACCCCCAGATCTTCCTGGTGTCCAACTGGGAAACAGACCGCTTTGACTTTCCCCTCCTTCGCGAACAGCTGAAGAAAGATCTCTTGATGCTGAAGAGACAAGCTTTTCTGCTTGGCCTGCCCAGGACCTCATCCACCTGCTTTGAGAGAAGAAAAGCCACAGCCCAGATTGTGCTTCCAGCCGTCTTCTGCGGACTTGTTTCTGCCCTGCCGGTCCCAGGCCTCTCCTTCCTGGCCGCCATGCTTCTTCTGGTGAAGTTCCGCTCTCGGTGCTACCTAGAATTTGGCCTGAGCAGTCGCTCCCTTGAAGATCTTGCGGATCTGATTGGAAAGCCATCTTTGGTTCTGAAAGCTGTGATGACATCCCAGTCCATAAAACCCATGATTTTGTTCAGGCTGCCAGACCTGGTGGGAGCCACAGTGATGGTGGTGGAGTATTGCTGGGGACGATTCCCCATCCTTGGCTGCCTGCTGTCAGGGGGGCTTTCATTTCTCTCCACCTTCTTCATGCTGCAGAAATGCGTGTCACGTGTTGCCGGAGATGCCCAAAAGGTTTTGACCAAAGCTCTGGAGGTGGTAGCAAAGAAGTCCATTTAGCAGCATTTGAACTGTGCAAGAAATTGGGTCTTGAGTCCCTTATTATGAAAAAATAATCTTTTTTTAACAAACACAATTTCTGTTTTAAAATATGTAATCATTTACTGGAAAAATTAAACAATTTATTTCGAAAACAAGCAGGCTTCAGATGCCAGCAAAGATTGCAGATAAACTGTACTTACTCTGAGCTAAAGAATATACAGCCCTACATCTAGGTTGTAGTAGAGTGAGGATGAGAACCAGAATGGTATATGTCCCCCCCCCCAAAGGTAACTGAAGATGTATGTGATTTAGGTTGCAATCCTGAATACACTTTCCTGGGAGTAAGACCAATTGAACATAATGGGCTTACTTCTGAGTAGACATGGTTAGGATTGTGCTTTATTTAGTTATAAATGTTTTGTACGTGATTTATTTAGTTATAAAGCTTTTCTTTTGTCATAGGTAACAGGTAACTGATGCTAGACCGTGTGCAACTTGTCATACATAATGGTGGAAGACATATAGAACACATAGTTGTACAATAGGTAATCTCTGTGCAAAAAAGCTAAAAGCTTACTTTGGTTACCTTTTTTTGGGCCACCCTGTATAATCAATGTATAATCACCATTATCTTGATTTATAAACCTGAAAAGTCACTGACTGACTGACTGACTGACTCACTCACTCACTCACTCACTCACTCATCAATGCCCAGCCAAAACTGCTGGGACTAGAAGTGTGAAATTCGGGGAGGGTGTTCCTTCCATGATGGAGGCACCCACTCAGAACCGTTTTTTGGAAATTCCAGCCGGAAGGGGGTGGAAAGGGGCACAATGCGTTTTTCTCCATATATGGTACTTTGAAGAATCCCTGACTGATCCAAGCCCTGCCCCATGATATGCATGGGGGAAGTTGCACATTGGGGATTGGTGTGGATGGGGGTTTGTGCACATGGAGGGATGATGCACATGGGGGATTGATGTGCATGGGGGGAAGTTGTGCAGGGAGGTTTGGTGCACATGAGGGATGATGCACATGGTGGTGTTGATGCTCATGGGGGAAGTTGCACATGGGGGGTTGATGCACATGGTGGGATGATGCACATGGGGTGTTGAGCAATGGGGGATGGGACACAAGGTGGATAGTGCATGGGAGTTATTTTACTTCTGCATCACGGGCACATTTCATTAGTACATTATAATAGTATGTGATCACCATTAATAATGATGTATAATAACGGTCAATGGGAGTTGCTCTGAGACCTAGAAAATCCAGGCTTGAATCCGTCCTTGGCCATGAAGATTTCTGGGTGACTGTAGGGAAGGAACTGAAGCTTAGTAATCTGTCTTGGGCAACTGCATTGGCATGAAAAAGAAAAGGTATATTTCATGCAAACAAATACATCCAAGATCAGACAGATTCTGTGCTTTGCATGAATTATGCCTAGGCTACCTTCAGTTTCCCAGTGCGTGGCATCCACAAAAGGTGTCATCTGGTTTCAAAGACTGCACATTTACTTGAACATTATTCAATCTGTGTTGGGTTTGCAAAATTTGATTAGATTAATATTTTTTGCCAAAACTAAAAATCCCAAAGATTCTTAGCTATTTTAAAGAGTGTTCAAATCTGTGTAGCTGCACTTACCTGTTTCCCTTGAAAATAATATTAGCCATACCCTGCGACATAACCTCTATTAGTAGTAAGGTAGAGGGGAAAAAAGAAAGTGAGAGAGGGAAGGGTTGTGAAGTGCAGCCTGAAAAAGGTGTGTAAGAGGGGAGTACAAGTGAGCCTGTGGGTTGAGGAAAGAAGG
Organism: Cryptoblepharus egeriae; assembly: GCA_030015325.1. Classification (NCBI taxonomy): domain Eukaryota; kingdom Metazoa; phylum Chordata; class Lepidosauria; order Squamata; family Scincidae; genus Cryptoblepharus; species Cryptoblepharus egeriae. Next base: position 4,659,653 of record JAREYC010000014.1, read on the forward strand.
GTCTGCATACAGAGCTACACAACAACCTGACAAGGTACGTATGCCTTATCAAAGATTTGAGCCAAGACCATCCAAAACACTGCACCACATTTGTCTCTGTATGTGTGTATTTTGGGGCCCAAATTCACCACCATGAAGCTGAACATTCCAACACCCTTGAAAAATCTTTTAAGGCACAACGGAGTACTTTTACTGGCACCAGCCAGGGGGCCATCATTGAAACTGGAATGGATAGACAAGAATAGTGGGCTGGGAAGCTAACTGATCAGGTACACAAAACACCAGGGGCATACCAATGCCACCGCTCGCCCATGGCACATATGATGTCAAGACACCCTGTGTCACTGGGGGTTTCTCTTGGGTGCTGGAGGCAGCACAGAATCTACAGTATAATCTACAGTATAATACAGTATAATAGAAGGCACTGCCAGAGGCCTGGCGAGGCTCTGTGGCAGCGCAAAGCCCCTGGAGTCTGTGGGCTGTAGCAGCAGAGGTGGCTATGCTGAGGAGGCACACTGGGTGCCTGCCTCTGTTGGTGCATGTTGCTGCTATGCTGCTCTGGGCACGAGGTGCTTCCACCTCCACTTTTCCCACTCTGGGAGGCTCAGAGCCATGCGCATGTGCGTGCAAAGACCAGAAGTGTCCTGGATTCCTGGTCAATGGAGGTTTTTGCCTGTTTCCTGTTTAAGGACCTCCATTTCTTGTAGTGTCCGGGTATTTCTGGTATTTCTGGTCATCTTATCAGCCTGCATATGGTCACCCTAGGCATAGACCAGTTCTTTGGCACAGAGGCTGCTTTGAGGAATCTCCACTGATGGAGTTGGACTGATAGGAATGCAATTTTCCTAGAATTCATTCATCTATTCTTATAATTTTCCTAAACGACTAAGGCTAACCCCCTAATCCTAAGCCCCAGTTAGGGTGGCATAGGGCCCAGCACAAGTCCTGGCCGGACTGGAAGGGACTCAAAAGTGCTGTAAGAGGGAGGGTTAGGCCAGTGCACTCCCTGCATCACAGTGGCCACAGAATACGGGGATCTGGTTTTTCTGAAGCAGTTAGTGGACAACTGTGAGATATGGGAAGCTGGATTAGATGGGCCCTTGGCCTGATCCAACAAGGTGTTTGTGAACTATAGCTTTAAGTTGATAAGAAAGAGAAACTTAAACTAATGGAGGAAAGGTTCTCTTTCTTGGAAATCAGCTGTTTGATAAGCAATCCGCTTCTTCCTCCACCGGACAGATGCCCTAACAGTCTGCAGCATGGCCTCTCCTTTGGGGGAAAAGGACTCTAATCACTGCATAATCCTACCCTGTCTCTCAAAAGCCTCTTTTCCATACATTACAGAAGTTTTTTGGGATGAAAGAGATGGAGCGGTAGAAATATTTGTAAAACGGGCAGAGGAAAAAAAAAAGGAAGTGAGAGAGGGAAGCATTGTGGAGTGTAGATTGAGTGTGTGAAGGGAGTACAAGTGAACCTGTGGGCTGAGGTAAGAGGGTCTGCTGAAAGATTACACATTCAGATCTACACAACAGCCTTACAAGGTATGTTAGCCTTATCCAGTGCTTTTTTCTGTTAAATAAAGAAAAAGGTGCAGGAACTCACACATTTCATTTATTTGTTTGTTTTCTTGCTTAAAAATTGTAGCACACCCCCAAAATGGAGGACACATGTAGGACAAGTTAAAATAAGCTCCTGTACTTAATTTCAACACTTTTAAAACTGAAAACCTTTTTTACAAGCATGATCCTGACACATACATGTAAGATGCCCAGAAAGCAGTTTAAAGCAATGAAACACAACACAAGACACACACAGACACACACCGAGACAGACACACACAGAGAGACAGAGAGACATACTCATCATAGGGAGGGGGGCAAGTGGTGCAGCAGTGGCAGGCACAGCAGTGGGTGGGCTCCTAGCAAGCGGAGCAAGAGCGGGCAAGAAGGGTAGCTATGAGGAAGTGGCCACAGGAGGTGGGAGGCGCTGTGGGCACTCCACTTCCTGGGTGCACATACACGCGCCTGCCGCCACTAGCCCGCTTGCATGCAACACCTCCTCCCCACTTCCTGTGCCTGTGGATGCTGTGGTCGGCCCAGGAGGTGGGGAGGAGGCATTTCAGCAGGAGGAGAAAGAGGAGGCAGGAAGAGGCTGCATGTGCATATGGTTACCCTACCCTTCCGCAGGAGGAGGCTGCATGTGCACAGAGGTGTGCACGCAATTTATAATGATTGAGAAAGGTGGGGATGGTGTTCCGGTGCATTCCATTACAAAAAAGCGTCGGCCATCCAAAAACCATCCAAAGCACTGCACCACATTTGTCTCTGTATATGTGTTTTTTGGGAGCCAAATTCATATCGGTGCAGCTGAAGATTCAAACACCCTTGAAAAATCTTTTAAAGCACAATGAACTTTCATCTCTACCAGACAGGGAGCCATCCTCTACACTGGAATGGACAGACTAGAAAAGTGGGCTGGGAAGCTAACTGATCAGGTACACAAAACACCAGGAGCATACCAACGCCACCGCATGCGCATGGCACACATGATGTCAAGTTACCATGTGTTGCTGAGGTTTTTCTTGGCAGCTGGAGGCAGCAGGCAAGGCACTGCCAGAGGCAGGCGGCATGGCGGTGCAGAGCCCCCGGAGGTTGCAGGCTGCCACAGTAGAGAGGGGCTGCGGCAAGTCACAGGGTGCAATCCAAACCAGTGGTGGGCTTTAGCAGGTTCTCACCTACTCTACAGAACCTGCAGTTACAGGACATATTTCTATAGGACATATGTTGTTAAAGGACTTCTGTGTATAGGACATAGAATTTTTGTTAATTTATTTGAATCTCACCACTGATCCAAACCAATTTAGGCTAGCCTAACTCACCCTCTCCCCATTCCTGTAGTGGTGGGGGGAGGCTGGCGCATGTCTGTGCACTGGCCTTCCCCCACCCTGGAGTAGCACAGAAGTACCATATGGCAGTTTTGTGACTCCCCCAGGTCAGCATGGGATTTGTGCTGAGACTTAGGCTGGTCTAACTGGGGGATGGGATTACACAGAGTTTGTAATTTGACACAGTTACCACATGCAGCTGAATTAGTTGGAGAGAGGCATATGGTGATGGGGGCACAACACTAACTGCCCCAAAATGTTGGACATTCAAGAAAAATGTGGGATATGACAAAATAAAGGCTAAAAACACTCATGTCTATTGCTTTTGTCTGGTTAATTTAAATACTGTATTACTAATGATAAAATGTAAAACTATTACATTTAGGGAGCAATCCGAAAGTGAGGCTTGTGAAAATGGCCCAGCTGGGCTGTCTCGACTATATCCAGAGCAGAAAGTTGGGCCAAATCCACGGGGCAAGGAGGCTGCTACGTAGCAAGTAAGTGGCACCTGGGAGGGCTTCCTCCTGAGGAGCCCTGCCTCAGAACACACTGCGCCAGGAACAACTGTGGTGCCTGCACCCTGCCTGCCATTTGAAGAAGCCCAGGAGTCCCTGACAACCTGCAGTACCTGAAGTGGAGGGTAGGTGCAAAGGGATGGTTTGAATGGCCTGCTGGAGTTGTGCCGTATCCTGAGGTTGAGAGGCAGGGGTTGCAGTTAGGCTGGCCAAGAACTCAGATTTTTGGACAACACTGCCATTCTTACTCTGCATTATCATGGACCCCTATGACTTATTCCTGCTCCTGAAGTGGCCTATCTTTGAGGAGTCGGGAAGGGGCATTTCTGCCCTGAAAACAGGTTCTGGATACAGCCTAAATGTACTGTTCTGGGCAATGCTCAACATACCTTCATCACGCCCCTGCTGCGCTTCCTGGACTTTCTCTGCCAGGCTGGACAAGGTCCATCTGCATTGCGCCGGTGTAAGTTGACTTTGCTGGTGCGGCTAGGCTGTGTAAGTCAACTTATACAGACCCAGGGCTAGACAGTCTGGCCCAAGTGCACTTCAGGATTGCACCAGTAATTTATCACTTCTTATTTATTTATTACAAGAATTCTGCCTGCTGCCTGCTAATAAGGAAATCTTTTTTTCCAGGACACAAGACTAAAGAAGAGGAAACGTCCTGGAAAAAGAGAACAGATGGTCATACTGACAAGGAGGCCAGACTTCCAGTTAAACAAACTTTTCAGATCTCTTCGTGCACAGCATTTTTCAGATTCTCTTTCATTTTCAGATTCTTGGAGCGTTGTAAAGCAGAGGCTTCCAGGCTCCAGCTCTTCAGCTTCTTATTCAAGTAGCTGTGGACCTCAAGTACGCATTTCCTGTTTCTCATCGCTAGTGTTCTCTGTGATTCTGAAGGTGAGATTCTTCTTCTTCTTCTTCCTTCTCCTCCTCCACTTCTTCTTCTTCTTCTTCTTCTTCTTCTTCTTCTTCTTCCTCCTCCTCCTCCTCCACTTCTTCTTCTTCTTCTTCATCATCATCATCATCATCATCACAACAAAAACAATCACTTTGGGTGTTATCCTACTAAAAAGACACAGATTTTAAAAGCTCTGAGCAACAAATTTGCCTCCTGACTCCTTTTTCTTCTCTTCCCTATCCTCTTTTCTTCCCTCCTTTTCTGTCTCTCATTCAGAAATTTCCAAGAAACACCCTAGAAAGGGCTGTTCTATGTACTTATGTGTGTCCTTAATGATGTGCAGCTCATTTTCTGATAGCCAGGTTTTTTCCCTCAAAAGATCACTGAGCGTAGGAGGAAAACAGAGACTCCTTCCCCTACAAACAGTGAGAAGCACTATCCTTAAGAAAAGGATCCTAAGAGTCTTGCAGTCTGCTTCTGGAAGACCCCTGACAAGAGGCTCCTTTGAGTCTTCAGAAACTTCAAGTAAATCTTGTTCATTGCTGGTAAGGATGTCCTCCTCTCCTCAGGTGATCATTGGAAACAGCCTTATAAGGAATAGTTTCCAAACTGGGGTAAAAATGGTTAAGGTGTCGCCTGCAGATTGCTAGTCCTGCTAGTCACGACCAACTCTAGGGTATGGTGCTCATCCCCATTTCTAAGCCAAAGAGCCAGTGTTCAGGGTCACCAGATGGCACATGCAAAATCCCTGAACCTCAAGGCCAGTTTTCCTACCCCTCCCTGAAACAAAAATTCCTATGTGCTTAAAAAAATTGTAGGATACTCCAAAAATGTAGGACACATGTAGGAGATGTTAAAATAAAGCAAAAATACTCATTTTGCTTTCCTGTACTTAATTTCAACACTTTAAAATTGAAAACCTTGTAAAATGCATGATTCAGACTCAGACATTACAGAGACCATTTGTAGTAGCATAACACAAGCCAGTGACTCCAACGTATGTGGTTCAGACCCAGAGAAACACACAAACACAAGCACACACACTTACACACACATAAACACAAGCACATACTCATAGACACACACACAAACACACACTTACACACACACACACGAGCAGGATATCAAGCAGGGAAGGGGTTAGAAAGGAGGATATCTCTGTCAGGAAGGTGGAATCTGCAACCACCAAGAGAAATCAGCAGTGCCCCTGAGGGTGTGCAGAGTGCAAAAACAGACTGTAGGGAGCCAGAAGGACCAGGGAATCCTTGCAACAGGAAATCTTTACCTTTAAAGACTTCCTTCTTTTCCTTCTTTACCTTTCTTTACCAGAGAAATCTTTACCTTTACCTTTACTTTAAACAAAGATGCTATAACAATATTAATACTAACTGATCAAAGGGCTGGAGTGGCTTAGTGGTTTAAGGTGCTGTGCATGTCAATCTGAAGAGTAGCAGGACAGTGGTTTGAGACCCAAATACTGCAAGACGGGGTGAGCTCCTATCCTTAGTCCAGCTCCTGCCAACCTAGCAGATCCCACACACACCCCTGGCTCAGGCTGCTCCCCCAGGTCCAACCGTGACTTCCCTGGCCATGTAAGCCTGTTCCAAACTTCCTCAGACGTGCTCTTAAATCAAGTCAAAATTTCTGAGAAAATTTTGCTCTTAATACAAAGCGCTCTTATTTCAAGTTGCTCTTAAATCAAGGTACTAACAAAATTATCAATATCAAAGACTGCTTCAAGGGATCCTTATCAGTAGAGCTAGATCTTCCAGAAAGCATTTTTTTAATGGTGAAATCAATCTTGTTAAATCAATCTTGTTAAATCTTGTTAACACTCCCTACAATCCAGAGTAACTATGGGAGCACGTAAGAGACTTTACATGCACCCATAGTTACTGCACCACCTAGTGAAAACCTATGGGAAATTCATATTGCAATCCAGAGCAAATTGTTCTTACACCGGAGCAAGGACTCCCCGTAGTTACTCAGGATTGTGCCCTTAGTCTGTTTGAGAGGGATGGTGGCAAAGGAGGTACTGATAGCCTATGGCACAGTCACAGATCCAGTGAAACCAAGACACTGGCCACATTTTCAGAGCATTCTATAATGCCCTGCTGTATGGTCATGTTAGATAACCACAGTTTTTGAATCCCATTTCTGCTTTCTAATTAATACAGGATTCACATGTTCTTTTTATTGACCCTGAACCTAACAGACGCATGTTCTTTCCAATGCCTGCAAAACCAGTAGCTGCTCCTTGCCAGACTACAATGCTTGCCTGCTTGGTGGTCTCAGCAAAAGAGAGCTTCTTCCATCCCCCCACCTATTCCTTCTGTTTGGTTGCCAGTTTTGGGCTCCTCATTCCTAAGAGGTCGGAGAAAACTTTTATTTTTTTCATGGATTTTGGTGTTTTACTAATTGTTTAGCAATTAGTGATTTACTGCTTTAGCACAATGGAATTTGCACATGCAAATAATTTAATGTAATGACTTAGAGTCAAATCCAGAGCAAGTTCAGACTGCTCTGCCCTAACTACTCTCTCCTAACTATTCTGTATCCAGAGCAGAAAGATATGTTGCATCCAGAGAGTCAGGAAGCCTGGGCTCCCAGTAGCTGCTCCAGAGCATGCTAAGTTAATGACACCTTGGGAGGGCTTGCTCCTGAGGAGACGCCCCTCAGAACACACTGAACAAGGAACAGCTGTGGTGTCTGCAGTGGTGGCACAACTCTGCGCATCATCTGGTGTGGGGGTCTGCACATCACCATCAGGACGTGTGCACCACCCTTCCAAGACTGCGCAGACACCAAAGTTGGCACCTGCACAGTTGCTTCTGAAGCCAACTCGCTTCAGAAAGAGTACTGCACCGGCATCAACTCTGACACCTGTGCAGTACTTTTCTGAAGCCTTTCGGCTTCAGAGGAGACTGTGCAGGTGCCAACTCTGATGCCTGTGCAGTCTCCTCTGAAGCCAGACGGCTTTGGAGGATACTTCCTTACAGAAGAGGAAGTCCGCGCCTCTGCATGACCGTTCGGCCTTACTCCGGAGGCAGAGCGGCAGCCAGAAGCTGCTGCTCCGCATCCCAAGCGAGGCCGAATGGCTTTGCAGAGGCACGCACTGTGCATGTCCAAGTCTTTGGATATGCACAGTGCATCTCTGCGCAGCTGTTAGGCGTTTCTCCAAAGATGAGGCAGGGGCTACTGCTCCACCTTCGGAGCAAGGCCCAATGGCTGTGGAGAGAAACATTGCACATATCCAAAGGACATGCGCAGTGCATCTCTGAGCAGTGCACCTAAGCTGGCCATTTGGACCAGTTCCGAGGCAGAGTAGCAGTTTCTGGCTGCTGCTCTGCCTTGCCCAAGACCTGCCAGAAGACTGTCAAACTCCTCTGGCGTGTCATCCCTATGGAGCACGTCACCCAGTGCGGCCTGCATCAGCTGCATTAGTCTGGTTATGCCACTGAGTGCCTGACTTATAAGGAGTCCCTGATGAGATGCCAATACATTCTACAGTGAATACACGGGACTTCTTGGAGTGGCCTGCTGTATCCACAAGTTAGTGGGCAGCCGTAGTTGTTCCATATCCTGAGGTTGAGAGGCAGGTGTTGCATCTAGGCTGGCCCAAGAACTCAGATTTTTGGACAACACTGCCGTTCTTACTCAGGCTTTATCATGGACCTCTATGGACTCATTACTATACCTGCTCCTGAGGTGGTATAACTCTGAGGAACTGGAAGAGGGCATTTCTGCCTTGGAAACAGGCTCTGGAGACCGAGTAACTGCTCTGCCCTAGGCAATGCTAAACATGCCCTCAACATGCCTCTCCTGAAATGCCTCTCCTGAAGTGGGCAGAGCAGATCCCACTTCTTTTGGGGCACCTTATGTTGCCTTGCTCTGCCCCAAGCCTTTTTCAGAGTAACTGCAGCAGAGCATCTTGCAGTTGCTCCACCCTAGTGATAGATAGGGCAACCCAAGGGCTCTTGTGTGGACAGATTAGTTGCTCTAGATTTGGCTGTTAGACTGATAGCTAGTTTTAGCCTTGTATATAATTTTTCCTTTGCTAAGATTTAGTCTCCATTGTATCGGTTAATTTTTGCATCTTGAGATATGCAAATTCCTAACTGCATTTCAATTAAGTCTAGTGTCTCATTTGGCTGTCAAAGGACACCACAAAAGCTTACATCCTCTTCTCCTTGTGGTTAACCTATTTTTTGTCTGCATTTTCAAATTAAAATTTTGAGATCCAATGCCCAGCCTGGACAAAAATGAGGTGAGAAGTTTAATTGCTCTGCAATTCAAGAAGACTTTGGCTGCAATCCTAACCATCCTAACCTGTGCTGATCTGGGGAGGTTGTCACAAAAATGCTGTAAGACCCTTCTGCACCAGTGGTGGGCTGCAGCAGGTTCGCACCGGCTATAGATACTCTATATACTTTATAGAACCGGCTGTTAACAAGAGATGGAACATATAAAGTTTAAAAATAGCCATTTAAAAGTGGCTGCCAGATGGGCATAGAACTGGTTGTTAATTTCTTTAAATCCCATCACTGTTCTGCACCACACCAGGGGGAGGATCAGGCCAAAGCACAGGCATGCACCTGCCTCCCTACATCACCACGAGAATGTGAAAACTGAGGAGTTGACCCCTGGCTGCATGGGGCATCTTGAAGACATGGCTTATTCCACTTCACCTTGAACACCATCTCTGCTGTCATCCAGAGAAAGAAGCGGTGGTTGATCCTGGCACCCCATGGCATGGAAATCCTTAGGGTAAATATCCAGTTTGCAAGGAAAACGTCAGTAGGCAACTGGGAAGTGATAAATTACCTCCCCCCTCTCCCAACTGTGTCTTCTATTTGATTACATGTTCTATGATTATCATGTCTTCTATTCAATTACAATAAAGAAAACAGAAAAAAGATTGTGTTTGAGATTGTGTTGCTGGAAATGGGGCAATGGCAATATATATGGGGCACAAGACACACACAGCCTGTGCCTCAGGCTTTCTTCAAACACCTTTGTACTCCACACAGAGTCAGTATACACACATTGCAATAGTCACACATTGCAGTAATGCAGTTTCAAGCTTATCACAGCATGAATGGTATATAGACCCTCTACTGAGGAAAGAGGTGATGGGGGGCAAAATCCCTAGTGTCTGGGCCATGACAAAGCAAACTATACAATACAAAACAAATGTGTTCAGGGTTGCATTTCTACTATTGCAATCCTATTTCTACTATCCCTCCATGCACAACACACACACCATTCACACCATCCCTCCGTGAACCATCCCCCCAGTGCAACCCCCAACCCCCCACACAACATCCCCTCCCAGTGCATCAGGCTCCAAGCACCAAATTAGCTGGATGTTGGTCAGTCTTCCATGTTAAGTATAGGACAAAAACACTTTGTATCCCTTTTAACCTCCTTAAGGGTTAAATTTCTCAACATCGGTTCTTGGTGGGTGTTGATGTCACAGAAGAAACACCCCAAATTTTATGCTTCTAGGTCCAAGGGTTGGGGCAGGGACTAGTTCAGTTAGGGATTCTTCAATGAAAAGTATGGACTGCAATGGAATACAACATCACTTGCGCATCGGTGGGCTTGCTTTAGGAAGTAGTAGAGACCCTTGTCTCTATTAGGGGTTTTTCCCTAGTAAAAACTCACTTTGGGAGTTTTTGAATGGAAAGTCACTCATGTCATTGTAATCCCTCCAGTGCTGGGATACAGGAAGGAGGTGGGGGACAATCCAGAAAGAGAAGGGAAGGTGTTGGAATTTTTTAATATCCCCCACCATTGCCCATATGTGATTTTGTCTTCCTCCATGAATTTGGGAAACCAAGATTCATAACCAGTCCAGTATCGCTTGGAGGAGCATATCTGCCTTCTCATGCTCTGTCTTTCCTGCTTGTCACCTGTTGCTTGCGAGATTCTTGCACAGATGAGGTCTTTCCATATGGTGACTGTGATCAATGTGAGAGTTCTGTTGTGAGAAACCTCTATCTCATTCAGGCCCCCTTCTGAAAGTCCTGGGAAGGAAGGAGAAGGCCTGAAGAGAGAAGAGGATATCAAAGACCCTATGCATATAGACAATAGGGAGGAGGAACCAGGAGTCATACAGATAGTGCCTCCTGAGGGAAGGATGAACACGCCAAGGGCGGTGAGGGGGATACCCAGGGCTGAGAGACCGAGAGGAAGGTCGCCAGGATGGCCAGGGGCCGGTGTGTATGATCTGTGTTGGGGAGGGGGCTGGAGCTCTTCCATGTTCCCCCTTTGGGGGAAGCCTGTGGCTGTGCAGCCTGGACCTCAACCAACACCCCGGTGGAGAGGACCAGCAGTGAGCCCTAGGCTGTCCCAATCCCTGACGAGAGGAAAGGGCAAGGGGAGGGGAATATGGAATGAATAAATAGCAAAAAGCCCGGGAAGGAACAGGTGGGAAACCAGGAGGAAGGAGGAAAAGGGGGCACCTGTCCAGGTTCTGGGAGGGGGTAAGATCAGTGGCGATGACATGCGCCATGTATTATCCCTTTTCTGACACCAGACCCGCTGACATGGATCCACTTGGACTTGTGCTGATACATATTTTTGTTTTAAAGGGGCCTGCAGAAGTGTGCAGCTAAGCTCAAGGTGCTACATGCACTCACGTGGCTTCCATGAATGGTGAATTCCTAGGTCTGGATTCACTCTGATCTGCTGTACCCACCTGATCTCATTTCTGTCAACACAGATAACATAGGCATCCATTTCCAGAGGACAATCACTTTGGTGCCTTGGGTTTTGCCTTCTACACTGTACAGATATGCCCTACTTTGACAGCTTGTTTTCTGGTTATCCACTCTTTCATTATCTTTCAATTATACCCAGAGAACTAATTCATTCAACACATAGGAGAGTTGGAAGAGACCTAGTAGGTCATCTAGTCCAACCCCCTGCCTGTGGCAGGAAATCCTCCTAAAGCATCCCCAACAGGTGCTTGTCGAGCCTCTGCTTGAAGATCCCCAGTGAGGGAGAGTCCACCACCTCCCTTGGCAATCTCTTCCACTGCCCAACCGTCCAAACTGTCAGGAATTTTTTCCAGATTTTCAACCGGAATCTCCTCTCTCGCAGTTTGTACCCATTGGTTCTAGTTCTGCTTTCAGAAGCAGCTATGAACAAATGAGCCCCTTCCTCCCTATGACAGCCCTTCAAGTATCTGAAGAGGGCAATCATGTCTCCCCTCAGCCTCCTCTTCTCCAGGCTGAACATCCCACATTCCCCAACCTTTCCTCGTAGGGTTTCCCTTCCATCCCACTGATCATTCTTGTCACTCTCCTCTGGACTTGCTCCAGCTTCACTGCATCCTTCTTCAAGTGAGGTGCCCAGAACTGAACACAGGACTCAAGGTGAGTCTGACCAATGCTGAATAAAGAGGAACTAGAACTTCTGGTGACTTGGAAGCTACAGTCCTCTTAATGCATATTCTGCTGTTCTAAAGGACAAAAGTGCCCACTCTGTGTGGTAGCAAATCCCAACTGTGAAGGAGTTAAAGAGAACCTATTTTCAGAAATCTTTGTGTGGCAGCAAGATTGCGCAAAGCGAAAGGTGCATTTGCAGTTTGTCAGCTAAAAAAGCATTGGAAGCAACATTTATAAACTGAAAAATGACTGGGTTATAAACTGAAAAAAGAAAGGGAGGTTATATGATGGAATCCTCACTCACCCCCTTTAGACTACTTGTGTCTGCAGCAAGGACTTAGGACGGTTTTAGCTATCACAAAATCTACCAACTGGCTAGTTTACGTTCTGCTTTGGGAACTCTTGTGGACAACTGTGAGATGGGAAGCTGGATTAGATGGGCTCTTGGCCCAATTCAACAAGGTGTTTGTGAACTATAGCTTTAGGTTTAAAAGAAAGAGAAACTTAAACTAATGGAGGAAGGGTTCTCTTTCTTGGAAATCAGCTGGTTGATAAGCATTCCACCTCCAGCAGGCAGGAAATTGTCTTCTATGTTTCTGTTGCTTCTGTGTTGGCTGACCTGACAGCCCGCAGCACATCCCCTCCTTTGGGGGAAAGGCATGGACTCTAACCACTACATCACCATTGCACAAGGCTAAAATTTGGGACACGTATTGGAAAAAGAGGACATGTGGTCACCCTGCATGAATTCTGTGTCACAGGGTGCAGTCCAAACCAGTTTAGCCTAGCCTAACTCACCCACTCCCCATCCCTGTAGTGGTGTGGGGAGGCTAGCCCATGTCTCCGGAGTATCACAGAAGTACCATATGGCAGTTTTGAGACACCCTGAGGTCAGCACAGGATTTGTGCCTAGACTTAGGCCAGACTAAGTGGGATATAGGATTACAGGCAAATTTGACAGAGTTACCACATGCAGCTGAATTAATTGGGGAGAGACATACGGTGACGGGGGCACAACACACACACACAGGCCCCAAAATGTTGGACATCCAAGAAAAATGTAGGATATGACAAAATAAAGGCTAAAAACACTCATGTCTATTGCTTTTGTCTGGTTAATTTAAATACTATGTTACTAATGATTAAATAGTAATCATTAATACTAATGATTAAGTAGTAAATGATTAAGTAGTAATTTAAAACTATTACATTTAGGGAGCAACCCTGAAGTGAGGCCAGTGAGAATGGCCCAGGCTGGGCTGGCTGAAGTGGACTATATCCAGAGCAGAAAGTTGGGCCAAATCCAAGGAGGCTGCTGAGTAGCATGTAAGTGGCACCTGGGGAGGGCTTGCTCCTGAGGAGACCTGCCTCAGATCTCACTGAACAAGTTACAGCTATGGTGCCTGCACCCTGCCTGCCATTTGAGGAAGCCCAGGAGTCTCTGACAACCTGCAGTACAGTACTCCCTGAAGTGTAGGGTGGATGCAAGGGGATTGTTGGAGTGGCCTGCTGGAGTTGTGCCGTATCCTGAGGTTGATGGACTGTTGTAGTTGTGCCGTATCCTGAGGTTGAGAGGCAGGGGTTGCAGTCAGGCTGGCCAAGAACTCAGATTTTTGGTCAACACTGTCATTCTTACTCTGCATTATCATGGACGCCTATGGGTCTCCTCATTACTATGCCTGCTCCTGAGGTGGTCTAACTTTGAGGAGCAAGGAAGGGGCATTTCTGCCCTGAAAACAGATTCTGGATACAGCCAAAAAGCACTGTTCTAGGCAATGCTCAACATACCTTCAACGTGCCCCTGCTGAGTTGCCTAGGTCAGCCCATGTCCATCTGCATTGTGCTGGCATAAGGTGACTTATGCCAACCCATACCTTTGCTGGTCTAGGCTGTGTAAGTCAACTTATACCGACCCAGTGCTAGATAGGCTGGCCCAAGTGCACTTCAGGATAGCACCCATAATTTATTACATATTATTTATTTATTACAAGAATTCTGCCTGCTGCCTGCTAACAAGGAAATGAAGGACAATGAAGATTTTTTTTTCAGGACACAAGGCTAAAGAAGAGGAAATGTCCTGGAGAAAGAAAACAAATGGTCAAGCTGAGAAAGAGGCCAGAGTTCCACAGTTGAACAAAGTTTTCAGATCTCTTTGTGCACAACATTTTTCAGTTTCTCTTTCATTTTCAGACTTTGGAGCATTATAAAGTAGAGGCTTATAGGACAGCAGAAACACCTTTCCCTTCCAGGCTCCACCTCTTCAGCTTCTTATCTAAGTAGCTTTGGACCACAAGTACGCCTTTCCTGTTTCTCATCGCTGGTAGTGACTGTTGCTGCTTTCTGTGGTTCTGAAGGTGAGATTCTTTTCTTCTTCTCTTTCTCCTTCTTCTTCAACATCCTAATCTCATCATCATACACTTTGGGTGTATGGAGATTATTCTTCTTGGACAGAAGCCTTTAAAAGGACATGTCCTGCAAAAGAGGACATATGGTCCCCCTGGCCAGGGGTGTCAATATGGTTCATGTAACCTGATGCGGTTTATCACTAGGGTTCACTAGGGTGACACTAGGGTGTCACTAGGGTTCATGTAACCTGATGCATGACCCCCATGCATCACCCCCATGCAGTGGGCAGGGAAACAACCTGGGTGGTGGGCCTGGTTATGTGCCATTGCTCTGCCTCCGTTTGTTTTTGGCCACACATTTTAGTAGAATAAATATATTTCAAAGTGGTTGTTCCATTACATTCTGCTGTAAATTCCACATCCAATGGTATGTAACATGATGGGATTATTCCTAAAAACCATGATTTTAGCCATTTTGGTCACTAGTGGTATCACCCCCTCAAGGTTGCCCCTTTTCTAACAACATATTGTAGGGTCCCAAACCTTCTAGCGTGGGACCCACTTTTTAAAGGGACAGTCTGTCCAGGATTGGACAGATTGGACAGATTTAATGTCATGGCTGGAAGTGACACCATCAAGCAAATTAAAACAAATAAATGTAAATACATTAAAGTAAATCATGTGAATAACTTCAACCCCCCACCCTGCAAAAAAAAAAAATTCAGTATTTTTGACCATATGTTATGACCATATGTCATAACTGGAGAGAGGAGAAGCGCGCCCCCCCCCCCCCCATGTAGGAAACCCAAGAAAAGTATAGAGAATAATAAAATAAAAGCTCAGAACTCTCAGGTATATTACTTCTTTGTGCTTAAAGAGTAAGTGCAATCCTAAGCATGTCTACTCAAAAGTAAGTAAAAAGTATTTACTCCCAGGATTGTGTGGTTAGGATTGCAATCTAAATTACTGAATATTACATTTAAAAATATTTCATATAATTTAATACATTTAATTTATGAATTCCAAGCAGGCTTTTGGCAGATTGACCATATGTCAGAACCAAAAAAGGACATGTCACCTCCAAAATACCAGGGGCGTCACAAGGGTTCACATGTGAGTTAAAAACATACATACATACATACTTTCAAGAGGTTAATTTAAACACTACTGTTAAATTTAAAAATATTAAATATAATTTATTACCTATAATTTATAATTTATGAATTAAAAGCACACTACATGATCCCTGCTCACAAGGAAAAGGAGCAAAATGAAGATTTTTTTTCCAGGACACAAGGCTAAAAAAGAATATATGTCTTGAAAAAAGAGGGTATTGATTAAAAACAGCTTTAAGACCCCCAGAGGGAGAAGGACAAGAAAAGACTTGACTAGAGAGGAAGAGAAGTTAGGATTATCACCCAGCTTTACAAATAATTATTTTTTATTCCCAGTGTTCCCAGTGCTGAGCCAGTGTTGGGGTCTGCTTTCTGGCGTACTTTTCAGGTCCAGGTTCCTGGGATTAGGGCCATTCTGGAAGCCTAGCACACTATAGAAGTGAACTTCGACACCAGCCAAAGCATTTGCTTACTTGTGAGTAAATGTGGCTATGCATTTTCATTTCAATGGGCTTCAATGCAGAGGGTAAGGTTGGGGGAGGGAACTTCCTCCAGAGGTGATGGTGGGGGCTGTCGTTCTTGTATCAGGACCCTTCTGGTGTCCTTGGCTTCCTTTCAGCTTGGCATTTCCAGCAAACTAAGGCCTGATATTTGCTGTTTCAGGGGCTTTTTTTGTTTTGTGGACATAACTTTGGCTAGGAAGATGCTAGCTCAAAATGGATTTTTGCATTGGACTCTGCTATTCAAGACGAATCCAATGACATATGACTTGAGGGTCATAGCATGCATCATTGTGAACTTGGATTTTGGGGTCCCACAACCGCGCAGGGTGCGTCACCCCCCAGGGCACATCACCCGGTGCGGGCCACACCCCCGCTCTCCCCTGATGATGCCTCTGTCCCTGGCTATAGGGTGCCTGCTCACAAGGAAAAGCAGGACACTGCATGCTGCCTGCTCACACGAAAGTGAGGAGAAATTGAATTTTTTTCCAGGGCAGAAGCCTTAAAAAGGAGGACATGTCCTGCAAAAGAGAAAAAGAATGAAAAACAGGCTTTGCCCGCAGAGGGGAGGGGACAAGAAATGGGAAATGGGGCTTGAGTAGGTGGGGAAGAGAAGTTAGGACTATCACCCAGCTTTACAAATAAATTTTTTTTTAATCCAGTTTACCTGCTGAGCCAGTTTCAGGGTTGGGGATTCCTTCAGGAGTACTTTTCAGGTCCAAGTGCCTGGGATCAGGGCCATTCTGGAAGCCTTGCATCCCTGCACACACACCAGCCAAAGTATTGGTACTCATGAGTAAAGGTATCTGTGCAGTTGGTTTCAATGCAGTGAATGCAGGCTTGGAGGAGGGAACTTCCTCTGTGGCGAGTGGGGCTGCATTCAGTGGATCAGGACCCTTCTCAACTTGCCTTTTCTGATCCCAGTCTCTCTCTCTCTCTCTCTCTCTCTCTCTCACACACACACACACACACACACACACACACACACGGTGGCTGCTGCTCTTGCTGAGGAATCCCTCCATTCTAGGGCCGGACCCAGGTGTGCATAGCTCCATGCCCTCATTACTGCAGTCATATGACGACTGTGATCAATGTGAGAATTATGTTGAGAGAAACCTCAGTCTCACCAGGAGTCCCCCTTCTGAAGGTCCTTTGCAAGTGTGTTTGAAAAGTGGGTTTGTGTTACTTCTGGGGCACCTCTTCTGGGTTCCCTTCTGGGTTTCCTTTTGGGTTCCCCTCTCAATTTTGCTGAGAAGGTGCAGCAGACTCTGAAGAAAAAAAAAAGCAGGCCTCCGTCAGTCTTGGAAGAGTAGGGTATCGTGCTCGGCGCTGCATACGCTGCATGCAAAGCACGAAAGCCTGGATTAGATTGTTATGGAGGAGAGGCAAATCCCCTCTCTCCACACCACTGAGTTAGTCCAATGGAAAGGCAGAGCCAATACAATTGGATCCAGCTGGCGTCGCAGAGCTGGGCTAATGACAGGAGCTCACCCTGTCTTGTGGGGCCGACCCTGGTCTTGAACCCTGGCCTGCTGGTTAACAGGCACAGTGTCTTAACCACTTGCGCCACCCACAGCCCTGAACTCTGAACCCACACCCACAACTCTGAAGAATGAGCCATAAATTACAACTTGCTATTTATAACATCAGAACCACAATGCCTTTTAGAGCACAGGAGAATAGGATAGAATTCCAGCGTATGCTGGTCCCACATGAATCCACTCCGCCACACCCTGTTGGACTCCTTCCCATCCTGACACACCCTCACTCCTCCCACACCTACCTGTGCTCCTTCCTTCTCTATGGATTGTGCCATGTACATGGTGCTTAATACATGGTGGACTGAGATGGTGCAAGTGATTAAGACATTGTGCCTGTTAACCGGTAGTCCAGGGTTCAAGACCCAGGTCCTACAAGATGGGTGGGCTCTGGTCTGTAGCCGAGCTCTTGCCAACCTAGCAGTACAAAAGCATGCAAATGCAAGTAGATAAATAGGTATCACCTCGGTGGGAAGGTAAAACACCATTCTGTATGCTTTCGGCAGTCATTCCGGCCCCATGATCATGGAAGTGTCTATATGGTGCCGTTTTGATCTCCTTGCTGACCCTTCATATTATGAGGGTCCAGGTGGGGCTACTGTCCTGTCTTTGGACAGCCCACTTCCCACTTCTTCATGTTGGGACTGGTCCGGTTTATTCTCCAAAGATATCCATCCAGATTTTATTTTTGAACATGGTATTTTCTAACAAGATATGCAGAAATTCCCTTTTGTACACAATTCTTAAAGGTCCAAAAGTTCTGAAGTTGAAATGTTGGCCAACCTGATCTTGCATTAATTGATATCGTAATATCCCTTTGCATTTTCAGGTCACAGACTGACATGGGAAATTTCGGAAGTGTCGTGGCAAATGCCAATGAAGTTGTCAAAGCAGCTCCTGAAAAACCAGTCCAGTTTACTGCGTCCAATTTCCCGATCCAATTCACGGAAAACAAGGCTCTCCAGAATGTGTCAGCTAAAGTTCAACAAGTGATGGATTCCTCAGAAAAAACCACGCTCAGCATCGCCATCACAGGGATCACGGGTGCTGGGAAATCATCGCTGGTCAATGCCCTGCGGGGTATGGCAGATGATGACGAAGGGGCAGCGCCAACTGGGGTGGTAGAAACAACCTTGAAACCTACTGAATATCCATGTCCCCAGTTCTCCAGTGTTGTACTGTGGGACCTACCGGGAATTGGTACACATGATTTTAAACCAGATGAATACCTACAGAAAGTAAATTTTAGCAAGTATGATTTCTTCCTCATCGTTTCCAGTGATCGCTTCACTGACAATGACGCCAACTTGGCCCGTGAAATTCAGAAAATGAAGAAGAAGTTTTACTTTGTGCGTTCCAAAATAGATGTGGATCTGAGGAATGAATGTCGGAAAAGAGATTTCAGGGAAGAGAAAACTCTTGAGGAGATCAGGAATTATTGTTACCAACATTTGAAACAGTCGAGGGTTTTTCTCATCTCCAGGTGGGATCTGAACAAATATGATTTTCCCCTTTTGCAAATGACCTTAAAGAAAGAGCTTGATTTTTCTGAAAATAATACCCTTAACGTTGCCATCACAGGGGTGGTGGGCTCTGGGAAATCATCCCTTGTAAATGCCTTGCAAGGTCTGGATGATGATGATGATGATGATGCAGCCAAGACTGGTGTGGTACAAAGAACAAGACACCCAGAAAGTTATCCACATCCCAAATGGCCAAACATCACACTTTGGGATCTACCAGGAATAGGGTCAACAGAATTTCAGTTAGAAAGATATCTACAACAGGTACATTTTGACAAGTATGATATGTTCATCATAGTGTCATGCACCCGTTTTACTGAGAACGACGCCAAATTGGCCCAGGAAATTCAGAAAAAGAAAAAGAAGTTTTATTTTGTGAGATCCAAAATAGATTTCGATCTGGGGAATGAATGTCGGAAAAGAGATTTCAGGGAAGAGAAAACTCTTGAGAAGATCAGGAATGATTGTTACCAGCATTTGAAACAGCCAAGGGTTTTTCTCATCTCCACAAGAGATTTGGAGAAGTATGATTTTCCCCTCCTGCAAATGTGCTTAGAGGAGGAGCTGGATGATCTCAAGGGCCAACATTTAATTCTGGCCATGCCAGCTTTCTCCAGAGAAGTTCTAAAGAAGAAAAAGGAGGCTGTAAAAAAAGTTTTATTGATGCAGGCTCTGCGGTCTAGTGTTCTTAAAGCTTGTCCAGTCCCAGGTCTTTCATTTACTTGTAACACTGAAATCATGGAGAGGACACTGAAGCTTTTCTGCAATGTGTTTGGCTTGGATAACGTTGCCATTGCTAAGCTTGCTCAACGATTTGGCAAAGACGAAGCCATTCTGAGGTCTGCTATCAAGAAGTCCCCCATGGCCAGTGAGATCACCCCACAGTTGGTGACTGAACTTTTGAAGGAGTCATCGGTTTGTGAAAGACCTGTGGAGGATGAATTAGTTCAGGAGTTCAAGCCTGTCCTGCTCTCTAAAACCGGTGGAAACCTTTCATTCACCTACACATATCACATGCTGAGCAGTTTTTTGAACAACACTGTGGAAGATGCTGAGAACCTTCTTGCTAAAGTTTCGGAGTGAGCATGGACAGTCCAAGACAGGATCCAAGCTAGTCATTGGAAGAGAGAGAAGTTGGATGCTTTTATCTTGTTGTTGTTTTCCCCCAAATCCAGAGTAACTACGGGAGCACGTAAGAGACTTTACGTGCACCCATAGTTACTGCACCACCTAGTGAAAACCTATGAAAAATTCATATTGGAATCCAGAGTAAGTTGTTCTTACACCGGAGCAAGGACTCCCCATAGTTACTCTGGATTTTGCCCTTTGTCATTCAATTGTGTCCAACTCTTCAAGACCCCACAGACTGCAGCTCACCAGGCCATCCTGTCCTCCACTAGTTTCTAGTCTGTCCAAATTCATGTTCATAGCCTTGGTGGCACTATCCAAACACCTCATCCTCTGCCATCCCCTTCTCCTTTTGCCTTCAGTTTTTCCCAGCATCGGCGTCTTTTCCTCCCTTCTAATGATGTGGCCAAAATATTTGAGCTTCACTTTCAGTGTCTGTCATTCCAGTGAACAGTCAGGGTTGATCTCCTGCAGGAAGAACTGGTTTGATCTCCTTGCAGTCCAGGTGACTCTCAAGAGTCTTCTCCAGCATCATCATTTAAAGCCATATATCCTTCAATAGACAGCCTTTTTTATGGTCCATCTCTCACAGCCATCCATTACCACTGGGAATACCATACCCCCAAATCCAGAGTAACTATGGGAGCACGTAAGAGACTTTACATGCACCCGTAGTTACTGCACCACCTAGTGAAAACCTATGGAAAATTCATATTGGAATCCAGAGTAAGTTGTTCTTACACCGGAGCAAGGACTCCCCATAGTTACTCTGGATTTTGCCCTTTGTCATTCAATTGTGTCCAACTCTTCAAGACCCCACAGACTGCAGCTCACCAGGCCATCCTGTCCTCCACTAGTTTCTAGTCTGTCCAAATTCATGTTCATAGCCTTGGTGGCACTATCCAAACACCTCATCCTCTGCCATCCCCTTCTCCTTTTGCCTTCAGTTTTTCCCAGCATCGGCGTCTTTTCCTCCCTTCTAATGATGTGGCCAAAATATTTGAGCTTCACTTTCAGTGCCTGTCATTCCAGTGAACAGTCAGGGTTGATCTCCTGCAGGAAGAACTGGTTTGATCTCCTTGCAGTCCAGGCGACTCTCAAGAGTCTTCTCCAGCATCATCATTTAAAGCCATATATCCTTCAATAGACAGCCTTTTTTATGGTCCATCTCTCACAGCCATCCATTACCACTGGGAATACCATACCCCCAAATCCAGAGTAACTATGGGAGCACGTAAGAGACTTTACATGCACCCGTAGTTACTGCACCACCTAGTGAAAACCTATGGAAAATTCATATTGGAATCCAGAGTAAGTTATTCAACTTCAAGTTGTTAAACAACAGAGTAAGTTGTTCTTACAGAAAGCAAGGACTCCCCGAAGTTACTCTGGATTTTGCCCATAGCTTTGAGTAGAAGAAGACTGTAGCTTCCAAGTCACGAGAAGTTCTAGTTCCTCTTTATTCAGCATTGGTCAGACCTCACCTTGAGTCCTGTGTTCAGTTCTGGGCACCTCACTTGAAGAAAGATGCAGCCAAACTGGAGCAAGTCCAGAGGAGAGCGACAAGTATGATCAGTGGGATGGAAGGGAAGCCCTACGAGGAAAGGTTGGGGGAACTTGGGATGTTCAGCCTGGAGAAGAGGAGGCTGAGGGGAGACATGATTGCCCTCTTCGGATAACTGAAGGGCTGTCATAGGGAGGAAGGGGCTCATTTGTTCTTAGCTGCCTCTAAAAGTAGAACTAGAACCAATGGGTACAAACTGCAAGAAAGGAGATTCCGGCTGGAAATCCGGAAAAAATTCCTGACGGTGAGGGCGGTTCGGCAGTGGAACAGATTGCCAAGGGAGGTGGTGGACTCTTCCTCACTGGGGATCTTCAAGCAGAGGCTCGATGAGCACCTGTTGGAGATGCTCTAGGGGGAATTCCTGCTGCAGGCAGGGGGTTGGACTAGATGACCTACTAGGTCCCTTCCAACTCTAGGATTCTATGATTCTAGATGGATCTTATTTGGCAACATGATGTCTCAACTTTTATTTACGTTGCAATCCTAAAGACACTTTTCTGGGAGTAAGACCCACTGAATACAATGGGATTTACTTCTGAGTAGACATGGTTAGGATTGTGTTAGTTGCCGAGACCTATCTAGATGCTTTTATACACAGCTTTTATACACAGAAAGGAAAACAGTGGATTTGAATTTCTGATTTTAATTCTGATTTTTCCTTTGAACTCATGCATGGTCAGAATCATAAAAGTTGAGCATTCATATTACTAATGCAAATAGTATATCTCTGACTGCTTGTCTTTAATCAGATGTGCTGATTGAATTAAATAAAACCTGCTTAATGATTGTATTTGCTATTTCTGGTCCTTCTTTGTCCCAAGCAGGGCTGTCAATAGGTTTCGTGTCACCTAGCATGTCACCCCCATACAGAGAGTGGGGCAACAACTTGAATGGTGGGCATGATTATGCGCCATTGCCTCACCTTCAATGGTTTTTAGCCACATATTATAATAAAATCAAGATATTTGTTTCGTTGCATTCTGCTGCAAATTATGCATCAAACAGTATTTAACATGATGGGATTATTTCTGCAAACCATGATTTTAACCATTTTGGCCGCTAGGGGTATTGCTCCCTGCAAGGGAGTCTAGGTCTTGGTTGGTCAACCTTTCTAACAATCTAGTGACGTCCCTGATCAGGACCATTTTGGAAGACTTGCACTCCCCTGGACTGACCAGCCAAGACCTAGACCTATCTAGATGCCTAGACCTATCTAGATGCTTTTATACACAGGCAATGCAATAATCAGAGACCTCATTCTGGAGTGTTTTGTGGGGCTGTGTTCATTAGATCAGGAGAATTGGTGTTCTTGGATTCCTCGCAGCCTGCCCTTAACAATGAACTATGGCATGTTTGCCTACTTGTGAGGAAAGCAGTGATATAGGTCACTTTTGTTTCAGTTTTTTGGCCATAACGTTTGTTAGGAAGATGCCATTTCAAATTGGATTTTTGCATTGGATTCGGCTCTTCAATATGAATCCAGTGGTGTATGACAGTGCTGGGCAACCTTTTTTGCACTGAGTGTCCACCACACACAGCTGAGCTGAACTGACAGGGCCAGTACCTATCGGAACTCCAGCCATGCACAGTTGGCGCGCTGGGGGTGTGAGGCAACACTATGGCCATGTGCCAGTTGGGAAGGCTTGGAGTGCTGTCTGTGGCATGCAAGCCATAGCTTTGCCACCATTGGTATATGATAGGATGGGATTTCTGCACCATCGTGAAGTTGCATTTTTGGGTCTCCCAGTATGCGTTACCCCCTTGGATGCATCACCTAGTGGGCAGGAGGTGTTGCCATAATTCTCTTCCACAAAATCGGGACGGGACCTGATTTGCCAGTATATGAACACAATACCCCAAAATCAGGAATTTCCCAGTCTTTGGAGACATGCCCCCTTATGGCTCACCTTGTTCTTATCTGAGAGGTGGACCAGATTATCTGCCGGCCTGAACTAAGATAGTCAACAAAGCACTTCTCAGTTTGCTTTTGGTTCAGGATCAGCACAAAAGGGGGAAGGGATTTCTACCAAACAGAAATGAGGTCACCTTGGTCTTTCTGGGCCTTCCTAGGGGCCTGGTCTGAGTTGTATCAGTCCCACTTTTCTTTCTCTTGCTGTGTCAAGGCACCCAGTTCTATCCCTGGAACCCCTATTTTTATTTCCTCATCCATATTTTTTTATTTCCTAATCTATCCCATCAGACAGGGATTCTTCAATGCAAAGTATAGAGAGGAAACCATATTACGCCCCTTTTCACCCTCTTCCAGTTGGAATTTCCAAAAACCGGTTCTTAGTGCACCCCTCGGTCATGGAAGGAACACTCACCCCAAATTTCAAGCTTCTAGGCCCAGCAGACTAGATGTGTCATGATATAACCTTGTGTCATGAGAACCTCATTAGTTCTCCAAACACTTGTGGCAAATGGCAGTTGTGTTTTTATTTTCTGGTTATTTGGCGACAGCCTTTGATAGAACACAGATATTTCAGTGCAGTTTGATAAGGGCTGTGGGTGGCGCAAGTGGCTAAGACACTGTGCTTGTTAACCAGCAGGCCAGGGATCGAGACCCAGGCCAGGGTTCGAGACCCTTCCAACTCTATGATTCTATGATTCAGGTCAGCCCCACAAGACAGGGTGAGCTCCTGTCCTTAGCCCAGCTCTGTGACGCAGCTGGATCCAATCGTATTGGCTCTGCCTTTCCATTGGACTAATTCAGTGGCGTGGAGAGGGGGATCTGCTGCTTGGGTAACAGCCTCTCCTCCATAACACTCCAACCCAGGCTTTCGTGCTTCGCATGCAGCGTATGCAGTGCCAAGCACGATACCATAGTCTTTCAAGACTGACGGAGGCCTGCTTGATTAAATGTGTTCTGTTGTAAATTATGCAAAGTGGTATTATTCCTAAAAATGGAAATATTTCACTCTGGTATACTTTCATTGCATTCTTCTGTAAATTATGCATTCAATGTTATATAACTTGTATTGTTATATTGGTATTGTTTCTACAAATTATAATTTTAGCAATTTTAGTCACTAGTGGTGTCACTCCCGCTCCGAGAGTTGTACCCAGGGCATATGGCTCCCTCCTGCCCCAATTAATACACTAGTGCTGAACCACCCCGTTCCATCCTTCCCCTGCCCCCCAAATGCCCCCTGCTCTTACTTACTCTTCCTCATACTTACTGACAGTACAAAATCTTTCTTTAATTATCTTTCTCAACTTCCCCCTACCCTCTCACCGTTCCCCATTGTAGCTTCAAGAGAACAAGACAGAGACCACCTTCTCCCCTCACCAGATGGTTTTAATTCGTTTTCATCCAGGAAAACATACAAGGAGGAAGATATCTTTGCAAGGCAAACTGGCATGGAAACAACAATTAGAGCCCAATCCTATGTGTGTGTACTCAGAAGTAAGTCCCAGTATAGTCAGTGGGTCTTATGCCCTGGCAAGTAGGAATAGGATTGCATTCTGTGGGTAGTAAGGTTGAGAAGCTGCCAAGGAGCATTTAGACAAGGATCTTCAACAAGAGGAACCCCAAGAGAGGCAGGATGATGGATCCAGCAGATAGAGGTGCCTTGTTACATTTCACTGAGATGACAGTATTTGGGATAAAAATATTATCCAGTAGTTTGCATTCCACCTTAGTAGTGCAGTTCTTGACAATGAGGTATTTAGGACCTGATTCTACAGTTAAAGGGAGAAAAATTAAAACCATGTGTCAGGAGAATCCCCATTCCTTGCATCTGTAATAGGATTTCGATAATTCTCTTCCACAAAATTGGGACAGGACACCCCAATTCAATCCCCCCAAATTGGGATTGTCCATGTTTTTAAGGACATTTGGCAATCCTAATCCATAATATATACAGAATGTACAGTTATTAGCCATTGGTGATTTGATTTCCTCTGTAAACAGCTTTATGAATTTGGGTTGTAAAGTATATTAATTCTAATACAGAGCGAGAATTCACAACCCATTTGGCACTCTCCAGATCAGTGCTTTTCAACCTTTTTCATCACATGGGACATCATCAGTTGTTCTGACCATTTAAAAGGCACACCATGCTGTTCAAATCCCCAAGTTTTCCTATTCATAAATGTCCCTTCCCAAATTCCTGCAGCACACCTAAGGACTATCCATGTCACACTAGTGTGCCATGGTACACTGACTGAAAATCAATGCTCCTGATGGTCAGAGTCATAACTACTTTATGGCTTCACTCTAATGATGCTACTCCCAGAAGCTGCTCCATTCTCTGGCTGAAAGCAAGGGCTAGTTTGATCTTACATTTTGGGCACCATCTCATGGTGCCAACTGTGCCTAGTGGCCCAGGTCACAGTGCAACAAAACATGCACACCCTGTGGAGCCCATCTCCAGGAGAACCACCGTTCCAGCATCAGTTAGCAGATGCCTACAACAGAACATATGAGCGACATAAAATGCAAATACCAGCACAGAGTTTATGTCAGTAATGCTGAAAGCTAGGAATAGTAATCCTCAAATCCAGAGTAATTACGGGAGCATGTAAGAGACTTTACGTGCACCCGTAGTTACTGTACCACCTAGTGAAAACCTATGGGAAATTCATATTGGAACCCAGAGTAAGTTGTTCTTACTAGTCCCAGAGTAAGTTGTTCTTCGGATTTTGCCCGAAGTAAGCCTAAAGGAAGGACAAAGAGGGGGTACAGACTTGAGGTTAATGTGGCCAGGGGGTGCAGACCAGATTCTGGGAGGGGATGAAATCAGGAGTGTAACACGTGACATATCTTATTCCTTTTCTGAGGACACATCTGTTTATATGGATCTACTTGGACTTGTGCCAATAATATTTATTTTAAGGTGGCCTGCAGGGGAAGTGCAACTCAACATGTATTCACACAGCTTCCATGAATGGCCATGTATTCCTGGGCTTGGCTTCACTTCTGATTTGTCATACCCACCTGATTTCATTTCAGTCAGCACAGAGACACAGGTATCCATCCCTGGAGGACAAGTTACCATATTGTTGCATGTTTTACCTTCTTCCTTACAGATGTCACACTGCAAAGGCTCACCTGGAGGAGGAGAGGGAAAGAGACTTCACCCAATATATCAAATGAACAGGTTCATTCATTACCTGCCTTTGGAAGCTGGGAGGTGATATAATTGGAACTTCATCTACTCTCTTTAGGCTTCTTAGATCTATTTTTCAGTATTGTGAAACTGTGAATGCAAGAAGGAGTCTGGACAATCTGGGCTACAGTAATTAAAATTAATTAAATTAAAATTAATTAAATTAAAATTAAATCAGCCAATTGGCTATTTTAAGTTCTTATCAAGAGCCAAGTTTTCTTAATGAAGAATGAATCATCCCTACTCTCTGTGGGCTGTGGGTGGCGCAAGCGGTTAAGACGCTGTGCCTGTTAACCAGCAGGCCAGCGTTCGAGACCCGGGTCGGCCCCACAAGACAGGGTGATCTCCTGTCCTTAGCCCAGCTCTGCGATGCCAGCTGGATCCAATTGTATCAGCTCTGCCTTTCCACTGAACTAATTCAGTGGCGTGGAGAGGGGGGATTTGCTGCTTGGGTAACAGCCTATCCTCCATAACAATCCAACCCAGGCTTTTGTGCTTCGCATGCAGCGTATGCAGCGCCGAGCACGATACCGTAGCCTCCAAGACTGATGGAGGCCTGCATCCCGACTCTAGGTTCAGAATGAAGATCTCAGCCCGAATGACCATATACAATGAAATCACTCCAATACAACAAATCACATTCTCCAATCATGTGGAGTGGTGTACGGTGGAGACGAATAACCCCTACTTACCTGTAGCCAGAAGCACAGAGAAGAACAGGAGTCCTAGGAGGGCCTGCATAGTTATAGGGTATGCAAAAGCTCTTTTATCTTTGGTGAAATCAATACTCTGTCTGGGGGTACCTGCAAAAACATTCAGAATGGAAAGAGACATGCAGACTTCTAATCAGAAGTAAGTCCCATTATGTTCATTAGTACTTACTCCCAAGAAAGTGTGGTTAGGATTGCAGTCATGGCATTTTTTAATTATTTTGCTTAACTTGGAAGAACAAGCATTTTGGCTGGTAGGCACACACTTCATCTAAGACAGTGATGTTCGATCCTTTTCAACTCACAGCACACCGACAAGGTGCTAAAATGGTCAAGGCACACCATCAATTTTTGGACAGTTGACAAGGCACATCCCCGTTGGCCCCTATTAATTAATATTATGTCCCCAAAACTTCTGCAGCAAACCTGCAGCCCATTTGCAGCACACCAGCTGAAACATTTCAACACATGGATTGAAAATCATAGATCTAAAACATTCCTCAAATGTTTTTTTTACCCTTTATTTGATTCAAGTATATGTATTGGGTGGCCAAATCATGACTCATGACCAATAGTGGGATTCAAATAAATTAACAACAGGTTCTATGTCCTAATAATTTAAATTAACAACAGGTTCTATGTCCCATTAGTAACCAATTCTCAGAACCAGGTGCTCATTAGCAAAGGGTTCTATAGAACCTGTGAGAACCCACTGAAGCCCACCACTGCACCCACACGCAGCTCTTTAACACGTAACATGCAGCTGAGCTCCATCCATGCATCACCATTAATATAAAAAGCAAATAAATTTCCAAGCTTTATTGATATTTACCAGGTATAAACTGAGTCTGCTTAAATTTAGCTTAGAGTCTACTTTGCTATAAATTTAATATTCATTATGAGTAAATATATTTAAGGATTCAAAAGCTTCTTCAATATTATGGCTCGCAAATGTCTAACAGTTATAAGCTAGTTAGGTCATATCCCTGGTATATACACTGACTTGAAAAATGGGCATAACAGAAATAGAATATTCATCTATACAGTGTGCCTCACATAACAAGTTTAATTCTTTCCGGAAGCATGCTTGTTATGTGAAACACTCTTTATGTGAAGCGGATTTTCCCATAGGAAATTATGGAAACTCAGACAATTGGTTCCACAACCCCCAAAATATTCATATAAAAATATTAACTGGATGTAAAAATGATGACAAAACACTGGAATTGAATTCAAAACATGCATTCAATGTGCATGATCCTATGAAGTCTACTTAGGCTGCAATCCTAAAGACACTTTCCTGGGAGTAAGCCCCATTTAACACAGTGGCAATGTTACCATTTAACACAGTGGGGCTTACTTCTGGGGAGACATGGTTAGGTGGCTGCAATCCAATCCACTTTCCAAGTGTCTCCCCACTTTCTCCTTCTCTCCATCCTGAGCCTCTCTCCCCTGCTCCCTTCTGGCTACCCTGAGCTGCTTCCCTCTTCTCCACTGCTCTTCTCTCCCTTTGCCCAGCAGACACCCAGCCACAGGAGGAACAGCGCGGAAGTGTTGCTTTCGCTATGGGCAAGCGCGCTAGGCAGCCTTGACACTTCTGAGGCAGAATCCTAGAGAAATTTTTGCTTGTTATGTGGATCACTTGTTAAGTGAGGCACTTGTTAAGCGAGGTACCACTGTATATTAAACTTTACTAAAATCCAACAGGACTCTTTTTATGTTCTCATTATCTTACAACACAGTAGCTTACTGCAGTTGTTATAAAACAGTAGCTCATTGTTGGAAACTCAACTCATCCTGGACTCAGGGTAACCAGATGTCCTCTTTTTCCAGGACATGTTCTCGTTTTTAGCCTTGTGTTCTGGAAAAGAACTTCAGTGTCTTCCTTTTCCCTGTGAGTAGGCAGTACATAGTATTTGCGTAATTCATGAATTACATGTAATAGTTTAACAAGTAATATAGTATTTAAATTAACTACATCAAAGCAATCGTACATTAGTGTATTTTTTAAAAAAAGCTTTTTCTATGCATTTATAGCTGAGCTGCATCAGTCCCATGCTTCTTCTTTCCTGCTCCACAATGCCTTCACCTCTCTCTCTCTCTCTCTCTCTCTCTCTCTCTCTCTCCTTGGATCTGAATCATTCTGCTTTTGTTGTATTACTGTACTTCAGGCTGTCCTTTCCAATGGACTAAGAGCACAATCCTAACCATGCCTACTCAAAAATAAGCCCCATTGTGTTCAATGGTTCTTACTTCCAGGAAAGTGTCTTTAGGATTGCAGCACATGTCAAGTTTGGCTACTCATAAAAAATATTCAATACAACAGTTTCACTTTCCAGTAGACCAGATTAAAATTAAGGCCAGACTCCTTAGGCCATCCACCAAGTCAAATGCAACCATCTGTCTCTGGCTGTCAGCCTGTCTGCTTCCTGGCCCCTGTTGAGGCCACAATCGGATGCACACTTTCCAGGGAGTAAGCCCCATTGAATCAAATGGAACTTCTAAATAGACATGCAATGGCTTTCTGAAGCATTGTAGATGTGTCTAAATGCATCCCCCATACCCCCCAAGAAACTGAAACCTCCTCCCCAAAGATCTCCATCAACTGTTTGACCTGCTGCCCATCACAGAGGTGGATTGAACTCTCCAATTCCTCACCATTCACACAGTGGCTTATTTATGAGTCCCTTGATGTGTGTCTTCCTGGGAATCACTGCTCTGGCTCCTTCTCTGCACCTCTCTCTCTCTCTCTCTGCCTCTCTCAGGGCTTCTTATATGTAGCCCGGGGGGGGGGGAATACCAATTCCTCCCATACGATCCCTGCAGAAGCTTCTGAGAGCAATAAGCAGATTGTTGTGGGAGGGCCAGAAGTGGAGATAATCATTGACCATCAATTCTAGAACAGAGGTCCCAGAAGCAAGTTCACACCCAGGAAATAGATAAACCCAACCTTCGTAAACCTGCTGTGCTCAGACCCCGTTGTGAGAGCAGCTGAAGGAACATTTAAAGAATATAGTTCAATATCCAAGAGGAAACAATAGAATACAATAACATTAGCACTTGCTTAGCATTTCCAAGTGTGCCCTAGTATTGGTAGCCATAATTCTCAAAAGATGATGGTATCATGCTTGACGCTGTATGCGAAGCACGAAGGCCTAGGTAGATTAATATGGAGAATAGGCTGTTACCCAAGCAGCAAATCCTGCCTTTCCCGCCACTGAAATAGTCCAATGGAACGGCAGAACTGATACAATTGGTTCCAGCTGCGTCGCAGAGCTGGGTTAAGGACAGGAGCTCACCCTGTCTTGTGGGGACCCGGGTCTTGAAACCTGGCCTGCTGGTTAACAGGCACAGTGTCATAATCACTTGCACCACAAGTGTACCCTGAGTTTGCAATATGTTCTCTGAAAGTTTAGAACAACCTTGAAAAATTGGGTATTCCCTTATCCCCCTGAGCAGGTGATTGTATGTAATGGAGGATTTTAGGAAGGTTAAGGTCATTATGGAAGGATTTAAATGCAGCACTTGCCTCAATTCCCTCTTCTATGCAATGGTTAAAGGTAGAGGCACTTTGTCCTCCATTCTATATGGTCACGCTTCCCCTATGGAAGGCTGAATTTCTATGATTAAGGACTGTTTTGTCCACTATGACAAAGCTGTAGTCAGTGATCGGCATCAAAGAAATTAAGAACCAGTTCTCTATCCATCTGGCAGCCACTTTTAAATGGCTATTTTTAAACTTTATATGTACTATCTCTTGTGAAGAACCGGTTCTACAGAGTAGGTGCGAACCTGCTGGAGCCCACCACTGGCTGTAGTGCTGGAAAACAAAAGGGCTTCTGGTTAAGTGTTATAGGCAGAGATGGGCCCGGCCCTCACCAACAACTGGTTCGCCAGAAGTTGGGGGCGGAGCCAGGGTCAGAGGCGGGGCCAGAGTCAGGGGCGGGCCCCAACCCCGGCGCACTGTGCATGCGCCAACCCTGCACACTGCGCAAGCGCTGGTGTTGCTGCATGTGCAGTGCGTCTCCTCCGGCTGGAGGAGGCTGCGATGTCGGTGCTTGCACAGTGTGTCTCCTTCCACGGGAGGAGACACACTAATCTCCTCCCAGTGGAGGAGACACATAGCACGCACGCCGACCCTGGCGTGCACATTGTACGTCTTCCCCACCAGGAGGAGACACACGGCGCATGCACTGAGGTCAGTGCACGCGCCGTGTGTCTACTCTTCCCAGCATCCGAACGTGTACGCTGGGTTTTCAGGTGACCCCGCCGCTACCGGTTTGGTAGTGGCGGGGTCATGGAAACAACCGGTTCAGCCGAACCGGTCTGAACCGGCTTGGGCCCATGCCTGGTTATAGGGGAACAATGGGGGATAAGAGGAGTCTCATTGTGATTGACACTTTGGGGTAATCTGTATTAGGGGCTCAACCATAGCAGGCAAAAACTTGCAGAGGGCTGAGTTTTAGCCATTGTGTTGTCCTCTCATTGATTTCAGTGGGTGTCGTTTTAATGGAGCAGCTTCAATGTTGGCATAAAGTTTTCCTCTACTGACAGCATGTCAGTAGCTTGGAGAAAGGATACTGGATTTATTGTATCTTAGCTCTCTGTCCTTATCCTGCTAATGTTCTGTCCTCATCCCACCTCCATCTATGTCTCATTTAAGTCAGCAATCCTAAAGACACGTTCCTGGGAGTAAGACCCATTGAACACAATGGAGCTTACTTTTGAGCAGACATGGTTAGAATTTGCTCCAGAAACAGCGCTAAATCCGTGCAGAGTTGTGCAAGCTACTGTGTGGTGGTGATGGCAGGGCCGGCCCATCAGTAAGGCCAATTGAAGGAGCTCTGTTGTTGCAAGAAAATCCCCTTTTTGCTTTAATGTTTATTTTGCGTTTCTAATACTATTTTGTATCAAATGTTCCAGCAAATAAACCATTGTTCTCCCAGAATGCGACAAGATGTGCAGGACTAGTTTCAGGGTTTGCCTTGCTTCTTTACATCCCCCCCTCCACACATTTACCTTCTAGAAATAATCGCTGTTAGAACATTCCTTATACTATTTATTTGCCTATGGGCGCAATCCGTAGGCGCAGTCCAAGGTGCTGGGCCTGCAGACTAAAAGAACTTGCCTGGAGAGAGGACAGCTGTGTCTCATCCCCTGACTGCCTCCACCCTTCTTCCTCAGGTATAAAGCTCCTGGGCATTTTGAGGGAGAGAGGTGCTGGGCCTTGCTGGCTGAAGATCTGCCTGGGAGAGAAACAGCTGCGCTTCATCCCTGGACTGGCCCAGTGGACCAGCTTAAGAACCTCTGCTATAGCACTTTATGCCTCCCTACTGAGGAAAATCAACAGAAACCTGCCCCGAGCTGCTTGGCTCCACCTGTTGCTCTGTAGCAATGTGTTTACCATCTGGAGGGAGCTCAAGGGAGGGAAAGTCAGCTGTGAGTACTGCCACTATTAGTAGAGTGACGGGTCATGGAAGATATGGTGGGAGGGGTCTTGCAGGCCGTAATAGGAGAAGGAGGGTCAGTCGTAGACAGACTGTCTCTCTTTCTGGCCCTCCCCTCAACCCTCTGACCTTAGGCAGCCTGAGCAGCAGCCCCCTGAGTCTGAACCTGCTGCTCCTTAATGCCAGGTCAGTAAACAATAAGACCTGCCTGGTCCAGGATTTGATGCTGAACCAGAAAACTGACCTGGCCTGCATTACGGAGACCTGTCTGGATGAGGCCGGAGGTGTGGGCCTATCCCAGATCTGTCCGCCAGGTTTCCGGGTGCTGCAGCAGCCAAGACTTCAGGGGCGGGGAGGCGGGGTTGCGATAGTCTATCGTGATTCTATCCCTCTCACCAGGTCCCCTGTCCAGCAGTTCACAGGGTTTGAGTGCCTCCATGCAGTGCTGGAGGGGCTAGACAGAATAGGGATTCTGTTGGTGTACCGCCCGCCATGCTGCCCAACAGTCTCCCTGCTTGAGCTGACCGGGGTGATCTCGAGCATCGCATTGGAGTGCCCTTGCCTCTTAGTGCTGGAGGACTTCAATGTCCATGCCGAGGCACCCCAAACATCTGCAGCTCAAGATTTCATGGCCTTCATGGCAACCATCGGTCTGTCTCAAAGAATATCTGCCCCTACTCATGATGCAGAACACACACTGGACCTTGTGTTCACTGCTGGGCAGGTTGATGGTGATCTGGATGTGAAGGACATCTCCATCACCCCATTGCCATGGACAGATCACTACCTGGAGGGATTTAGGCTTATCGCAGCCGGTAGCATCTGCACAGGCGGGGGAACGCATTCCATGGTCCGCCCCCGGAGACTGATGGATCCAAATGGTTTCCTGAGGGCTCTGGGGGATTTTCCTGCTGCCAGAGCTGGCGACTCACCCGGCTCCTTGGTCAATCTCTGGAATACGGAGATGACCAGGGCCCTGGATGAGATAGCTCCTGAGCGCCCTACCGTAGATCAAATGCAGCTCCTTGGTTTTCTGGGGAGCTGTGGGCTCTGAAACAGCAAGGTCGACGTTTAGAAGGTCGATGGTGGCGAAAAACTCGTGTCGTTTCTGATCGGGCAGAGGCCAGGGCTCACTGGCGAGCCTACAGACTGGACTGGGATGGACTGGCCGAATGGACAGTGGTGGTGAACGCCTCTCTGAGGGAGGGGGTGTTGCCTTCTGCATTAAAGCAGGCGGTGGTTCACCCCCTCCTAAAGAAACCCTCCCTGGACCCTAAAAACTTAAACAACTATCAGCCAGTCTCAAACATCCCATTTCTGGGCAAAGTGGTTGAGCGGGTGGTGTCGTCCCAGCTTCAGAGGGTCCTGGATGAAGCTGATTATCTGGATCCCTTCCAATCTGGTTTCAGGCCGGGGTTTAGGACAGAGACTGCCTTGGTCGCCTTGGTGGATGACCTACGCCAGGGAATGGACAGGGGGAGTGCATCCCTGTTGGTCCTGCTGGACCTCTCGGCGGCCTTCGACACCATCGACCATGGTGTCCTTCTGGATCAGTTGGCCGGGTTGGGGATTGGAGGCACTGTTTTGCAGTGGTTTCGCTCCTTCCTGGCTGACCAGTCCCAGAAGGTGATGCTGGGGGATCCTTGCTCAGCACCCTCGCCTCTTCGGTGCGGGGTGCCACAAGGTTCCATTCTATCCCCCATGCTATTTAACATCTACATGAAGCCGCTGGGAGAGGTCATCCTGAGGTTTGGAGTGAGGTGTCATCAGTACGCTGATGACACCCAGCTCTATCTCTCCTTTCCTCCTGAGTCCAAGGAAGCAGTTGAAGTCCTGAATTGTTGTCTGGAGGCAGTGGGGGACTGGATGAGGGTGAACAAGCTGACCTTAAATCCTGATAAGACAGAGGTCCTCCTGGTCCGGAAGTCCTCGACTCGGGTATTGGAATATCATCCCGTTCTGGATGGGATTGCACTCCCTCTGAAGGAGCAGGTTCGCAGCTTGGGGGTTCTCCTGGATTCGCAGCTGCTCCTGGAGTCCCAGGTGGCGGCTGTGGCCAGGGGAGCCTTTGCTCAGCTTCGGCTGATCTGCCAGCTGCAACCATACCTGAGTTGTTCAGATCTGGCCACGGTGACCCAAGCCCTGGTGACATCAAGACTTTATTATTGTAACGCGCTCTACGTGGGGCTGCCTCTGAAGACAGTCTGGAAGCTGCAATTAGTCCAGAATGCGGTGGCCCGTGTGGTTGCTGGGGCTCGTCGATTTGACCCTGTCGGGCCACTGCTTCAGCGACTACACTGGCTGCCCATTCATTTCCGGGCTGAATTCAAAGTGCTGGTCCGGACCTTTAAAGCCCTAAACGGTTTGGGTCCAGGGTACCTGAGGGACCGCCTTCTTCTGTACAATCCGACCCGTCACCTAAGGTCATCTGAGGGGGCCCTTCTGACTGTGCCGCCACTAAAAGATGTGAGAGGTGTGGCGGCCAGAGATAGGGCCTTCTCGGTGGTGGCACCCCGGCTTTGGAACTCCCTCCCCATAGAACTGAGGAAAGCTCCCTCAATATGAGCTTCAGGCAGAGCCTTAAAACCTTTTATTTTAAAAAAGCTTTTTAAATGGGGGCAGAGGTTGGGGGGCTTTTATCTTTTTTATCTTTTCTGTTTTATCGTTTTTAGTCTACGTTTTTAGCTTTAATCTAATTGTATTTTAATTACATTTTAATGTGTTTTTATCTCTATTTATTATCATATGTAATTTTAGTGGTGTGTTATTGTTTTTTAATTGTTGGGCCGCCTTGAGTTCCCCCCTGTGAGGGAAGAAAGGCGGGATAAAAATTACTTAAATAATAATAATAAATACACACGCACTCTCTCATGCATATCAAATTAATCTGAATCACCATATCACATGCAAATCAACATGGGGGAGCAATTTTAGCCTTTAGACCAACAGAGATAGGTTGAAAGAGCAGAGCCTGAATTGAATGAATGAATTCCGGATATAATTGAAAGATGTTGAAAGAGTGGAACCACCAGGAAACAAAACATCAGAAAGTAGGGGATCCCTGTATATGAGCTTCCTTTTCCCTCCCTCCCCTCACCAGCCAATGCAATTGGTTCCAACAATGTTTCCCAAAAAACCCACCAGGGGACAACCACTGAAAAATCCCTGATTTGTGGTCCTGATATAAGCTGCAATCCTAAAGACACTTTCCTGGGAGTAAGACCCATTGAATACAATGAGGCTTACTTTTGAGTAGACATGGTTAGGATTATACTCATAGAGTGCAATCATAAGCATGTCTACTCAGAAGTAAGCCCCATTGTATTCAAATGGTCTTACTCCCAGGAAAGTGTCTTTAGGAATGCAGCCTAAGTTTTGGAATCCCCATTGGCAGTGGGGATCCCCAACAGCAGTGATGGGATTCTGGGATTCAGCACGCCAAATCTACCCAAGAATATGCCTAACCTTTAAGAAAAACATATTAATGTGGACCTCGGTAACACTGATTAAAGTATAACTGTAGGAGGTCCCATCCACACAAACACAAACTCCTAAGTGCAGGTAAATTGTCTTGACCCCCTCGGGCAACACTACACTAACTCCAACCTGGTCACTTCAGCAACCGCTGCCCGTGGCACTGGTTGCAAGCTTAGGGTTGGTCTGCCTCTTCTCACTTAATGTAACATACAATCCAAGGTGCATTCAAAGCCATCATGGTGGTATCAGACTTCTTTGCAGATGAGATATGCGAGCATTCAACATATGACACAGAGAGGTATACCCCTAAGATGGAATTTGTACAATCCCCATTGATATGATAGGTCTCAAGTTGCAAACTGTTGGTTCCTAGCCCAAGAAGAGTTGCTAGGTTTTAGTAAGATGAGCTGTAAACAAAACACTTTGGCTGCAATCCGAAAGACACTTTCCTAGGAGTTAGACCCACTGAGCACAATGAGACTTACTTTTGAGTAGACCTGGTTAGGATTGTACTCACCGAGACCCATGATCTGCATTGGGTCATTGTAGTTGATGCAACTCAAATAACACAACAAATTAAAGAAGCAATACTACTGCAGGGGGGAATTATGAAAAATACTCATCCATTTCCTACTTACAGTTTTGGGATATTAGCCAGTAGGTGACCATTGCTAAGTAACAGAACTCCACCTAGGATCTAGGATGAGGCTATATCTCATTGAAGACACTAAACAGATTTTCCTGGTAAAGAATAAAGGCCTAGAGGACAGACATGGGGCAGATCTGAGGTCTACATCTCTCTAACCTGACACA
This sequence comes from Cryptoblepharus egeriae, assembly GCA_030015325.1. Taxonomy (NCBI): domain Eukaryota; kingdom Metazoa; phylum Chordata; class Lepidosauria; order Squamata; family Scincidae; genus Cryptoblepharus; species Cryptoblepharus egeriae. The sequence continues at coordinate 4,696,618 of JAREYC010000014.1, forward strand.
CAAAATCAGCATCACCGGCATTCTTGGAATCAATTGCCTGGTAAGATATTGGGGCTGGAAGGTTGGATAATTCTTGTTCCAAGAAGCCATTTTTCCAGATCAACCTGAAGATCTGAGTTATTCAAGAGTCAACCCGTGAGATTTTGATTGAGATTCCATAGATATTTGGAAAATTAGGCTTCTGTCTGACCATCAGCAATGAATTCTGCTGTTTTTAAAAGCTCAAATTTGGTGTTGAAAGAGATCTGTAAAAGCTGAAGTCTCAGGTGCTTCAGTCTTGCTGACAGCAGAATTATTGTCCATTTCAACAGCATACAGTTTTATTAACATTTGTGGAGGGAAAATCCATTTTGCATTGTTGGAAATGTTTTATTAACTTGGGGCACAATCCTAACCAACTTTTCAGTACCAAAGTAAAAGAAATAAAGCTCTAAGGCAGTGTTTCTCAAAGTGGGGGTCGGGACTCCTTTGGGCCAGATCAGGCTTGCCAGACCTCCGGCTGTAGCTGTGCACGTACTGGGGCTGACTGACAGCCTCAGGGCCCAATCCTATGCATGCCTACTCTGAAATAAATCCCATTGTGTTCAATGTGTACATAGAACACACATTTCATTTGTAAGAATAAAAATACATCCTGCATATCGGATATTAACATTACGATTCATAACAGTAGCAAAATTACAGTTATAAAGTAGCAACGAAAATAATTTTATTGTTGGGGGTCCCCACAACATGAGGAACTTATAAAGGGGTCACGGCGTTAGGAAGATTGAGAACTACTGCTCTAAGGGAACAAATATGGCCTTATATTAAGTTCACCCCCCAACTGCACAATGCATCACATACCCATTGGCGCAGCTGTATCAAAGCTGGAACATTGGTTAGTATTTGGGTCCTGATAACTTACCGTTAATCTATTTTTTTAAATAAATCTAAGCTTAGGGTGAGAATGTTTGTGAGCTCTCCTTCAAAAAATAGATTCTAAACAGATCTAAACAGATCTTGGTCATCTCTGCCCAAGGTGATATCAGGGATATTTTTAAAAATTCGTTCGGGGTGCAATCCTATTCATGTCTACTCAAGTTCCATTGAGATCAATAGGGCTTACTCCAGTGATGGGATTCAAAGAAATGAACAACCAGTTCCATGCCCATCTGGCAGTCACTTTTAAATGGCTATTTTTAAACTTTATACATCCTATCTTTCGTTAACAACCGGTTCTATAGTGCAGGTGCGAACCTGCTGGAGCCCACCACTGGCTTACTCCCAGGAAAGTGCTTCTAGGATTGCAGCCTTTATCTTTATTAATTTACAATGCTTGTAAAACTTCACACACCAGGAATATCTTGATAAGGCGTTTCCTCACAGCATAATCTGCAGCATCATAAAATATTCAAACAGCAGGCATAGAGGGTTCCAACCACTACCCTACACGCACTTAGAGGCTCCCCATAAGATTCTTAAAGCAACTGTGGGCACAATCCTAACTAATTTTCCAACACTGGCATAGCTACATCAATGGGGTATGTGGCAAGTTGGGTGGCAATCAAGGTAGCCTCCTCATGGTAAAGCAATGTATGTTCCTTTATCTGAGAGATCCTCACCTCAATCCCGGAAAGCTGATGAGGATTGCACCCTATGTTAACTACAAGGAAGTCCTTTTATGTGGTTGTTATTTTCAGTTTTCATCACACAAAGCACTGTGGCTCTGTTTCCCTTTGCTGCTGTCATTTGAAGTGTCCTGGTGGTGGTTCTACGTTTTGAAATCCCTGCTGCCATGCTCGCGCCACTGTCCCTGTGTTTCTTCTTGAGCATTTTGGCCCTGATCAGAGCGCAGAATAACAATACTGAGTTTCTAGCACTTCAAATAACTGTCAACCGTAAGGATTAACATGCGTGTCCTCAAATGAACTGGAAACAGATTTTGCTTTCAACCACAACTCCACAGGGCTCCCTTTCTGAAACATGTCCATGGGGATTTGGGGTAGAAAGGCACCATTGGCAGGGTGACCATACAGAATGGAGGAGAGAGTGCCTTTAATCATTGCATAGAAGAGAGAATTTAGGCAGGTGGTGCTTTTTAAACCCTTCCATGATGAGTTAGACCTGCCTCAATTCCCTCTTCTATGCAGTGGTTAAAGGTTGTATTCTACCCTCTTCTGTGCAATGATTAAAGGTTGCAATCTGTCTTCCATTGGTAAAATTGACCATGGGAGTAAAGGATTAAACACAAACCTCAGTCCTGATATGGATCATCAGAACCTTCACTTTGAAATACACCTCATATTAGACCAGGACAAATTTAATATCACTTTAGTTTGGCCCTTAAGTAATACAGAAGACAGCTTTTGCATTACATAGATCTCCCCTTTTATATATATGTGGATAGGCCACATATGTATGTGTGTGTGTGATATTATTAAGATATTTATTAGTAGGAACCTAGGAAGCTGCCAGCTTAGTTCAATATTGTCAAACACTGGCTAGTAGCTGGGTCAATAGACAAAACTGGCCTATCCAGTTGAGACAGTGGCTTCAGGCTCAGGCAACAGATTGAGAGGGTTTATACACTCCCATTGCCTTTAATACTGCTATTACTCCAACCTACTAAATTGCAAAAGGAAGGGAGCGATGGAGTGGTAAAGAGGTGATCTAGAGTATCAGAGATGCTCTATTCCAGCACTCTCTTTTCTTCCACACTTCCCCTTCTGCTCTAGTCCCCTTTTCCTTTTGAAATTGAGGAGGAACATCACCAGGTAAGGAGGTGCAGTATTTGCCCTGCACTTGGTTGTACCCTTGGATTGGGGCAATCGTTCGCCCCTTCTTAAATATAAGAAAGCTGCCCACCCCAGTGCCTTTTTGCCCAGTACAGAGGCAGCCATTGCTTCCTGCATCTGATAAGATAAAGTGTATGGCAAACCACAAAAGCTGATACTTCCAAACAAATGTTCCCCTTCAAGGTGCCACAAGACAGATCATTGGCTTTGAGGTAACCAGTTGTGGTATTTAAATCTGACTTCTCCTTGCCCCAATTTTATCTTCCCTTGTTCCTGCAGAAGACTATACAACACCACCCTTGCGAGACATACAAGGTAGGTGAATGCAGAATGAATCCAAAATGAGTGCCCTGGCCACACTTCTGCAGAAGATGAGAGGGGTCCCTTTTCTGGAGCGCAGGTTGGCTGAATCTGGAGCCCGGACTGGCTGCTGTATCGCCACCAGCTCACCAAGAGATGCCATCCTGGGGAGAAGTGGTACAAAAGAGGTTGAAATAAAACCAGCAGAAGTGAACAGGCTGGAAACTGGAGCAGCCCAAATAAACACAGAGAAAGACATGGACCCTCTTCATCCTACACCCCACTCCAGAGACAGCAAGTGGAAAACTTCCCCCAATCAAGTCTCTGCATTCAAGTTTCCCCAACCAGACCCAGTACCAGTACCCTATTCCCAAACTCTGTCTGTACAGAGGTTTAAATCTAGCATGGTTTATTATGAAGAGTATGGCATCTGGTTCTCTGGGTCAGGGAGAATTGCATTTTTAATTTTCAGTGTCTTTATATACTGGTGGTGGTGCTCTTCCTGCTATGCTTTCTATTGAATCTTATAGGATGGGGGAACTTGGGAGGACGAACTAAGCACCCCAATTATGTATAAGTAGGCAAAGTTTTGTGCTAGGAGATGGAGGAGCCTATTACAGAACAGTCCTGCTATGACAAGCCAAAGCCCCACTCAATCCAGTATCCTCTCCCACAGAGGACCCCCATTTCTCCCGAAAAGAGAAGATGAAGACAGAATCTTCCCCTCTCCATAGGTTCACTGTCCCTGGTCCTGGAAATGGCATCTCTTCTAATGATACCTTGTAGCACCTATGGATGCGACCTCCACAAATTGTCCACCCCTCCCTTTTAAAAGCTATTCCAGCACATGACCATTACTGCTTCTTATGGGGGAAAAGTCCATAGGTTAATTACAGTATGCAACAAAATTTCAAAACACTTAATTTTCATAGCATCAATAATTTAATCACAATTATGCTATGTAGTTGTATTGGACAAACTCTTACAGTACCAGGGATCCACTTTTTAGAATGATAACCTGATATACCAGAAGTGATTTCATTAACCTATAAGTGACATAATCAAACAGAACCATTTTAACATACAATAAAATGCAACACAATCAGATCAATTAAGGAAACAAAGAGTTTACAGTAAGTATAAGTTTTAAATTTTGATTAAAATAAAGAACACACAATCAATTATTGATTTGTTTGAAAAAGAATTCCCTAAACATCCCAGAGGCTGCAATCCTATCCACACTTACCCAGGACAGGAGTGAGCCCCATTGACTATCATTGGTAAAAGCATATACAGTTCATAGTTGCCTGTTAACAGTACATACCTGTAACATTTCCCCAAATTCAGTCACAGACCCTGGTAGCATCAAGACTAATATATTAAAAATAAAATACTCACTGAAATGAATGGGGATGGGCATGTGCCCTCCTTAAATTGGCTTGTGCCCAACTTGTGGGTCCTAGCTCACAATTTGGGAAACATTGCACTAGGATAGGAGTGTCTAAACACTGTGCTGGGGGCCAGATAAGCAGCAAGACCCCTCCATCTAGGCCTTGTGAAAGTCTTTTAATCCCCCAGATCTGTCTCTAATACACTCTAATATGTAAATTTATGTAAATTATTCAAATTCAAAATGTAAACAGTGTCAGAGAGATATTATGGCCCCCTTGCCAAAGTCTCTGGACACCCCTGCACTAGGAAGTTGTATTACATGTGTATCAGCAAAATGCTAGTACTGCCATTCCATAGAGCAGTGATTTTCAACCAGTGTGCCATGGCACACTGGTGTGCCACGGATAGTCCTCAGGTGTGCCGCAAAAATTGGGGGAGGGACATTTATTAATAGGAAAACTTGGGGATTTGAACATCATGGTATGCCTTGTCAATAGTGAAAACAACTGCAAAAGGAAGTTGCATGAGATGAATAAGGTTGAAAATCACTGCCATAGAGCAAAATATACATATATACAGGTCAGTAGTCCTGCCATATCTGAGGGTGATATATTCCAAAACATATCACAGGTAGTAGCTGTGGATGAGACCATCATGTAAAGAGTGAGACGTGCAACTCATGTAATCTGGAAGCACCCAAGAAGAAGCTAAAAGTGAGTTGCCACAAATTCTGTCTAGGAGCCACGCACAGCACCTTGAAGATTAAAACGGTTTGTACAAAACGGAAACCAAGCACTGCAAACAAAGCTTTTTCTATTTTGGGAAATGAAATAACTTCTTAGAAAAGGAAGTGGGGTGGAAAAAAATAAACTAAAAGCCAGGGTTAGAATTATGAGCTAGCAAACATGCATCCTGGCATGGAAGGTTTAATTCTTGCAAACTAAAAACCAACACAGACAGAGATTGGGGTTGCTTTCCTCCTTGAACATGAATGCATAGATGACTGAGCTGTTGCAACATGCACATCAGGTCAGAAAGGAAGTCATGAAGTCATGTACAAAGACCCTGTGTTATTTTCAAGCAATTTGCTGTGCTCCCCCCTCCAGGCATCTTCCCTGACCTGATGACGTACCACTCGGAAGGATACTTACCACCAAAGTCTCCATGAGATCTTCCAACTAGCATGGAGGACCAGTGCCCACCCATGCTCACCTTCCCACCCTTGTTCTGGCTACCACAACATGCATGTTGACATGCCCACCCCCTAGGCAGTAAATGGGAGACTGGCTTGGAATAGATGTCCATTTTCCTGTTAGCATCAATCTCATTCAAGCTGTAGGAACTCATTTGCTCCTGAATGCACATGATTTTTGTTCCCACCCAAGAACCGAGTGAACCCAGCCCACAACCCAGAGCTTCTTATCTGGTAGTTAATGTTGCCATCCCGTGCATCGTAGACATTGATCTCATTTTTCCCACTCCCAGAAGTGAACCGTAGCACCTGCCCATCACAGTCTATAACCATGTGGGCATTGTCTTGTACGCAGAATGGCTCCTTGGCAAACTCTTGTACTGCAAAGTTTAGGCAGCTCCCCAGCTGGTGTGAAAGTATCCCCCAGTTCTGCAATCTGTGCCTTACTCTCAGCAAATCCCCAATGCTCAATGGCTCCTTACGAACAGATTGCCTAGCAAGATACATTTCACTTGTCCACTCCAGGACATCGTAGTGGATTCCCTCGTGTAAGAAATACACCAAAATCTCACAGTCCCCGTGGCCTGAGCGGAATTTTATAGCCTGCCCATCACAATGAATAACCATCTTGGCATTTTGCTGCACTGAATGGGGCTCCTGGCTAAAGGCTTCAATAGCCTGGTCAAAACAAGCCCGAAGGATATGGTTCACTCCACCAAGCCGATCACGATGCTTCAGAAGATTGCCAACAGTCAGTGGTTCTTCAATGGGCAGCAGATGAACCACATACATCAGGGAATCCTTGAGAATTTGGAGAAAATTTTGGGGCTTCAACCACTCATTGCTTGGCACGGTGATCTCTTTCTGTGGGCACGTGGGATAATAATCCATTTTCTTTGTGGCTAGCCAGATGGCAGAAAGGAGTATAATGGAGATGCCTGCCACCACCACAGTGGTATAAAACAGTTTGATTGCCACTCTCTTGACCTGATGTAACCAGAATGAGATGAGTGCATGGAAGACATTTTTAAGAAGGTTCCTCATATATCTTTTAAAAAGAAAGGAAAAAACAACATCAGCTTTAGGAAGTGAATATTCCAATGATGCCAATTAATTTTTAAAAACATCCATTTTCCTCTTAGTATCCTCAGAAACAAAAAATCAGTGCCACAACCTCAATATATAAATAAATAAAGAGCAGTGTCAACCCTACCCATTCCCAGGACACTATCAACCCACATATTCCCATTCCCGGCCCCAGTATTGCCCTCCATCCCAGCACTATTCGCTTTAACCAAATATCACCCTTGCATCAGTCAACTAACTCCCATATACATATACTAACCTCATAAGACCACCTAAGATCTAAGATAACATAAGATCACCACCTAAGATCCTATCAATCAGCCAAGGACCCTAAAGAATGACCAGAAATAAATAGAAGGATCTGTTGCCATTAAGAAATCTAGGCTTATTACAGCCTAAGGCCATGGTGACCATTTGCCATAACCAAAAAAACATGGTGACCATATGCCATAACCAAAGGCCATGGTGACCAAATGCCATAACCATATGCCATAACCAAAGGCCCCAGTGGCATAGCTAATTATCATGTAACCTGGTGCAAAGCTCAAAATGTTAGTCCCAGAAGTGATGTCACAACTGGAAGTGATGTCATCCCAGGATTCTTTTTTTAAAAATTTAATTTTTCCCTGCAAGAATAAAATCAAATTTAATTAAGTTAAAAAATGAAAATTGTGTCCCTTACTGGTTAGGGAAAGAATTGTTCTTCTTTCCCTGCTAAATACAAGAGAAGCACCACTTCGAGGTGCCTGTACACCCAGTTAGCATGGGTAACTGTATTAGGACATACTGCATTTACTCAAATCTAATGTGCCATCGAATCTAATGTGAACCCTGATTTTGGAGACTGGATTTGGTTGAAAAAGATGAGAATTAGATTTGAGTAAATACAGTATGCATATGGAAACGAGAGCTGATTCATATTAACATCTTAATAGTTCCATATAGTATCAGAATTACATCTCACTGATTCTCAAAGTAATCGGTATCATGTGAACATCTGAGTTTTTAAAAACTCCACTATTTGTTTTATAGGCTTTTGTATTTTCATTTTCTGGTTAATTGGCCATAACCTTTGATAGAATACAAATATTCTAAGGTGGTTTGTTTCAATGCATTCTGCATTAAATTACCTTTCCAACGATATATAACATGACAGTATTATCTTTCATACATACATCTGTTTCACAATTTTAGCCCCTAGTGTCAAGCTCAGCTTGTAGCCCCGTAAAGGGTGTAATCCGATGCAACTGTACCCCCCCCCAGCTACACCACTGCAAGGCCCCCCAAAATGAAGGACTCCCAAGAAAAATGTAGGACATGACAGAATAAAAGCTAAAAACACTCATGTACAGTGATGCCTCACGTAACAAATTTAATTCGTTCTGGAGGCATGTTTGTTACATGAAACGTTCTTTACATGAAGGAGATTTTCCCATAGGAAATAATGGAAACTCAGACGACTGGTTCCATAACCTCAAAAAATATTCATATAAAAATATTTACTGGATGTAAAAATGATGACAGAACACTGGGATTGAATTCAAAACATGCATTCAATGTGCATGATCTTATGAAGTCTACTTAGGCTGCAGTCCTAAAGACACTTTCCTGGGAGTAAGCCCCATTGAACACAACGGGGCTTACTTCTGGGTAGACATGATTAAGAGGCTGCAATCCAAGACACCTTCAAAGTGTCTCCCCACTTTCTCCTTCTCTCCAACCTGAGCCTCTCTCTCCCCTGCTCCCTTTTGTTTTTTACGTGAAACATACTTTATGTGAGACGTTCTTTACATGAGGCACCACGGTATATTGCTTTCAGATGGTGCTTTTATATGGTGTGCATGGAGGATGTTGTAAACATTAATATGTTTGTAATTGTATGTAATATGTTTGTAATTATAATGTAATTAATAAGCACTAATTAATCAAAAACATTAATCTGCAAAATTGAAGCCAAAATTTATATGATGCGCATATTAATGTTTAATCAGTGTATTATGCCAAAATTTTAGCCAAAATTTATGGGGGATGATGTGCATGGGGGATGTTGCGCACTGGGGAGGATGTTGCTCAAAATTTAAAGATTATATTAATGATTAAATTTAAACATTATATTAAGCCAAAATTTACATATTATATTACTTATTCATCATCATTTTCTTAGCGTTATTCCCACTATTGGCAGGGTCAACTTAGATGATTGATGCGGTCATGGGAAAATCTTGCTGGCCTGTTGCCAGGATGTTGCTTCATGCAGCATTCCGGTCTCAAACTGCTGAACTACTGATCTTCCCATCAACAGGCATAGTGCCTTTAACCCCACAACCACACCCCCCAAAAATCCACTATAGTATTATTTATTATCACTTACTATTTTATAATTTATTACATATAATTTATTAATTACAAGAATGCTACAAGTTGTAGTTGAGTACAATTACTTGCTGTCTGCTCACAAGGAAATGGAGGACATTGAAGTTTTTTTCCCACGACACAAAACTAAAATCCAGGACATGTCCTGGAAAAATCATATGGTCACCCTGCCTAAGGTGAGCCTATCTACACATTCCTTGGAGTTACCCCATGAACTCAGTGGAACTTCTGAGAAGACATGCAAAGGATTGCGGCCCCAGTCTTACTGTATTCAGTGAGCTTACTTATGAAATAAAAAAGCAGGCCTCCATCAGTCTTGGAAGACTATGGTATCGTGCTCTGTGCTGCATACGCTGCATGCGAAGCACAAAAGCCTGGGTTGGATTGTTATGGAGAATAGGCTGTTACCCAAGCAGCAAATGCCCCCTCTCCATACCACTCAATTAGTCCAATGGAAAGGCAGAGCCAATACAATTGGATCCAGCGGGTGTTGCAGAGCTGGGCTAAGGACAGGAGCTCACCCTGTCTTGTGGGGGCGACCTGGGTCTCAAACCCTGGCCTGCTGGTTAACAGGCAGAGCGCCTTAACCGCTTGCGCCACTCACAGAAGGCGCAATAACAGGTTTCAAACAAGTCTAGAAAGAAATATTGGAACCCCAGGTATAGTAGTTATCCTACAATCTATACATCGCAGATGCATATGAGGGGGGAGTCCATTACTCCATTACTTACAGCTGGAATGCAGCTGTCTCTGCCATCTTCTCAGTGAAGGTGGATACTTCTGCCTCCTCTTTGCTTCTTTGATCTAAACTTTCATTTTCCCCCTTGCATGTGACCCAGCTGGAAAACACCCAAGGAGTACAGAGCGTTTGTTTCCTGCCATCCATCCCAAGCCTTCGTTATGCCTTGCAAACTTGTTATGCCTGCAAGTTTCAACCTTTTTTGGCTGTTTCCCCTCCAGTTACGACAGTGATTTTCAACCGTTTTTTATCTCATGATGTAATAGGAATGAAGTAGGTATCAGCAGGAAAGACCCAGGAGACGATGATGCAAGCAAGAGATTTCTTTATTCAGAGCTCTGGACTCAGCCAGACAGAGTTTTCTATCTTACAAAAGACTGAGTGCTTTGTCCAAATTGACTAGACCTTTTATAGCACAACTGTTTCTCTACATAATAAGATGATTCTGTTCACAACAAGAGGATTTATACAATTAAAGATTTTATCTTCAGTGGCTTCCTGAGCTGAGATGGAACAATGTGTGGCAAGACATGACATTACACATCAGTACAATGAAGCAATCAAGCACGTGTATTCTGACATTGGTTGATCTGAGTTTCCTTTCCCACAGGAAGAATTAAAATTTTATTTTAATTTTATAATTTTGGGGCTTCTTTATTATTGCCACAGGATCAGGTGAAGACAAAGAGTTTCCTGTCTTGGCTTTGGCTGGCTTTACAAGCCTTAAGTGGCTAATCACTGATAACCATCAAACCCCTGGGAAAGGAGAAGGGGCATTGTGATGTTATCATCTCCTCTCCGGGGAGCCTGTGAATGTTGATTGGAAGCATCTGTCAGGGAATGTGTGTCTGCAGCCTTTGCCAAGCGTGTCCTTTACTATAGGCAGCCCACAGAATGATTTCAAAGGTATCAATTAATTTCAATAATTCTAATAATAATTCTAATAAATTCTGACAGCTGGTTTTGTCCACCATATTCCCCCCTTTTGGACACCCCATTTATATATGAAGGTAGATGGGTAGTGTCCAATAATGCACAACTGTCTAGTTTTGGGACCTTTTTTAAATTTGCTTTTTTACAGTCAGTAGGGCATTTCTGAGGCTGGGGGTCCTTTTTACCTTATCCAACACACACACAAGACAACATAAACATTTAACATACAAAAACTAAGGGACACGAATTTACAGAGATACAATACAAACAAAACACAATCCTTATTTTAAGTCTTTGCACTGTTAAAAGACTATGCACACAGGAAGAGTATTCAACAGCAGAGTCCACTCCATGGTTGATGTAATATTGTTTTATCTGCAACTGCAAATAGAAGTTATACTTTACTAGTCCTTGCAAATTAACCTTTTGAATGCTTTGCCACACACCTGTGGAAAACAAGAGTCTTTAGGAATTCACAACACTGGACAGCCACAACAGAGTTCTTGTGCTGTTGAGCTTAGAGTCTAACACCAAGACTCATACTTTGATTGAAGTTCCATTGTTTATAACACGGATCAGGATCAGGAATGCTGGTTGCAAAAGGTGCCTGATGTGGGCCAGAGTTAAAGCCAGGTGTACAGAAGTACAGGAACACAAGCGCACAGGCCACATTGCATATTTCACACACGGCTCACTGCTGCTTCTTGTTGCATGGAAGCATGCACCGGCTACATGCTTGCCAGCCTGGCTCAGTGTTTCACCTGGATGGCCTTGAAGCTGGAAAGGCTTTGCGACACCTTGTTGGCAGTGAAAAACTCACTATTTTGTCGTGCCTTTCAACATTAGATGGTTGGCAGTCAATATCGGAGGCTCAATTGACATTTTGCAGCTTTGGAGCCTAAGTTTGCTAGGAGAAGGCTGTACGACACCCCTGCAAAGTAGGGATGTGGAAGACCCACTTTACGTCATGCCTTCTAGTTGTTGCTTTTTGGCTCATTTTCTTCGTAGACACAGGCAATCTCATATGTGGACTGTTTGCAAGACTGTTGTATACTGTTTGACTTCCTTTGCAAGGCTTGTTTTGACTTTTTGACATCTAATATCTGCAAGAAAACACAGGACTGACAACATAAAAACAACATGTAATTCATGGCACTTTTGATCCATCTGATATGATGCAGGCAGCCACGTCTTCTTTTTCCTGTTGTTTTATTGGCACACAGTTGCTTGGTTTTGATAGTTAACATCTTTTAGCACAGTCCTGGAAATAAGATTTTTATGGTACTCTTATTGTAACCTCTGTACTTTGGATCATATTGGCTCTGTAAATAAGAATGCAAGACACACAACACACATACAACATAATACTAGGATACACATATGTGGATATGAATGTAATTTAAGCAAGATAAATCAGTTAACTTTATATTCTGAAAAGCAATGTTTTATTAAAAATCCATGCTTAGTCTGCAAAGAAATAAGGTTTAACTCTTTCCTTTTTGTTGTTGTTCCTTTTTGCTGCTGAAACAAAAGGATTAGGAGATTGCTATGGACATTGTTAAGCAAATTTGCTTGCTACCATCTGCACTGAGGACACATTCCTTTTCTAATCTCCTCGATACATCAAGGTATCTTGCGCAATCAGATCTAGACTGTTCTGTTTTATAAGGCAGGCATTTTTTAACACTTTGTACCTTGGATCAGGCTCTTATTTGACCTGCTGGAATAATGGAAATTTAATGGCTTTTGCACTCTTTCCCTGCGGGGAGTAGAGAGAGAGAGAGAGACAATAACATTTACATTTGAAACATAGATAGCCATACAGATTAATGAGTTGCAGGAAGAGGACATGCAGTGATACTAGTTAAATGCAATTCTCTTTTGGCTTGGACTTGCCTAAAAGGTTGTCTTTGAAATATTATGAAGTTGAACATTCCAATACAACAATTTGCACTCAAGCAAAAAGACTACACAACAAACAGAGAACATATACTTTGAACATAAAGGCTATTTAGTTGAGAATCTGGGGCAGAGCAACAGATACCAAGCAAAATAGCCTTGATAGCTTCCCCCCCCCTCCTTTTCTGTGGGAGAAACCATGGTTATGCGTGAATCAGGATTAGAAAGTCCCTGAAGGCAAGGTCTTTTCCTGGAAAAGAGACTCTGTCCATGCTCAGAGGCAGTTTCAACACTTACACTGATATTTTGAACACATACAACTCCAGAACTTTCAATTAATTATTTCTGAACTATTTTTACTGTTGGCCTCCAGAGCTATTTTATAGAACTTATTGTTTGGCAAAAGAGGGTGCAACTTGAACCACAAGACAATTAATCAGACCAACTTGCTTGACTTTTTAGAACCTCACAAGCAGCAAAACACAACATGTTAAGGTCCACTATTTTTATGTTTGAAGAAGAGGGCAACACATTTTGACTGATCTGTGACACTATGCAGACTACACTAAGAGTCCTCTCCTTTCTCTTTGGCCTTGACCATAACTCAATATAAATAGCTGTTTATTGCAAAAGTATTTTTGAATTCAATTTCTTTAAATTTTGGTAACTCATACCTGTTGCTGGAGGCTTTATTCAGCTTTGCCAATACCCAAAGCATTGTAAACCCAGATGGTGTTTTTAGAACAAAGAACCAATGCAAGAAAAAACCTCCAGACAGAATGGTAACCTTAACATGGACTTTTTCTTTTAACTAGTTCTCAAAAAGAAACCTCTAGACCACTTATGGCACAGACCACTGCCCACAGACTATTGCTTTCACACATCTTAAGGGGCAAGTGTACTCTTTGACTCACTGGTCACACTCTACTACTGACAAGACTTTCTTTTCTTCCATGTGCTTCCCAGAACCAAGATTGCTGCTTAAAATCTAACTATGCTTGTGAAACTTTTTTACTTTGTGTGACCTGCTACACAACTTAACAAGGCAACAAGATTGCACAAACCACACACTGATTTATACAGTCTTCAGAACATGCACCTTTTTATACCTAATAAGGAACTTTAGTCCACTGCTTTCTAGTTGCCACACAACTACTGTATTCATAACCCCCTGTTTTTTACTCCTCTCTGTCCCAAGCTCTTTCTGAGAACACATTGCCCCCAACCAAACTCTAACTACTCTTGTTTTCCATGCAGAGGCCCTGAGCCTCTCACCACCACACAATCAAGCAAGGGACACCACCATAGTTGTTTAGCAAACTACAATTCCCAGGATTCTTTGCTCTTTGTGAAGCTTTTTGAGCTCACCTCCTGGTGCCACTTATACTACAACATACAGAAATTTACACAACTGAGAGCAATTTCTTCAGGTATCAGACTTCTTTTTACAGTTACACACAACTGACCCTGCTGTGGTCTTCTATGTGCAGTGTCACTGCACACCTGAGCCATGCTAGTCCCTCCACAAATTTTAAAATCCACTAAACACTAAATTTTTAAAGTCCACTTTGCTGTTGTTCACCAAATCCCTGCTCCCCTCTGGCAGCTCTGCTAGCCATCCCATCACAGCCAGCCCAGGGGAGAGAGAGAGAGAGATGGGGGGGTTCTTCCCCCAATGTAATACCTTTTCTTTTGCGTTCTTTTAGAAAACAATAAATAGATCTAACAATGCAAAGCAAGCACTGACAGGCACTATAGACACAAAATTAATCTACAACTTTTAAAATTCCCTGTAATGGGGCAGGCTTAGTCGCCTCCACCCCTCCCCCTTCCTGGAGCCAAACTCCAAGGGCCTTCCTTACTTTTTCTAACTCACAGAGCCACTTGTATTTGTTTTCTGAGGTCTGTCCTCAGGCCACAGACAAAAGGCACTCACAAGACAGAATAGGGAAAGGGGAGGATCAGGGTCTTTTTTATTTATGGGGTAAGGAACACAGAGGGTAAACTTTCACTTCTTCCTCCAGCTTGCGTGGCCAGGCTCGTCAGTGGCTCACAACAAGAACGGCGGTGTCATTCACACTTGGTACGTTCACACAATCACACACAACACGCGTCTGGGGTCTGACGCCTTCACTTGTGTCAATCATGCAACCACTTTTCACTCACACAGTTTCTACCTTCTCCCTCCCATCATAAACAGAATCACATTACAATGTTATACTTTAAGTAACCAAGTAACAGTGAAACTAAACAATAGAAAGAGAACCTTCTTGCAGTTTAACAGGTAAAGAAACTTTTTGCTTGCAATTATACTTTTTAGCAAAAACAGTTAAACTAAACCACAGTATAGTCTAACAGGCAAATACTTCTTGTTACAATAGTACCTTTTGCTAGGAACAGTTAAACTAAATCACATAAAAGGAAACTTTCTGTTATAGTTTAACAGGCAATATAAAAACTTTCTGGTTGCTAATTAAAGTCTGATAAGACTCTTCTATCCAATCTTGGGTGTTGGTTTAGGGGCTACCTCCCTACCAAGTCTGGTCAGGTTCTTCCCCCCGTTCCCAAATTCTTTAGGATAGAGGCTAGCATATCTTACCCAACTATCCAAGCCTACGCTTCAAGACAGAAAGGTCTCACCTATCCAAGCCTATGCTTCAGGATAGGTCTGGTGCCCTTCAAGGAGTAACGGGCCAATGTTCCCCAGTCAGAGAGGGTGACGAGTCCTCCCTTCTGAGCGAACGGCCGGGCTCCGGGAGTTTACCTAGGACTCGGTCCCCTTCCGTTGGTCACCCAACGGGTCCACCCCTCAGCGTCACTGAGCGGGCTCCACTGGCTGGCCTTTCCAAGCCAGTGGATTCAACCAGTGCACTCTTCAGGCAGTATCTCGGGTCGGGCGTTACTATACTTGCCTGGTTCCTGTAGATCTGTTGCTTGTACTCCTGAGACCGAAGGCGATTGACAGGTTCTTATCAGATGGGAACCGGTGTTCTTGTTTTCTCCCCAACCAAACTTGGTTGGAGGCGCCTTGGAGAAACCTGAGGACCGGTTTCCACCGATAGCACACTGTTCACCGGCTTGGGGGGCATCAAGAGCCCTCTCCCCTGGGTACCACTTCAATTCCCTGGAAAAGGTCCAGATCCAATAATCCCGGCACGAGCCCCCATTTGTAATAGGAATGAAGTAGGTATCAGCAGGAAAGACCCAGGAGACGATGATGCAAGCAAGAGATTTCTTTATTCAGAGCTCTGGACTCAGCCAGACAGAGTTTTCTATCTTACAAAAGACTGAGTGCTTTGTCCAAATTGACTAGACCTTTTATAGTACAACTGTTTCTCTACATAATAAGATGATTCTGTTCACAACAAGAGGATTTATACAATTAAAGATTTTATCTTCAGTGGCTTCCTGAGCTGAGATGGAACAATGTGTGGCAAGACATGACATTACACATCAGTACAATGAAGCAATCAAGCACGTGTATTCTGACATTGGTTGATCTGAGTTTCCTTTCCCACAGGAAGAATTAAAATTTTATTTTAATTTTATAATTTTTGGGCTTCTTTATTATTGCCACAGGATCAGGTGAAGACAAAGAGTTTCCTGTCTTAGCTTTGGCTGGCTTTACAAGCCTTAAGTGGCTAATCACTGATAACCATCAAACCCCTGGGAAAGGAGAAGGGGCATTGTGATGTTATCATCTCCTCTCCGGGGAGCCTGTGAATGTTGATTGGAAGCATCTGTCAGGGAATGTGTGTCTGCAGCCTTTGCCAAGCGTGTCCTTTACTATAGGCAGCCCACAGAATGATTTCAAAGGTATCAATTAATTTCAATAATTCTAATAATAATTCTAATAAATTCTGACAGCTGGTTTTGTCCACCATAATGACACACCATCAGTTTGTTTTTACCATTGACAAGGCACACCATGCTGTTCAAATCCCCAAGTTTTCCTATTAATAAATGTCACTTCCCAAATTCCCACAGCATACCTGAGAACCATCTGCAGCACACCAGTGTGCCACGGCACATCGGTGTGCCACAGGCTGCACACTGGTTGAAAACCACTGAGTTACTATATGCCACACAAACCCCCACCCCTTCCCCCAGTCTCTCTATCCCAGTAGTCGTGGGGACATGGCACTAAAATTGCAGAGAGGCTCAGAAGCTCAGATTTTTTCCCCAACGACACAAGACTAAAAAAGAAGGCACAGCTGCAATCCTAAGAGCACCTTCCTGGTAGTAAGTCCCATTGATCCCTTCTGGAGCACCCAAGACACGTTCATCCCAGTGGCCCAACCTTACACCTGAAATTTTAATGATAGTCTTCTTCTAAAATCAGGAGGTTGTCCATGCCTAAGAAGAAAAGTTCCTAAGAGGTGGTGAAGGTGTCCTTGATGCTCCTTGCACACTTAATGACTTGTACCCCTTGTAGCTATGCCACTGAACCCCCCCCCCCATTTCCCACATCATTCAAAACCCCACCACCAGCAGCACCACTGACTACTTTTACAAACTCTTTGAGAGCATTATCCTAACCAGTTTAGGCCAGCCTAACTCACTTGGCATACTTTCCTATACCTTCGCACCATCAGCAGCACCACTGACTACTTTTACAAACTCTTTGAGAGCATTATCCTAACCAATTTAGGCCAGCCTAACTCACTTGGCATACTTTCCTATACCTTCCCACCACCACCAGCACCACTGACTACTTTTACAAACCCTTTGAGAGCATTATCCTAACCAATTTAGGCCAGCCTAACTCACTTGGCATACTTTCCTATACCTTCCCACCACCACCAGCACCACTGACTACTTTTACAAACCCTTTGAGAGCATTATCCTAACCAATTTAGGCCAGCCTAACTCACTTGGCATACTTTCCTATACCTTCCCACCACCACCAGCACCACTGACTACTTTTACAAACCCTTTGAGAGCATTATCCTAACCAATTTAGGCCAGCCTAACTCACTTGGCATACTTTCCTATACCTTCCCACCACCACCAGCACCACTGACTACTTTTACAAACCCTTTGAGAGCATTATCCTAACCAATTTAGGCCAGCTTAACTCACTTTGCATACCTTCCCATAGTGGTGTGGAGAGGTGCTTGTGCATCAGCCTAACCCCCCAGGAGCAGGACAGAAGTGACCCATGGCACTTCTGTGACACTTCCAAGTCAGTAGAGGACTTATGTTGGGGCTTAGGCCAGCCTAACTGGAGTTTAGGATTGCAGCCTCAGTGTGCTTGTGTGTGTGTTATGAGTATGTGTGACAGCTCATTCTTGCCTGGAGATGGCAGTAAGGACTCACAATGAATAAAAGGGCTACAAATTGGAAGCAGGAAGTCGAAGTCCCTTGATTTATTCTGGATGCAAGACCAAAAGGGGAGGAAAGAATCTCCCACCCCCACCACTAGCAACTCCCTTCTTTGTCTTGCCTATATCTGGAGCTGTCTCCTTCCTGCCAGGTAACCTGAACACCTGGATCGCTTCTGATCTGTGCAAAGGTAAAGTAAGGCTGCAATCCTAACCACACTTTCCTGGGAGTAACTACTCTTGAACACAATGGTACTGACTTCTGGGTTCACATGCCTAGGATTGTACTGTGGGTCAGGGAGGAGGAGAGAGAGGTCCAGCAATGGGGAAGGCAGAAGACAGAAGAAAGGATGCAGGCAAAAGGAGATGCTGGCCTGAAGGTTGGCTGTTTTGGATCACTAAAAAATGTGCCTTTTGGTTTTACAATTTAACAATATTTATATAATTGAAATAGTATAGTTGAAATAGTTGTATAGTGTTGAAATAAAGAACACGAAAGCATACTTGTGTTTTTAGCTTATATGTCCTACATATGTCCTACATTTTTGGGGTGTCCTATCTTTTTAATGTCAGGAATTTTGCTGGGATGTCAGGAATTTTGGGGGAACTTGTCCTCTTTTTGGGGGTTTGGGTCATTCTGATTAGGAAGGATAGAAGCAGAGCAGACAGGTAGCTGCTAGGATGCCTCCAAGTGGGTCCAAAAGGATCAGGTCCCCTGGCTTGGGAAATCTGTCAGTGGGATTGCTGGATGTGGTGGTGGACGGATGGTCCAAAGCACCCACTGTAGACATGGTGACTATATGTGTTAACTGCAAAAAGAGGACAAGAAAATGTAGGACATGACAACATAAAAATTAAAAACACTCATGTATATATTGCTTTCAACATATTGCTTATTCCTAAATTTTAAACTATTCCATATACTGTAATTTATTACATATATTTTAGTAATTAGAAGAAAACTGTGGGCTGCCTGCTCACAAGGAAAAGAAGGACAATGAAGATTTGTTTTCCCAGGACACAAGACTAAAAAAGAGGGCACGGCTGCAATCCTAAGAGCATTTTCCTGGGAGTAAGCCCCATTGAACTCAATGGAACTTACTTCTTAGTAGACACAAATAGGATTGCACTGAATGTCCTGGAAAAAGAGGGCATATGATCCCCCTGGCTGTAGACCTATTAGGGATGATGCTGATGCAATAAGGAATCTGCTTTTAATGGAGTTGGAAAGTGTGTGCTTTCCAAGCAAAGTTTATTCGGGGAAGTGAGGCCCATGAAACTCACTGACACTTGAATTCTGCATTAATAATGAATAGGAAGTTTGGTGAGCTTATTTTTTGTCTGGCAAGTTTATTAGAGTTTCTCTTGCTTGATGGTTATGGAGGGGAGGCGTTCCCTGCCTTCTGACCTATTAAATCAACTGATTAAGCAATTGCAAAATGAAAGTGCAGTCTGCCCAAAAACCTTGCCAAAAACATTTTGGGATGTTGAAAGAAGAGGGAGGTATTATTTTTGCAATGAGAAAAAAATTACTTTATAGATTAGGATTTCTGCAAAAGTCCTTCTTCCATTCCTTATTGCAAGATATCCACTGCCAAAAGTAGCAAGCATTAAAATAAATTTTAAAGAAAAGAGGGGAGTCCTCAACCTGCAAATAATACTATGCCTAAGTATTGCTTATGATTGAGCTGCCATGGTTAAGATGCCTTCTCCTATGTATACAAAATGCAGGAGCTCCAGGAATCATTATGGTTCCCCTGCAGGGAATCTTGGGAAATGTAGTTCTGCCAGGGTTTTGTGCCTCTAATCTGTATTCATAGAATCATAGAATCCTAGAGTTGGAAGGGACCTAGAAGGTCATCTAGTCCAACCCCCTGCCTGTAGCAGTATTATTTGTTTGTGTGTGTCTTTTTATCCCACATTTCTTTCCGTCCCCCCAATACATTTATTTACAAATAAATGGTAAATTTGTGGGATTCAAGCCAGTTTTTGTTTTTTTAAAAAATGCATATAGGGACCATTGCTGCAATGCATGGGTGCAATGAATATGGTGCAATTGTTTTCAAAACATAATAAGAGCCTTGTTGGATCAGACCAAAGGTCCATCTAGTCCAGCTCCATGTATCTTGAGTGGCCCAACAGATCCCTTCTGGAGCACCCAAGACACATTCATCCCAGTGCCACAACCTTGCACCTGAAATTCTGTGATAGTCGACTTCTAAAATCAGGAGATTGCCCATATTCATCATGGCTTGTAATCTGTGACTCTTCCTTCAGAAAACTGTCCAATCCCCTTTTAAAGGCATCTAGTGCAGATGCCATCACCACATCCTGTGACATTCTCAAGGTTTGACCTCCACTGCACCACTTCACATGGTCCACCAATCCTACCACTGGAAGTAACTGGCAGTAGCATCATCACTGGTTACTTCTGGATTTGGGATTTGAAAAACACCAGTAAGAGGCTCAGGCTTTTCAAGCTCAGAAAAGCAAGCTTTGCCCCCCAAGCCAAGCCTCCTACCTTTGTTTGTTGTGACACATACTTGGGGCACAGTCCCCATGTCTACAGTCATGGGCATGTCTACTCTAATATAAGTTCCATTACAGCCAATGGGGCTTACTCCCAGGTAAGTGTCAATAGGATTGCAGCCTTGGTCTCACTTCTGTGTGGCAGGCGTTCAGGGGTTCTGCAAGTACCAACCCAAGTACAACTGGTGGTATCTGTACTAACTGGTTGAGAAAGACTGGGTTACCCAATACAAAGGGACTGAAAGATCCTATTCCTTTAACCATTGTATAGAGGAGGGAATTTTGGCAGGTGCATCTCAACATAAAAAGGTTTAAAGAGCTGCACCTGCCAAAATTCCATTTTCCATAAAGGGACTCTCTGCCACCCCTTCTATATGGTAGTCCTAGATTTAAAAGGATGCAGGAAGTAGATAGGGGTAGGGAAATAAAGGGTGGTAGTGCAAATAAAGGGAGGAGATGGTGAGACTGTGGCTGATTTGTGTATGGGCTCTATATATAGGAGTATGTTCAGTTAATGGCTTATGCTAGTCTGTTGAGGATGTGGTTAACTGCAGTATGCCACAGCAGGTGGAGCAGAGATGCTTCACAGTAAGCCTTGCAGGTTCTGAAACTGATGAGGCATTCTGGTGGAAAATCTCTTTTTGAGAAAAGACTGTGTTTCATTGTTGGTTAAGTGGGGAAATCTGGGTCTCCCTCAAGGACAAGCAAGGGTAAAGAGAGGCCTTCTATTGAAAAGGAATGTTAAAGCCTAGAAAGCGGTTGGCCCTTGAATCCATGATAGGTGCCAGGCAACCAGGTGATGCAGAGCTTGTCCCAAGCTGCTCCAAAAGGTGACATGCATTTGGTGGTAGAGAATACATTTAGAGCAGCAGTCTCCAAACTTTTGGCAAGAGGGCCCCATCATCATCATGTCAGGGACCAAAAAACTAATTTACATTTAAAGTTTGAATACGTTTACATATAAGAATGTATTGGATTACAAGGCTCGCCTAGGAGCCAGATAGTGGGATCTTGAGGCTTGCTGAGGGCCGCATCTGGCCCCAGGGCTGGTGTTTGGAGACCCATTTTAAAGGCTGTAGCTATAAATACTTAAAAATTTAAATATATTTGTGTTTAACTGAATATTTCCATGTTTATTCATTTTGATGAATTTATTTTTTTAAATGTCACTATTTTTTGACATCACATCAATAGTTTAGCCACAATTTACACTATGATATTGTATGCAGGCCTCAGTCTTGGAAGACTATGGTATCGTGCTCGGTGCTGCATACGTTGCATGCAAAGCACAAAAGCCTGGGTTGGATTGTTATGGAGGATAGGCTGTTACCCAAGCAGCAAATCCCCCCTCTCCATGCCACTGAATTAGTCCAATGGAAAGGCAGAGCTGATACAATTGGATCCAGCTGGCGTCGCAGAGCTGGGCTAAGGACAGAAGCTCACCCTGTCTTGTGGGGCCGACTCAGGTCTCGAACCCTGGCATGATTTCTATTACAAAGAATAGGCAATAGGATAGTTCAGGGCTCTTCAGACTCTGGGATACAGGCTAGAAACAGCACCCAGCAGCCACTATGCCCAGATTTCCAGACAAACGTGGCCAGCAGGGCATAGTTTGGGGGAAAGAGAGGACATGAGGTTCCTTGGCAGAATGGTTTGCCCTCTTCTGCTGGGGATACCTAATGCATTGTAATACATGTCTTATCATATATGTCTTATCATACATGTAGGGCTGTGGGTGGCGCAAGTGGCTAAGACACTGTGCCTGTTAACCAGCAGGCCAGGGTTCGAGATCCGGGTCGGCCCCACAAGACAGGGCAAGCTCCTGTCCTTAGCCCAGCTCTGCGACACCAGCTGGATCCAATCGTATTGGCTCTGCCTTTCCATTGGACTAATTCAGTGGCATGGAGAGGGGGGATTTGCTGCTTGGGTAACAGCCTATCCTCCATAACAATCTAACCCAGGCTTTCGTGCTTCACATGCAGCGTATGTAGCGCAGAGCACGATACCATAGTCTTCCAAGATTGACGGAGGCCTGCTTATCATACAGCTGTATAATTTGTGGCTAAACTTTTAATGCAATTCAAGCTAATTAACCACATCTGGAGCATGAGGTCCCTTAACGGCATAGTGATAATCTGTTTTTGTTAAATTTCTTACAATAGATGTTGTGTTCTTTCAGGCCTCGACTTGATCTGATGGAGGGAAAACCCCCATCAATGACACCAAATAATGCTACAGAGCTAATAGATGAATATGATATCATTACTGAAGAGGATATAGAAGAAATTAAGAATGCAATTGAAGGAGGGAGAATGGCCGAAGCGGCCTCCAAGATTTTGGAGAACCTGGAAGCCTTGGAGAATGCCAATCTGGACATTGCAGTAACAGGAGAGTCAGGTTCTGGCAAATCCTCCTTTGTTAATGCTATTCGGGGATTAGGAGATGAAGACGATGGAGCTGCCCCCACAGGGGTTGTAGAGACCACAATAGTGCCCACTGCCTACCCACATCCTAAGCATGCCAATGTGACAGTGTGGGATCTACCAGGGATTGGCACCCCAAATTTCCAGTCCAGCAGTTACCTGGAACAGGTTGACTTCTCTCGCTATGACTTCTTTATCCTCATCGCTTCTGAGCGCTTCAAATCCAATCATGCCCACTTGGCACGTGAGATCCAGAAGCTGGGCAAACGTTTCTATTTTGTGCGCTCCAAGGTAGACGCAGACCTGGAGGCCACCAAAAAACGTCGACCACGAACTTACGATGAGGAGACGGTTCTGGGATCAGTTCGAGATAATTGTAAACAGTGCTTACGGAATGAAGGAATTGATTCCCCCAAGGTCTTTCTTCTGTCCAGCTGGGAGCTAAACAAGTATGATTTCATGATGCTAGAGGAGACATTGGAGAAAGAGCTACCACGGCACAAAAGGCATGCATTCCTCTTGGCCCTGCCCAACATCTCTTTAGTAATCTTACAAAAGAAAAAGGAGACCTTACAGAAACAGATTTGGAAGCTGGCAACAGTCTCTTGTGGAGTGGCTGCTGTGCCCATCCCTGGACTCTCAGTGGTCTGTGATGTGACAATTCTGATTAAGACTCTTTCGCAGTACCGCCAAAGCTTTGGCCTGGATGAGGAGTCCCTTAGCAGGTTAGCTGAGAAGGTTTCCAAGCCTGTGGAAGAGATCAAAGAGGTGATTAAATCACCTTTGGCCAAAGAGATCTCCAGGGACCTGGTGCTAAAGCTTCTAACCAAGGCAGGTGGTGGGGCACTGATGGCGGTGGAGTACATAGCTAGCACAGTCCCTGTATTTGGCTCCTTAGCAGCTGGAGGCATCTCCTTTGGAACAACCTACTACATGCTCTGGAGCTTTCTTAATGAAGTGGCCGAAGATGCTCAGCGTGTTCTTATCAAAGCTTTTGAGTCTGATGTTTGATGAAAATGTTTCTTAAGGTCTTGTGTGGCAGATCTGAGACAATTGCACAATTTTAAGGTAGTGTAAATCAACTGAAATAGACGGTGGTTGCTTTCCATTTTGTTTTTGTTTGCCAGCTGAGATTGAACAAAGTTCTAAATGTAATAGGGAATAGAATGTAATAGAAAGAAAACCATAAAATATGGGTCCTCACAAAAGTTAAATTACTGCAGCCTCACAAACGTACTTGTACCAGGGGTTTTTTATTGCACTGGGGAGGGAGCTATTCCAATTAAAGTAACTCAAGTTAATATAGATCTGTCCCGAAGTGGCACATCATTCCCAGATTTTGATGGGAGGCTTTCTTGAAGGGTTTTGGAAAGGAAGACTTCACAGCTGCCCCCAAAAACTGAGCCAGCAATGCAAATATATTCATAATGACATTTATTTGCAATCAAAATTGGGCCATTGGCATAGAGAGCTATTGAAATACATAAATTACATTTGAATATGTCTTAATAAAAAAGACTGTTACTTGAACTGTAGTTTTCACATTATAAACTGAATTATCCTCTAACTTCATTTATTTTGAAGGATTTTTTATATTCATGTTCATATGTTTGTATTTTAAAAATATAGTGGTAACCTCTAGCCTTAACCTTTGAACCAAGGAACTTTTATCCAAGAATATTTCAGAAGTATGACCGCCTGAGTATTTCACCAGACTGTTACTTGAACTTTACAAAGCTTTCACATTATAAACTAAATCAATATTCTCTAGCTTCGCTTATTTTGAGAGGATTTATTTAATATTCATGTTTATATGTTTTGTTTTTAAAATGTAGTATTAATTTCTACCTCTAGCCTTAAACTTTTCACCCAAGAACTTGTAAACAAGAATATGTGAGAAGCAAGACTGCTTGAATATAGCACCAGATATGCATTTTAATAACAATATTAGCAATAAAATTTGGGCCATGGGCCGTTAAAACAACTGAATTAGCTTTCAATATGTGTGTCTTAATGAGTAAGACTGTTGAAACACTTGCTTTTCCTTTACAATTGTCACACTTCAGTCTTTTTTGTAGCTGTATACTATCAGGTTTGCCTATGTATTTATAAAATTGTTAAGGAATGGTCAGCAGTATGGAAATAAAGCCTGCAATCCAGAGTAACTACGGGAGCACGTAAGAAACATTACGCGTACCCGTAGTTATTGCACCACAGTAAAAACCTATGGGAAATTTATATTGCAATCCAGAGCAAATTGTTCTTACACCGGCGCAAGGACTCCCCGTAGTTACTCTGGATTGTGCCCAAAGTGAATGTCCTCAGAACTGCATGAGAAGGTGCCTTAAAGTCAGATTGGCACTGTGCCTGTCAGTTTGGCATTGCCCTAAGGGTATGGAAGTGGCCTCCAAGGTTTCAGACCTCCAAGGTCTTTTACATCTGATCATCCACAAGCACAGCAAGGGGCTTTTCACTGAGCTACTGGCCCAGTAGTTCCAGCATCATTCCTGCAGTTTCCTTCTGGACCTTGCTCAGCACTGCTGCCTCCTTGAGCTCTTTCTCTCATCTGGAATCAACACATCACATCACTCAGTGACAGGTATATGTGTTTCCACTTCTCCAGTACAACTGAGTCCAAGAGTGTTCCTTGATGACAAAGCCAGCAGCAGGGGCACCACTACGCAAAGGCACCTGACCCAGTCCTGGGAAGTTGGGGGCATAGGCTCAGTTGAGGGGGTCCACAAAGGCACACTGGTGGGGAAATGGTTTGTGGGGTTGCAAATGCAAGGACCCTAGATCTTTCAAGTCTGTAATGCCCATTTGACTGTAAGGCAGCCTCGTATATTCCTTTGTAAGGTGAGACATAATTATGACATAATTTATAACAGCTAAGAATGCAGAGGAAGCAGATCTCCTGCCCCATAAACATCACAAATTATCTGGTAGGAAATCACTGTTTAGCTTCGCTCTCACTTACTGCAATAAATTTAGTTACACCAAGATCAAGCTGAACATGCAGCTCATTCTCTGATGGCCAGGTCAGACTTTTTCAAGGGAACACAGGAAGACAGTACAGTCGCTTTCCCCTAGAAATCAAGACCAGGTTTTTGTAACCTAAGGCCATTAGGAGTAAGAGGTGGCTTTGATCAGGGTGGTGATAGAAACATACAGTGCAATCCTAAGCATGTCTACTCAGAAGTAATATGTCCTATTGTGTTCAATATGTGAGGCACCACTGTACTAGTAGTACTTTCATCACCAAGGAATAAGGAAAACTTCCTTACAGCCAAGGTTAGTCCTTGATGCCCTGCACCTGCATCACCTTGATCCTGCATCACCATGAGGTCACAATTCCCTCAAAGGGGATTTAGATTCTGAACCTGGGACTAGGGTGTCTTCGTGGTGTTGGTGCCCCTGTTGGCTTTGTTACTGGGGAGCACAATTGGACCCCATTACTCTGGTTCAGATAGAGAGTATGGGGAGAGGAAACACAGGTATGAATCACTGATCAAAGTGGCATGTGGATTCCAGAGGAGAGTCAAGGGGGGCATCTCCATTAAGGGCTTAATCCTACACACCCTCCATCCAGTGGTGGCATTCAAATAAATTAACAACAGGTTCTATGTCCTAATAACCTAAATTAATAACAAGTTCTGTTTCCCATTAGTAATCAGTTCTCAGAACCAGGTGCTCAATAGCAAAGGGTTCTATAGAACACCCTGAAGCCCACCACTTCCTCACCCCATTGAGGCTGTGAGTGGATGAATAACCTTAATAGGAAACCACTGGAAGTGAGAGAACTAAGAAAAGCCAGTGAAAGAACAGCAGGACAGTTCAGTGGTTCTCAGAGAGGGCATCAGGACATTAGTGGATCACAACTTTATTTCAGTGGGCTTGTGAAAAGCTGGTCTTCACCATCTTGGAATCTGACCACCTTGGAACGGGACACTCTGGCTATAATTCATTGTTTCCTGGGAGTAGGTCTCATTGAACACAATGGGATTTACTTCTGAATAGGCACGGAGGAGCTCTGGCATCATAGTGATGTCACTTCATAGAATCATAGAATAGAATCATAGGTCATCTAGTCCAACCCCCTGCCTGCAGCAGGAAATCGCCCTAGAGCAGGGATGTCCAACATGTGGCCCGGGGGCCGCATGCAGACCAGGACGAGGTTGGATGCAGCCCTCCTGCAAAGCTGGCCACCAGCATTGGAAAAACCGGCTTTGTGGCAGCAGCTATTTTCAAAATTTCATGTGCCTCTCTGCACGCTGCCCTGGGCGGCTGCCACAAAGCTGGTCTGGGCTGCCTGGCTCCTCCCCCTACCTGCCTCCTGGCACTCAGAGTACTTCAGGCCCCTGCAGACCTTGCAGCACTCGCCCACCTGCATCCCCCAAAAGCAGCTTCAGCCTCTATCCCAGCTGCTGCCTGCTGCCCTTGAGACCTACTCAGAAGTAAGCCCCGTTAAAGTCAATGAGGCTAACTCCCAAGTTGCAGTCTGAGAGCCCAACGATGCATAGGATTGGCTGAGATCCTCTCCAAGCTTAACCTTGGAGATATGCTGCAACCCTAACCATGTTTACTCAGAAGTAAAGCCCATTGTACCCAATGGGTCTTACTACCAGGAAATAGCATATTTCCGGATTTCAGGATTGCAGCATATCTCCAAAATTAAGTTTGGAGAGGATCACAGCCCCTCCTATGCATCATGCCTCCTCAGAAGTAAGCCCCACTAAAGTCAATAAGCCTAATCCTATGCATGGCTACTCAGCAGAAAACCCCATTATAACCAATGAGACTTATTCCAAGGTTTAGCTTGGAGAGGATCGTTGCCCATCTTATGCATCATGCCTACTCAGAAGTAAGCCCCATTAAAATCAATGAGACTTACTCCAGTGTTTAAAAATGTAGGACAAAATATAGGACATCCTACATTTTGTCCTAATTTTTTAAAAAAAAGTTGTTAATGATCGCGTGCAGCCCAAAACAACTCGTCTTCTTCCAATGTGGCCCAGGGAAGCTAAAAGGTTGGACACCCCTGCCCTAGAGCATCCCCGACAGGTGCTGGTGGAGCCTCTGCTTGAAGATCCCCAGTGAGGGAGAGTCCACCACCTCCCTTGGCAATCTGTTCCACTGCCGAACCGCCCTCACCATGTTGAATACATCTCATCTGGGGGGGGGGGTCCCCAAACAGATTATCATTTGTGGAGGGGCAGGTTGAAATGGTCAAGAACCACCGGCTGAGTCAACCAAGATTCACACAAGTATGAACTACTTTTGGAGAATACTTTTTCAGAAAATTTTTAAAACATATTTCTGTTATTGAGAAAACCAATTCTAAAGTTTTTTAAATTTGAATTTCATTTAAAAATAAAGAAGTTATTTTTTTTAAAAAAACCATTATGTTGTACATAATATTAAAGCTGACTTAGAGCACAGTCCTAACCATGTCTACTCAAAAGTAAGTCCCATTGTGTTCAATGGGTCTTACTCCCTGGAAAGTGTTTTTAGGATTGCAGCATAAAAGAGTTTCAGAATGAGACCACTCCAATTTCATGTTTGCCATCCAAGATACAGCCACGTATCCATTTTTATGGTTACCTTATGGTAGTGGTCTTCAAAGTGGGGCTTGGGACCCCTTGGGGGGTCGTGAAAACTGGATGCATCCATCTTGGAATCTGGCACTGGGCACTTTTAATGACACTTCAGCTATGACATCACTTCCTTCTGTCTGTCTATAGTATTTATATACTGCTTTTCAACTTTAAAAGTTCACTGAGTGGTTTACAAGAAAGCAAAATCCTCCCATGTATTAAAAAAAATCAGTGCATAAAGAAAACAGTGTAAAAATAAGTTTAAAGACCCACTTCCAGGTTTCTTGCTCCTCCATTGTGCCTAATGGAATAAAGTAGTGCATTAATATCTGCAAGGACTGAAAAGTGGAATAATTGCTTGTATGACTGTCTCTCTACAACAGTAGAAAAGCAGTTTTTTAAACTGATTTGCAGCAGATATTTGTGTTCAGTCAAATCCATGTATAAAAAATCCATATATAACTAGGCTGGAGCTGTAGTGAAGAAAGGCAGGAAAAAATTGATATTTTTGCATTACAACCAGTGGTGGGCTCCAGTAGGTTCACACCTACTCTATAGAATCTACAGTATCTATAGTAGTGGTTCTCAATCTTCCTAACGCCGTGACCCCTTTATAAGTTCCTCATGTTGTGGGGACCCCCAACCATAAAATTATTTTCATTGCTACTTTATAACTGTAATTTTGCTACTGTTATGAATCGTAATGTAAATATCCGATATGCAGGATGTATTTTCATTCTTACAAATGAAATGTGCGTTCTGTGCACACATTGAACACAATGAGATTTATTTCAGAGTAGGCATGCATAGGATTGGGCCCTGAGGCTGCAATCCTATCCACATTTACATGGGAGTAAAGGTCCCCCTGACTATAATGGGATTTATTTCAGAGTAGGCATGCATAGGATTGGGCCCTGAGGCTGACAGTCAGCCCCAATGCACGCACAGCTACAGCCAGAGTTCTGGCAAGCCTGACCTTGCCCCCTGCACCAGGGATCTTTAGGCGACCCCCAGGAAAGCTCTAAGCGACCCCAAAGGGGTCCCGACCCCCACTTTGAGAAGCTCTGATCTATAGTATCTACAGTATTTATATACCGCTTTTCAACTGAAGAGTTCACAAAGCAGTTTACAAGAAAATGAAAAAATTAATAGCTAATTAATAGCTAATGGGTCCCTGTCCCAAAAGGGCTCACAATATAAAGTGCAAAACCGGTTGTTAATGAGAGATAGGACATATAAAGTTTAAAAATAGTCATTTAAAAGTGGCTGCCAGATGGTCATAAAACCGGTTGTTAATTTCTTTGAACCCCATCACTAATTACAACATAGGACAAATAAGTACCCAAATTCCACAGAAAATCTAAGGAGATCAGTTGGAAAGAGTGTGATGATTTGACATGGAAGGTGAATGAGGTCCTAAGACGACCATGTAGGAACACTTTTCTTTTCAGCATCAAACTCCATTTTACCTCAGAGACTGTTAAAAAAGGTGGGAAACTGTGTCATGATCCACTGCCCATTTCCTATGCCCCTGTCCAAGATTATTACTTTCCTGAGGTAATCCAACCTGTCAAAAAATCAAGCATAATTAATAATCGTGAGGTAAAATTTTATAACCAACACTACCTCAAAGCCATAATGGGCTAGGCGTGCACTCCTAACCATGTCTACTCAAAAGTAAGCCCCATTGTGTTTAATGGGTCTTACTCCTAGGAAAGTGTCTTCAGGATTGCAGCCTAATGTAATCTTTTCCAGCTAGGTCATTTGACACCCCATGCATCAAAATTATTTAATTATCATCAGTATTAATACAATTAATTAGATATTAATATTTTCATATTTTAAAAACATATTTTAAAATCATGCCTCTCTTATTCTTTTTGGTAGGGCGGTGAGGCTGCCTTTTGGAGCACTTACTGAGCTCTACTTTCAATGGATCGGGACCATTCTTGTGGTTTTGCATTTCTCTGTGCCTCATTTGAACGCATTTGCTTGCTCACAAGTAAACGCGGCTGTATAGCTCAGTTCCGCTTTCCATAGGGCACATTTGGATGATTTGTGGGGGCTGCGTTCATTGGATCAGGACCATTCTGAGGGCGTTGGATTCCTCTTAGTCTTCCCTTTCCAAAAAAAACTAAGGCATGCTTGCTTACTCATGAGTAAAGGCGCGATGTAGCTCAATTTCACTTTCCATAGGGCTCCATACAGTTTTGTTTTTTAGTTTTTTGACCATAACATTAGATAGGATGGAGATATTTCAAAGCTGTTTTTTGCATTGGATTCTGCTAGGAAATACGTATCCAATGGTATATGACTCAGTGGGGTAGTCCTAAAGATTTTAGTTGTTTTAGCTATTTTTATAATAGAGGTCACCCCCAGTGTGTCATCCCCCCGGGTGGTACCCAGGGTCCAGGGCTGCCCCAACCTCTCCCTAGGGACACCACTGGTTCCAGGGACATCAATCTTTATCTACAAAGCATACACCACTTCAGATTGTAACTCTTATCATTTCAAATCCCACAAGTTTTCTGCCTTTTAATTTGTCTGAAATCAATTTGTCTGCCACAAGATGTGGTGATGACTTCTGTTTTAAGATACTTCAAGATTGGACAAACCAATGGAGAAAAAGTCCATCACAGGTTACAAGCCACGATGGGTATGTGTGCAATTTCCTGGATGCAAGGGACTGGCAACAGGATGCAGATCTGTGGAACTCCCTGCCACAGGATGTTGGGATGGCATCTCGCCTTGATGCTTTTAAAAGGGAATTGATTAGATTCAGGGAGGAAAAGTGCATCACTGGTTATAAGCCATAGGGTGCAATCCAGAGTAACTACGGGGAGTTCTTGCTTCGGTGTAAGAACAATTTGCTCTGGATTGCAATATGACTTTCCCATAGGTTTTCACTAGGTGGTGCAGTAACTACTGGTACACGTAATGTCTGTTACGTCCTCCCATAGTTACTCTGGATTGTAGGGATAATGTGTCTGTGCAACCTCCCGATTGCACAGTAGGCAACTTCAGAAGGCAAGATGCAAGGGGGGCCCTGGGATTCAGGACTCTGGTTGTTTTGAGTGTCCATAATGAGGCATCTTGTGGGCCACTATAAGGTCCATATGCTTAACAAACACCGGTGTATATATAATCTTTCAGGTCACTACTCTGACTTTATTTCAGTTATACATGAAATATCTTATCAGTTCTTATAAGATTTTATACTATGAGTGATAAGCTACCTTATATCACTATAAGATACAGGAAGCTAGACTTCAACCTGATCCTGCAGGGCTCTTCTAATGTTCCCCCTGAAATTACTACACACACAGGTAAGACACTCTATGCACCATAAACAAATAATCAGACGTTAATTTACTTTCTCCCTTGTTTCTAACTTTCTCTACTATGGCTCCATCCCATCGTCCCAAAATTAATTTTCATTCTATTCACAGGTATTCTGCTGAAAAAGCTTATCAAGCCCTAGGAAAGAACAATTGTTGAATCCAAGATGACAGACAAGCATGACATGGAGCTTGGCCAAAGGTGCCGCAAAAGGTGACATTTGTTTTAGAAAGGTTCAGAGGTTATAGCACATCAATGAGACAACCATGTTATTAAAAAAACTACACATGTTGTTTTAGCCACACTCTTCAATGGATCATCTTATCCTGTCTAAGGGTGTAAGTCAGAATTTCTCAGTGTTTATCCTCTACCATAACATTTCACACAACTGGTTTATTCAGGGTGATTAACCCTACAATCCAGAGTAACTACGGGAGCACGTAAGAGACTTTACGGGCACCCATAGGTACTGTACCACCTAATGAAAACCTATGAGAAATTCATATTGCAATCCAGAGCAAATTGTTCTTACACTGGAGCAAGGACTCCCCGTAGTTACTCTGGATTGCACCCTAAGTGTCAAAACCACAAAACAGGACAAGGCACCCCAAAATGTAAGACATCAAAGGAGAATGTAGAACATGGAAAAATAAAATCTAAAAATGTTGATATGTTGATTCTATATGCTTAACAAATACAGGTATATATAATCTTTCAGGTCACTACTCTGACTTTATTTCAATTATGCATTATATTATTTTACAAACTGAGAGTGCAATCCTAACCAATTTAGGTGGGCACAACTCTATCTATCTATCTATCTATCTATCTATCTATCTATCTATCTATCTATCTATCTATCTATCTATCGTATTTATATACCACTTTTCAACTAACAAGTTCACAACTCACCAGCTCCCCTTCCTGTGGTGGTGTGGAGAGCCCATGTATGTCTGTGCATTGGCATAGGAGTTGTACAGAAGTGCCTTATAGCAGTTTTTGCAATGCCCCCAGGCAAGCAGGGGACTTGTGCAAGGACTTATGCAAGGCTGACTGGAGATTAGGTTTGCAGCCTGAATTACACACTGAATTTTTTAATTTATTAAATATATTTCAGATTTATTACCTACAAAAAGGCCTGCTCATGGGGAAAAGGAGGACATTTAAGTTCATTTCCAGGACATGAAGCTTAAAAATGAGGATGTGTCCTGGGAAAAGGGATGTCAGGTTACCCTGCAGCTATTGAAAGAAGCTTTAGAAGTAACTGGTCATGACATAATTGCTAGTTATATCTGGGATGGGAGGCCAGATGTGATACGAGCAACACCAGTATCATGCTTTGAGCAGATTTGCCTGAAACAGACATGATCTTTTAAATGAGAAAGTAAATCCAACTTCCTCATGTTGTCTGCCCACTATTGCATACCAAGCAGGTTAATCTAATAAGTCTAGGAAAAACTATCCTTTAATGGAATATTGTATTTTTTAGGCCTCGAATTGAACCCGTGGCAAGTCAATCTGCACCAACAACATCACAACATGCTACTGAGCTAAAGGATGAATATGACATCATCATTGAAGGTGACATAGAAGAAGAAATTAAGAAAGATCTTGAAGGAGGGAAAATGGCTGAAGCGGCCTCCAAGATTATAGAAAACCTGGACGCCTGGGGAAAAGTTCCCATGGACATTGCAGTGACAGGAGAGTCAGGTTCTGGCAAATCCTCCTTTGTTAATGCCATTCGGGGATTGGGGGATGAAGATGATAGAGCTGCCCCCACTGGGGTAGTGGAGACCACAATAGTGCCCACTCCTTATCCACATCCCAAGCATGCCAATGTGACTGTATGGGACCTGCCAGGTATTGGCACCCCAAATTTCCGATCTAGCACTTACCTGCAACAGGTTGACTTCTCTCGCTATGACTTCTTTATCCTCATCGCCTCTGCACGCTTCAAATCTGACCATGCCCAACTGGCACGAGAGATCCAGAAACTGGGCAAACACTTCTACTTTGTGCGCAACAAAGTAGACTTGGACCTGGAGGCTGCCAAGAAACGACGGCCACGAGCCTACAATGAAGAAATGGTTCTGGGGGAGATTAGAGAAAATTGTAAACAGTGCCTACAGAATGAAGGAATTGATTCCCCCCAAGTCTTTCTTCTGTCCAGCTGGGAGCTAAACAAATATGATTTTGTAGCACTAGAAGAGACCTTAGAGAAAGAATTGCCAGGACACAAAAGACACGCGTTCCTCATGGCCCTACCCAATATCTCATTGAAAGTCTTAGAGAAGAAAAAGAAAGCCTTCCAGAAACAGATTTGGAAGCTGGCTACAATCTCTTGTGGAGCGGCTGCTGTGCCCATCCCTGGACTCTCAGTGGTCTGTGATGTGACAATTCTGATTAAGACTCTTTCGCAGTACTGCCAGAGCTTTGGCCTGGATGAGGAATCCCTTAGCAGGTTGGCTGAGAAGGTTTCCAAGCCTGTGGAAGAGATCAAAAAGGTGATTAAATCACCTTTGGCCAAAGAGATCTCCAGGGACCTGGTGCTAAAGCTTCTAACCAAGGCAGGTAGTGAGGCATTGATGGCGGTGGAGTACGTAGCTAGCACAGTCCCTGTGTTTGGCTCCTTAGCAGCTGGAAGCATCTCCTTTGGAACGACCTACTACATGCTCTGGAGCTCCCTTAATGAAGTGGCCGAAGATGCTCAACGTGTTCTTATCAAAGCTTTTGAGTCTGATGTTTGAAAGTGTTTCTTAAGATCTTGTGTGGCAGATCTGAGACAATTGCACAATTCTAAGGTAGTGTTGAGATTGAATAAGGTTGAGATTGAACAAAGTTCAAAATGTAATAGGTAGAAAGAAAACCACAAAATATGGGTCATCACAAAAGTTAAATTAACAGCAGCCTCACAAACGTACATGTGCCAGGGGTTTTGTATTGCATTGGTGAAGGAGTGATTCCAATTAAAGTAACTCAGTTAAACTTTCTCCTACCAGGCAGGTCGATAAGATCCACATTTGTAGTTCATTCCAGTTGGGCTATTTTTAGATGGGTTTTAATACAGATATGTCCCAAAGTGGCACTCATTCCCAGATTTTGATGGGATCTTTCTTGAAGGGTTTTGGAAAGCAAGAACTCGCAACTGCCCCCCAAAATGAGCCAGCAATGCAAATATATTCATAATGACATTTGTTTGCAATCAAAACTGGGCCATTGGCATAGAGAGCTATTGATATACCTAAATTACATTTAAATGTGTGTTACTTGAATTGTAGTTTTCACATTATAAATTGAACTGATATCCTTCATTTATTGTGAAAGTAAGAAGGTTTTTTTAATATTCACGTAATATGTATTATTATTAAAATGTAGTATTAACTTCTACCTCTAGCCTTAACCTTTTCACCCAAGAACATTTAACCAAGAATATGTATGAAGCAAGACTGCTTGACCACAGCACCAGATATGCATTTTAATAACAATATTAGCAATAAAATTTGGGCCTTGGGCCACTAAAACAACTAAGTTAGTTTTGAATATGTGTGTCTTGATGAGTAAGACTGTTAAAACACTCGGTTTTGCTTTACAATTGTCTCACTTCAATCTTTTTGTAGCAGTAAACTATATGTATTTATGAAATGGTTAAGAAATGGTCAGCAGTATGGAAGTAAAGTGAATGTCCTCAGAACTGCATACGAAGGTGCCTTAAAGTCAGATAGAGCCTTGTGCCTGTCAGTTTGGCATTGCCCAAAGGGTGTCGAAGTGGCCTCCAAGGTCTTTTACATCTGATCATCCACAAGCAGAGCAAGGGGCTTTTCACTGAGCTACTGGCCCAGTAGTTCCAGCATCATTCCTGCAGTTTCCTTCTGGACCTTGCTCAGCACTGCTGCCTCCTTGAGCTCTCTCATCTGGAATCAACCCATCACATTGCTCAGTGACAGGTTTATGTGCTTCCACTTCTCTCCTACAAAGCAACTGAGTCCAAGAGAGTTCCTTGATGACAAAGCCATTGGGGTACCACTACCCAAAGGCACCTGGAAATACACCTATAAATACTATAGATAGTTGTCCCAGGAAGTTGGGGGTATAGGGTCTGCTAAGGGTTCCACTTCGGCACATTGGTGGGAAATGGTTTGTGGTGGTGCAAATGCAAGGATCCAATATCCTTCAATTCTGTGATGCCCACTTTGACTGTAAGGCAGCCTCATATATTCCTTTGAAAGGTGAGACACAGAAAAGAATAGAAATTTATTTGTCGTTGCACATATGTACATATGTACAATGAAATTAGGTGCTTTTGCAATGGTAAAAACACGATACACTACAAGAACAAGAACATCAGATGGACATAACTATGACATAATTTATGACAGCTAATAGTGCAGAGGAAGCAGGTTTCCTGACGTATAAACATCACAAATTACTTGATAGGAAACCACTGTTAGCTTTGCTCTCACTGCAATAAATTTAGTTACACCAAGATCAAGCTGAACATGCAGCTCATTCTGTCATGGCCAGGTCAGACTTCTTCAAGGGAACACAGGAAGACAATATTGATGCCTTCCCCTAGAAATCAAGACCAGGTTTTTGTAACCTAAGGACATTATGAGTGAGAGGTGGCTTTGATCAGGGAGGTGATAGAAACATACAGTGCAATCCTAAGCATGTCTAATCAGAAGTATTATGTCCTATTGTGTTCAGTAGAACTTACTCCAAGGAATGTGTGGTTAGGATTGCAGCCATAAACCCATTGTTGTATGAAGTAGTGCAACTAGGTAAAAATCATAAACAGTGCAAGCTTAAGCATATCTACTCAGAAGTAAGTCCCATTAAGTTGAATAGTGCTTACTCCTAGTACTAGCACTATTTACCCTAGTACTAATAGTACTTTCATCACCTAGGAATAAGGAAAACTTGCCTTACAGCCAAGGCTAGTCCTTGATGCCCTGAACCTGCATGACATTGAACCTGCATCATCATGAAGTCACAATTCCCTCACCAAGGTGATTTAGATTCTTCACCTGAATCTGGGACCAGGGTTTCTTCATGGTGTTGGTGTCCCTGTTGGCTTTGTTACTGGGGAGCCCATTACTCTGCTTCAGGTAGAGAGTATGGGGCGAGGAAACACAGGTATGTATCACTGATCAAAGTGGCATGTGGATTCCAGAGGAGAGTCCAGGGGGGCATCTCCATTAAGGGCTTTATCCTACACACCCTCCATCCAGTGGTGGGCTTCAAATAAATTAACAACAGATTCTATGTCCTAATAGCTTAAATTAACAACAGGTTCTATGTCCATAGAACAACAGGTTCCAAGTCCCAATACTAACCAGTTCTTAGAACCAGGTGCTCATTAGCAAAGGGGTCTATAGAACCTGTGGGAATACCCTGAAGCCCATCACTGCCTCCATCCCACTGAAGCTGAATTTGGATGAATAACCACTGGAGGTGAGAGAACTAAGAAAAGCCAGTGAAAGAACAGCAGGAGTCCTACAAAAGGAAGGATACAGTGCAAGAGAGAAGAATGTCTCTGAACCAACTTGGATTAGCTTCGTTAAGCAAGTATGGCTTAGTTCAGTGGTTCTCAGAGAGGGCATCAGGACATTAGTGGATCACAACTTTATTTCAGTGGGCTTGTGAAAAGCTGGTCTTCACCTTCTTGGACTCTGGCCACCTTGGAACGGGACACTCTGGCTACAATCCATTCTTTCCTGGGAGTAGATCTCATTGAAGACAATGGGACTTACTTCTGAATAGGCACGGAGGAGCTCTGGCATCATAGTGATGTCACTTCTATGTTGAATATATCTCATCTGGGGGGGGGGGGGTCCCCAAACAGATTATCATTTGTGGAGGGGCAGGTTGAAATGGTCAAGAACCACAGGCTTAGGGTGAACTTCTAAAGACATTTTCATGAGAGTAAGACCCATTGACCAAAATGGGGTATACTTTGAAATAGACACGGCTAGGATTGTGCTCTTAGTTAACCAAGTCTTACACAAGTATGAATTACTTTTTAAGAATTTTTTTCTACACTTTGAGAAAATTTTTAAACATATGTCTGTTACTGAGAAAACTAACAAGTTTTTTTAAAATTTGAATTTCTTTTAAGAATAAAGAAGTTATTTAAAAATCATTATGTTGTACATAATATTAAAGCTGATCAGAATGAGACCACTCCAATTTCATGTTTGCAGTCCAAGATACAGCTAGTTGTCCATTTTTATGGTTACCTTATGGTAGTTGTCTTCAAAGTGGGGGTTGGGACCCCTTGGGGGGTTGTGAAAAGCTGGACGCAGCCATCTTGGAATCTGGCATTGGGCACTTTTACTGATACTTCAGCTATGACATCACTTCTTTCCGTTTGTCTGTCTGTCTTCAGTATTTACATACTGCTTTTCAACTTTAAAAGTTCACTAGCCCTGCAATCCAGAGTGAATACCGGAGCATGTAAGAGACATTACATGTACCTGTAGTTACTGCACCACCTAATGAAAACCTAGGGAAATTCATATTGCAATCCAGAGCAAATTGTTCTTACACCGGAGCAAGGACTCCCTGTAGTTACTCTGGATTGCACCCAAAGCGGTTTACAAGAAAACAAAAATAATGATTGGTTTCGGGGGAGGCGGATTGACAGATTGTCATTCTCAGAAGGGGGTCTTGGGCTGAAATGCTCTAAAAAAATGCTCATTGTCTTATGGTTCACAAAAGTTTTATGGTTACCTTATGGTTCATGATGGTTTGATGAAAGCTGGAAAAATTATACAGTGGCGCCTCACGTAACAGAATTAATTCGTTCCAGAGGCAGTTTCTTTTCGTGAAACTTTCTTAACATGAAGCGGATTTTCCCAAAGGAAATAATGGAAACTCAGATGATTGGTTCCACAACCCCCAAAATATTCATATAAAAATATTAACTGGATGTAAAAATGATGACAAAACACTGGAATTGAATTCAAAACATGCATTCAATGTGCATGAGCTTATGAAGTCTACTTAGGCTGCAGTCCTAAAGACACTTTCCTGGGAGTAAGACCCATTTAACACAATGGGGCTTACTCCTGGGTAGACATGGTTAGGAGGCTGCAATCCAAGACACCTTCAAAGTGCCTCCCCACTTTCTCCTTCTCTCCATCCTGAGCCTCTCTCTCCCCTGCTCCTTTCTGGCTAGCCCTGAGCTGCTTCCCTCTTCTCCACTGCTCTTCTCTCCCTCTGCCCAACGGACACCCGGCCACAGGAGGAACAGCGCAGAAGTGTTGCTTTCACTATGGGCAGGTGCGCTAGGCGGCCCTGACACTTTTAAAACAGGCTGCCGGCCAGTGCGTCTGCCCCAACTGCCAACAAATGTTTTCTTTACGTGAAGCACTTTCTCTACGTGAAGCAGAATCCTAGAGAAATTTTTGTTACGTGAAACATACTTTACGTGAGGCGTTCTTTATGTGAGGCGCCACTGTATATCCAAAATAAATTTCAAATACAAGTCCTTTGTAATCCACTAGGGTTCCGTTGCAGAACCTCCCATGGATTAAAAAAAATCAGTGTATAAAGAAAACAGTGTAAAAATAGGCTTAAAGACCCACTGCCAGGTTTCTTGCTTCTCCGTTGTGCATAATGGAATAAGGCCTTAATATCTCCAGGGACTGAAAAGTGGAATCATTGCTTGTATGACTAGCTCGCTACAACAGTAGTAAAGCAATTTTTTAAACTGTGATTTGCACCGGACATTCGTGTTGAATCAAATCCACATATAAAAAATCCATGTATAACTAGGCTGCACATGTAGTGAAGAAAGGCAGGAAAAAAATTGATATTTTTGCATTACAACATAGGACAAATAAGCAACCCAAATTCCACAGAAAATCTAAGGAGATCAGTTGGAAACAGTGTGATGATTTGACCTGGAAGGTAAATAAGGTCCTAAGACGACCATGTAGGAACACTTTTCAGCATCAAACTCCATTTTGCCTCAGAGACTGTTAAAAATGGTGGGAAACTGTGTAATGATCAGACATGCGCCCAGCCCACGCCAACAACCGGTTCGCCAGAAGTTGGGGGCGGGGCCTGGGTCAGGGGGCGGGGGCCCAGGTCGGGGGAGGGGCGAGGGTGAGCCCCAAACCTGGCGCACTGCGCATGTGCCAAACCCAGACAAGTGCCTGGGTTTGCACATGCGCAGTGCGTATCCTCCGGCTGGAGAAGAGCGTCTCCGAAGAAGAGCGTCTTCTCTGGCTGGAGAAGATGCGAAGAGTGTCTCTTCTTGCTGGAGGATACGCTGCGCGTCTCCTCTCGCAAGAGGAGAGGCAGAGCGTCTCCTCTTGTGGGAGGAAATGCACAGTGCGCACGCCGACCCCAGCGCGCGTGTTGTGCATCTTCCCCACTAGGAGGAGACGCACTGCACGTGCACCGAGGTCGGCGCATGCGCAGTGTGTCAACTTCCCCCAGCGTCCAAACTGGTACGCTGGGTTTTCAGGCAACCCCGCTGCTACCGGTTCGGTAGCGGCGGGGTCCTGGGAACAACTGGTTTGGGCAATCCGGCCCGAACTGGCTTGGGCCCATGCCTGGTAATGATCCACTGCCCATTTCCTATGCCCCTGTCCAAGATTATTACTTTCCTGAGGTAATCCAACCTGTTGAAAATCAAGCATAATTAATAATTGTGAGGTAAAATTTTATACGCAACACTATCTCAAAGCCATAACGGGCTAAGAGCACACTCCCAACCATGTCTACTCAAAAGTAAGCCCCATTGTGTTTAATGGGTCTTACTCCTAGGAAAGTGTCTTTAGGATTACAGCCTAATGCAATCTTTTTCAGACAGTGGCACAGTTAGGGCATTTGACACCCCATACATCAAAACTATTTTATTATGATCAGTATTAATACAGTTAATTAGATATTAATTTTTTTCCTATTTTAAAAACTCACCTTACCAATCTCACCTCTCTTATTCTTTTTTTGGTATGGTGGTGAGGCTGCCTTCTGGAGCACTTATTGAACACTTACATGAATCTATCTTATACCATAAGATCTTATAAGATTTTATACTATAAGCGATAAGCTATCTTATCACTATAAGATACAGGACGCTAGATTGGACTTTGACCAGATCCTGCAGGGCACTATCAGGGCACAATGATCTATATATCTATCTAATCCATCCATCCATCCTCTATCTATCTAATCCATCCATTCGTCTTCTATCTATCTATCCATCCATCCATCCATCCATCCATCCATCCATCCGTCTAATCTATTTATCTATCTTATCTTATTTTATCTATCTAATTTAATCCGTCTATCTATCTATCTATCTATCTATCTATCTATCTATCTATCTATCTATCTATCTATCTATCTATCTATCCGTCTAATCTATTTATCTATCTTATCTTATTTTATCTAATTTTATCTAATTTAATCCGTCTGTCTATTTATCTATCTATCCATCCATCCATCCATCCGTCTAATCTATTTATCTATCTTATCTTATCTTATCTTATCTATCTATCTATCTATCTATCTATCTATCTATCTATCTATCTATCTATCTATCATCTCGTATTCTTCTAATGGCATTTCTAATGTTCCCCCTGAAAATACTGCACACACAGGTAAGACACACTATCTACCATAAACAAATTATCAGATATTAATTCACTTTCTTCCTTGTTTCTAACTTTCTCTACTATGGCTCCATCTTGTGGTGGGCTTCAGCGGGTTCTCACAGGTTCTATAGAACCCTTTGCTAATGAGTGCCTGGTTCTGAGAACCACTTACTAATGGGACATAGAACCAGTTGTTAATTTAGGCTATTGAGACGTAGAACCTGTTGTTAATTTATTTGAATCCCATCACTGGCTCCATCCCATTATCCCAAAATTAATTTTCATTCTATTCACAGGTATTCTGCTGAAAAAGCTCATCAAACCCTAGGAAAGAACAGTTGTTGAATCCAACAGGTTGCTATTCTGACTTTATTTCAGTTATACACTATATTATTTTAAATACTATTGCGTTACAAACTGAGAATGCAATCCTAACCAATTTAGGTGGGCACAACTCACCAGCCCCTCTTCCTGTAGTGGTGTGGAGAGCCCACGTATATCTGTGCATTGGCGTGGGAGTGGCACAGAAGCGCCTCATAGCACTTTTGCAATGCTCCCAGACAAGCAGGGGACTTGTGCAGGGATTTATGCAAGGCTAACTGGAGATTAGGTTTGCATTCTGAATTACACATTGAATTTTTTTAATATATTAAATCTATTTCAGTTAATTTATTACCTACATGAGCCTTTGCTCAGCTTCAGCTGATTTGCCAGCTGCAACCA
This sequence comes from Cryptoblepharus egeriae, assembly GCA_030015325.1. NCBI lineage: Eukaryota > Metazoa > Chordata > Lepidosauria > Squamata > Scincidae > Cryptoblepharus > Cryptoblepharus egeriae. The sequence goes on from JAREYC010000014.1 coordinate 4,738,849, forward strand.
TACCTGAGACACTCGGATCTGGCCAAGGTGACCCATGCCCTCGTGACATCGAGACTGGATTATTGTAATGCGCTCTAGGTGGGGCTGCCTCTGAAGACGGTCTGGAAGCTTCAACTAGTTCAGAATGCGGCGGCCCGTGTGGTTGCTGGGGCGCATCGGTTCGACTCTGTCGGGCCACTGCTTCAGCAACTACACTGGCTGCCCATTCGTTTCCGGGCTGAATTCAAAGTGCTGGTCCGGACCTTTAAAGCCCTAAATGGCTCGGGTCCAGGGTATCTGAGGGACTGCCTTCTTCCGAACAATCCGACCAGTCACCTAAGGTCCTCTGAGGGGGCCCTACTGACTGTGCCACCACTAAGAGATGTAAGAGGTGTGGTGGCCCGAGATTGGGCCTTCTCGGTGGTGTCTCCGGCTTTGGAACTCCCTCCCCTTAGAACTGAGGAAACCTCCCTCAATACAGAGCTTCAGGCGGAGCCTTAAAACCTTTTATTTTAAAAAAGCTTTTTAAGGGGGCAGAGGTTGGGAGGGTTCTTGTTTTATCATTTTTACTCTATATGTTTTTTAGCTGGTATGTTTTAATTGTTTTTATTGAATTGTTCTATTTATGTTTTTAATTATGTTTTATGTTAGCCACCTTGAGTCGGGCTAATGGCCCGAGAAAGGCGGGATATAAATTTTTAAAATAAATAAATACTAACAGGCTATGAGAAGCCTGCAGGGGCCTGCTCATGGGGAAAAGGAGGACATTTAAGTTCATTTCCAGGACACGAAGCTTAAAAATGAGGATGTGTCCTGGGAAAAGGGATGTCAAGTTACCCTGCAGCTATTGAAAGAACCTTTAGAAGTAACTGGTCATGACATATTTGCTAGTTATATCTGGGATGGGAGGCCAGATGTGACACAAACAACACCAGTATCATGCTTGGAGCAGATTTGACTGTAACAGACATGATCTTTTAAATGAGAAAGTAAATCCAACTTTCTCTTGAGGTCTTCACACTATTGCACACCATGCAGGTTAATCTAATATGTCTGGGGAAAAACTAGCCTTTAATGGAATGTTAATAAATTGTTTCTGTTAAACAGCTTATGGTAGATATTGTATTTTTTAGGCCTCGAACTGAACCCATGGCAAGTCAATGCGCACCAACAACACCACATCATGCTACTGAGCTAAAGGATGAATATGACATCATCATTGAAGGTGACGTAGAAGAAGAAATTAAGAAAGATCTTGAAGGAGGGAAAATGGCTGAAGCGGCCTCCAAGATTATGGAAAACCTGGACACTTGGGGAAAAAGTTCCCATGGACATTGCAGTAACAGGAGAGTCAGGTTCTGGCAAATCCTCCTTTGTTAATGCCATTCGGGGCTTAGGGACTGAAGATGATGGAGCTGCCCCCACTGGCGTAGTAGAGATCACAACCAGGCACACTTCTTACCCCCTTCCCAAGCATTCCAATGTCACCATGTGGGATCTGCCAGGGATTGAAACCCAAAATTTCCAGTCCAGGTATTACCTGGAACAGATTAACTTCTTCCACTATGATTTCTTTATCCTCCTTTCCTCCAAGCACTTCAGAGCTGACCATGCCCGACTGGCACATGAGATCCAGAAGCTTAGGAAACACTTCTACTTTGTGCGCAACAAAGTAGACTTGGACCTGAAGGCTGCCAAAAAAACAATGGCCACGAGCCTACAGTGAAGAGATGGTTCTAGAAGAGATTCGACACAAATGTCATCAGTGCCTAAGGAAGGAAAGAATCAAATCCCCCAGGGTGCTTCTTCTGTCCATTTTGGAGTTAAACAAATATGATTTCATTGCACTAGAAGAGACCTTAGAGAAAGAATTGCCAGGACGCAAAAGACACACATTACACAAGGCCCTGCCCAATATCTCATTGCAAGTCTTAGAGAAGATAAAGAAAGCCTTCCAGAAACAGATTTGGAAGCTGGCTACTGTGTCATGTGGAGTGGCTGCTGTGCCCATCTCTGGACTCTCAGTGGTCTGTGATGTGACAATTCTGATTAAGACTCTTTCGCAGTACCGCCAAAGCTTTGGCCTGGATGAGGAGTCCCTTAGCAGCTTAGCTGAGAAGGTTTCCAAGCCTGTGGAAGAGATCAAAGAGGTGATTAAGTCACCTTTGATGGAAGAGATCTCCATTGGCCTGGTGCTGAAGCTTCTAACCAGGGCAAGTGGTGGGAAGTTTCTAACCAAGGCTTATGCTGGGCTGATGGTGGTGGAATTTATCACTTGCACAGTGCCTATATTAGGCTCTCTAGTATCTGCAGGGATTTCCTTTCAAATGACTTACAACATGCTCCAGTATTCCATTAATGAGGTTGCTGAAGATGCTCAGCGTGTTCTTATCAAAGCCTTTGAGTCTCAATATTGAAAGGGTTCTTAAGATCCCACGTGACAAATCTAAGTCAGCCTCACAGTTTTAAAGTTGTGTAACTCAATTGAAACTTAAATTATTTTTCCATTGTTTGTTTCTTTGCTTGATTGATTGTGAGTAGAGAAAAACATCCACCAACTGCAAGCAAGAGAAAGGAGGATAAGGGCAAAAACACTGCAAAGGCTGAAATAGTTGATTCCTGTACAGCACTGGCAAATCTGAAGCAGGTGCATACTTGCCCCATTTTTGTTTTTGCAGTTGTTCTTTTTTGCCAATGTGGAATTTGGGGAGGGGAAATGGGTTACCACACAAAAATCCTCAGGGGAGCATCTCCAAGCAATGCCTGCTGTACAGTATAGGGCACCAACTTCAACGTCCAAGTGGATCCGGTGATTAGTAGAAAAAATACAGGCACAACACTCACTGAAACACGTTGAATGTGTGTATTGGTTTATTGAGACCTGTTCACTGAACCATAAACACATGACAATTCACAGCTGCTGAAAGTGCAGATGAAGCAGACCTTCTAGGTTGCAGTGATCAGCAACAGAAACTGCTAGATGGGTTTAACCACTGTTTAATTTTGTATCACCCAATGCCGTAGGTTAAAGCTACAATCCAGAGTAACCACAGGACCTTTTACACCAATGTAGTTATGGTGCCACGTGGGCTCCAGCAGGTTCGCACCTACTCTAGAGAACCGGTTGTTGACAAGAGATAGGACATATAAAGTTTAAAAATAGCCATTTAAAAGTGGGCATAGAAAGGGTTGTTAATTTCTTTGAATTCCATCACTGGTGCCACCTATGGGGAACATACGGGAAATGCACTGAGCAATCCAGAATAAGCGCCTCTTATGTCTTCCCGTAGTTACTCTGGATTGTAGAGTCAGTAACACTAAAATCAAACTGGAGAGAAGGTTTTCGCAAGAGAACATAGGAAAAAATATCGTTTCCTTCCCCTACTAACTGAGAAGTTTTTATTACAGCAGGAGTGAAGGGTGGCTTTCACTCAGGGAGGGGAGGGAACTATGTCTTTCAAACAAAGGGACACCTGCCTGATAGGTAAGGTCAGCACTGATGCTTGATGGCCTGCACCTGCCTCACCTTACACCTGCATCACCATGGGCTCACAATTCATCAAGGTACCTGGCTTGATGTCCTCATAAGAGCCCACCCCCACCACCTCCACCTGCTTAGAGACCAGAGTTTCTTTATGATGCTTATGTCACCAGAGATCACTCTTGGACCCAGTTGCACTGGCTGATGGTGAAGAGGGAGTGAACAGGGAGAACGTGTACCTGTCACTGAGCAGTGACATGTGGATTCCATAGGAGAGCTTGAGGGGGCAGCACCATTAAGGGCTTTGCCCCACACCTCCAAGCCCACTGATGCTGACGCTGAGTAGGACAATTACCTTAGTAGGAAATCATTGAATGGAGGTGAGAGAACTAAGATGAGCTAATGAAAGACCAGCAAGGAGGAGGATGCAGAGGGGAGGATGTAGTGAGTGAGGGAGGGACGAGTACAGTGATGGCTCAGGACATATTAAGGGACATATTAAACTGAGACAACAAAACACCCATGAAGGAATATTAAGCAGGAGACTGAGTAATTATTACAAGTGAATATTTCAGAGAGAGAGCACTTGGTGTTGTAGGTCTATAGCTGGTACCGAAAACCACAGGAACATTTCTGGACCACAGCCTCAGTGAACATTGATGAAGGCCAAGTTGGACCCATGTTCTAGTGATTGACCTAAACCACCTTGAGCCATCAGAAGGCCATTTGAGGCATTGGACAGTGTGATATTATAGCAGCACATTTAGGGTTAACCAGGCCACAATTGGAGCAATCTCATCCTGGTTGGAAAGTGAGCCATGGATTCACACTGCACACCAAAACTGTCTCTTACGTTAATGGTGTTGAGTGTATTACCCAACAGACCACTAAATTTACCCCTGCAGCAATGAAAATTCACTCTGTTTTAGAAATTTGTGTGTATGTTTTATTTGTATGTTTTAGAAATATGTGTGTAACTTACATTTTCACATTTGCTAAACTTGCACTCGTTTTTAATTGTTCAAATTTGTTGCATATATTTTGCAATAACCCCTGGTTTTATAAGTAAATAAACTTTGTACTCACTTATTGTTAACACTAACCTATAATCCAGAGTAACTAAGGGAGTATGTAAGAGACATTACGTGCACTCATAGTTATGGCACCACCTAGTGCAGTGGTTCTCAATCTTCCTAACACCATGACCCCTTTATAAGTTTCTCATGTTGTGGGGACCCCCAACCATAAAATTATTTTTGTTGCAACTTTATAACTGTAATTTTGCTACAGTTATGAATCGTAAATATCTGATATGCAGGATGTATTGTCACTGTTACGAATGAAATGTGTGTTCTTTGCACACACTGAGCACAATGGGATTTATTTCAGAGTAGGCACGCATAGGATTGTGCCCTGAGGCTGCAGTCCTATCCACATTTGCATGTGAGTAAAGGCCCCCTGACTATAATGGGTATTATTTCAGAGTAGGCACGCATAGGATTGTGCCCTGAGGCTGCAGTCCTATCCACATTTGCATGTGAGTAAAGGCCCCCTGACTATAATGGGTTTTATTTCAGAGTAGGCATGCATAGGATTGGGCCCTGAGGCTGTCAGTCAGCCCCAGTGTGCATGCAGCTACAGGCAAGCCTGACCTGACCCCCTGCACCAGGGTCTTTAGGTGACCCCCAGGAAAGCTCTAGACGACCCCCAATGGGGACCCGACCCTCACTTTGAGAAACACTGACCTAGTGATTCATACTGCAATCCAGAGTAAGTTCTTACACCGGAGCAAGGACTCCCTGTAGTTACTCTGGATTGCGCCCTAAAGTTGTAATGCCCTAAAGCTGCCCTATTCTGGCAGTAAGACCCACTGAATACAATGGGGCTTACTTTTGAGTAGACATGGTTAGGATTGTGCCCTTACTTACATACAGTTGTACTGTGTCTTTCCCTGACTGCAAACACAACTTCTTCATTACACTTTTGCCCAATAGCTCTGTTTATAAAAAGTAAAAGCATCAAAGTATTTTCCCATTCATTTCTTCTTTACATTCTTTACATTACATTTTTTAAGAAGCTGATATTTTCAAAATGCAGAGGAAGGACCTAAATTCCACACTTTGCTTTGATCTGATTTGACTTTAATTTGATTAAAAATTAAAATTGTGTGCAGAACTACTGAATCCACAGAGCCCCTTGCACAGATCCTGGTTGCACAATTGCCATGCAGTCTTCACAACAATCTCCAGAGCTTTGGGCCAAACCTTTTGTGCATCTTTGATAAACCCAGACACATCACTGATTTCAGGATCATATCTGGCTTTCCAGTCTGTTCTGTGAGATCTTTAAAGAAGCAACTACTAAGCAGTGGTGTAACTGGAGGGGGTGCAAAGCACTAAGTTTTCCAGGGAGCCTCACCAAAGCATGCAAGGGGCTGCTCCCCTTTCCTTCTGGAGCCATTCCACACACAGGGAGGAAAACAGCTAAGTACCATAAATTTTATTAAATTTAATGCTCTTTCTTCCTTGCATCTAACTTTTTCTGCTATGACTCCATCCAACTAACTTTCATTCTTTTCCCAGGTCTTCTGATGAAAAAGCATATCGAGGCCTAGAAAGAACCTTTCCTTGAATTCCAACATGGCTGACGAGCAACCAGATGACGTGGAGCTTGGCCCAAGTTCCCCAAAAAGGTGACACAGAGCACAGTCCTAACCATCTACTCAAAAGTATGCCCCATTGTGTTCAATGGGTCTTACTCCCAGGAAAGTGTGTTTAGGATTGCAGCCTGAGCCTAATTGAATAAGGTAGCGCCACAATATCTGCAGGGGTTTGAGTCTGGGACTGAAAAATGGAATGATTGCTTGTATGACAACCTTTCTACAACAGTAGAAAAGCAGTATTTAAAACTGTGATTTGCAGTGACCATTCATGTCAAGTCAAATCCGTGTATATAAAATCCATGTATATAAAATCCGGGTTGGACCTGCCAATGATATCATTTGTTTCTGAGATTGGAAGCCCAATGTGAGGCAACAACAGTGGAGATGTACAGGTTTTTCAAGGACTGAAAAGCATAATTTGGAGCTCTGCTTGCTAGGCTGAGCGTCTTACTGCTATTGCATCCCATGGAAGCTAATCTACTTGTTCTGAGTAAGACAGACCGTCCTTTAATAGGATTGTTTAAGTTGTTTCTGGTTATTGGCTTATGGTAGATATTGTGTTCTTTCAGGCCTCGACTTGATCCCACAGAAGGTCAGCCCCCACCAACAGAGGATGATGAAGTTGAGACAGATGAAGATGAAGATGAGATCGCCCTTGAAGAGTTCCTCAATGAGATTACTGCTGCGGTAATAGATGAGCATGAGAACACCACTGAAAGGTACATTGAAGAGATTACAAATGCAATTGAAGAAGGGAAAATGGTTGAAGCAGTCTCCAAATTTATAGAGTTACTGGAACACACAGAAAATGCTAGACTGGACATTGCAGTCATAGGAGAGTCTGGCTCTGGAAAGTCCTCCTTTGTCAATGCCATTCGGGGCTTAGGAGATGAAGATGATGGAGCTGCCCCCACTGGCATAGTGGAGATCATAACCAGGCCCACTCCGTACCAACATCCCAACCATTCCAATGTCACCGTGTGGGATCTGCCAGGGATTGGAACCCGAAATTTCCAATCCAGTGATTACCTGGAGCAGATTAACTTCTTTCGCTATGATTTCTTTATCCTCATATCCTCCACGTACTTCAAATCTAACTATGCCAAACTGGCACGTGAGATCTGGGAGCTGGGCCAATGCTGCTACTTTGTGCGCTCTAAAGTAGACTTGGACCTGGAGGCTGCCAAAAAACGATGGCCACGAACCTACAATGAGGAGATGGTTCTAGAAGAGATTCGACACAAATGTCATCAGTGCCTAAGGAAGGAAGGAATCAAATCCCCCCAGGTCTTTCTTCTGTCCAGCTGGGAGCTAAACAAATATGATTTCATGGCACTAGAGGAGACTGCGGAGAAAGAGTTATCAAAACACCAAAGACATGCATTCATCTTGGCCCTGCCCAATATCTCGTTGGAAGTCTTACAGAAGAAAAAGGAGGCCTTCCGGAATCAGATTTGGGCATGGTCTATGGCCTCATGTGGGATGGCTGCTTCGACCACTCCAGGGCTCTCGGTGGCCTGTGATGTGACCATTCTGATTAAGTGTCTTTCAAAGTATCACCAGAGCTTTGGCCTGGATGATGGTTCCCTCAACAGATTAGCTGAGAAGGTTTCCATGCCTGTGGAAGAGATCAAGGAGGTGATTAAATCACCATTGGCCAAAGAGATCTCCAGTGATCTGGTGTCAAACCTTCTAACCAAAGTAGGTGGTGGGGCAACGATGGTGGTGGAATATATCGCTTACAGCCAAACTCTTCCTATGTTTGGTTCCCTACTAGCTGGAGGCATCTCCTTTGGAACGACCTACTACATGCTTCAGGACTCTCTTAACAAAGTGTCGGAAGATGCTCAGCGTGTTATTCTCAAAGCCTTTGAGTCTCAAGTCTGAAAGGGTCCTTAAGCTCTCATGTGGCAAATCTGAGACAGGTGCACAGTTTTAAAATCAGGTCACTCCACCGAAGCCGAGATTATTTTCCTTTGTTTATTTGATAGTAGAAAATAACTTTCACCAACTGCAAGCAGGAGGAAAGAGTATAAGGACAGAAATACAGTGGCGCCTCACATAAAGAGCTTAATTTGTTTCGGAGGCATGCTCTTTAAGTGAAACGCTCTTTAAGTGAAGCAGATTTTCCCATAGGAAATAATGGAAACTTAATTAGTTCCACAACCCCCAAAATATTCATATAAAAATATTAACCGTATGTAGAAATGATAACAAAACACTGGAATTGAATTTAAAACAAGCATTCAATGTGCATGATCCTATGAAGTCTTAGGCTGCAGTCCTAAAGACACTTTCCTGGGAGTTAGTCCCATTTGACACAATGGGGCTTACTTCTGGGTAGACATGGTTAAGAGGCTGCAATCAGACACTTTCCTGGGAGTAAGCTCCATTTAACACAACGGGGCTTACTTCTGAGTAGACAGTTGGGAGACTGCAATCAAAAACACTTTCCTGGGAGCTTACCTGGGCTGCTGCTGGAGGTTCAAGGTGGGTGCACTTGGGGGCGGTTAGGGGCAGCTGCCTCTGACACCCCAAGGCAACTGCGCCCAAGTTGGGGGCAGTTAGAGGCAGCAGCACTAGCCAGGAGCCCTTTTAAAGAGCCTCCCAGCGGAGTGGCAGGGCTGTATAAGTGCTCTTTAAGTGGAACTTGTTATGTGAAGCAAGATTTCTTGGAAATTTTTGCTTGTTGTGTGAAATGCTTGTTAAGCAAGGCGCTTGTTAAGCAAGGGACCACTGTATTGCAAAGCCCTTGAATCTATGATTCTATGAATCTGATGGTTGAAATAGTTCTTCAGCAATTATGTGGCAGATCTAAGGCTGATGTATATTTCCACCGCACCCCTCCCCAATATTCTTGTTTCCCAACCTGGAACAAGATGAAAGAAGTTCAAGACCAGAAAGGTTAGGCCATCATGAGGGGAAAAAATTATGGATAGGATTAGCTCTCTTTTGAAATCCATTTAATTCTAGCCAAATCCTGAATACCACCCCAAAACCAATTATTTGTTCTATCAGAGTGGTATTCATACCTTGACCCAAGGCCCTGTGACTGGTCTCTATTGGCCCTTGGCCAACCTCTGGTCAAGAGCACTCCATCAAACACAAACAGGCGTTGTGCTCCAGTTGCATCCGGAAGATGTTCTGCGGACCAAGGAGGCTGGTTTCCTTCTTGGTTTCCCCGTTTTGTGCCTTCAGAACATGCTCCAGGTGTTACCTGCAGTGTGCTGGTTCTGAAGTACAGTGGCACCTCACATAACAAATTTAATTTGTTCTGGAGGCATGTTTGTTACGTGAAACGTTCTTTATGTGGAGTGGATTTTCCCATAGGAAATAATGCAAACTCAGACGATTGGTTCCAAAACCCAAAAAACAGTCATATAAAAATATTAACTGGATGTAAAAATGATGACAGAACACTGGGATTGAATTTAAAACAAGCATTCAATGTGCATGATCATATGAAGTCTTAGGCTGCAGTCCTAAAGACACTTTCCTGGGAGTAAGCCCCATTTAACACAATGGGGCTTACTTCTGGGTAGACATGGTTAGGAGGCTGCAGTCAAAGACACTTTCTTCTGTAATCAAAGAAACTTTCCAAGTGTCTCCCCACTTTCTCCTCTTCATCCTGAGCCTCTCTTTCCCCTGCTCCCCTCTGGCTAGCCCTGAGCTGCTTCCCTCTTCTCCACTGCTCTTCTCTCCCTCTGCCCAGCAGACACCCAGCCACAGGAGGAACAGCATGGAAGTATTGCTTTCACTATGGGCAGACACACTAGGCAGCCCTTATGCTTTTTAAAAGGGCTGCCGGCCAGCGCGTCTGCCCCAACTGCCAATTAGTGTGTTTGTTACGTGAAGCACTGTTGGTTACATGAAGCAGAATCCTAGAGAAATTTTTTGTTTGTTACGTGGAACATACTTTACATGAGTGTTTGTTACGTAAAGGCGCCACTGTATTTACTCCTGTATATTTAAGAAACCTGCTTATGGGGTAGAGAATGGAAGTCCAGGCACAATCCAGAATAACTACAGGGAGTCCTTGCTCCGGTGTAAGAACAATTTACTCTGGATTGCAATATGAATTTCCCATAGGTTTTCACTAGGTGGTGTCATAACTACGTCAATGTAAATGTCTCTTACGTGCTCCCATAGTTACTCAGGATTGTATTGTGTCTGTTGGTGCTTGGAGAAATCCTGGAAATTTGAGCCCATTTATTCATTCACACAAGTTCCATCTCGAATGTACTCAAAGTATTTAAACTTTTTAAATTTAATTTAAAAAAATATATCAATTTTTCCCCCAGCCCTCGACATCATGCCAGATATTTGATGCAGCATACTGGCTGAAAGATTTGCATTCCCTATCTATCATATGGCTAGGGACCTATGGAATAACTATAGCTTCACACTTGCCAAGGTTTTGTGCTGTGGATAGGGAGAGCTAAGCCAATTAAAGTGTGGGGAGGGGTCAACAGCAGTCCATGTCTCCTAACCAGCCCTGTGATTTGAAAATTAAGAGGTTCTTCACCTCTTTCAGCAAGTCACAATTTCCCATTATGCATCGTATTGAGGAGGTCTGCACTTTTGTCCATTTTCAAACCCAGCACAAAAACCTATAGGCATCAGAAAGTATGCAACTTGGGTCAGAAAACCCAACACTATGGCAGATCTTAAAAAAAAACAAACCCACCAGATCAAGAATTAGTTTGAACATTTTATTAGACGAGAATGAACAAAGGGGGAAGTGGCTCCATCCTCCTGGAATGGAGAGGAGGACAACAGTCAGGACCAAAAGTTCAAGGGATGGGACAGAGAGAAGGGGTGATGGGGCTGTTCACACCACCCTCAAGGTGGAGGGGCACAAGAAACTGAATCTTCAGTTCAGCATATTCAGATCCACAATTCTTAACTGACTCTTGCCCTGATCCACCCACTGCTGCAACTCCAGATTAGCTCTGCCACTTTTAGGGCATTTAGAGGCTGCAGTTGGTCCCCTTGTAAACTCCTGCCCTAGCTGAAGGACTTTCACTTTACTGAAAGCAGATACAGCACAACAGACACGACAACCATTCTACCCTCTGGATGGTGGACGTAGAGATCAGAGCCCCAAGAAAACTGTAGGAGCTAGAGGCATGCTGGGTGTTAGGCAGGATGACAGTCCCATCAAAGCACAACGCCAGTCCCGCAGTCTGCTCTGGAATCTCATACAGCACTGCTGAAGGGACAGTGCCAGCTCCTCATGCTCTCCTCTGAAATCCACACTTCACCTTTGTACCTCTGGCTGAGGACACAGATACCCTGGCTCACCCAGAGCGGATGGATAGGAAAGCCAGCCACCCCTTGGCAGCTCCAGTGTGAGGATGTTACGCTCAGGCCAGCAGGCGGCTGTATTCCGAGAGAGCAGAGGATTTCTTCACACCATCCCAGATGCGGGCTGCATAGTGGAACCTGCACAAAATAGACGCATCATAGCTTCAATCCAAAAAGCCACCTTAGGTGTATAGTAATCTTGCTATGGGGCATGGGACACGTGAAGATATGGCAGGGGTCCCTGACACTCCTGCTCATTGGTTTCAAAAAGGAGGACAGAGCAGAAGAGAAAGTATGGGTTGTGAGTTTGAATATCTAACTCTCTAGCCCACCATTCTCCTCTCCTAGAGAAAGCCGAGTAGCAGCTGCTGCTGGTGAGTCACTAGATAAGAGTGGGCAGGATTGGAGCTACTCTCTTGGAAAGAGCAACTGGGAAGGCAACAGTTGGCATTTCATCCTAGGCTCTAGGAAGTGAAGATTTCTTAAACACCACTAAACTTTCTGTTTGGCAAGGTGAGCAGCTGATGAAATGTTCACTAACTTTGCAGTCCAAGCCTCCCTCTAGCATCCCATAAATGAATTTCACATGCATGCTCTTACTTACCAGTTCTTTTCCGTCAGAATGGTGTGAGAAAGTTGAGGCCGGGACATGGACATAATCTGGCTCCGGAGCTTGGCAATCAGAGATTGAAAGCTAGGGTGGCCCTTGTATCCGGGGAGGAGGGAGAAAAGTGGGCCGCTTCCCGGGGCTGTAAAGTGAGAAAGAGACCAGAGGACTGCTTGGTGATCTTACAGTCTTGAAGATCTTACCAAAACACAGAACGGCCCCTACCAGAGGGACTTTCCAGTGGTGGTGGGAACCATTGCCAATAGTTTATCCACTCAAAATCCCTACAATACATAATTTCTGTTCCTTTGTTCAACCTTAGGTCGCTCACTGCTGGTTTGCATGGTAAGAGAAACACAGAATGTGCAGGATCACACACAGGAAATAACTTCCAAATGAGTGGGATTATTGAGTATGAACCCCATGCAGCTTGGCTTGCTTGCTTGAGATACCTGCATTTTCAGTTCTATAGGCATCACTGCGCCACATGGTAGCCTGTTATCTGATGAATATTGGCAGTTGACTGGAGTGAGCCAGAGAGCATGTTTGACGTAACTTGGACTGAAATCCTAAACTCCAGTTAGGCCAGCATAAGCCCCAGCACTGTGCTGGCCTGGAGGTGTTACAAAAGTGCCATAAGACATTTCCGTACCACTCCTGGGGGAGAGTTACACCAGTGCACAGAAAAGTGCCTCCCTACATCACCACAGGAATGGAAAGACCAAGGAGTTGTGCAGCTTTAGGTTAGGATTGCAACCTTGGTCCATTTTATGCATATGACTAGCAAGATAAGGGCCGGTGTAGGTTTCTCCTCACCTGGTCTGGGCAAAGTATCGTCTGCATCAGTATCCATAAAGGGCAATAGGAACAGATTGACTTCGGTGTCCAGATAGCTCTGAGGCAGGCCAGGAAATATGTTGCATTCCAGCATGGAAAGGGTACCTGGTCGGTAAAAAACAAGGCATTTCAGCAAACCAGAACTTAACCCAGGATGCCCAAATGTGTTTTCAGGGTTCACTACAAAATAGGCCTGAATGTCAATGCTTCAGTTTCATGTGCCACTAAGATTGGGTGACAGGAGAATTCCTATGGACTTGTCCTGGTTTTCCATCACAATCCAAATTATTGAATTTAAAAAATGTTCTTTTTAAAAAATAATTCTGAAATCTGCTGTGGAAATGGCCAGCAACAACATCTAGAAAGAGGCTCAAGTATGCACTGAGATCAAGAAACTGCTCAAGACTTTTTTTTGTAACAGAAAAGTAACAGTTTCTTATATCTTTAAGGGAAAAAAAGTTTTCCCCCTTCTTCTAAGGAACCCTGCAATTTTATTCCTTCTACCAAGGAACCCTGCAATTTTATTTTCGTAATGACAGTGGCTACAATCCAGAGTAACTATGGGACCTTTTACACCAACGTAGTTAAGGTGCCACCTATGGAAAAGCTATGGGAAATGCATAGAGCAATCCAGAGTAAGAGCCCCTTACGTCTTCCTGTAGTTACTTGGGACTGTAGGGATTGTGGCTAAAGTTCACCACCTTGTAAAGCATTATTTATGCAAATGGAGTAACAGGCAGGTTAAGCAACTGTGGTGATTCAAGCTCATATTTGGCTGAGCGAGGATTTGAACGTGTGTCCTCCTGAGAATGTGGAGCAGTGGAGTATTAATGTCTCGTAATGTAACGTGGAGTATTAATATGTAGCATTAGTAAATACTAAGGTAATGTAACGAAAAGGCTTTGATGTTGCATGAGCTGAGCAAAATTGGGTTGTTCTTCAGAGATGAAACATCAGTCAAATGCCACATGTGTGAATATATTAGGACTTTGGCCAAGGGTTGCCATGCAGAGATCCGTGTTGGAACTCAGCTGGTCCTACTGCAATAGAAAGCTACCCTATGCTGCAATGCCCTGCAGCCAACTTCAGGCCAGCAAAAACCAACTACCAAATTCAGGTAGGAATTCCTGAATTTGATGACATGGTGTCTGCATGTACTACTGGGAAAAGGTGCCAGCAGGTGCCTTAACAACATATGAAATAAATGGCATTTCCAGTCAGTCCATTAGAGACAGTACCCTTATACTTCAGATGAGAGTGCATCATGATTTTGTCAATAACTAAATGCATCTGCTTCAGGTTCCGGGGGCAGAAATTCTCTCTCTTGGCTTTATTTTGGAGAAAAACTGGAAAAGGAACAAAAGAGGCACTTGTGAGCATTTTATTATCATCCACTACTGATTCCAGATGAGGCTGGACAGAAATCAAGGTTGGGATCTTCCCTACCAATGTGTGGGTAGTACTCTGTGCCTTCATCGGAGCCGGAGGAACCGCTGGATTCGTGACTGGGGGACGGAGTGGAGGGTTTCACCATCTCGGCTGTCTGCAGGAACCTGCAGGAGATGTAAACAGAATAGTAGCAATTGGTCATGAAAGGGATTTGATGTTGTCCCTCTTTTAGTGGTAACAAGAGGACCTGCAAGATTTCAAGCAGAGGCTCGACGAGCACCTGTCGGGGATGCTCTACGGGGATTTCCTGCTGCAGGCAGGGGGTTGGACTAGATGACCTACTAGGTCCCTTCCAACTCTAGGATTCTATGATTCTATGATCTCTCTAGCTTAGCTTTCTGTTATTTCATTCAAGAATAGGATGAAGTGGAAGGAAGTAGAAAAATTTAAAATTGAAAGGCAAAAAGATTGAAAGGACTGGAACAAGAGTTTTCAAATTATAGTCCTACCAGTAGAAAGATGCCAGATGCTTACCTGACCCCAGAGTCAACAGTGAGCTAAATGGCATAGGGTGCAATCCTAACAAAATTTCAAGCCCCAGGAAAAGGGCAATGCAACTCCAAAATAAGGAAACAAAACATTTCCTCGCCTTAAGGAGGTCTCCATGACTGTCCCTCAACCAAAGAATGCAGCTTGGAGAAGAGGAGGCTGAAGGGAGACATGATTGCCCTCTTCAGATCCTGAAGGGCTGTCATATGGAGGAAGGGGCTCATTTGTTCATAGCTGTTTCTGAAAGCAGAATTAGAACCAATGGGTACAAACTGCAAGAGAGGAAATTCCGGTTGGAAATCCGGAAAAAATTCTTGACGGTGAGGGTGGTTCAGCAGTGGAACAAATTGCCAAGGGAGGTGGTGGACTCTCCTTCACTGGGGATCTTTAAGCAGAGGCCTGATGAGCACCTGTCAGGGATGCTCTAGGGGGAATTCCTGCTGCAGGCAGGGGGTTGGACTAGATGACCTACTAGGTCCCTTCCAACTCTATGGGTGAAATCCAGAGTAACTACAGGGAGTCCTTGCTCCAGTGTAAGAACAATTTACTCTGGATTGCAATATGAATTTCTGAATTTTTCTGGATTGTAGCCTATGATTCTATGATTCTAGCATGTACACCCCTGGCACAGCTACGCCAGTGCTGGAAAGTTGGTTAGGACTGTGCCCTTGCTTCACTCTGGCTGCAATCCTAAAGACGCTTTCCTGGGAGTAAGACTCATTGAACACAACGGGGCTTACTTTTGAGAAGACAGGGTTAGGATTGTGCTCAAAGTATCGTTTTATTATTTATTATAATGGAAATCAGTTCTCTTTGTTCAGCTTCTTGATATCATACGAACATACATACATCACTCCCTTACCTGTATAGGCTCAGATCGGTGAACCAGTCCTGCACCACAATAACCACGTGACAGACGGTAAAGAGGAAGGCAGCAATCTGGAGGGACTGGAAGGCAGGAGATCAACAGGAACAAAAACCAATTTTCAGTAGAAGGCACTGGAAGAGGCTGCCTTGCTTTCCTAGTGTCCCCCTTTTCCTAGTATCCCACTCCCAGTGTGCCCCCTTTCTTTCTTAGTGTTCCTCTCATTCATTTTCAGATCAGGTTATGAATACAATAGGGTCAAAAGCCCCACCTGCAAGGTCATCACAACATCCTCAAACTTCTCAAACTCCACTGAAAGGAATCCTTCGGATTTGCAGAAGCAGAACTGGATCAAGATTTACTGCCTACGGCAACTGCTTCAGTTGGCCAGATGGATGGCTCAGCCCTGGCATTCCATATAGATTTTTACTGTATGTACAGTTTTGCTTCGGGTAGGAATGTGTCCCCCACATCCCTACCAGAGATGCAAACTAGTTCATTCACTAGTTAGATCCATCCCAGAACCCACCAACACACAAAGAATGAGAATAGCCTGTATCTACCTGCATTTCAACGTAGGTATGGGGTAGATTGTACTCCGGAGGTAGTTTACGATCATTGTTGATAAGATGATCAAGGATGGAGGGGCTGAGAATGGGCTGCAGAGGAAAGAATAAATTCAGGATCAGGATCTTAGCCAGCCTAAAGTACTGTTCTTTTTTCAAAGCCTCTGGTTTCCTTCTTATATCCCACCACTCCTCTTCTAACAATACCAGAGAGACTCTAGAGACTGTAAAGTATAAAGCAGGCCTCCATCAGTCTTGAGAGACTATGGTATCGTGCTCGGCGCTGCATACACTGCAAGCGAAGCACGAAAGCCTGGGTTGGATTGTTCTGGAGGATAGGCTGTTACCCAAGCAGCAAATCCCCCCTCTCCACGCCACTGAATTAGTCCAATGGAAAGGCAGAGCCAATACGATTGGATCCAGCTGGCGTTGCAGAGCCAGGCTAAGGACAGGAGCTCACCCTGTCTTGTGGGGCCGACCCGGGAATCGAACCCTGGCCTGCTGGTTAACAGGCACAGCGTTTTAACCGCTTGCGCTCTCTCTTATCCCACAAAACCAGGTGCACCCTGCAGGATGGAAGTGCTCAAACTCCATCTAAGGTCCCAAGGGAAAGTCAGCTGCCTTGATCAAATACTTTGCATCTCAAACCGAGACTCACCCAAAGGTGACTGGACAAAGCAACTGGGGTTGGCCCATTCAAGGCCAACAGGCATGAAGAACAACTCCAGAAGATGGATGGGGGGGAAAGGGAGACCCTCTGAATTGCTGACCTGAGTGTCCAAGAAGATGATACGTTCCTGAGTGATGAAGAAATCAATGCCACTGGTCTGGTTGCCCCCACGCTCCTTGATCTCCTGACTCTGGGTACGGAACACATAGGTCCTGAAAGAGAGGCAATGGGCTTGGCAAAAGAGGAGCAAGGCAAGGGCTGATCAGTGATTGGGTATCAGCTGTTAGATATTGGTAATTTATGCCTCAACGCCGAGCAGGTGTGATAGCATGGAAAACTCGTTAATATCCCAAAAACTTGGGAGGAAATTGGATAGACAATAAGTTGGAGAAAAATGCATTGGGGGAGATGCATCGGGAACTAATAATAGGTAGAAATTGGGATCAACGCAATGTATTGATCTGAACCAACTAACACTCTGGGTTTGTGTGGCTGAGGACCCACCACAACACCAGGCTTTCAAAGCACAGCTCTTGTGCCCCCCTTTCACAATCAAAATAACTGCACAGTCATCCCCTCGTTGCCAACTCCTGAATTCTCTGTGTCACCAGCCACTCCGCACTTGAGTTGGTTCATTCTCCCAGCCTCACCATCCGTTGCATTTCCTAAAATCACCAGATTTTGGCCATTTGCTATGTTCCTTCCTCTACTCCAGCTCCCAGTACCTCTGATCCTCTTCTGGTTGATTGGCAGACAGCAGTGACATCACCATGGATTTGCCAGTCCCCTGCAGTCCCAGCACTCCAACCACCAGCACGTCCGTCTGGTCCAGGAGGTACTAAATTAGAAAATTAGAGAGAAAAGCATTTGCTTGCAGACAAAGCACCCAGGAGATGATACAGAGTCCCAATCCTATGGCCTTCACTTATAAGCAAGACTCACCCTGAATCAGATCAAGGATCTGGTGTCAAGTAACTGGGAATTTAAAACTGCATAGTGGAAAATCAGGGTCTGACCCACCCAAACCCCCTATTGCAAGAACTGGCCCCATAGACGGGGGGAAAAGGCAGGGGAGCTGCAGGAAGGAGACTGGGTTAGGTGACGGCAGGATGGGACCCCCATTCATACCTCAATAGCACTGTCGCACCAGTTCATTTGGTCATCCACAAGTTTGATGCTATGTTTCATCTTCTCTGGGGCCAGCAATTTGGCCTGACCAACCACAGCTGGAGTGGGAAAGAAAGCCCAGAATCAGTAAGGGGAAGACAGGCTCCAATCCTAGAGACACTTTCCTAAAGACACTTCCCCCCTTGAACACAATGGGGCTTACTTTTGAGTAGACATGATTAGGATTGTGCTCATAGTCCCAAGTAATGGTTCAATCTGATTGGACTTGACAACCTGTTCGCTCGAAGTCTACATCAGACACTTCTATACCATATTAAGTGCCCACATTTATTCAAATCTAAATGCGCCATTGAATCTAATGCGCACCCTATTTTAAAAGATTTACTTGTGTTTATAATGGGCAGCTGTAAAGGAGGTATAAAATTTAATTTTACTGCATACAACAATTAGTAATTATGACAATGTTATGATTTTTACCTAATTACACTACTTTATACAACAATGGATTTATGTTACATTTTTGTTACAACACAGTAAACTTTTAAACTAAAAAGAGACCTATAATAATAAAAATACTATATTTACTCAAATCTAATGTGCCGCCGAATCTAACGCATACCCTGATTTTGGAGACATAGGCTGCAATCCTAAACGCACTTTCCTGGGAGTAAACCCCATTGAACATAATGGAACTTACTTCAGAGTAGACAGGGCAAGGATTGCACCCTAAGGGCATAATCCAGAGTACCGTATTTCCCGGCTTATTACATGCACCGGACCATGAGACGCACCAAAGTTTAGAGGAGCAAAACAAGAAAAAAAAATATTCTGAACCAAATGGTGTACTAATATATTTAATAAAATATAGCAGAAATATAATTAATAAAATATAGCAGAATAATATTTCAACCATGTAAAGTCAACAGTGGTATTAAGAACCATTATCACTGTCATTAACAAAAGAGGAAAGACTTTAAGCTTCAATCACTCTTTTAATTTTCTGGTAATCCCAAAAACTCATCATCTCTAGTGTCAGTGATTTGCGACTTTTGCACAAATCTCATTGCAAATGATCAGACAACAACATTTTGCAAAAATCTCACTGCAAATAGTCTAGGAAGGCAGGTAAGTTGGGGGGTTCTTTTGGGGGGTAGGTAGGGAGAGGTGAGGGGATCTAGATAGATAGGGAAGAGTGAGGGAGGCACAGGCATGGAGCAGCAGGGACCAGGTCTTGTGCATGTCTACTTTGGAGCAAGTCTCCAAGCCAGGGAAGGCTGGTTAGGATTGCAACTGTGCCAGGGTGACCAGATGCCAAACTCAAAATTCCTGAACCCCAAGGCCAAAATTCCTACTCCCCAGGGCAAAATTCCTAACCGCTTAAAAAACTGCCAAAAAATGTATTTTTTTGTTTTTATATTTTTGATTTTTACTTTTTCTGGCCATAACTTTTGATAGGAAGGAGATATCTCAAAAGTGATGGTTGCATTGGATTCTGCTCTTCAATACGAATCCAACGACATCTGACATGATGGGGTAAGGTGCTCCAGGATTGGCCCTATCACTCTATCAGATGCACAGACATTTTCCCTCCTTTTGGGAAGAAAAAAAAGTGCGTCTTATAAACCGGAAAATACGGTAACTACGGGGAATCCTTGCTCCAGTGTAAGAACAAGTTACTCTGGATTCCAATATAAATTTCCCATAGGTTCTCACTAGGTGGTGCAGTAACTACGGGTGCATAAGAGCACAATCCTAACCATGTCTACTCAAAAGTAAGCCACATTGTGTTCAGTGGGTCTTACTCCCAAGAAAGTAGCTTTAGGATTGCAGCCTAAGTCTCTTGTGTGCTCCTGTAGTTACTCTGGATTTGGGGGCAAATTCAGTTGAATAGGGTGAGCATTAGATTTGAGTAAATATGGTATATTTCTAAAATCAAATGGCATTTTCCAGATCTGAATATCACCAATGCCACAGACCTACTAGGTAGCCTCGGTCACCCCTCCCTCTTGGTCTTCACCATTTGCAGCACAAGCATAATAATTCCTATTTTGTTGTTATATGTATATAACTAGCAAAAAGTGTACCCGCATTGCGGGAGTAAAATTCCCCTGTACGTCATCCCCCCACTGCGCATCAATTTCCCATGCACATCAACCCACATGCGCATCCACCCCCATGTGCAACATCCCCCATATTCATACGCATCATCTTCCCTATGTACATCATCCCCCCATGCTCATCAACCACCCATGCACAAATCCCCCATGCTCAACATCCCCTTGCACAACATTCCCCATGTTCATTCCCCATGCGCAAACTTCCCGCGCACATCAGTCTCCCATTTGCATCAACTACCCATGCACAACATCCCCCATGCACATCAACCCATGAGCAACATCATCCATGCGCAATATCTCCCCTTACGCAACAACCCCACGTGCATCATTCCCCCATGAGCATCATTCCCCCATGAGCATCATTCCCCATGTTAATCCCCATGCGCATCAACCCCCCATGCGCATCAACCCCCCCATGCGCCACTTCCTGCCATGTGCATCATTCCCCCGATGCACAACTTTCCCCCGATGCACAACTTTCCCACATGCGCATCAACCCCACATGCGCATCATGTCCCCATGCGCATCATGTCCCCATGTGTATCAAACCCGCATGCGCAACTTCCCTATATGCAACATTACCCATGCGCATCAAGCCGCTCATGGGCAACATCTCTCCAATGCACATCATTTCCCAATGCTCAACATGTCCTCATGCTCAACAACCACCCTTGTGCATCATGTCCCCATGTGCAACATCCCCCCATGCTGTGATTTTCAACCTTTTTCATCTCATGGCACACCACTGACAAGATACCACTGACAAGGCACACCGTGCTGTTCAAATCCCCAAGTTTATCTGTTAATAAATGTTCCTCCCCAAATTCCTGCAGCACACTTGAGGACTATCTGTGCGCCATGGCACACTGGTTGAAAATCACTGGCTTGGAGGCACTCTGCAAATGTGATTAGTGCACATAATTAGTGCACATCGTAGTAGCTCTTCTTTATGCGTTCATTTTATTTAACTATGCAACAGGCAAATTTCCTTAATACATTCAAAACACTGCTGTCCCCTTTGTACCAGCAATGCTTACCCTTGTAGAACCCGCTCTGTTCGTGGTACTCACGGTCCATGACGCCGCTGGGTGCAGTTGAGCCCATGCCCCTGTTCTGGATCTGATAGACGGGTTGCGTTGGGCGCTGTCCCTCCTTCTCCACCTTGGCTACAGTAGCGGGGGGCTGGCTCGATGCTTCAGCTGCCCCCGCGGGGCCTTTTCCTTCCTCCCGTGACTTCATCAACACAATGGGCTTCTCAATAGCAGGGGCTGCGGCAGGAGCCGGCGCAGGAGTCGGGGCTGGGGCTCCTTTAGACTGAGAGAACAACAGAGGATGAGACCCAAAATCCTTCTGGATGTGACACAGAGCACAATCCTAACCATGTCTACTCAAAAGTAAGCCCCATTGTGTTTAGTGGGTTTTACACCCAGGAAAGTGTCTTTAGGATTGTAGCCATAGACACACAGAGCACAATCCTAAGAATCCATTTGGGAATCAGAAGGTAGGGCTTGGACCAGACATAACAGAAAAGCTTAAAACGCTCCTATACTGCATTTACTCAAATCTAACACTCACCTTTACAGCTGAATTCAGTATCCAAAATAAGTGCGCGCGTTAGATTCGATGGTTAATTAGATTTGTGATTATAAATATAGGGTGTGCATTAGATTCAATGGTACATTAGATTCGAATAAATATGGAACAGTGGTGCCTCACATAAAGAGCTTAATTCGTTCCGGAGGCATGCTCTTTAAGTGAAACAGATTTTCCCATAGGAAATAATGGAAACTCAGATGATTGGTTCCACAGCCCCCAAAATATTCATATAAAAATATGATCTAGATGTAAAAATGATGACAAAACACTGGAATTGAATTCAAAACATGCATTCAATGTGCATGATCCTATGAAGTCTACTTAGGCTGCAATCCTAAAGACACTTTCCTGGGAGTAAGCCCCATTTAACACAATGGAGCTTACTTCTGGGTAGGCATAGTTAGGAGACTGCAATCAAAGAAACTTTCCTGGGAGGCTTGCCTGGGCTGCTGCTGGAGGATCTAGGTGGTTGGTGGGGGCACTTGGGGGCAGTTATCGGAAGCTGCCTCTGGCACTTCTGGGCAACTGCCCCCAAGTTGAGGTCAGTTAGAGGCAGAAGTGCTGGCCGGCAGCCCTTTTAAAGAGCTTCCATGCAGAGCGTCAGGGCTGCATAGCATGCGTGCCCATAGCGCACTTGCTTGTTAAGTGAAGCAGAACTTGTCATGTGAACCAAGATTTCTTGGAAATTTTTGCTTGTTATGTGAAACGCTTGTTAAGCGAGGTACCATGGTATAGGGTGCACATTAGGTTTGATAGCACATTAGATTTGAGTAAATATGATATATTGCTTTTATGTGGTTGACTCAAACACTATACTTCCGTATTTACTCGAATATAATGCTCCACCAAATTTAATGTGCACCTATACTTAAAATCAAAATACAACATTTACTCAAATCTAATTAACCACCTTTACAGCTGAATCAAATCTAACACGCACCAATTTCGGAGAGTGAATTCGGCTGAAAAAGAGAGCGTTAGATTGGAGAACATACAGTATTGTTATATTATAAAACACTAAATTATTGTTTTATGGGCTGTGGGTGGCGCAAGTGGCTAAGACGCTGTGCCTGTTAACCAGCAGGCCAGGGTTCGAAACCCAGGTTGGCCCCACAAGACAGGGTGAGCTCCTGTCCTTAGCCCAGCTCTGCGACGCAGCTGGATCCAATTGTATTGGCTCTGCCTTTCCATTGGACTAATTCAGTGGCGTGGAGAGGGGGGATTTGCTGCTTGGGTAACAGCCTATCCTCCATAATAATCGAACCCAGGCTTTCTTGCTTCACATGCAGCGTATGCAGCGCCGAGCACGATACCATAGTCTTCCAAGACTGACGGAGGCCTTTTTTTATATTGTTGTTTTAGCCAGTGCATCAAGACATGCTTGCCTCTCGCGTACCCTCTCTGCAGGCGGCTTGGCCAGGATGATGGGGGTTTTCTGCATTATGGATCCTGCTGGCTCGTCTATGGGGTCCTAAAATAAAGAAGGAAAGTTAGATCAGGCCTAACCTGCATCATCTTATTGCCACCCTGGCCAAAGAGAGGACCTTACCCGTCGCTCTCGTTCGCGGTCCCAGGGAACATAGTCGCGCTCTCGGCCTGGGCCAGACAAGCTCTGGTGACCCAGCTCCTTATCGCGGTTCCAGCGACGGCGACGGTCGTACAGTCCAGGCTGGCTGTGCCCTGATTCCGACATGGGGAAACTGGACCTGGAAGAGAGAAAAAGCCATGAAAATTAATAACAAAAACAATATATAACACCTAATTAGTCCTAATCCAGGCTGCCATCTCCACTTAGCATTGCAGTCCACTGGAGTGTCTTTGGAACAAACAGCTTCTTGCAAGCCTGTCCCACCTTCCAGGGTTGTTGTGTAGTATAAAATGGGGATAGAGTTAAATTAAACGACCATAATGGTATACACAACGTATACACATATACAGCGTGTATATAAATAGTATACGTATAAAGGTGAGACAAATACATGACTGGATCATGGTTGGATCATGTATGATGACATTGTAAGTTTAATTAAGATTAAATTGTAAGTTTAATTAAGATTAAATTGTAAGTTTAATTAAGATTAAGGATGCAATCCTAAAGACACTTTCCCGGGAGTAAGACCCATTGAACTCAAAGGGGCTTTACTTTTGAGTAGACACGGTTCTGCTCCACGGTGACATTTTAAGTTTAACTGAGATTAAATTGTAAGTTTAATTAAGGATGCGACCCTAAAGACACTTTCCCGGGAGTAAGACCCATTGAACACAATGTGGCTTACTTCTGAGTAGACCTGGTTAGGATTGTGCAGTATGATTAAATTTTAAGTTTAATTGAAATTTAATTTGTTTTAATTAAAAGTAAGTTTAATTAATAAAGTTTAACTAAAATTTTGAATTTA
This sequence comes from Cryptoblepharus egeriae, assembly GCA_030015325.1. NCBI lineage: Eukaryota > Metazoa > Chordata > Lepidosauria > Squamata > Scincidae > Cryptoblepharus > Cryptoblepharus egeriae. The sequence continues at coordinate 4,762,998 of JAREYC010000014.1, forward strand.
ATTAGGATTAAGTTTTAACTTTAATTATTAAAGTTTAATTTAAGTTTAATTAAAATTAAGTTACTTGAGATTAAATTTTATGGGGCAACATGACAAGTGTCCTTGTTCGGCTGCTGGGTTCACTGGAGTGTCTTCTCTGGAAAAATCTCTGCCCGTCCTACCTTGCAGGGCTGTTGTGTAGGGCAAAATGGGGGTGGGGCAGAAGAGCCACCCAGCCCCCTGCAGGAGGAAGAGGAGGGCCTAAGCCTATCCAATGACTGGCATTTGGGGGCTCCAATGAAAATCCAGGGAAAATAAAGGGGGAGGAACAAAGGAACTACTTTTCGTCTGCGGAAGGATACATCACACTGGACCATTGTGATAAGTCCTGTCAGGCGGAGGAATACCCGAGATTAGTCCAAACCGGAACTACACAGGAGGCGGATGGATACGCTGAGGAAACTACTAACGGCCCCTTTAACGCCCGGCGGAAGGATACACACTCTACCGGCGCTAGGACCCGCGGAGAAATACCTGAGCGGCGGGTCGGTCACAGAAGGCGGCCTCGTTTATGGTGGGGCGTCCCCGGCCTGGCCTCCCTTGAGGCAGCAGGTAGAGTCAGAGGGTCTCAGGAGGCCTCTCCGCGGAAGGGCCGCGTTGCGGCGTTGGTGTGAATCAGCAGAGCAGGGTGACGACGCGGGAGAAGAAATAGAACCTCGTCGGCCACCGTTGTTGTAGTGAGTGCGCATGCGCAGAACGCCCTATCGCTTTGGGAGTTCTAGCTCGGACTCGGCGCATGCGCAGTACGCCCGCAGATGTCGCAGGGCGCGAGATCGTTTGTGCACATGCGCAGGATGCAAAACTAGGGCTGTGTGCGGGGGGCGTGGCTATTCCCAGGAAAGGGGGCGTGGCCCTTTCCAAGAAAGGGGCGTGGTTAATTCCAGCTTTCACAATGGTTGCCTAGTGGTTGGAGCAGAAAAATAGGTGAACTTGAAAAAGTGAACTAGAAAAGTTCCTTGCACGTGTTGAGGGTTAGGATTATCCACATTTACATGGGAGTAAGCCCAATAGACTTTAATGGGACTTACTTCTGAGTAGACCTGCATATAGGATTTGGTTCTAGAATATTTGTAGGGCTCTACAGTCTTGCACCGCGTGCAGAGATTGATGCATGCATGCAAAATGGTGCAGTTTCTTGCATGCGTGCAAGCAAAAATGCAAGGAGAGGTGCATGCATGCAAGAAAAAGAGGAACATGCAAAGAACAGGTGCACGGAAAACAGTGCATGCATGCCTAAATGATGCAAAAAAGAACAGGTCAGGGAACACAGTGCATGCATTGATGCAAATAATGCACAAAAAGAGGAACATGCAGTTTTTTGCACAAATGCAAAGAAGCTGCGCAGGGAACACAGTGCATGCATGCATGCCTAAATGATGCAATTTCTTGCACACTTTTAAGGAAGTGCAGTTTCCAGCATGTGTGGAAGGAGAGAGAAGGGTGCAACAGAGAGAAGGGTGCATGTGTGCAAAAAATAAATAAGATGCAGTTGTTTGCACGTGTGCAAGGAAAAGTATACGGAAGTAGTGTGTGTATGCATAAATGATGTAATTGTGAATGTGAAAGGATATGCAGTTTCTTGCATGTGTGCAGGGAAAAGCATGCATGCAATCAAAAAAGAAGTTATGGCTGTCTGCACGCATGCAAGAAAGTGGTGCAGGGAGAAGGGTGCATGGTTGTAAAAATTAACACAATGGGACTTCTGAGTAGATATGCTTAGGACTGCACTGGAAGTTCCTTGCACACGTGCAAAAGGGTGAGAAGGGTGCATGCAAAAACAGGAAGATGCATTTCTTTGCACACGAGTCAGGGAAGCGTTGCATGCAAAGAATTGCAAAGAAAAGGAGGTGCATCTGGGTGCCCCTGTAGGCTCCTTTGCAGGGTTGCTGGAACTACAATTCCCGTCATCCCCCGCGCGCAAGGCCTAAGAGGGGGGAGGGAAGGGACTGCAGCTTCCGGCCGGCCCTGCTTGGAGCAGCATCATGCGGGAGGGCCTGCTGGGCTGGCCCGGGGCCGCTGCAGGGAGGCCCGCAGGACAAGCCTTGGTAGGGGAAGGCTCTCAGGCCTGCATTGCTGGGCAGAAGGGGCTGGAGGGGGTCTGCTGGGGGAGGAGGGAGGGCTGTGGGGGTTATGGGGAAGAGGGGGCCTGCTGTAGGGAGGAGGACGTCTGCTGGGGGGAGGGGGGCCTGCTGGGGGAGGAGAGGGCCTACTGGGGGAGGAGAGGGCCTACTGGGGGGACTGCTGTGGGGAGGAGGGCTCTGGGGGGTTATGGGGAGGAGGGGGTCTGCTGGGGGAGCTGTGGGTAGGGGAGGCCTGCTGGGGGAGGAGAGGGCCTGCTGGGGGGGCTGTGGGAGGAGGGGGCCTGCTGTGGGGAGGGGGGCTGTGGGGGTTATGGGGAGGAGGGGGTCTGCTGGGGAGCTGTGGGGAGGGGGGCCTGCTGGGAGTGCTGTGGGAGGAGGGGGCCTGCTGTAGGGAGGAGGGGGTCTGCTGGGGGGCTGTAGTGAGGGGGGCTTTGCTGGGGGTGGAGAGGGCCTGCTGGTGAGGCTGTGGGAGGAGGGACTGCTGGGGAGGAGTAGGGAGGGGGACCTAATGTTATGGCTTAGACAACTGGGTCCCTTCTAGTTCTACCACAAGGGGAGGGTCAGTAGGGGGCTCGGTGAGGAGGGGCTGCTGGGGGAGGGGGGTTCTTGGGGAGTCTGGGGGTGAAGAAGAGCATCAATGTTGGGGCTCAGACATCTGGGTCCATTCTGAGGTTGACACAAGGAGATGGGATAGCAGGAGAGAAGAGGGACATCCTTTTGGGGGCTTGGAGACCTGAGTCCCATTCTAAGTATTGCACAAGGGGGACAGGCACCTGGAGGCTGTTTCCCACCCCAGCATCTGGAAATGCACCCTCTGCATTGAATGGGGCGGGCAGGGCTTGGATCTAGGTTTGCTCCCCTTTGCATTCCTTGCTTCAGTTCATCAGAAAGGGGGGTAGTTGCCTGGCTCCTGATACTCTGCCCCATCATCCTTATAGTCTGCCCCCTTCCTTATATTCTCTGCTTCAGCTCTGCAAAGGGGTGTGTGGTTTGGCTGGTTACAGGTTTGCTGCCCCTCTGTATTCCCTGCACCAGCTCTGCAAAAACAGGACTGGCTGACCCCAGATATGCAGACCCCTTTCTTTATATTGCCGGTTTCTTCTTTAATAGGTGCTTCCAGATTTGCAGACCCTCTTTGTATTCCTGCCCCAGCTCTGTACAAAAAGGGGGGCTGACTTTTTTTGCAGCCTCTCCTCCCTTTGTATTCTCCAGCAGAATCCTTGCAGTTCCTTTAAAGCCATCAAGCATGGGGGAACAGAACAGCAGATCTATGTTCAGCAGACTATGCACTGGAGAGTGTGGAGTAGACTGGACTGAAGCAGACCATGCACTGGAGACTGTGTTGCGGAGCAGGGATTGGTCTCCCATCCACCTACCACACCCATGGTGCTTGTTCCTGCCAGTAGAAACTGAGTGGTCTTGCTAGACTAACGATTGATCGGTACCCTGGCCTCTCTTGCAACTACTCGCAGGTCCTGTTTAGACTCATAGGCAAAGAATTGCATCTCGTCAGTTGAGCCGGCACCTTCCTATTCAAATTTCCAAGCCCAACCCATTGATCTGTTGCACATTTGCACCCATTAATTTTTAAATCCAGGAGAAGGGAAAGTTTACACAAGGCATTTCTCTCTCTTTTTCCAGGGCACGATGGATACGGTAGCAGGCATGGAAGTTGGAGCTGAAATCGAAGTCATGGAAGATGGAGTTTCAGAAGAATTGCCGCTGCACTTGGTATTATTGTATTGTTATTATTATTGTTATTATTATTAATTGGATTTATACCCCGCTTTCCAATGCTAACGCCAAAGACCACTTACAATGCTTTTTATCCCTTTTTTCTCTCAACAACCCTGTGAGGTAGGAGAGGCTGAGAGTGAGTGACTGGCCCAAGTTCACTCAGGCTGCAATCCTATACATACTTTCGTGGTAGTAAAGCCCATTTAACACAATAGTAGATCACAAGCATAGCATTGTGCTCTCAGAAAGCTTCATAGCTGAGGAGGGATTTGAACCTGATTCTTCCAGATTCCAGTCTACTTCTCTAACCACTACACAATCCTTTTGTATTTATTGAAAATGTTTTTTTGCCCCTCGCTTCTCAGAAAATGCAAAATACTGGTGTTCCTTATACACTAGGGTTCTTTTCTGGAGCCTCCCATGGATTAAAAAAAATCAATGGATAAAAAAACAATGGAAAAACATACATTTACCCTACAATCCAGAGTAACTATAGGAGCGCGTAAGAGACATTTACGTTGACGTAGTTATGTCACCACCTAATGCAAACCTGTGGGAAATTCATATTTCAATCCAGAGTAAACTGTTCTTACATTGGAGCAAGGACTCCCCGTAGTTACTCTGGATTGTGCCCAAAGACCTACTTCTCCATTTCTTGGTCTTCCATTGCTCCTTATAGAATAAGGTTATGCCTCGTTATCTGCAGGAATTTGGTTTTGCAACAGCCAGTACCAAAAAATGTGGTTTAAAAATGCATTTAAAAGAATTAAATGTGTATCTGGTTATAACTGTTTAAAAACAGCTCTTCTTCCTGTTCTTGGTCCTCCATTGCTCCTAGTGGAATAAAGTCATGCCTTGTTATCTGCAGAGATTTGGTTCTGCAACTGCCAATACCAAAAAATGTGTTTTAAAAAATGCATTTAAAAGAATCAAAGTTATAACTGGTTAAAAACAGCTTTTCTTCCTGTTGTAGAGAGGCAGTTGGGAATTAGAAATGCATTAGAATTAGAAAGACCCCCTGCCTTTGCTTGGCTCAGCCGAAAGATGTAATGATTGCTTGCATGACTGCCTCTTTACAACAGTAGAAAAGCAGTTTTTAAAACTCATTTGCAGTAGCCATTTGTGCCGAGTCAAAGCCTTGTATTAAAAAAATAATGTATAACGAGGTTAGACCTGTACACACACACGCACACTCACAAATCAAGGAACAATTTTGGATGGGGCAGGGTTTGCTCCTATTGGGGCACCCAACAAAAAGCTGACTTGATTGCAGCAGTAAAACCACAAGAGCAACATTTGAAGGCATGACCCGCCTGCAGTTTATGAGAATAAAATGGCCTCTTTGTAAGTCTATGGCTGAAATCCTAAAACCTTCCTGGGAGTAAGACACATTGAACACAGTGGGGCTTACTTCTGAGTAGACCTGGTTAGGATTATGCTCCATGTCCAGCAGATGCTCTTGGGGTCTTGCAAATGGCCCAGTCTATTTATTTTAAAACAAACCAAGCATTTTCTGCAGGGATTCTCAAACTTAAGGGGAGAATTTGAGCTAATGTAAATTAGTATGAACTGTTTTCAGTGCCTGGATTTTTGTAGTTGTGTAAATAATGAGTGTTCTAGGGAGTTGCCCTCTCTAAAATATTGATATGTTCTAATAAAAGTAGTTTGAATCTAACATACATAAGTGCACTGTATTGATTTCCTTTCCTCCTGGAATGTATTTCAATGTGACGACTTTGGGGTTTCAGAAAACGTTATTTGAGACATATAGGGTGCAGTGCTAACCAGTAAAGGGTGGCATTATTCATCTAGCATAACTAACTAAGGGCGCAATCCAGAGTAACTATGGGGAGTCCTTGCTCTGGTGTAAGAACAATTTATTCTGCATTGCAATATGAATTTCCCATTGGTTTTCACAAGGTGGTGCAGTAACTACGGGTGCACGTAATGTCTCTACATGCTCCCATAGTTACTCTGGATTGTAGGGTAAGGCTGCAATCCTAAAGACACTTTCCTGGGAGTAAAACCCATTGAACACAATGGGGCTTCCTTTTGAATAAACATTGTTAGGATTGTGCTCTAAGAGTGCAATCCTAAGAAACTTAGGCCAGCCTAACTCACCTGACCTATGTTTCCATGATGGTGTGGGGAGGTTGGTGTGTGCCTGTGCTCTGGTCTAAGCCCCCAAGTGTGGGGCAGAAGTGCCTTATGGCACTTTTGTGACACTCCCAGGTTAGCATAGGACTTAATGCCATACATTATGCCAGTTTAAGATTTGGATTTTAGGATTAGGATATCAGACAGACACACAGTCATAGTGTGTATTAGTTCAGAAAGGTAAATGCCATCTATGTTTGTGGTGTTTCTGTTGGATATAGTTTTCTTTCCTCCCACTATCTGCTCTCATGTCCCTCTATGTCTTTTCTGCCAGGAAAATGCTAAGAACTGCCTCTCTTGGGAATCCCTGGACATCTCAAGCAGTGATGATGATGGAGAGGCCTACTTGACCTTCTGCTTGCCTGTTAGGCGCCCACCCCGACCTCCTCAGCGTCTCATGGCTCAGCGGCAACCAGCCTCTCCTGCCACTGTGAAACCAACCTCTTGCGAGAAGCGGATCCCTCCCTTTTACTCCTGCCCGCTGCGCCCCAGTGTTCCCACTGAGTCCACGATCCCAACCTTCGAAGCATACCAGTGCCAACAGTGCCTGCAGGTGTTCATGGAGGAATGGCATTACAGCCAGCACCTCCAAGACCATCTCCATGAGGAGGCCCAGCAGCAGATGGCACAGCTCCAGACTCGGTCCCACACCCTGCCTCGCAAGCTGCGCTGCCTAGAGTGCGGCAAGCGGTTCCTGCGCCCGGAGCACTTTGCACGACACACCAAATGGCACCTGAAGCTGCTGCGTAAGGGCATCAAGGTCTGCCGCAAGAAAGGGGGACGGCGTGTCACCCATTTCTCCTGTGTTTACAAGCCGCTTGGCGCTACAGAAAATCAGGTGGGCACAAAGGAAGCTTCAGGTGTTGTGGTGACACAGGAAAATGCAAAACAGCCCAAAAGTCTCCAGCCATCCAGGCTCCAGAAGGGAGGGAAGCGAAAGACTGTCAAGCACCCCAAGAGGACACCCACCCTCGCATTGCAAGATAAGGGCCTGTTTACCCCCACCTACCCAGAAAATTCAGTGGCCATCCTGGATGGTGAGGGTGGTGTGAGTCTTCTGCAGCCTTGGCCAAAGGATCAGGAGGCCATCCTGGAAGGCCAGGCTACAGAGGGACTTTTCCAGCCAGCAGTCATCAGTGCCGAAAACCAGATCATCATCCTAGATGACGATGAGGCTGTGGACAGGCCTGTGATGTCAGAGCACCACTACACCGAGGTGCAGACCGCCATCTTAGATGGCGAGATGAATGTGAATGCTGTGAGGCCCCTCTTCCTAAGAGCTGAGGATCAGGCAGCCATTTTGGATGCTCAGGTTAGCATGAGTTCACTACAACTAAGTGGGGTCAAGGAGCAGGCAGCCGTCTCACCTGGTTGGGTTGGCCAGAATCCTTGCACACTGTTCCGGACTGTGCTCCTGCAGGCAGAGGAGCAGGCAACCATCTTGGATGGCCAAGTGGAGTCCAGTCCCCTCCAGCAGGTGATCATTAAGACATCTGAGGTCTCGCCCACTTTGTACCTGGATACAGAGCCCCAGCTGTCTTCTCTGGACTCAGGCACCCTCCATTTTGTCCCTTTGCAGCAAGAGCCTCAGTATGTGACACTTCCTTGCAGTAACTCATTGACCTTGGACCACACTGAGACATTGGAAGAAGGGGAGTCCCAGGTGACAACCTTGCAATTGCCGGGTTACCTTCCAAATTTTTACCAGCAAAGCAAGCAGCCATCCGCTACAGCAATCGCTAGTCCTTCCCCCAAAGGTCCCCTGGTTGTCCGTTTGGTCCCATGTGCCTCTGGGGACCACCCTGAGGTTTTGGATCTGGAGTATGACATGGGAGGTGGCATTCCAGTGGCCACGGAGCCGTGGGAGGCCAGTGTGGGGACCGGACAGGAGACTTACAATACTGAGGAGGCCACAGAGGACAATTTCATTGTGGTGACATTGGAGCCAGAGTCCTGTGATCAAGAGTTGGCTGCACATTACCCTTCCGGGGGGCAGATCCTCCCTGAGATTATTAACCCCACCACAAAGAACAGAGTGCGGCGCTTCAAGTGTCCAGACTGTGGCGTTTGCTATTGCCGGGAGTCACAGCTCCGTGCCCACCAGAAGGGGCCCAAGCGCCATGGGCGACACTACCTTTGTGAGTGTGGGACCTCCTTCCATGGCCTGTTGCACCTCCTGAGGCACCAGCTGAAGCACCTGGAGAAGGCGCACTTCCTTTGTGCCACATGCGGGAAGTCCCTCAAAGGACACAAGCGCCTGGCGAGGCACAGAAACTGCCATCCTGGCCAGGCCCGCTTTGGGTGCCGCTGTGGCATCAGCTTTCAGCGTTTGTCCCGTTGTCTCTGGCATCATGTGAAGAGCCAGCAGCCCAGCTTGCGGGTTTATACTCTCTCAGGCTTCCTCTTGGCAGGTTGAGCTGGGTAGGCTTGCTCAGGGGAATTGAAATGGTCAGAAGGCACAGCTTCTGGCTATGTGTTCTGGTTTGAGGAGGAGCGGATACTGGGGCACCAGGCCTTTTCCTTCTAGCGCACGTTTGTCCAAAATTGGTTTGTGAAGCTTATAAATGATTTTCTGTTGGGATGTCTTGTTTATGTTTTTTTTGCTGGAGTAATTATGATGGTAATTAAACAGCAAAAGAATCTGAAGCCCTTAATTTCTTGTTTGTCTGAAGCTGAGGACTTCGAGTACTGGTGTCAAACCCATCCTAACCAGTGAGTTAGGAATCACAGCTCACCCGATCCCTGTTCTTATGGTGGTGTGGGGAGGTCAGTATATCTATGCACTGGCCTAATCCTCCCAGGAGCGGTGCACAAGCGCTTTATGGTGCAATCCTAGCCTAGGCCAGCACAACTCATTGGTTTTCCCTTTCCCATAGTGATGTATGAGCTGTGGTGGCACAAGTAGTTAAGACTTGTTAACCTGTTAACCATCAGGCCAGAGTTCGAGTCCAAGGTCCCAGGAGCCTAGCTCCTGCCAACCTAGCAGTTTGGAAGCATGTACATGCAAGTAGATAAATAAGTACCACCATGGTGGGAAAGGTAACAGCATTCCGTGCACCTCAGCATATAGTCATGCCAGCCCCATGACCACGGAAGTGTCTTTGGACAACGCTGGCTCTAAAGGCTTGTAAACGGGGATGAACACCACACCCTATAGTCAGAAATGACTGGCAGTTAACCTGCGGGGGGGACCTTTAGTGATATAGTTTGGCAAACAAATGCCTTTGCACTGACGTAACAGGAATGGCACAAGAGTGTCTTACGGCACTTTTGTGACATCCCCAGGTCAGTGCAGGACTTCTGCCAGGGCTTAGGCGAGCCTACATGGAGGTTAGGATTGCAGCCTTATGCACTTTCGTGACACTTAAAGGCCAGCACAGGAGTTGTGTCAGCCGAACTGGGAGTTAGGATTGCAGACTGAATAGCATTCATGAAGCATGCTGAGCACAGGATGTCATGGAAGCAGGTTATGAGCAGAAATAAGCACTATTTTAATTACCTAAGAGCACATTAGCCCTAAATGACACCTCCACAAGATATGGGGAACCCCGTTATAACATGGACCACCCTTTCAGCAGTTAAATATCTCTGCACAGTATAACAGCTGAGAGAATCTGATGTGGTGCTGGAAGATTTCGGGCACACTAAACTTCTATAGGTTGCATCCTGCTCGTGAGTATGAATGTTTGACACCCCTGGCTTTAGACAGAAGGAGTCGTCTCTTGGCAGGAGTCTGGGGAAATGTTTCCAGCAAGGCTACATTCACACAATCACACTGAAGCATGCAGTGTTCCCATCAGAATTATTTGGAAAACTGCATTACTGTTCCCCTTGGGTTTTTGTGGAGGAAAGTGGAGTGTTGCCACATTTTTTACTTAGGAAGGCTCTTGTGCTATTAAAAGCTACGAAAAGCCAGTATCTCAGTGGTACTACTCATCAGAGAAAGGGCCTGGTGTTGACTTTCTGCCTTACATGTAACTGTGTCAAGGCATGGGAGCCCTGCAAGTCAAATAAAACACAAGATGGCAATATTATGGAGTGTATTTCCTAACTTTACCCCCTGCTCTGCATCCAAGGTGATGTCAAGTCAATCCAAAAACCTTTACTCATCCTATAGAAGAGATATTTTCTCTCTCTCTCTGCTGGATGAAAGTGCTAACAAAGAGAACCAAGGTGGGTGATGCTTGATAACTGCTTCTTTGTAGAGGTATAGGCTGCAATCCTATATTTGCTTTCCTGAGAGTAACCCTACAATCCAGAGTAACTATGGGAGCACATCAGAGACATTTACATTGATGTAGTTACGGCACCACCTAGTGAAAAGCTATGGAAAATTCCTATTGCAATCCAGAGTAAATTGTTCTTACATCGGTGCAAGGACTCCCTGTAGTTACTCTGAGTTGCACCCATAGTTCCATAGAACACACTTCAAAGTAGATATTCTTTAGATTACACCCATATCCTACAATCCAGAGTAACTCCAGTAAGACGTAGAGGCACTTACTCTGGATTGCTCTATGATTTTCCTATAGGGGGCACCATAACTATGTCAGTGTAAAAGGCTCATAGTTACTCTGGATAATCTTAACCTCTTTAAATTTGCATTGTTCTAATCCTAATTAGAACTAATTGTTCTAAGGGTTCCTAATCCACTTTTGGGCTTGGGTGATGACAGCTATTCAGAACCTATGCAAGAGAGGGCTTGGCTTCAGTCCATCAGTGGTACTGCCTTATCAGAAATAAGTTCTTTAACCCCCAAATCCAGAGTAACTACTGGAGCACATAAGAGACATTACATGCACCCGTAGTTACTGCACCTCCTAGTGAAAACCTATGGGAAATTCATATTGGAATCTGGAGTAAATTGTTCTTACACCGGAGCAAGGATTCCCCAGAGTTACTCTGGATTTTGCCCTATATAATTCTTTACAATTTTTTCTAGCTGTCTTACCTCACAGCTCCATAGGCCAGCCTTGCTCTGGTTGCTATTACTGTGAAGTTAAAAGAATTGTGGGGAAACAGGATGGGTGCTGGGGTGGGAGACTTGGCAGTTTGCATCCAGGCAGACGGACAGAATCAATAGTGGGCCCCCAAACCAATTATTGGGGTCATGGCATGAAAAGGTTAAAAACCACTGCTTTCAGGGAACACTGCTGTGCACTGTTTCTTGAAGAAGGAAAAAACCTAAAAAACTTTTATTATGGAATAGAGCAAATTATTTTCTCTGATCCAGAATCTAAATAGAAACTCTGACTCTGGAGCTGAATACAAAAAAACTGGCTTGTTTTGTTATTTTGACAGTACACTTTCCATGAGTCCGAAGGTTCCATTTACAGGAGTAACCCTAATTATCAGAGATGGTGACCCTTTAAAAGATAAGCATCCTTTATCTTTTAGATAAAGGCAGTTAAACTTCAGAGGAAGACACATCCCATCAAAATTAATTACCTCCCAATTACCTCCCAATTGCTTTGTATTCAGAAGCTGTTTTTAAGGATTAACCTCCAAATCCAGAGTAACTATGGGAGCACATAAGAGACTTTACATGCACCTGTAGTTACTGCACCACCTAGTGAAAACCTATGGGAAATTCATATTGGAATCCAGACTAAGTTGTTCTTACACCGGAGCAAGGACTCCCCGTAGTTACTCTGGATTGCACCCTAAGGCTGGGAAAGATAAATTGATTCATTGTGTACCTCCTTTTAAACAATTGCTTTTAACATAAAAATTTGAATTACATATGTTCCTGGTTCAGCCTATAGTTTTCCTGGCCAAATAGTCTGACCATATCCTCCTTTCATACCTGCAAGTGCTGTGATCCAGCTTCTAGGACAGAACCTTTCCTTATAAATCTCTACTCAGTCTTAGGCTGCAATCCTAAACACACTTTCCTGGGAATAAAACCCATTGAACACAATGAAGGTTACTTCCGAGCAGACATGGTTAGGATTGTGCTCATAATTTATTGTTTTGACTAAGGGCAAAATCCATAGCAGTTATGGGTCCACACAGTTCCGTCACCCTCTAGTGTTATCTTATGGAAATTCATCTTAACTGTTTAATTTCACCTTAGGATATCGGCCTTAGTCTTGGAGGAGTCGGTTTACTGACATTCCACTATTGGGACAGAGCAAATGCATATCCCTGGAGCAAGCCTCGGGGTCCCCTGCTTGCCCATCTCCTGCTTTAGGTTGCCATAATTCTCTTCCACAAAATTGGGACAGGATCCTCTGTCACGCTTGCCACTATATGAACATAATCCCCCAAAATCTAGACTGTCCCTTTTTTTCGGGACATATGGCGACTCCACTTTTGCTGATCAGCAACAGTCCAAATGCTAGACTGAAATGTATTTATTCAATGGATTTCTTTTGCCAAGGGCTCAGGATCTATTACAAGGCAGTTGGTCTTTATCCTCACAACAACCCTGTGAGGTAGGTGGTGTCCACTGAGCCAGCATACTCAAGATGTGCAAAGTACCATTGTTAATAAGAGGCAGGTGAGGGTCTTACTGCAAATAACTGGGCATAGATTTCTGGTAAAATGCCTCCCTGTTGGCCATTAAAACTGTCACAAGGGTGATGGGGGACCAACCAATTCCTTGCCCAGTTCTGTAATTGATGTGCAGGTGCTCATCCCACATATGACAAGCTGCACCTTCTGAAATTCTCTCCTATACAATTGTTATAGGTCCAGGAGCCCTAAAGTGGCACATTTTGGTGTCCCAAAACTTTCCCCTTCCCAATCCACAGTGAGTTTACGACTGTCTTGTTAAAGAGTTAAGAGTTTATGGCACTTCCTTGTTATGGTCCACATTGCCAGTACTCTGACAGATTAAGAACATAAGAAGAGCCTTGCTGGATCAAGTCAAAGACCCGTCTATATGATCCAGCCTCCCATATCTCACTATGGTTCTACCAGATGCCTTATAGAGTACACAAGACCAGATTCCTATATTTTGTGTCACTCCTTTACTACCTTTACATAGGCTACCTCTAAATCCCACAGGGTCCATGTACCCATCATGGCTTGTAACATATGGTGAATCTGACCAGAGATCTAAAAATAGCCTAATTTGCATAAATTATAATTGCTGGTCAGTGGATCTGGTTGGTCATCTAAGGGTTATGAGCATCTGGGCCAGGGATTATCACCAGATCCTGAGGCAAGGAATTCCACAGATTAACTGCTGCCCTGTTAAAGAAGCATTTTCTTTTGTTTGTTTCCAAATTTGTAGGCAAAGTTCTTTCTCCAAGCTGCTAACTTTAGGTCCTTTAACTACATATGCCAGCAATCAAATCTGGAATCTTGTATGTAAAACATAAGTGTAGAAGTATAAAACATAAGTTGTATGTAAAACATACATCTGAGTGCTGTATGTTAGGTATCTATGACAGCACGTTGTCCCAAACCATACAGTACTAGATCCCAGCTTGGACATGTCACAAAACCACAATTATTGGGTCTCCTCCCCACCTTAGCACATCTATGTTAGTCATTTGTGTAGAGCTGACTGCCTGAAAACTAAGGCTACAATCCAGAGTAACTAGGGAACCTTTTACGCCGACGTAGTTATGGTGCCACCTATGGGAAATGCATAGAGCAATCCAGAGTAAGTGCCTCTTATGTCTTCCTGTAGTTACTCTCGATTGTAGGGTAAGGGTGCAATTCTAAAGACACTTTCCTGGGAGTAAGACCCATTGAACATGATGGGCTTACTTTTGAGTAGACATGGTTAGGATTGTGCTCTATGTTGAAAAATAAGGAAAAAACCCACTCCCCAAAAATCTTGTCCAATTGCTTGCCTGGTTACTTGGAGGCAATTTTTATTCCGTCATGTTCACCCAGGCACAGGCCTATTTGCAAGAGTACTTCTTTCCACCACCACTACCACCTTAGAAATCCTGTATGAAATATTAACTGCTTCCTGCACTTTTGAGTCCAATCCAGAACGGGGAAGAGTTTTCTCCTCCAACGGAAAAAGGTGCAAGACCTTTGCATGTCACCACCAAAAGCCCTTCTGCTATTCCGGCACATTTCTTTTGCCATTTCCTATCTTGTCACTTAATGTCCCTCCATGCTTTAAATCCTGGGAGATGCTCCATTTTGCATCCAGGATTCCTCTGCCAAGATATGCACATCATTGTGTGTTCGTTCAGAGGTGCAAGAAGTTTTATTTCTTCCTGCAGAGAGTAAAATTCCAAGTGCTGCTCCATCACCAGATAGGAAAGGCTGAGCGCATACAGTGAACTTTTCAAGTAGTGACTCCTCTCTGCCACAAGGTGGAGAAGAAATCCCATATATTTCCTACACACCGCTGGCCCTAGGGAGTCCGGTATAAGAGACGGAGTTGGAAAGTCCTCCATCTCCATGCTTCTAAAAGTCCTCCAGCCTGACACTGGCTGGGTGGATGAGATTGACGTGATCTCTTTAGCCACCTGGAAAGGAAAAGGATACAAGGTCACTTTAGTAGGGGATAATGGCCTTATTAAAATTTGCCGTTAGTCTAGCTCTGATTTTCAAACTTTTAGACCCGAGACCCACTTTTTGGATTGACTATCTGTTGGGACCCACCAAAAGTGATGTCGTTATGCTGGAAGTGATGTCATGGTCAGAAGTGAAATCATGAAGCAGGAAAATTCCTAGGCTGCAGTCCTATCTGCACATAAAGCACAATCCTAATCCTGTCTACTCAAAAGTAAGCCTCAGTGTGTTCAATGAGTCTTACTCCCAGGAAAGTGTCTTTAGGATTGCAGCCATACTTAGGAGTAAGCCTCCTTAAAAGCATATACAGATATCGCCTGCTTTCTGATGGTTCGTTTTCTGACGATCCACTCTTTCAGCACCTTTCAATTATACCCAGAACTCACTCATTCAAAGCATGTTCTGTTCTTTCAACCTCTCTGCTGTTCTAAAGGCCAGAGTTGCCATGCTGTAGCTCTTGGTCTAATCCCATTCCTAAAGGAGTTAATGAGAATCCATTTGCAGAAATCTTTGCTAGTGAAAATGCACTGGATGCAACATTTATAAACTCAAGATTGGGTTCCACTTTTCAACGGTTTTCACTTTTGGATGGTGTTCCAGTAGGGTTGCCATAATTCTCCACAAAATTGGAACAGGGCTCTCTGTCACACATACCAATATATGAACATAATTCCCCAAAATTGGGACTGACCTTGTTTTTTGGGACATATGGCAACCCTATGTTCTGGTCCCTAACCCTTCTATGCATGGCAGATTTCTGTATATACCAGCCTGTTAAAAGTACATTTCCCCAAATGCATTCACGTGTGTAAGCTGAGTGTCCATACCTTAAGGGCTTGAAAGTCAGAGACCCTGCTGGTCCTGCTGCTGTTTGGATTCCACCAAGGCGGTGAGCAGCCGGGTCATCTCGTCCAATTTCCTATCCAGGGACTCGATCCGCTTCTCAAGCTCCTGGTGAGAACTGCTTAGGCTGGAGCTGAGATCCCACATGATCATCTGCATCTGTGTGCGGGAGGGAGGCATACAGTGGTCACCATGGCTCAGCCTTGCTCTGGCACTTCCGCTGCCTGAATGTGACTCATAGGTGCCGCTGTCCTCTTGTGAATGAGCAAGCTTTTATAGTAAGGCTGGATGCCAAACAAAGTCCTGACCGTTAACAGCAGCCTTAAAAAGAACTGGCAACTTGATGCTACATCACGCACAGTTTGAAAACATAGTAGGAGTTGTGGGTGTATGTTGTGTGTGCAAGATCTAAATCAGCAGCATGGTCAGAGAGAGAATGCACTGACCCTCTGCCCCTCCGATTGTGGTCCTCACCCACATTTACACTACCACTGGCAAAGTATATTACAGGGTGTAGTATATTACAGGATAAATATATTCGGAGTGGCCAAACCGTGACTCACAAGCTGCATGTGGCTCTTTGAGATATAATGTGCAGATGACATATAATGTGCAGCTCAACAAAACAATGGCTGAGCTCCTTTTTGCATCACAATTGATTTAAATGAGACATTTTCAAGTTTTGTTATTTACCCATGTAAGCTGAGAGTTAAAACGTAAATTTACTGTATTCAAAACTAACGCTCACTTTTGCCAGCCAAATTTAGGGTACAATCCAGAGTAACGACGGGGAGTCCTAGCTCCTGTGTAAGAACAACTTACTCTGGGTAGCAATATAAATTTCCCATAGGTTTTCACCAGGTGGTGCAGTAACTACGGGTGCATGTAAAGTCTCTTACATGCTCCCGTAGTTACTCTGGATCATTGGGTAAGTCTCCAAAATCAGAGTGAGCATTAGATTCGATGGTTAATTAGATTCCAGTAAATGTGGTGTTTGGATTATGAGTATAGGGTGTGCTTTAGATTTGATGGTACATTAGATTCGAGTGAATACGGTAATAAAACAACTGATGGTGTGCCATATGATGAAAAAGGTTGAAAATCATTGCCCTAAAACATGCCATCCTTTCCAGCAGCAACTCACCTTCGAAACATCCACCATGGCGTTCACTTGATCCTGGATCTTGCGGTGTCTGATTCTCACATGCCGAAAACTGCAACAAGGAGAGAATGAAGTCCCCTGCCTGGATCTTTCTTTCCAAGCTGAAACTCCAGCAAGGATAACAACTAAAACTATTGGAAATCTGGCTAACAGTACGATCCAGAGTAACTACGGAAGCCCATACATCGACGTAAGAAAAATTCACTCCGGATTGCTCCATGAATTTCCTATGGGTTTCCACTAGGTGGCGACGTAACTACATTGACGTAAATGTCTCTTAAGAGCTTCCGTAGTTACTCTGGGTTGTGCACTAACTGCATGTTGCATTTTGCCGACACTGCTCACAATGGCTCAGATGGCAAGTAGGAAGGGCCAGTGTGTACCCAGTGCGTTGTGACACCTATAACATCATGCTACCCGCTGTAGCTTTGCCACTGGTTGCCCCTAAGCCTCCCCCAGTGCGCCTCCATTGCCAGGAACTCACATATGGATGGCTGCCAGCAGCCTCCGATGATGCTTGCGTGTCCGCTGGCCGTCTTTTCTTTTCGTGTGCTTGTGCAGCAACCAGGCCTCTTGCAACACATTGGCCGCAGAGCATTTCATCTAGATGCAGAAGATGCAAAATCCAGGAGGGGGTTGTAAAGTTCACCAACGGTTAAGAATTATGCATAAGCTTCCCTTGCAAAGTGCATGGCAGTGGAAAGCATCAGTTCCGAAAAACTGCAAACCAATTTCCTTGCCACACTACACGTGCACTTCCATGTGCAAAGAAAGGGACCACATAGCCTGTGGCTGACCTGCCATCACTCGCCTTGTATCTTCCTCACCTCTTTGGCACACTGGATGTCCATCATGAAGTTATGGACGTGCTTCTCGGCCCGGCTGAATTCGAGCTTATCAGCTGCCACAGCCACCAACAGCGCGGTACAGCCCACGCCCTGTGAAGAGGTCAGAAAGAGGGGAAGAGAGGAAGACGAGAAGGCCATTGGAAAGAAAAACCAACAAATCCTTTTAAAATCGAAGCACAAACAATGTAAAAAACAAGAGATGTCTTTGTTCACTAATTCAATAGTTATACAGTGGTACCTCGCTTAACAAGCGTTTTACTTAACAAGCAAAAATTTCCAAGAAATCTTGCTTCACATAACAAGTTCCGCTTCACTTAACAAGCAGGCGCATTAAAGGCGTGCATGCTATGCAGCCCTGACGCTCCGCACAGAGGCTCTTTAAAAGGGCTGCCAGCCAGCGCTGCTGCCTCTAACTGCCCCCAACTTGGGGGCAGTTGCCTGGAGGTGCCAGAGGCCACCTTGAAACTCCAGCAGCAGCCCAGGTAAACTTCCCAGGAAAGTGTCTTTGATTGCAGTCTCCTAACTATGTCTAGTCAGAAGAAAGCCCCATTGTGTTAAATGGGGCTTACTCCCAGGAAAGTATCTTGAATTGCAGCTTCTTAACTATGCCTACTCAGAAGTAAGCCCCATTGTGTTAAATGGGGCTTACTCCCAGAAAAGTGTCTTTAGGATTGCAGCCTAACCCTATAATCCAGAGTAACTACAGGAGCACATAAGAGACGTTACATGCATCCGCGGTTACTGCATCACCTAGTGAAAACCTATGGGAAATTCATATTGCAATCCAGATTAAATTGTTTTTACACCAGAGCAAGGACTCCCCGTAGTTACTCTGGATTGTGCCCTAAGTAGACTTCATAGGATCATGCACATTGAATGCATGTTTTGAATTCAATGCCAGTGTTTTGTCATCATTTTTACTTCCAGTTATTATTTTTATATGAATATTTTTTGGGTTGTGGAACCAATCGTCTGAGTTTCCATTATTTCCTATGGGAAAATCTGCTTCACTTAAAGAGTGTTTCACTTAAAGAGCAGGCCTCTGTAACGAATTA
The DNA here is from genome assembly GCA_030015325.1 of Cryptoblepharus egeriae. Classification (NCBI taxonomy): domain Eukaryota; kingdom Metazoa; phylum Chordata; class Lepidosauria; order Squamata; family Scincidae; genus Cryptoblepharus; species Cryptoblepharus egeriae. Next base: position 4,781,407 of record JAREYC010000014.1, read on the forward strand.
AGCTCTTTATGTAAGGCACCACTGTAGTTGGATCTGTTTGACAGGTTTGGATGGTAAGAAAAAAAATTGGATCTTGTTTGGCATAAAAGGTAACTAAAAGGACATAGAAATTAAGTCGAGGAATCGCTGAGCCACAGGCCAGTGTGTCTCTTACCATAACACCAGTGAACAGGCACACAACCTTGCCACACATTGTCCTCGGGACCACATCCCCATAACCAATGGTTAGAAAGGTGATGGGAATCAGCCACAAGTAGCGACCGAGGTATTCATCCTCTTCCATGTGCTGCCTGGCAGGTGAAAAAAAAGAGAAAGACACATTTTGGTGGGAAGTCTATCACAAAATGTCATCCGTGGCCATTATGGCAAGCATTTGTGGCCATCATGCACCAGGAGGACAGATGTGACTGTGGCAGACGGTGTTGGTTTTAAGAACGATGCACCATAAAACTGGTTTGTAACATGATCTATAGGTGTCCCTCGATGTAGCCAAAAATGACAAGATTCATGTTTGTTTTTCTCACTAAGACTGATTCAGTGGTTAGCCTTGGGCTCCCCGGTTGAGTGATTGACCCGTTGGCTGGGAGTCAGATCAGAATAAAGGACTGATCCTTTGAAAACAGTGGAAATAATAGGGTGGCGTCCCAGACAGTTTCAAGTTGCTGGGACAGGGAGTGGTTCCCAAGAAGGGACTGTTACTCATCTGTTGTGTGCAGAACACACCGGGCTAATTCCTTTGCAAAAATTACAGTATATCAGGTAACAGGACTCAGGAACCCAGAAAATTAGGAGTGATTCCTAACTCTATATAGTGCAGGAGTTCCCAAAGTGTGCAACATGACACCTCTTAGGGTATTATGGCTCATAGGGATGTTAGCAGTGACCGCTGTACTTGCTTTCCTGGGCACTGGCACTTTGGATCTTGTGAAATTTCATGAAATTTGGGTTCCACCATCTTGGACCTCATGAGATCTTGCAAAATCCAAATTATGGATTAGGGTAGCCAATTATGTTGGTGGTAGCCAAGAAGAGGACATTGGGATCATCCCATTACACCCCTGTGAGTATCCTTCAGAGCCACACCTCACTTTGGGAACCAGTTGGATAGGGGTTGGGGTGTCCTCCAAGAGTAGCATCATGAGAAGTTTCTGACCACATGGTATATTCCCCCCCCCCCATTAATCCAGGGTACATGTGTTCAAGCAGGTCAATTTCTTCTCATCCCTCCATCTTCCATTTTCTTTTTCAGGTGACATCTGGTGGCTCTTCTGTTCAACCTTTATCATCTCCTGGTACACTGACAAAGTTGCCGAGGAGCACCATCAGTTTTGGAACAATTGACGAGGCACACCACACCACTGGTGGAGAGTTCATATGTCCCAATGACCCTACTCATATATGTTCACATGTTCTAATGACCTTTCTCCAAATTCCTGAGACACACCTGTGGAACATTCACACCACACCAATGTGCAACAGGAGAGTGGTTGAAAATCACCAGTCTAGACCAGTGATTTCCAACCACTGCGCCATGGCACACTGGTGTGCCGCAAGGTGTGTCGTGAGAATTTGGCAAATTTACTTATTAAACAAGCAGGCCTCCGTCAGTCTTGGAAGACTATGGTATTGTGCTCGGCGCTGCATACGCTGCATGCGAAGCACGAAAGCCTGGGTTGGATTGTTATGGAGGATAGGCTGTTACCCCAGCAGCAAATCCCCCCTCTCCACACCACTGAATTAGTCCAATGGAAAGGCAGAGCCAATATGATTGGATCTAGCTGGCATCGCAGAGCTGGGCTAAGGACAGGAGCTCACCCTGTCCTGTGGGGCCAACCCGAGAATTGAACCCTGGCCTGCTGGTTAACAGGCACAGTGTCTTTACCGCTTGCGCCACCCACAGCCCTTATTTATTAAACAAACATCATTATTAATAGGTTTATTGAAGTACTGAACCCCCCACCAACAACATGGTAAGCCTCATCAATTGATCCAAAATGGTGCGCCTTGGCAAATTTTAGCACATGGTCAGTGTGCCATGAGATGATAAAGGTTGATAATAACCGGCCTAGACATTTTGGTCTGAAAAATGATCACTGCCTTTTAATTAACAAATTTGCTATTGCAAATCAAGGGAGTTCCCCCAAGTAAGAGGAAACCACTTCCTTATTTCTGGACATCCGTGTTTGGCTTTTAGACTGGAAAAATTATTGTTTTAGAGGGAATCAGTTCAGTTTTAGAGGGAATCATTAACAGCCCTTCTCAGGATGCTTTCTCAAGGTGTCCATCAGGACTGCTGGATGTTCCCACCAGAACCCCATGTGGTCGTCACCAGTGATGGGATTCAAAGAAATTAACAACCACTTCTACGCCCATCTGGCAGCCACTTTTAAATGGCTATTTTAAAACTTTATATGTCCTATCACTCGTTAACAACCGGTTCTATAGAGTAGGTGTGAACCTCCTGGAGCCCACCACTGGTCCTCACCTTTCGCAGACAGACAGCACCCAGAAGGTGATGAGCCACAATCCCATGGTGAAGATGAGCAGGACACGTCCCGGCTGGTTGTTCACCATCACTCGGAGCACAAAGGGATACTGGAAGTGGATCTTGTTCAGGGAGCCGATGCTGCGGTAGGAGGCATCACCCAGCACGCTGCTGCGCAACAGCACAGCCCGAGGCACCAGGTAGAGCCGGAGGAACATGAGCAGCGAGAGCAGCAAGTCGGCGTCGGAAAGGAACAAGAAGGTCTGGGAGGGCTTCGGGTCCAGACAGGGAAAGTCTCCAACTGGGAGAGGGTGAAGGGAGCAGATGAGGAGTTCCAGCCCCACCAGACCCAGTTTGGGGGCACTCACAGCAATGCGCCAATCAGACAGGGCGTTATCTAGCATGAAGAGCTAAAGGGGACAGAAAACAGACAATGGCATGTAATGAATTCCTGGCCTGATATAATCCATACTGTCTACTTAAGTGGGGTTAAGGATCTCCAACTGTAATGACAGTAGTTAAAGGCTTATACTTTGTGGGGGGATCAAGAACTGCAGCCCCCCCTATAGATTTTTCCTTGCTTCTGTATAAATGAAGGATAGATTATTAACAAACACACACATAATAGGTTCTTGATATACAGCAATACGTTGTGCTTTCATCTGGTTAGGCTCCAGAGCATGGATGGAAATCAAAAATGAATGAATAAAAATAACCTGGCAAAGTTATTTTTGGGGAGGGTGTTTACTCAAATCGTATTTACTCAAATCTAATGCACCACTGAATCTAATGTGCACCCTATACTTAAAATCAAAAAACCATATTTACTCAAATTTAATTAACCAAAAAATCTAATACACATCCTGATTTTGGAGACAAACCCTACAATCCAGAGTAACTACGGGAGCAGGTAAGAGACATTTACATTGACGTAGTTACGGCACCACCTAGTGAAAAACCTATGGGAAATTCCTATTGCAATCCAGAGTAAATTTTTCCCTTGGTCAGAGAAAGGACTCCCCATAGTTACTCTGGATTGTGACCTAAAGCTGCAATCCTAAAGATATTTTCCTGGGAGTAAGACTCATTGAACACAATGGAGCTTACTTTTGAGTAAACATGGTTAGGCTTGTGCTCTTAATTTGGCCGAAAAGGTGATTTGAGTAAATATACTAATTATTTGTTTAACATGGCACTAGTGATGGGCTTCAGGGGGTTCTCACAGGTTCTATAGACCCCTTTGCTAATGAGCACCTGGTTCTGAGAACCGGTCACTAATGGGACATAGAACCTATTGTTAATTTATTTGAATCCCACCACTGCTAACACCTGCAAATGTGTGTAAAATCTAAAGAAATATACATTAAAAAATAAGCATAAATATCTTGATGAATGTTGTAGAAGTTTGGATGAGATCAGAGAAGAGGAAAGCCATTATTATTTCATTTTCCTTAAACTGCTTTGTGAACTTCGCCTTGCAAAGCAGTATATAAATACTGTTGTTGTTGATCATCATCATCATCACCACATAAGAGAAATTTGAAATGTGATAATAATTGAAAATATTTGAAAGAGCAAAGCAATAAAGTCAAGTGGGTGAGCCTCAGTGGATTGCTCCCATATAGGTTTGCATATGTGTCTGGCTGTGTTGCAACATACAATAACTCTGAACTGAATTGCAAGGTCTTTCTTGGGAAACCAAAACAGGAACCAGAGAGCCTACAAATCACACCGCCCTACGCAGCTATCTCCTCCGAGCCCCCCTCTTTTTCGTGCAACTGGTTCCAGTTTCAAACCCTCCAAGTTCAAAACTAAAAACACTAGACTAGAGAATCTCTTTCAGAGTTTTTCCCCCAAATCCAGAGTAACTACAGGAGCACGTTAGAGATTTTATGAGCACCCGTAGTTACTGCACCACCTAGTGAAAACCTATGGGAAATTCATATTGGAATCCAGAGTAAGTTGTTCTTACACAGGAGCAAGGACTCCCCATAGTTACTCTGGATTTTGTCCTAAGAGTTTCAGAGTTTAAAACCTCTAAAACCCTGGAGGATGTCTATGCCAGCATGACCCCAGAATAGGATTGCCATATATCCCAAAAAACAGGGACAATCTTGATTTTTGGGGATTGTGTTCACATACTGGCAAATGGGATGGAGGGTCCTGTGGAAGAGAATTCTGGCAACCTTACCCCAGAAACCAGAGCCGGAGTCTGACTCGGCCCAAGACAGCTTCCTATGTTAACTGTCATTTGGCAGCCGCTCGATGAAAATTGCCATGACTCAGGCAGGAAACGGTGCACTCAGATCAGCAGCTCTGATCAAACAGCCCAAAGGAAAGAAAAACCTTCTGAGGTAGATTTTCCAAGTGTCAATGCCTTATGGCTTGACACACAGAGGCCGGGACTGCGGTTATGGTATATGGGGCCGGCAGACGAGGCTGCTGGGCTCGGATCCCAGACTGTGAGCGTGCAAGTCTCAACTCCCGGCCTGATCTTTCCACTCGTCTCCGTTGTGCCTGCAAAAGTTGGCAGCAGAACGTTTTCTATCCACATACAGAGAGAAAGCATTGCACCGTCTCCATCCAGATGTGGCTCTGTGGCTAGGACGGTGCAACAGGTGTAGTAGCAACTCAGGATATCGCTCATGGATGGGAAGGCAATGGAAGAAATACGCTTTTTCCGCAATGAGGGATGCCACCTTTCAATCCTTACTCATTCCATACAACCATCCACAGTCATCCATTCAATCCTCTGTCATCCATAGGACCATGGATATGGAAGCCTACCATAGATATGGAAGCCTTCTCCTTTCTACAATGCAATGATCCACTGTTATCAGGAAAAAACCACTTTTCTAGCTGCGTTATTTGTCAAAATATAAGGTGTTACATTTAGGAACCTTTATTGTGATAACACATCGGTGAACATATGTTATAAGCAAAAAAGAGGGCAGCAGGCCTCCGTCAGTCTTGAAAGACTATGGTATCGTGCTCGGCGCTGCATACGCTGCATGTGAAGCACAAAAGCCTGGGTTGGATTGTTATGGAGGATAGGGCAAGGCCCTCCCAAAATGTGGAAACATCCAAGAAAAATGTAGGACACAACAAATTACAGTAAAAGCTAAAAGTACCTTTATGTAGTCCTTTTTGGTGTAATTTTAAACACTGTATTACTTATTATTAAATTTAAAAGTATTACTTGTAATCTATCACATCGAATTTATGAATTACAAGATGGCTCCATGTTGCCTGCTCACAAGGAAAATAAATTTTTTTTTCCAAGGATAAAAACGAGGACATGTCCTGGAAAAACTGGATATATGGTCACCCTGGCATAACACAAACATGAAAACCTAATATAAAGAAACAAGAAGGAAAACTACAGTCCACGTAAGAGACAGTATGTGCACCCGTAGTTACTGCACCACATAGTGCAAACCTATGGGAAATTCATATTGCAATCCAGAGTAAATTGTTCATACACCGGAGCAAGGACTCCCCATAGTTACTCTGGATTGCGCCCTAAGAAGGAATCTTCATCCACCTTCCAGCAAACATGTGTTTAATACTGAACTGTGATGGCACTTAGTGTTTTTAATGCTGCAATCCTAAAGACACTTTCCTGGGAGTAAGACCCACTGAACACAATGGGGCTTACTTTTGAGTAAACATGGTGAGGATTGTGCTCTTAAGGCAATTCAAGAATTTAGATCTAGTTTTTATCACTGCTTATAGCTTTGCTCCATCAGCCGCTATTCCCTGGATTAGAAAAGGAAGTAGAGGATGGAAGTAGAGAATGGAGCAGAAGTGAGGAAGGCTGGAGAATATAGTGGGCTAGACTAGAGTATCTCTTTCACTATTTCTCTGCTATTCCTCCTCCGTCGCCTAACCAGGGAGGAGCAGTGAAGGTGAGTGGATGGGTTTAGATGGGCACCCTTTGCCAACCTCCAGCTTGAGAAGTGGTGGTGCATGGCGCCAGACTGGATCAAGGGCGTGCCAGTGCTTGGAACATGACTTCCAGGTGCCACCAGATCTTGTCCGAACCTGCTTCCTATGGGGGTTTTATTTTGTACAAGACATACCACACTGGGACAGAACATACTGGTGAAATATGTCCATAATAAGCCTCCTGTTTAGATGCAGCTTGTCCCAAATGCCTCAAGGTTGAGTAACCTTGGCCTTAGCGGTTTGCCCATCTTCAGGCCACTGAGCCCTGGGTCATAAGTCATAGGTGTCATATATACGTGTGTGTGTGTGTGTGTGTGTGTGTGTGTGTGTGTGTGTGAGAGAGAGAGAGAGAGAGAGAGAGAGAGAGAGAGAGAGAGAGAGAGAGAGAGAGAGAGAAAGCGCACACAAAGTACCAGAGCAAGGCATCCAAGATGCACCTACCTGGTGCACCCTTGCACTGGTACCCAAAGCAGGCAGCTCTGCTACATTTCAAGGATATACTGGAAAAAATCAGGCAGAAGCACTGCATCTAAATCAGGGTGACCATATGCCATAAACAAAAAAGAGGACAAGCCTCCCAAAATGTAGGACATCTAAGAAAAATGTAAGGCATGTCAAAATAAAAGCTCAAAACACTCATATGTGTTGTTTTCATGTGGTTAATTTAAGCATTATATTACTTATTATTAAATTTGAAACTATTACATATAGGGCAAAACCAGAGTAATTATGGGAGCAGGTAAGAGACATTATGTGCACCCTTATTTACTGCACCACCTAGTGGAAAACCCATGGGAAATTTATATTGCTATCCAGAGTAAATTGTTCTTATACCAGAGCAAGGACTCTGGATTTTGCCCATAATTTAGTTACTAGACTAAACCAGACTCTAAACCAGGCTCTAGTTACTCTGGATTTTGCCCATAATTTATTAAACACAACTTATGAATTACAAGAAGTCTACATGCTCCTTGCTTACAAGGAAAAGGAGGATGCTGAAGTTTTCTCCCAGGACATCAGGCTAAAATCCAGGACTTGTCCTGGAAAAGCGCCCTGACCTAAGGCATGAGTGTATGTTCCCTTGTCACACATGTTTCCGTTTTTCCAGTGAAGCCACCCTGCTCAGTTTCCCTGGCAGTCCCTCCCGTCTTAGGATCATCCACCACCATCATGAGATGATGTCCCTTATAGTCCCTTCTAGATCCTAGAAGGAAGATTGAGAGTGTTGTTAACAGTGAAAGATCTGGCCTACCTTCAAATTCCTAAATTGACATAAGATCATTAGATGACTTTGGGCCAAGCACTTCCTCTTGGCCTACCTTGCAGGGTCATTGTACAAATGGCAGAAAGGTAAACTTACCTGGATCTCTTTGATATGAAAAGCCAGGATGAGGATCACCAGTCCAGCTGTGGAAAGGGTGATGAGGCACTTCACCATGAAGGAATAAGCAAACCACTGCAGGGGGAAAATATGGAAGAGTATCAGAAGAGGGTCAAAACCAGGGCAGGACCCCTCCTCTAATTCAGCCCAGGGTTGCCATATGTCCCCAAAAACTGGGACAATCCCAATTTGGCGGGACTGTGTTCACATTTTTCAGCAATTTTCAGGACATTTTTCAAGACAGAGGGTCTTGTCCTGATTTTGTGGAAGAGAATTATGGCAACCCTATTTCAGCCCCATAAGCCAGAGGGCCAACCTCTGTGATTCAGAGCCCTCTTAAACCCTGATGCAGAGTTGGGGGTGATCTTGCATGGAAAAACAGCCAGCAGGGCAAGGTGGAATAGTCCAGGTGGCCAAGAGATTAGCCTTCCAATGATAAGACAGTGTACAAACATGTAAACATAAAGGCGCGCATACCATGCGCAATGTCTTATGACTGTTTCTTTGTCTTAACTTCTAACAAGGTGACCTGAACAGGCTTAACCAGATAAGAAAATCAACTTTTTGCCGCCTATCTGGGTTCCATTTCAGTCGCAGACGGGATCAACCCCAAGCGTCCCTTTTTAACATTAACAGTGCAATCCTAACCACGTCAACTCAGAAGTAAGCCCCATTGTGTTCAGTGGGTCTCACTGCCAAGAAAGTGTGTTTAGGATTGCAGCCTAAATGGATGCCAGGGCTTGATTAATTCTCCATATGGTGTACATCTTTTAGCCTTTCCAACCCACTGAGCCTCCCTAAGCCAGTGATTCCCAAAATGTGGGTTGGCACCCACCCGTGGGGTACTGTGTGTTGGGACCCACCTGTGGGGTACAACTTGAGTTCTGGTGGGTAGCCAATGATAAAAAGATCAGAGAACTATGTGCCTTCAGCTGCAATCCTAGCCACACTTTCCTGGGAGTAAGCTCTATTGACTATAATAAGGCTTACTTCTGAGTAGACAGGCATAGGATTGGGCTCTCAAGCTCAAAAAGTATTCAAAAATCAGATAGTGTAGCTGTTAATTATTTTGCAAAGAGCTCAGCTCTTGCAGTTTGAAGCATGATTGATTGATTGAGTGAGTGAGTGAGTGAGTGAGTGAGTTAGTACTCTACCTTTCTCCCCGAAGGGCACCCAAGAATGCTAGCAATTAATAAAAAATAACAACCCCAACTTCCACTTAGGCTGGTCTAAGCCCCAGCATAAGTCCTGTGCTGATCTGGGGGTGTCACAAAAGTGCCATAAGCTACTTCTGCCCCACACCTGGGGGACCTAGGCCAATGTACAGACATAACCAACCTCCCCACATCATCACAGTGAGATAGGCAGGTGAGTTAGGCTGCCCTACATGTCTTAGGATTGCACCTACAGTAAGAAGCAATTAAAAACAATAAAATGCAATTAAAACAATAAAAAGCAATTAAAACAGTATAAAAGGTCACACAGTCAGCAATAAAATTCCAAGAGACAGTTTCAAAGGCAGCCATTATGAGGCCTCAAAGTGTCTCTTAAATAAAACAGTTTTTCAAAGATCATATTTAAAATAAAACAAAATGAAGTTTTTAAAATAAAATGAAGGCAAAACAATTGCTCATCTAGGCCTACGTGACTGGGTGAACTTGAACTTGTTCCTATCTCTCATTCTTCCCTACCTCAAAGGGTTGTTGTGTAGATAAAGCAGGGGGATTGTGCACAATCATGCACATTTTCAGGTGCAATCATGCACCCCTTTCTTGCATATCCACCACAACACAAAAACCTATTTGCATTTGATTTTTCATTCCAGACTCCCACATTTACCCTAATGCAATGCTGGAGATTGCAGAACAAGAGGAGTTGAAGGAGAGCAACAGGTGAGGTGTGCGGCCAAGGCTACGTGTGCCAATTAAACAATTGCGCTATTGTGGTTTTGTTGTGGTATGCAACAGCCTTCACCTGGGCAACTGGCTGCCACCTGAACCAGGTGTGATCCAGAGGGTGTTATTCCACCGACTCCAGGGTAAGCTTCGGACTTGAAAGTTGGAGGCCACATCACTTGCCTGCAAGTGCGGCCCCTTCTACCTAGTGGGGATTACTTCTGAGCAAACAGACCAAGGATCAAGCTGTCACTGCAGATGGATGGCAGGACCCGATTGCCTCTTTCCTTGCAAACATTTCACCTTGCTATTTTCCTGTTTCCCTTTGGAGACGGATGTCAAACCTGTTTCCAGGTATCCCCGTGACGTACCTTTGAGGGCCATCATTTTGGTGGAAATCTTTGAAAGGCTGGTCTTTGCCAAGCAGAGTTCCAAAAATCCCCCTTGATTTGGCCTTTGAATGGCAGCCAAGGCAGGAGACACCCTGGGCAAATAATACCATGCCGGGGTCCAGGATCAGAAGAAAGGGCCAGGTTTGAAGGACATCTGAAATGGGGGATATAGACTTAGGGTGGAGGGGCAGATCCAAGAATGATCTTCTTCATCCTCCCATTCTCATAACACTTAACAGCTGCTATGCGCTCTTAAGCAGTGCAGGCAGCAATGCAACAGGTATTGTTTCCTCTGCATGGCATAAAAAACTTTCCCGGTTGATTTTTGCCTCTTATATTGCTACTAGAAATAGCTAGGAGCTGTCGCTTACATAGGTACAATATAACTTCTCCTTTTTGTGCCATATCCGTCATCAGACGTTGGTGATCATGTTGGAGATCCTATTTCTTATCAATAACCGCACAAAAAGGTGCTGAGTTCTGTCCATAGTACAATACATATAGGGTTGCCATAATTTTCTTCCACAAAAATCAGGACAGGACCCTCTGTGCCATTTGCCAGTATGTGGACACAATCCCCCAAAATTGGAATTGTCCCTGTTTTGGGGGACATATGGCAACCCTAACAAGATAACAACATCAGTAAAAAGCTACCCCCCTTTCCAGCCACCTCTATCCTCAGTTCTCAGCCCTGGTATGTTCTCTGCCCTGGAGGCAGTTGGACATGACAATTGAAATAGGAATGGAATGTTGACAGTTGCCTCTCCTCTGCCTCTTTGACTTGCTGTGGGGAGATGATGACAGTTGCCTCTCCTCAGCCTGCTTGTCTTGCTTTTGGGGGGATGTTGACAGTTGCCTCTCCTCAGGCTGCTTGACGCTTTTGGGGGAATAATTAGGATGCAGCAGCCACAGCTACTAATAGAGGAGCTTCTTGGCAGCCATAGTTTCCCCGATCTGCAGGGCCAGCTTGCACATCATGTGCACACGGGACAGAGAGTGTACGTGTGAGACCACAAAAAGAGGGTTAAAAGGCCAGGTATTCATCTCAGCCATGATCCATCATCTTCCCATCTCAGCCAAGGACTCCGAACCAGCTCCAAGAGGCTCTTGGCTCCCTAGAGCTTGCCCCGGGCAGTTCCCGGTGTTGATGGCGACTGCTTGGTGAGCGCCCATCACCTGGTCCAACCGGATTAATATTTATCCTGTCAATGGTCCCTGTGGTTGCCTCCCCACTCCCAGCACCCGCAGGCCGGCCATGAAGGGAGCAATTGTGTCCAGAACAATTGCACAAAAGAACCTTGGCTTGCTCCTTGCGTCCAAGGAAGGGGCCTCCGTGCCAAAAATGGCTGGATAAGGAAATAAGAGTGGGGAGGTGGAGGGAGAGAGAGAAGGCAAGCTTGAGAAGCCTCAATGAGGTGGAAAGAAAAATCTCTGGAACACTTCGGAATATTCATTATTGAATGCAAAAAAATAAAAATTTAAAAAAAATACAAAAATTTATATGTGGATGGAAAACCTACAAATACATCTACACCTACGTATGTAGGTTCGTACGTTAGAACAAATTTTTAAAAAATAAGTCTTGCTTTATTCATGTATGGAATTTATACCTTCCCATGCCAACACAATGCCCAAGGTGACTTCCAAAGCTTTTATCTATTTGTCTTCACAACAACCCTGTGAGGTAGGGTTGAAAGTGAGCAAACAGCACGTCACCCAGGAAGCTTCACATCTGATGGGGAATTTGAACCTGGATCTTCCAAGCCACAGTCCCATTCCCTAATATCTCTACAATATCCTGCTCTCGGGGTTACCCCAATCCGCAGGGCCAGATTTCTGCACAAACTAAACATGCTCTATTTTACGGCCAAATATTATAAGGGTTACCATATTTCGATGAAATAGTTTTCAAATCAATAAAAGTTTCATATCAATAAAAGTTTCATATTTTTCCAATGCACTACCTGAGACAGGTGTCTCAGTTGGCTTCATAGGTGGGCCAGCCTTTAAACTTCAGCAGGCACCATCAGGGGGAGAATTTTTTTTTGGGGGGGGGGAATAATGACACATGCACAAATGACTCTGAGCACAAATCTAATCGTGTCTACTCAAAAGTAAGCCCCATTGTGTTCAATGGATCTTACTCCCAGGAAAGTGTGTTTAGGATTGGAGCCTGAGGGCACAATCCAGAGTTAGTACAGTGAGGACTGCCCTAGCTAGGCTGCCCCAACAATTCTGAACCCAGGGCAGAAAGTTATGCTAAGCAGGCAGCAGGTAAGTGACACCTGGGGAGGGCTTGCTCTCAAGGAGACCCCCCTCAGGTCACACCAAACAAGAAACAGCTGTGGTGCCTGCCTTATGAGAAGTCCCTGATGAGATGCCAGTACAGTCTACAGTGAATGTAAGGGGCTTCTTAGAGTGGCCTGCTGTATCCCCAGGTTAGTGGCTGCCGTAGTTGTGCCATATCCTGAGGTTGAGAGGCAGGGGTTGCAGCTACGCTGGCCAAGAACTCAGATTTTTGGTCCACACTGCCATTCTTACTCTGGCTTATCATTGACCCCTATAGGTCTACCCATTACTGTACATGCTCCTGAGGTGGTACAACTCTGAGGAGCTGGAAGAGGGCATTTCTGCCCTGGAAATAGGCTCTGCATAGAGTACCTGCTCTACCCTAGGCAATGCTATATGTACCCTCAACATGCCTCTCCTGAACTGCCTAGGCTGCTCCAGTTAGGGCATCCCAGGTCCACCCTTCTTGGGGCAGACTATGTTGCCTTAGGCTGCCCACAAGCTTTTTCCAGAGTAACTAGAGTGGCCCAACTTCCAGTTGGGTCAGCCCAGTGGTAGATAGGGTGACCCAATGCACTTTCTTTCTTTCTTTCTTTCTTTCTTTCTTTCTTTCTTTCTTTCTTTCTTTCTTTCTTTCTTTCCTTTCCTTTCCTTTCTTTCTTTCTTTCTTTCTTTCTTTCTTTCTTTCTTTCTTTCTTTCTTTCTTTCTTTCCTTTCCTTTCCTTTCCTTTCTTTCTTTCTTTCTTTCTTTCATTCATTCATTCATTCATTCATTCATTTATGGGGTTTATACCCTGCCTTTCCCATGCCAAAGCAAATGCCCAAGGTGAATTACAAAAGTTTTTTTTATCCTTTTTGTCCTCACAACAACCCTGTGAGGTAGGAGAGGCTGAGAATGACAGGCACAAGGTCACCCAGGTCACGGCTGAAGAGGGATCTGAACCCTGATAGTCCAACTCCCTAACCACTACACCATCCTGACTCTTACTCTACACCATCCAGACTCTGACCACTACATTTCTGGATTGTGCCCTTAGTGGATTGGAGAAGGCAGATATTACTGCCTTCTCCATGAGTCTCTGGAAATTCAACCCGCATGAATGGGAGAAGATTTGGACCCCCAGATCATGCCTTCAGTGTGCTCGCAGGCTTCAAAGTGCCACTGGATGTACAACTATAGACATACAATGTCAGCACACTGTTTCCCTTCCATTTCCTCGCCTCCACGTGCCCAACCCGGCTGGTAAATGTTGTTTAATGGGGCGATCACCAGATCCTTTGTGTGATGAAGCGTTCTCAAGAGACGGTTATCAGCGGTTCATGCACACGCCCCTCATCAAAAGCTGGCACAGGACATGCAAATAATTGTGCAGACGGCGGCAGAGAAAAGGGCTCTGCAATGTGTGTTGAGACAGAGGTCAAGTTATGATGCTTGATGTGAAAAAGGCAATACCAATGAAGAGATACGGCTCTGAGCTTTTGTGCAAATGTGGCATCTGTCAACATTTGGTTAACACATTTTTTAAAATGCCATCATTCCTGCAAATAGGTTTGAGTGGCATCTGAGGCTGTCTTGGTCTCCCTCCCTTCCTTTTATACTTACAACAACCCTATGAGGTGGGCTCAGTCCCCACTAGCAACGGGTAGGACAAGAGAGCGGGAAAAAAATGATTCAGGCTGCAATCCTAAGCCATAGTTAGGCTAGCCTAAGTCCTGTGCTAGCCTCTGGGTGTCACAAAAGTGCCAAAACTGCAATCCTAATCTCCAGTTAGGCCAGACCAAGCCCCAACACAAGTCTCGTGCTGGCCTGGGGGTGTCACAAAAGTGCCGTAAGACACTTCTGCGCCACTCCTGGGGGAGCGTTAGACCAATACACAGATATGTGCTTGCCTCCTTACATCACCACGGGAATGGGAAGACCGTTACGTTGTGCTGGCTTAAGTTAGGATTGCACCCAAAGTCTTTTAAGTCCAACCTTATTCACTGCTTGGAGGTGTTTGCAGTTGCCACATGCCACATGGAGTTGCCATATCCAGCTATACCAACAGCTGGATGCAACAGACTTAACAGGTAAAGTTCTTTTCATTTTACCTGAACACCACAATATGCTAATACACAAGCACATGTTGTGTGCATGCTGGATAAGATGCTGATTGTGGATAAGTGTCCCTTCCAAAAATTATTCCCCTGCTTTTTGCTCCCCTGTCCCCACATGGCAGAGCGTTGTTGCCCTAACCTAGTGGTTTTCATCCTTTTCCAGCTCACGGCACACCGAGAGGTTGCTAAATTTTTCAAGGCACACCATCAGTATTTTTGTTGACAATCAACCACACAGCCGGCACACCCCCAATGCCACCTCCGATGACCAACTCACACATGGCACACCTTTGGACCATTCAACATTGATACGCCATGGCACAGTTGTTGAAAATCACTGTCGCTCTTGTGCTTTGCCTAAAATGTGGTTCTTCTTTACCTCCTTCCAAACATACCAGTACATATTGCCCTTAAGCATCGGTCTAATTTCTGTGTTGAGGTCCCTTACCGATTTTATCTCATGCGCACTATTCTGCTTCAGACTGTTTCCAGATAAGGGTGACGGAAATGCTGAGATCTGGTAAGCAGATCTGGTAATTTTGCAAGAGGCGCAAAGGATATAAACGCTCAGTCACTTGCAAGGACCAAACAAACTAAAGCTTTGTACGCTGCCTTGAGCATCTGTGTTGGTATGGGCTTGGGAGGGGGGGGTATGAATCCAATAAATAAATAAATAAATAAATAAATAAATAAATAAATAAATAAATAAATAAACAAACAAACTGGTTGGTTGGTTGGTTGGTTGGTTGGTTGGTTGGTTGGAGGGGCCAGCCAATCTACAGGGCCAACTGAGAAAAGTTGCTGACCTCCTCTGTCCACCCACTTATATCATTGTTTCTTTTGGGTGGCGCAAGTGGTTAAGACGCTGTGCCTGTTTGAGACCCGGGTCGGCCCCATAAGATAGGGTGAGCTCCTGTCCTTAGCCCAGCCCTGCGATGCCAGCTGGATCCAATCGTAATGGCTCTGCCTTTCCATTGGTGTAATTCAGTGGCATAGAGAGGGGGGATTTGCTGCTTGGGTAACAGCCTAACCTCCATAAAAATCCAACCCAGGCTTTTGTGTTTTGCATGCAGCGTATGCAGCACCGAGCACGATACCATAATCTTTCAAGACTGACGGAGGCCTGCTTTTTGCTCCCAGGATGTGATAAGGAAAGGGGGAACGAAGAGAGGAAATCTGGAGAAGGAGAGAAAGGTGCGTCGGAGCGTTGAATACTTTCACTTGCAGCAACTGAGAGAAGGATCTGCTGCAAAGGGCAGGGTGGAAACATTCAGCATGCCTCAGGACAGTGGCATTCAGGCATTTCAACCTCAGACCCCCTTTCAAACTTAAAAATCAGTCCCAGACCCCCTGTCAAATTTAGCAGGTTGCTCCTCCATGTCTACTTAAAAGAAAGTCCCATTGTGATCAATGAGACAGCACAATCCAGAGTAACTACGGGAACTCTTGCGTCGACACAAGAAAAATTTACAGTGGATTGCTCTATGTATTTCCCATAGGTTTCCCACAGTTGGCGTCGTAACTACATCTACCTAAATGTCTCTTATGTCGATGGAAGACCTCCCATAGTTAATCTGGATTGTGTTGTTATTCCCAGGCAAGCCCAGTGCCAGTTTCCAAGATGGTGGATCCCATCCTCTCATGACCCCCCAATCCTGAAGTCATGACCCCCTAAGGGGGACCCGACTCCCACTTTGAAGACAATCTAAAACAACATGGCAAGAGCTCTGCTGTAAACTTTGCAATAGCTCACCTGCTAAATCAAAAACAGTGTCCTTTGGACAAGTTTATTCAAGAACTTTTTGCAAGATCCGGGACTTAAGTGGTCTCCGGAGCCCTTTGTCAAATTATGAGCGATCACTTGCTAAACCCTTCAGTTTAGGGCTTAAAAACCAAGCCAGAAAAAAGCCGCTTACCCCCCGTGGACCAACCACTTGTGACCTACCAAGCAGCGTACTGGGGACTTCACGAATTGTCACCTATATCTGATGCCCACCTGGCATTACAAAAATGGCAACAATGCCACACTGCATACAACCAGGGTGACCAGATTCCCAAACCACAAAAGGAGGACAAGGTCTTGGATTCCTCTCATCCTGGCCGTTCTGGTGGACAATGGCTTGTTTGCCTACTCATGAGTAAAACCACGATATTGGACACTTTCACATGGATCACAATGCATTTTTTTTTAATTTTTAGCCTTTTGGCCTTAACCTTTGATAGGAAGGAGATATTTCAAAACTGATTCTTTCACTGGATTCTGCTCTTCAATACGAATCCAATGACATATGACACGATGGGGTACTGCACACCATTGCAAAGTTCCAAAATGGGGGACAATGAAGCCCTTTTGGAGGACACCTGGACAGGAGATTAAAAAAGAGGACAAATCCTGAAATTTCTAGTCATATGTTCACCCTGTATACAACATCGATGGTCACAACTTGCTCTAAAATATATGTATTTGTGAGACCACCTTCTTCCATACAATCCGGTCCATTCTCTGAGGTCATCAAAGGGGACCCTATTGGTCGTGCCACCACTGGAAGATGTTAAAGGGATGGTGGCCAGAAACAGGGTCTCCTCGGTGGTGGCACCCACCTTATGGAACTCCCTCTCCACTGAACTAAAAAATCCTCCTCACTTTTATTTAGACAGGCTTATGACGCTATTCTTAGATACTTTGGATATTTTTCAGCTGTTTTTAATATGTTTTTAATATTTCAGCTGTTTTTAACTTGGATTTTTTCTGGTTTTATATAATTCTAATGGTAGTTTTGATGTTTTTACTGTTTTTTTGAGCGCAATCCTAATCATGTCTACTCAAAAGTAAGCCCCATTGTGTTCAAAGTGTCTTACTCCCAGAAAAGTGTCACAGTGAAAGTAAGTCCCATTGTGTTCAATGGGACTTACTTTTGAGTAGACCTGGTTAGGATTGTTCTCTATATGCTTGAAGTCACTCTGCTCCAGTTTTGGGGAAAGTGTCTGTCTACCTTGGGTTTTCCTCTAACTCCGCAGTGGATACTTTTCCCTCCTGGTCTCCCTCTACCTCCCAACCTTTTTCTTTGACGTGCCACTTAGCAAGACGCGAACACAGAGGGGACGCAAAACGGATTCAAGGTCCAACTGCAGATGGAGGTCCAGGAAGAGCTTCTCATCTACAAGGGGAAGCTTGCTCCAGGTCTCCGTGCCCTTTAGAGATGCCGTCACAGGGAAGGGAGGAGGGCAAGGGCAAAGCCAGAGAGACCACAGTACAGGCAGGAGCTTGGAAAATCCCAAGAGCCAGGAGGAACTGTAAGGAACTATAAGGGCCTTAGGCCACTCAGTATGGGGAGAGTGAGGAAGACCCACGTGCCAGGACTCCTGGCTTCCATACGTTCAGGAACTTGTGCCACACACAGATTCTAAGACAAAGAGGTGCTTTCTGCCCGTAGTCCGACATACCAGGAAATTCATGCTTCCTTGACTCTTTTTTAAGAACTGTAACCAATTTCACATCAAAATGAGAGGAGGAAAAGAAGTTGGCTTTATTTACAAAACAAAATACAAGGAAGAAAGAAGGCCACCTGATCCAGGGAGAAGACAAAGCATGTCCTCCCTCCGGGTTTCAGTCTGTTGAAATCCATGTGCACAGGGTGACCACATAGGATGGATGACAGGGTGCCTCTACCCTTAACCACTGTATAGAAGAGGGAATAGAGGCTGCTTTTTAAACCCTCCTATGATGAGCTAAACCTGCCTCAATTCCCTCTTCTATGCAATGCTTAAAGGTAGAGGCACTCTGTCTTCCAACTTATATGGTCACCTTGCATATGGTCACCTTGCATATGGTCACCTTGCATGTAAGCCCTCTGGGGCAGAGACTGTCCTTTTCATGTACAAATCCCATAATTTTCTTCCACAAAACCGGGCAGGACCTTCTGTCCCATTTGCCAATATTTGAACATTATCCCCCAAAATCAGGATTGTCCTTCTTTTTTCAGGACATATGGCAACCCTACCTTCATGTGACAACTAACGCTCAAATGATATAGAGATGTGTTTTCATACATTTTTATTGATGTTTTATGGCAGTTGGAAGACAAAGTTGTGCATTACCGCTACATCTATATACATTTTATATTCATCTTTATAGTTAGCACTAGACTAAATTGCTTTAATTAGGAATTAAACCTAAAGGGAAATATTTCACAATTCTATAGGATATTTAAGAGCATTCTTTCAGGCTGCAATCCTAAGCCCCAGTTAGGTTGGCATAAATCCCGGCACAAATCCTGTGCTTGCCTGGAGGTATCATAAAAGTGCCATAAGGGGCTTCTATGCCACTCTTTGGTGGACTTACAGTGCAATCCTAAGCATGTCTACTCAGAAGTAAGTTCCAATGTGTTCAATAGGACTTACTCCCAGTAAAGTGTGGTTAGGATTGCTACCTTAGTGCACAGAGATGTGTCGGCCTCGCTATACCACCACGGGAATTTATTGATTTATTAGATTAGATTTGTATCCTGTCTTTCTTCCTAACAAAAGAAAACCCAAGGCGACCGGTGAGACAGACCTGAAGCGGTTAAGGATTGTGCCCTCAAGTCATTCATTACAACAGTCCTGCAAGGTAGGTCTGTAGTGCTGCAAACTAAAGGAAGAGGTGGGGACAGACAGGAGTCTCTCCCAGCACTACGTAGAGCTATCTAGGAATCAAACCCAGCACCGTGCGCATGCAAGCCAATTCTTCTCCATGGAGTTTCACAACCAGACTGCACATGAGCGGCCAGAAGGGCAGTGCGGTATAGCCATCCATAGCCTCCCACATAGGATATGTTCAACATAAGTACAGAAATGGACACGCAATATGGCAGATGGCCAGTAGGTAAGAGCTGGCACACACCCCAGTTAAAGGCAAGGACCGGCTCAGCCCATTATATCTACATAACATTTGGTGCAGGAGCAAACAGAACCCTTTTGCAGATATCTCCACTATGTCCTACTGGAATATGGCAAATTCCACTCGCAGACTGAGCCCTATCGGAGTCCTAGGACTCTCAAAATAAAAATGTGACAGTCCCTGGGCTTAGCATTATTGTGCAAGTATTATGATGATAATGATGATGATGATGATGATGATGATGATGCAAGTGGTTAAGACGCTGTGCCTGTTAACCAGCAGGCCAGGGTTTGAGACCCGGGTCAGCCCCACAAGACAGGGTGAGCTCCTGTCCTTAGCCCAGTTCTGCAACGCCAGCTGGATCCAATCGTATTGGCTCTGCCTTTCCATTGGACTAATTCAGTGGCGTGGAGAGGGGGGATTTGCTGCTTGGGTAACAGCCTATCCTCCATAACAATCCAACCCAGGCTTTTGTGCTTTGCATGCAGCGTATGCAGCGCTGAGCACGATACCATAGTCTTCCAAGACTGACGGAGGCCTGCTATTATTATTATTATTATTATTATTATTATTATTATTATTATTATTATTATTATTGTTATTATTATAAACGCACAGCAAACAATTTCGTGCTGGTTTCATTCACTTCACCAGTCGGACCCTTCCCAAGAGTCTAGGACTGTGTGATGTAGTGGCGTATAATTCGTGCTGATCCCAGAAGAGCGGCTTTCTGCAGTTGGCAGAGTGATATTTTGTCAATGCCAATAGTTTTCAGGTGCCTGCCAAGGTCTTTGGGCACTGCACCCAGTGTGCCAATTACCACTGGAACCACCTGCACTGACTTAACACCAGATACGCTGTCATTCGATTCTTCGGTCTTGGTAGCGGGAGATCTTTTCCAGTTGTTTCTCCTCAATTCTGCTGTCACCTGGTATGGCGATGTCAACAAGCCACACCTGACTGCTATGATGGTGATATCTGGAGTATTGGGTTCCAAGACCTTGTCTGTCTGTATCCTGAAGTCCCACAGAAGCCTGACCTGCTCATTTGCGACCACTTTTTCAGGCTTGTGGTCCCACCAGTTTTTTGCCACTGGCAGATGATACTTTTGGCATCGATTCCAGTGGATCATCTGGGCAACATCTGCGCCATCTTCTTGCAGCCGCTTAGAATGTGGTCGATGGTTTCATCCACTTCTTTGCAGAGCCGCATTTTGGGTCATGGGCTGATTTTTCAATTCTGACCTTGATGGCATTTGTCCTGATTGCCTGTTCTTGGGCAGCCAGTATCAGGCCTTCCGTCTCCTTCTTCAGTGTTCCATTATTACTATTATTATTATTATTATTATTATTATTATTATTATTATTATTATTATTATTATTATTATTATTATTATTAAACCTAGATTATGGGTTGGATGGGTTGGGGGTATCTGATTGAGCATGGTCAACCCTGGCTGCTATTAGTTCTCCAGAAGTTCAGACCCCAATCTTTTTCATTGGAAAGACCCCAATCTTTCCAATGCAGACCCCAGTCTGCCTTGGCACAGCAGGAAAAATCTTCTCCATGCAAAGTGCACTAAACTACCAATCCTTCCCAGAGTGTGAGTAAGACCATAAAGTGACTCATAAAAGCCTCAGAGAATATATTTATATATACATATACCGGTATATAGTTTCAAGTAATTTCCTAACTACTAAAGATGGGAGCACCCTTCTTGGAAAACCTTCAAAGCACATTTGAAATGTCAGGCAGGTTGTAATGGGAGAAGACAGTCCTTGAAGGATCCCAGTCCCAGGATGGCTGCCAACTTCTCCTGCCCACCTATACTCCTGTGCCATCACAGC
Organism: Cryptoblepharus egeriae; assembly: GCA_030015325.1. Taxonomy (NCBI): domain Eukaryota; kingdom Metazoa; phylum Chordata; class Lepidosauria; order Squamata; family Scincidae; genus Cryptoblepharus; species Cryptoblepharus egeriae. The sequence goes on from JAREYC010000014.1 coordinate 4,802,620, forward strand.
ATATTGATGTGCAAACTTTCACAGCGCACTATACTTATGTATCTCCATGCTCTCGCTCTCTCTCTCACTCACTCACTTTATCTATCTATCTATCTATCTATCTATCTATCTATCTATCTATCTATCTATCTATATATCCATCAATCCAATCTAATCTAGCTTCAGTAACACCTTGGGTTGAGAATAACTTGAATTGAGAGCGTTTTGCAAGACAAGCAAACATTTTTAATAAATTTTGACTTGATATATAAGTGAAGTCATGATAAACAAGCAAAAAATAGTCTTGGCAGGGATACAGCCTGTTTCACTGCTCTGCCAGCACCTGCTCAGCCTCCCCAGAAAGACCAGCCAATGCCTGTCGACTCTGAAGTAAGCCTACTACAATCAATGGGGCTCACTCTTATGTAAGGGCAGCAATGGAAAGGAGCCTGAGAGATGTAGCTTTGAATGTCTACTCTAAAGTAAGCCCTATTATTATCAGTGGGGCTCAATCCAGCGTATGAGAGCAGATTGCAGCCTGAGAAGAGCACAATCCTAAATTTGTCTACTCAGAAGTAAACCCCAATGTGTTCAATGGGTCTTACTCCCAGGAAAGTGTCTTTAGGATTGCAGCCTAAGAGCACAATCCTAACCATGTCTGTTCAAAGAAAGCCCCATTATGATCAATGGGTCTTAATCCCAGCCAGTCTTTAATCCTAACCTCACTTTGCTGATAGTAAGTACTATTAAACATAATGGGACTTACGTCTGAGTAGACATGTTTAGGACTGCACTGTAAGTGCAGATTAATTTGTTTTATTTTTCTTTATATTTTATTATTTTCCATTATATTACAGTATTCATTTTAATATGAATATTTTTGGGTTGTGGAATGAATTGTCTGAGTTTTCATTATTCCTTTTGGGTAAAATTTGCTTTGATAGGCAAGTGTTTTGGATTACAAGCATGTTCCTGGAATGAATTATGCTCGTAAACTTAAGGTACCACTTCATTCATTCATTCATTCATTCATTCATTCATTCATTCATTCATTCATTCATTCATCAAAAGCTATCCCATGGGAGCTTGGTCTTGGATGACAGCATAGGAGAGGAAAGGTACCACTTCATTCATTCATTCATTCATTCATTCATTCATTCATTCATCAAAAGCTGTTCCATGGGGGTTTGGTCTGGGATGACAGCACAAGAGAGGAAAAGTGCATGCACTTAAGATACCACTTCATTCATTCATTCATTCATTCATTCATTAAAAGCAGTTCCATGGGGGTTTGACCTGGGATGACAGCACAGGAGAGGAACGGTCCCCCCTTGCATCATACTCTGACTGCCAAATGACCTCCAAGCTGCTGCTATTTTCCACCCCTCATTGCCTGAGCTGCAGTGGAATCACAGAATGTTCACAGATATTGTAACTGCTGAGGAGGAAGGAAGGGGTACTTAGAGCACAATCCTTACCATGTCTACTCAAAAGGAAGCCCTATTGTGTTCAATAGGTCTTACTCCCAGGAAAGTGACTTTAGGATTGCAGCCATAGTCTTCCTCACCAAACAGCTGCCCTCAGCCCTTCCCTCCTCGATGTGGGTAACAGTTTGACGGCAGTTCCACCAGACCCTAAAAATCTTGAAACTGGCACTAATTTCCAAGTGCCACACTGGTCCATATTACTGGGACTTGTCCGTTCTAGCTTCTCACCCCACCCTCAAATAAGCACATTTGCTTCTTTTTTTGTGGTCTGGATGTCCCCGACATCCCTCACTCTACTGGTCTGGAGATGGAGCAGGATTATACGGTGATAAATCTCGAGGGAGGTGATGGAGCAGGAGGCATGTTTGAGCAGGGACGTTCTGTTTCCTGATTCCACGGGACAAGGTACAGGAGACATTCTTGGAGCAGAGGAGATTGACAAGGCTGGGCATGCTGAACAGCATGGGAAGGGGGGAGAGGAGAGAATAGGAAATACTGGATTTACTCGACACTGTAAATACAGTTTGTTTGTTTTTTGTAAACTGTATTTGCTCAAAAAACGCTCACCTATTTCAGCCAAACTGAATCTCCAAAATCAGGATGTGCATTAGATTCGATGGTTATTTAGATTTGAGTAAATGTGATTATCAGTATAGGGTGTGCATTGATTATAAGTATAGGGTGTGCAATAGATTCAGTGGCGCATTAGAGTCGTGTAAGTTATGTAAATACAATTTACACGATTCATGTAAATTGATTTACACAAGTCGAGTAAGACTCGTGTAGAGTCATGTAAATATGGTAAGTTCCACACCAGGGATGGGGGGGGGGAATAGTAGAAAGGGAGAACTTATTGAACAGTAAAGATGAGGAATTCAAGTTTATCCCTTTCTCCACAAAACTAGAGGGTCAAACCTAAAAGATATTGGTTGCAATCCTAAAGATGCTTTCCTAGGAGTAAGTCCCACTGAACACAATGGGGCTTACTTTTGAGTAGATATGGTTAGGACTGTGCTCAAACTCTCCTTTTAAGACTGTAGGGCATTGATTTTCAACCACTGTGCCATGGCACACAGGTGTGCCAAAGATCATAGATCAGTAGGGAAATTGGGGGAATTTAAGTCCACTTCCAGCAGCATAGCGTGCCTTGCAAATGGTCCCAAAAACTGATGCCCTTGCTTGATAATTTTACCACCTTGTCAGTGTGCCATGAGATGAAAAAGATGGAAAATCTCTGCTGTAGGACCAGGAAAGGAACATCGTTGGCCACAATAGAGCCTCCACAATGCAGAGCAGTCTACCTCTGAGGACTGTAAAAAGGGTGATTCTTATCTTCATCTATTATTATCTGAATGTGAGCCACCCAAGAAACAGCGGACTGGCCAGGAGAAACAAGAGGAACCCTTGGAATGGCCTGGGACATTTTGGGGGCTCCTTGGAAAAGGAGCAGACATGTTCTTACAACCTGTCGGGACAACCAGACTCAGACAAGGTACGGAAAAACCTCAGAGGTTTGCTTGGTGTGCTGCCATGCGTGATTCAAAGCGGACTTTCGCGTGGCGGATCCCAAACAGTGCAGGCCTGTTGGAGCCGAGGCGGCTTTGCTTTCAAGGGTGCATTTGCGGGGTGTGAAGGCAAACATAAATGTATGGCTCACTGACGAAAAACACCTAAAGTCTTTTGTTAAGCAGGTGAGAGCAAAAACACCCTTAGAGGTGCCCGCAGGGCCTGGAACAACCCAGGTGGAAGGATGCCAAGGTGACTCAGACAAGTGAGTTGTGCTGCATGGTGTGACGGAAGGGGAGACGGAGGGTATGCAGACCCCAGCCAGGACCCCAATCCACCCATCCAAAAATCCCTCTTAAGGTTCTGATATGTTCTGCACATTCCACCTGTATGTCTTTTTAAAGAAAACATCATCCCTGCTTTGAAAAACAAATCCTATGTCACGGTTTTAATCCATTAATAAAATAAATCAAAAAGCCACAAATCTGGCAACACCTTTATTAGACCCGGCCAGATCACCTTCAACAAAGCCTTTGGAGTCATCCAGAACCTCTGTGCATCGTATAGTGCAGGGATGTAAAACATAAATTTTTATGTTTAAAAGTTAAAACATAACTTTTATTTTTTAAGTCCTACAGCAGTGGTTCTCAATCTTCCTAACGCCGTGACCCCTTTATAAGTTCCTCATGTTGTGGGGACCCCCAAAAATAAAATTATTTTTGTTGCTACTTTATAACTGTAATTTTGCTACTGTTATGAATCGTAATGTAAATATCCGATATGCAGGATGTATTTTCATTGTTATAAATGAAATGTGTTTTCTCTGCACACACTGAACACAATGGGATTCATTTCAGAGTAGGCATGAATAGGATTCGGTCCTGAAGCTGCAATCCTATCCACATTTACATGGACATAAAGGCCCCCCTGACTATAATGGGATTTATTTCTGAGTAGGCATGCATAGGATTGGGCCCTGAGGCTGTCAGTCAGCCCCAGTGCATGCACAGCTACAGCCAGAGGTCCGGCAAGCCTGACCTGGCCCCCTGCACCAGGGGTCTTTAGAGGTCCCCCAGGAAAGCTCTAGGCAACCCCCAAAGGGGTTCCGACCCCCACTTTGAGTCCTACAGGCTAAATGTGCCTCCCCCAAGCAATGTACAGGGTGATTAAAAAGTAACTCCCTGTTTTAAAATACTTATAAATTATTTATTTATGGTAATTTTTGTCTCAAACTTTTTTGTGTTTGATCTTTAATGTTTGAGAATGTAATCGGTAAAGTTAATCTGTTTGCATCTGTGTTTCAGATTATTTTGTTTGAAATTTGGAAATCCTATAAACATGGCTGGACGTTCCTGGCTGATGCAATCCTTGGTTTAAAGTTACTTTCTGAACTGCTAATGTGTGTGTCACGCCTATGGATGTACTATTTTAATTTCCTCTCATATTCATTTTTTTGTAAAAATTATAGTTAATAAATAAATATCAGCATTTTGAAATAAGGAGTTACTTTTCAATCACCATGTATATTATTGGGCTCTCCCAACATAACAAATGGGTTTCTCCTATCTTGGAAATATGAACAAGATTTGTGCATTTTTTTTATCATTTGTATCATTTATTATTATCATTCAAAAAACTATTTGAATCCATCATCTGCTTAACAATGTTACTGCTGAATGACATCACTTCCATCCACCAGCAGGCATATATACGGTAAATGTTTTATATATATATATATATATATATATAATGTGTGTGTGTGTGTGTGTGTGTGTTTATATATATATATAATCACACACAAAATTTATCACCGTGTACAGTTCATCACCATGTACTCCTGCTCCATCTCCAGACCAGCAAACGGATGTCGGGGACATCCAGACTACAAATATATATACCACAAAATAGACATACAGTATGTATATATGTGTGTGTGTGTGTATATATATATATATGTATGTATATATGTGTGTATATGTATATGTGTGTTTGTGTGTGTGTGTGTGTGTGTGTGTGTATGTATATATATATATATATATATATATATATATATATATATATATATATATATATATATATATATATGGGATGTGGGTGGCGCAAACGGTTAAGGTGCTGTGCCTGTTAACCAGCAGGTCAGGGTTCGAGACCTGGGTCAGCCCCACAAGACAGGGTGAGCTCCTGTCCTTAGCCCAGCTCTGCGACGCAGCTGGATCCAATTGTATTGGCTCTGCCTTTCCATTGGACTAATTCAGTGGCGTGGAGAGGGGGGATTTGCTGTTTGGGTAACAGCCTATCCTCCATAACACTCCAACCCAGGCTTTCGTGCTTCACATGCAGCATATGCAGCGCAGAGCACGATACCATAGTCTCTCAAGACTGATGGAGGTCTGTTTTTATATATATATATAAAATATAATTATACATATATATATAAATGCTAACTTTGGCCATTCATATAGAACAAATTTGATCTCCAACCCTGGTGTAGTGGTTTAGGAGTCGGACCTATAAGATCTAGGTTCAAATCCCTGCTCAGCTATGAAGCTTTCTAGGTGAACTTGAGCCAGAGACCATCTCTCAGCCTCCCCTACCTCAAAGGGTTGTTGTGAAGGTGAAAGAACCCTCCACACCACCTTGGGCTCCTCAAAGGAAGGATGGTATATAAACTTGAAAAATTAATAATAAATCAATGAAGGTAGCTCTGAGGCAGGACACAGAGCACAATCTTAACCATATCTACTCAAAAGTAAGCCATTGTGTTCAATGGGTCTTACTCCCAGGAAAGTGTCTGGGAGTACAGACACTTTGAGTACAGACACCTCAGTACAAATTGAAACATTATCTTCATTTTGAGAAAGGTGTTTGCATGTTCACACTAGTATACATGTATACATATACAGTGGCGCCTCACATAAAGTATGTTTCACGTAACAAACAAAATTTTCTCTAGGATTCTGCTTCACGTAAAGAACACATTCGTTGGGAGTTGGGGAAGACGCGCTGGCCGGCAGCCTGTTTAAAAAAGCATCAGGGCTGCCTAGCGCACCTGCCCATAGTGAAAGCAACACTTCCGCGCTGTTCCTCCTGTGGCCGGAGGGAGAGAAGAGCAGTGCAGAAGAGGGAAGCAGCTCAGGGCTAGCCAGAAGGGAGCAGGGGAGAGAGAGACTCAGGATGGAGAGAAGGAGAAAGCTGGGAGACACTTGGAAATTGTCTTGGATTGCAGCCTCCGAACCATGTCTACCCAGAAATAAGCCCCATTGTGTTCAATGGGTCTTACTGCCAGGAAAGTGTCTTTAGGACTGCAGCCTAAGTAGACTTCATAAGATCATGCACACTGAATGCATTTTTCATCCCAGTGTTGAATTCAATCCCAGTGTTCTGTCATCATTTTTACATCCAGTTAATATTTTTATATGAATATTTTTGGGGTTGTGGAACCAATCGTCTACGTTTCCATTATTTCCTATGGGAAAATCCGCTTCACATAAAGAATGTTTCACATAAAGAACATGCCTCCAGAACGAATTAAATTTGTAACGTGAGGCGCCGTTGTATACGTATCAGTCAAATCAGGGACCCTACAATCCAGAGTAACTACGAGAGCTCGTAAGAGACATTGACGTCAACGTAGTTACAGCACACCTAGTGGAAACCTATGGGAAATTCATATTGCAATCCAGAGTAAATTGTTCTTAAGTTGGAGCAAGGACTTTTAATATAGATGTTTTTATTTATTGTTTTAAGATACTTGTTTTAACTGCTTTAATGTATTGGACTTTATTGTTGGTGTTTTTATGCGTTGTTTGTAAGCTGCCTTGAGTCCCACCAGGAGAAAGGCGGGATAGAAATAAAGTTTATTCTTATTATTGTATGAATAGATGGTCTCTATAAACCATCTGTAAACATAAGGATATCTAATGGATAACATAAGGATAACATAAGGTATCTTATATAAGGAGACGGTGAACATAAGGCTATCAGACCCATTTCATCCAGTATCCAAGTCCCACTTTGTGGTCCACTTTTTTAGGTAGCCCGGAAGCAGGAGGTGACAGATGACCTGCTACGGTTCCCTTATAGCCGTAATGACACATAAATGCACGCATGGGAATGCCAAAATTCCAACACATGCTCACCTTTCCATGTCTCTCCCCACTTTCCACTCCCCACATGACCAACAAATCATGATTATCGGATGCAACAGTTGCCATTATTCCATTTGGTTACATGCGACTTTTTTCAAAATACATAATGATTATAACAAGTTTAATAACCCTTACAGGACACACAGTTAAAGGGGAAAAAATTAAGGCTGGGGACATGTGGGGAAAAAATCCTTAGCACTGCGTAAGGAGTTAGGAGGGGTCTCAGGTATGGCTGGCTTGAAGTCAGTTGGACCAATTAGACCTATGCCTAAGGGGGTCTCTGAATTAATGTCATCTAGGCTGCAATCCTAAACTCCAGTTAGGCTGGCCTAAGTCCTGCACTGACCTGGAGGTGTCCCAAAAATGCCATAATTCACTTTTGCACCACTCCTGGGGGAGGGTAATGCCACTGCATAGACATGCGCTTGCCTCCCTACATCACCATGGGAGTGGGGAGACCAATGAGTTGTGCCAGCCCATGTTAGGATTGCACCCCTAGTCTGGTAAAATACGCTGAATGCAACAGAAACCTAACTCCACATTGCAGGTTTTAAATAGAATAGCAATTATTTTAATTTTATTTTAATTCTTAAGTTCGAAGTTGTTCATACTGTCTATATTTTGATTTTTTTTTTTACTGATTCAGGCTATGCTTACTCCAATTGCTGCACCACCACCAACAGTGATGGCAACAGGGTGACCGGATGCCCAAACCTCAAAAGGAGGACAAGGTCTTAGATTCCTCTAAGCCTGGCCTTTCTGGCGGACAATGACATGTTTGCCTACTCATGAGTAAAGCCACAATATTAGGCACATTCACTTTCCCGTAGAACTCAATGCATATTTTTTATTTTTAGTTTTTTGGCCATAACTTTTAATAGGAAGGAGATATTTCAAAACCGATTTTTGCCTTGGATTCTGCTCTTCAGTACGAATCCAACAGCATATGACATGATGGGGTCCTGCACACCATTGCAAAGTTCCAAAATGAAGCCAAAACGGAGGACAATGAAGCGCTTTCGGAGGACACCCAGGCAGGAGACTAAAAAAGAGGATCAATCTGGAAATTTCCAGTCATATAGTCACCCTACAGGTGATGATTCTGCAAAAATGTGAGCTAACATATCTTCTTATTTACCGATCTTATTGATTCACCTTTGGAACTCACTGCCACAGGAGGAAAACTATTCACCTGCACAAACTTTGACAATCCAACGTAGCAATCACTGGTGTTTCAATGAGTTTGTTTATATTTTCCCAGGTCTATTGTTTAGTTGCACAATGTGCAACTGTGCTGGGAAACAGAAAGGATGAGAGATTCCTTCCCATCAAGCAACGGCAGAAGTTTAGGTTTAGGAAACAGCAAATGGTCTCGTGTTTCCTTCCACGCTGCAACCAAGACACCTATTTTGAGATTTTTGGTCTATGCACATATAAAGGGGAACTGTCATCATGACATTTGTCTCTTCCTCCTTGTCCCCCTTCTTCCTCCCAACAACCTCACAACAACCCTGAAGAGTAGATTTCAGGCTGAGGAATGGTGATTGGTCCTGTGTCGAAACTACAGGATAGATAGTTACAGTGCAATCATAAGTCTGTCTACTCAGAAGTAAGTCCTATTTTATTCAATGGGGTCTACTCCCCATTTAGTATTTAGGATTGCAACCTTATTTACTAATTGGATAGACTATTAATTAGATAGATTTAGGGGCGTGTAAGCTATACCAAACTACAAGATAGATTTTTTAATTGGATAGATAATTATTTAGTAATTGAAACTAACAGTGCAATCCTAAGCGTGTCTTCTCATAAGTATGTTCGATTGTTCCATTGCAGCCTAACCACACTTTCCTGGGAGTAAGTGCTATTGAACACAATAGGACATATTTCTGAGTAGACATGCTTAGGATTGCTCTGTAATCATCTCGGAAAACTTCAGAAGGTATCAGAGCCTTCCTTCCTTTTTGAATCAACAACACCAAGGTTATGGGGTTTAAAGGAAACTTTGATGTCATCCAATCCAACCCCCTACATTGTGCAGATGTACTACAACGTCCCTGACAGGTAGTCCACCCAGCCTCTGCTTGAAAATGTCCAGTGCTCACAATTACAACGACTTGCAGTGCTCAACTGCTCTTAACAGACCTCAAGTCAACAACTTCCCTGTAGTTTTGCCCTATAGATCTTTGAAGAGTAAGAGCACCATCCTAACCATGTCTACTCAAAAGTATACTCCACTGTGATCAATGGGTCTTACTCCCAGGAAAGTGTCTTTAGGATTGCTGCCTAACTAAGACCTCTTCTTCCTCCTCCTGACAGCTCATCAGATCTTTGGGGTTAACAATGATCCTATCTCACCTTCCTCTTTTCTGGAGACCTGCAAAGACCCTTCATATTTTTAAAAACATCCACAAGAGTGTATTTTTTTCCCTTTGCTGTGTTAATCTCCGTACTTCCCCCCTGCTTTTTTATGGGTGTTTTAAATGGTTGTAGCATAAAACAATATAATATCTTTATCTTAACAGTGCAGTGGCGGAAGTTTTGGTTGGGACAAGATGAAAACTCTGTAGATCTCAATGTATGTGCCTTGAAGATGTTCCGAGAGGCCCTTGGATGCCCATCAAATAAATCTGAGGGCAGAGGGTTGCTTTGGAGCAGGGATCTCTAGAACACGGCCCGGGGGCCAGATGTGGCCCTCGGTGAGCCTCAATCTGGCCCCCAGCAAGACCTCCCTACCCAGTCCTTGGGCAAGCCTTATAATCCACTCCAATACATTCTTTTACGTAAATGTATTCAAATTTGAAATTTAAATTAGTTTTCCAGTGTCAGAGTGATGATGTTGGGTGCAATCCAGAGTAAATCGGGGAGTTCTTGCTCCAGTATAAGAACAATTTACTCTGGATTGCAATATAGGTTTCCCATAGGTTTTCCCTATGGTTTTCACTAGGTTTTCACCTTTCCCATAGGTTTTCACTAGATGGTGCTGTAACTACGGGTGCATAGAAAGTCTCTCATGTGCTCCCGTAGTTACTATGGATTGTAGGGGATGTGGCCCTCAAGCCAAAAAGTTTGGAGACCCCTTCTTTGGAGGGACAAAATAAGTTTGTAAAAGTTTGCATGGCGTCAAGCAACTGCCCATGTGGAAATGTCACAACCTTGGCACACATGGGCATCAGGACGGAGGCATGTGTGCAAAGGATGGAGATATGCTAGGGAGAAAATGCTGCCACAGGTGACTTACCTGGCAGTGTCCAAACCAGGCCAGCTCAGTGTGCAGCACCATCAGGAGGATGCCCAGCAGGGCAGTGGCCAGTGCCCAGGCTGCCAACTTTCTCTCCTCGCCCAGGACCACTTTCCTCAGCCGGAGGCGTCTCAGGTTGTCTCCTGGCTCCCCAGGAATGGGCAGCACCATGGTCTCAGCCGGGTCCCCCTTGCTCTGCATCTCTTGGGGATTGCCAGGGGCCACCGAGGTGGAGCGCTTGGCGCCTGGAGTGGGCAGGTAGGGGGTGAAGATGCCCTGGGCGGCCCCCCATCCCTGCCTCTTGAGAAGCCAGCAGGCAGCCAGGGCGAGAGGGTGGGAAAGAAAGAAAGAAAGAAAGAAAGAAAGAAAGAAAGAAAGAAAGAAAGAAAGAAAGAAAGAAAGAAAGAAAGAAAGAAAGAAATTGATTTCAAAGGAGGAAGTACAAGGGACAGAGGAACAACCCGCTACTGGATTGGGAAATATCAAAGGGAACAAATTATAGTGGGAGGGAGAAGAGGGTGAGTGAGAGAGAGGGGGTAAAGAAAGAAGTAAAGAAAGAAGGAAGGAAGGAAGGAGGGAGGAAGGAAGGAAGGAAGGAAGGAACAACCTGCTACTGGATTGAGGAAAACTAGAGGGAATAAATTACAATGGGAGGAAAAGGATATGAGGGGGGTAAAGAAAGTGGAGAGAGAAAAATAAAAGTAAAGAGAGAGAGAGAGAGAGAGAGAGAGAGAAGTGTTCAGGGGTCTGGGGTCAGAGGAACGCCCTGCCACTGGAGGGTGGGCAGCGAGCGTCTTAGAGGAGCGAGGCAGGAGCGTGGGCTGAGTCCGGCTCCGGAGCGCGTCTGGCTCCTGCGGAGGAGCTCCAGGCCGGTCCCTTCGCCTCGTCACCGGCCAGGGCGGGGCAGGGCAGGGCTGGGCTCCCCGGGGAGGGTGGCCGGCGCTGGGAAGGGAGGCAGGGAGGGGGCTGGCCTGGGCATCACTGGGGGAGATGCAGGGGACACTCCTGGAAGGGGCAGGAAGGGATCCCCCAAATGGGAACACGTGCAGGAATTCATTCATTCATTCACTCTCTCTTTCTCCTTTCTTTCTCTTTCTCCCTCCCTTCTTTCTTCTTTCCTTCCTTCACTCCCTCCTTTCTTCCCTTCTTTCTTTCTTCTTTCCTTCCTTCACTCCTTCTTTCTTTGTTCCTTCCTTCCTTCCTTCACTCATTCACTTCTTTCTTTTTTCCTTCCTTCCCTCCTTTCCTTCCTTCCTTCTTTCCTTCCTTCACTCATTCCTTCCTTTCTGAAGCCTCCACCACGCTGGAAGCCTAGAATTGAAGGCTCAATACTCTGGAAAGATATTCTGTGCATGCTCAAGGGCAAACTTATCATTGGAGTGGCTTCACACATACTAGAGGCAAGGATGTGTGGTGTGTGTGTGTTGCCCTCCAAAATGTAGGACACCTGAGAAAAATGTAGGACATGACCAGATACCACTTTGGGGGGAAGACCAACCCACTTCACACGTTTTCATATTTTCTTCCTGCAGCACTTAGCCTTCTTGTAATTCGTAAATTAGATGTAATAAATTACATGCAATGGTTTTAAATTGAATAATAAGTAAGATAGAGTTTAAATTAACCACATGAAATGAGAGCACAATCCTAACCATGTCTACTCAAAAGTAAGCCCCATTCTGTTCAATGGGTCTTGCACCCTCATGGTGCACCCTGGATAGCATGAAAGGGTGAACTAGCAACAATTAGCAGCCGGACTACCTTGAAGAATTAGCATCAATGTGGAGTAATGTGGAATAAATAAGTCCTAGATTTGTTTGTTTGTTAGATTAAATAAATAAATTTAGAATTTATTTATTTATAAATTCATTTAGAATATATTTATTTATTCCACATTATTCCACACATATGTCTGGCTGCCAACTGTTGCCAACTGCCAATTCTTCAATGTAGTCTGGCTGCCAATTGTTGCTACTCTTTTGGTTCACACTTTCATGCTATCCTGGGTTTATTAAATAAATAAATAAATAAATAAATAAATAAATAAATAAATAAAAACCCTAAAGAAAGTTTCTTTAGGATTGCAGCCTGAGTGTTTTCAGCTTTTATGTTATCGAGTCCTACATTTTTCATAGAATCATAGAGTTGGAAGGGACCCACTAGGTCATCTAGTCCAACCCCCTGCCTGTAGCAGCATATCCTTGGGTGTCCTACATTTTCCGGGTCCATGTCTTCTTATCCGGTTATGACATATGGTCACCCTGACCACTAAGAACTGTATTTTGAACTACGGCTGCAATCCTAAGAGCACTTTCCTGAGAGTAAGCCCCATTAAACTCAATGGAACTTACTTCTGAGTAGACTTGAATAGGATTGCAGAGTATGTTCAAATAAATGAAATCTGAAGCCTTCACCCTTTTGGGATCTGCAGTATCAGCAACTCAGCCCACCACCCCATAAGTGCCTGTGTGACTCACTGTACTGGGTGTGCCTGTGGGATGGAAGGAGTGCCCAGAGCACTGACTCATGCAGGGCACCACAAGCTGCCTCCTTTGATGACAATTCAAGGCTGCTGTGTTTTTGCATAGTAGGAGTGACTGGGTGAGCCATTCATGCTGGATGATGTGTGGATGGTGTAGTTTGGGTTTGGTATGTCCTCTTTTTCCTGGACATGTCCTGGATTTTAGCCTGGGGAAAAAAACCATTTCCTTGTGAGCAAGCAGCATGTAGCCTTCTTGTAATTCATAAAGTATACAGAATAAACTACATGTAATAGTTTTAAATTTAATAATAAGCAATATAGAGTTGAAATTACAACACTTTTTTGGTTATGGCATTTTGTCACCCTGCACCTACTTCACAGGAATGTTGTGAGGACAGCAGGAAGGGAGGAACAAAAGCTTTGTTAGCTGGACATGGGAAAAGCTGGGAATATATCCCTTAAATAAAATGCTGAGGCACTGTGGCATTATTTAACCCCTTGTTGTTTGGAAAGATGCAATGCTAGAGGAGTGACTAACCCTACAATCCAGTGTAACTACAGGACACGTAAGAGACAGTACGTGTACCTGTAGTTACTGCACCACCTAGTGAAAACCTATGAGAAATTCATATTGCAATCCAGAGCAAATTGTTCTTACACCAGAGCAAGGACTCCCCGTAGTTACTCTGGATTGCACCCTTAGGGCGAAATCCAGAATAACTATGAAGAGTCCTTGCTCCAGTGTAAGAACAATTTGCTCTGGACTGCAGTATGAATTTTCCATAGGTTTTCACTAGGTGGTGCAGTAACTACGGGCACACGTAATGTCTCTTACGTGCTCCCGTAGTTACTCTGGATTGTAGGGTCTGTCAGAGATGCAAAGGGGAACCTCCGCAAAAAATAGGTTAACACTGTAACTAACCCCCAAATCCAGAGTAACTACAGGAGCACATAAGAGATTTTACATGCACCCATAGTTACTGCACCACCTAGTGAAAACCTATGGGAAATTCATATTGGAATCCAGAGTAAGTTGTTCTTACACCGGAGCAAGGACTCCCCATAGTTACTCTGGATTTTGCTCTTACTCTAGTTTGTTATTTTTATTTTATTTAGTTGATTTTAACTAATGTTGATTTTAACTAAAGTTGTAACATAGGGCACAATCCAGAGTAACTACAGTGAGTCTTTGCTCCAACGTAAGAACAATTTACTCTGGATTGCAATATGAATTTCCCATAGGTTTTCAATACGTGGTGCCGTAACTACATTAATGTAAATGTCTCTTACGTTCTTCCATAGTTACTCTGGATTGTAGGGTAACTCTAGTTTATTATTTTAATTTTATTTATTTGATTTGTACCTCGCTTTTCCACCGAAAAAAGGATACCCAAGTTAAGTTGTAACCAAAGACTAACTTATTTGCCCACTTTTCTCCTCCATGCTCAGTTTTAAAGGCAAAAAAGAAACTCATATCTTGAATATTAACACAGTTTATCTGGAAAAATGCAAGGTTTTGAAAAGGTTGCCTTCTTCGCACATATGGGTGTTCAATTACACACACACACACTCACAAAGACACTTTCTATGAGCTTTCACTTTCTTCTTACTCAAATTAGGATTGCCAACTGTTTCACCAGCCCCTGCTCCTGTGTTAGTTGTGGAAGAGCAATCTCAAGAGAGGGTTATACCTTTTGATTATGGACACCCTACAGGCATCTGGAAATTAGGATACTGGACTCCAAGGAGTTTCCTACAGGGATGCTTCAGTGAAAGTGGGCTGTGGGTGGAGCAAGCAGTTAAGGCGCTGTGCCTGTTAACCAGCAGGCCAGGGTTCAAGACCCGGGTCTGCCCCACAAGACAGGATGAGCTCCTGTCCTTAGCCCAGCTCTGCGACGCCAGCTGGATCCAATCGTATTGGCTCTGCCTTTCCATTGACTAATTCAGTGGCGTGGAGAGGGGGGATCTGCTGCTTGGGTAACAGCCTATCCTCCATAACAATCCAACCCAGGCTTTCGTGCTTCGCATGCAGCGTATGCAGCGCCAAGCACGATACCATAGTCTTTCAAGACTGACGGAGGCCTGCTTCAGTGAAATCTTCCCCATAGCAGATTCTTGCAGACAGCGCCATCACAAGGCACAGAAGCAGAGGCCACTTGAAAAGTTGGCAACCTTGAAAGAAAAGTCTCTCTGATTTTATCCATGGTTGAGAGGAGAAGGTAAAGCTTACAAACATTGCCCATGTTTTTTCTTCCCAGTAGGAGTATAACCAGAAATTCAACTGGTGAAGTTTTCTTTCCTGTTCTGCAAAAGCAGCACTCTGAAATCTGATTTTTCAGGGGGAAAAAATCTGAATTTTTTTTATTTTTTACTTTCATGTACTCAGGAGTAAATGACCTCAACATGTACTTCTCCTCATGCGGTGACACTGAAAACAGGGAGACTGGCCAAAGCCTTTGGAGCTTTTAGAAGGTCAGTATGTTCTTCCTTCTGGCTTTGGTATCAACCACTTTGGTTAAATCCAGTTGGAGGTGGTTTTAATTAATTACAATTTAGAATATTTTCTTATGCATGTTTCAACATTGTGCCAGGAGCATGTTCACTTCCTCCACCTAATAGCACTCCTATGCTTTGAACAGCAGCAGGACAGACAGAAATTCAACAGGTTTCTCATTTCCTGACCACCACATTTTGATGCCAGGAAATTTTTGGTTGGTTTCCTGACTGCTGTGTGGCCATGCGAGGAACAGCAGCCCTGCTAAGGGAACAGATTGAGGGGGGGTAAAGAAAGAAAGAAAGAAAGAAAGAAAGAAAGAAAGAAAGAAAGAAAGAAAGAAAGAAAGAAGGAAGGAAGGAAAGAAGGAAGGAAGGAAGGAAGGAAGGAAGGAAGGAGTCCTTGCTCCGACATAACAACAATTTACTCTGGATTGCAATATGAATTTTCTATAATTTTCACTAGGAGGTGCCATAACTAAGTCGACGTAAATGTCTCTTACATGCTCCTGTAGTTGCTTTGGATTGTAGGGTAATCTGCAGCCTTCCGATTGTGTCCATCTTATAAAGAATTAAAAAATGATTCCCTCTAGTCCATTACTGTAAATTTCTCCCAGCAGCTCCTCTCTATTTATCAGATGTTGCAGATAATTTATTTATCTGATCTCTCTATTTATCTGATCTTGCAGGTTATTCTCAACATGGACAGAACGGAGCTGCTGTTTCCCATCCACAACGTAGACAGAATGATACAGGTTTATCTTGCAAAAATCGGAGAGGATGGGGTTCTGTCCAAAGAGACCACATCCAACAGACAAAAACTATTGGAAACAATGAGGCAAGTTAATTGTAATTCCCTTACATCTTCTTAATTTCCATAGTGCTTATTCCAAATGTGCTTTTTTGGAGGGTGAGAAGGGAATGCAGGCCATTCTTTTCTTATACATAGTTCCATCAGCACATTATAGAGGCAGAAATAAAATCATGATCTGCTGTCCCAAGGAACTTACAATCAAAGGCTGCAATCCTAAGAGCACTTTTAGTGGAGTAAGCCCCATTGAACTCAATGGAATGTACTTCTGAGTAGACATGTACAGTGGTACCTCTCATAACAAGCGTCTCACATAACAAGTGTTTCACATAAGTTTAAATTTCCAAGAAATCTTGCTTCACGTAAGTTCCACTTCACTTAACAAGCAAGCATGCTATGGGCACGCGTGCTGTGCAGCCCTGACGCTCCACGCAAAAGCTTTTTAAAAGGGCTGCTGGCCAGCGTTGCTGCCTATAACTGCCCCCAAGTGCCCCCACTGGCCACCTTGAACTTCCAGCAGCAGCCCAGGTAAGTGTCTTTGATTGCAGCCTCCTAACCATGTCTACTCAGAAGTAAGCCCCATTGTGTTAAATGGGGCTTACTCCCAGGAAAGTGTCTTTAGGATTGCAGCCTAAGTAGACTTCATAGGATCATGCACATTGAATGAATCTTTTGAATTCAATTCCAGTGTTTTGTCATCATCTTTACATGCAGATCATATTTTTTATATGAATATTTTGGGGGTTGTGGAACCAATCATCTGAGTTTCCATTATTTCCTATGGGAAAATCCGCTTTACTTAAAGGTGAAGGGAAGAGTGCCTGGGTGGGATAAAGGCAGAAAATCCAGGTTCAAATCCCTGCACAGCTATGAATCTTCCTAGGTGACTTTGGACCAGTCACTCTCAGCGACGTCTACCTCACAGGGTTGTTGTAAGAAGAAAGGAAGGTACTATGTACACACTCCTGAGCTCCTTCAGTATAGGGAGGTATTAAATGGGAAAAGGGGAGTATAAAAAAGGAGGTGTGAAAGAAGGGAGGTATAAAATGTGAATGAATGAATGTGCAATCCTAACCAGTTTAGGCTGGCATAACTCACCTGGCATATCTTCCCGTGATGGTATGGGGAGGTTGGTGTATCCCCATGTACAGGCCTAACCCCTTTTGTGACACCCCAGGGGGCATTACCATGACAAGGCATGATTCCAGAAACGTCATGTTTAGCCTGGAGCTGCTTATTGTTCATCACAAGAGACGAGAACAAGGGAAACTTGTGCAAGACGTCTTTGCCAGACGTCTTAATCATTCTCGTGATGCCAACGTTCCGAAATGAATCATCATTTTTGTTGTTATAATTATTATTCCCCTTTTACAGAAGGGGAACTGAGGCACTGAGCAGAGCTGTCCAAGTCCTCCCTGCACTGGAGGCAGCATACTGCAGCAGATTTTCCTACTCCTTGAATTGGAAAAGGAATGGCATCTCTGAAGTTCTAGCCCACGGTGGTCCTCCAGACTTCAGGCAAAATCCAAAGTACAGGGAGTCCTTGCTCCAGTATAAGAACAACTTACTCTGGATTCCAATATGAATTTCCATAGGTTTTCACTAGGTGGTGCAGTAACTATAGGTGCACGTAAAGTCTCTTACATGCTCCTGTAGTTACTCTGGATTTGGGGGTTCATCAGGTCTCAAATGGTAACTTGGAAGATCTGAATTTAGCATCCTTTTAAACCACAATGTTACTCTGCAACTTAGATTTCTGCATATTGCTATCTGTATATTTCGGTGCGTAATTTTAAAAAGTAAGGTGCTTAACAAAATGTACACCAACAATTTGTTAAAAGTATTGTTTACATAAATATAAATGTAAAAAATACATTAAAAGTGTGAATATGGCCAATATTCACCAGGTTGTATAATTGTTGGAGTCGGACCTGGAAATCAGACCTGCTCTGGAGTCGGACCATGAGTCAGATCTGACAGATCCAGGTTCAAATCCCCCTCAGCCATAAAGCTTTTGGGGTGATCTGGAGCTGATATCCTTCTCTTTAAGCCTACCTTACAGGGTTCTTGTAAGGACAAAAAGAAGGAAGGAGTTCTATACACCACCCTGAGCTTCTTGTGAGAAGAATGGTGTAAAAAAATAAAAGAAATAGGTGGCTCTCGCACACTCATCAGAATATGCTTTGTTTTGTTGTTCGGCACCTACACAACAGCAAACTTAGTGGTTGAAAGCCAAGGCTAGTAACCTGTTGAATCATAAGCATACAACACTGAAACTGAAGTGTGCATGTGCATGGATATACACACACATGTCCGCCACCGTCGTATCCTAATGTCCTGATCTGGGGCATTAGCCAAGGTCTGACTCAGCATGTCTGAAGCCACACCACTGAGTCATCTGTGGAACATCCTGGAGGACTTGGATACTTTTCCAGGAGGTATCCCATTGAAAGAAGGCAGAGAACTTGGCATGTAAGGTTGCTGGCATTCTGCTATCCACAGTGGTTTTAAAATAATAGGGGAGAGCACTCCAGCGCAACATGTTGTGGCGGGAAGACTTTTTGGATGCAACCAGCCAGAGTTTCCACTGTATTCAGCAAACACTTCCCATGGCCCTACTATGACCACCCCATAGACAACTGCATTTCGGCACCTGTGAGTGGTTGTTCCAGATCAGTAAATACACTTCCTGCATTTACCTTGACTTCTTACCTGCCTGAGATGAGTTTGGCCGTTGAGATGGAATCACACCAATATACATATATTTGAGTTTATAACACCCATATTGACTCAAATATAATGCTCAGCTTTTCCAGCCAAATTCAGTCTCCAAAATCACAGTGCGCATTACATTCAATGGTTGTATAGATTTGAGTAAATACAGTATTGTGATTATATGTATAGGGTGCGCATTAGATTTGATGGCACATTAGATTCAAGTAAATACGAGACGTGTGGTGCATTCCCCCATACATTTCTGCATAATCCCTGTGATCAACAGAGAGGAGCCTTCTTGAGATTTATAATAATAATAATAATAATAATAATAATAATAATAATAATAATAATAATAATAATAATACCAGGTGACAGCAGAATTGAGGAGAAACAACTGGAAAAGATGTCCCGCTACCAAGACCGAAGAATCGAATGACAGCGTATCTGGTGTAAGCCAGTGCAGGTGGTTCCAGTGGTAATTGGCACACTGGGTGCAGTGCCCAAAGACCTGGGCAGGCACCTGAAAACTCTTGGCATTGACAAAATATCACTCTGCCAACTGCAGAAAGCCGCTCTTCTGGGATCAGCACGAATTATACGCCGCTACATCACACAGTCCTAGACTCTTGGGAAGGGTCCGACTGGTGAAGTGAATGAAACCAGCACGAAATTGTTTGCTGTGTATTGATGATGATGATTAATTATTTATTTATTTCCCTCCTTTCTCCCAGAGGGACTCAAACAGAACATTGAACATCTCAGATAGAACATTATAGACGGAGAAGAGCATTGGCTGGTACCCCATCAGCATTTGGCATACCATTTCAGGAATCAGGGGTCCTGGCCTGACCCTGATGAACACACAGCTGAATCCCGCAGAGCCTTTCCCGGTTCAGAGGAAATCCAAACCCCTATATGCCAATAAAGGTTTTGGGAAAAGAAAGAAATCCAAACCCTATATTACACCCATCAGAGTTCAACCAAAAATTACATTTTCTTTGGCCCCAACAAAATGTTGGTAGTAGATGAATTTTCAGGGCCGCGATGAAATACAAAGCATTGATTGCATAAGATGATCCCGTGATTCCTTTCGGTTCTGCTTTGAATAATGGTGCACCCATCGTCACTGGGAAAAAAGAGAAATTATGATTCATAAAACACTCTTTATGGCACAAAAAGCAACTATTTTTGTGAAGGGCGGAAGGCCATTGGAAGCCGGAGCCTTGACTTCGCCTGGAAAGATTGAAAGTTTACTCCAAAGGAGGAGGAATTGCTGGAAGAAAAGCACAGTCGTGGGGAGATCTAAACAGCTCCACCCTTCAAATTGTCTGGGCAGCACTTGCAGCAAACCCAAAGCGGTGAAGAGCTCGGGATGTGGATGACTTCAGGGAGAGAACCACGAGCCAGTGATAATTTGTGATAGATCTACCATGAGATCAGTGTGGTGGCTGGATTGAGACACTATTAAAGTGTGCCAATGATATATATGGCAGTTCGAGAGTTGGACTGAGTCCGGCTCAGCCTTATAGCTTCCTGAGTGACCAGTTTCTCTCTTTTTCAACCTCACCTACCCTGCAAGGTTGTTGTGAGGTCAAAAGGAGGCAAGGAATAATATACACCACCCTGAACTCATCGCATGTGTAAGAAATGTCAGCACCCACTAAGAACCTGTTTTTAGACATTTAACCCCTAACGGGGTGAAAATGTATGCAACATGTTTTTGTCCCTATACTCAACATTGAAGTCTGACTGATCAACCCAACACATGGCTCTCGAAGCATGAAATTTGGGGAGCGTATTCCTTCTGCGAAGTAAGGACCCACTAAGAACTGATTTGGTGCCCAGTGTTACCTGCTGGTGCCTGGCAGGAATGTCTGGTGCTCAGTAGGCACCTGGTGCCCACTGCTGCCCAGTGGTATGATAGACATGCATAGTGCCTGGCACTGGTGTCTGGCACCCCATGCCTGCTGCTTAACAAGGATTCCTGGTGCACATTGGTATCTGGTACCCAGTAGTGACTGATAGGGCTGCCCAGTGGTGTCCGCTTTCCACTGCCTGCTGGTGCCAGGTAAGGATGCCTGGTGCCCGCCACTGCCACTTGATGCAGTACAACGCCCATTGCTTGTTGGTGCCTGGCGGTGCCCATTGCCCACTAGGGCCCACCACCTAGTGCCCGGGGCCCGTAAATATTTTTTAAAATTTTACTTCCACAAGAAAACAGGTAGGACACACTTTTTTGTCTACTTGTATTGTTGGTTCGTTTTGTCAATTGATGGGACCAGTGGTCGAGTTTGTTTTGATGGGACCACTGCCAGGTTTGTTCTGTTCTCATGCGCAATGGTTTTATCAAATCACTGTCATCGTCTTCCTTTGCGCTCCCACAAAATGTGAGATTGGACCTGGGGGAGCAGGAGCCCAAAGCAGACCTCTTCCAATGACACAACTACGTATTTAATACTTAGCAACTCTCTTGAGTATAAAAGACTCTCCAGAGTATAAAAACTCAAGAACAGTTTATCTGGGGATTGTCTTGTGTTTTGTGTCTACATTATGCCCTGGACTGTATTGGTACCTGTGATTAGACTAAGGGTGCAATCCTAACCCTGTCTACCCAGTGGTGGGCTTCAGGGGGTTCTCACAGGTTCTAATGAGTGCCTGGTTCTGAGAACCGGTTACTAATGGGGCATAGAAACTCTTGTTAATTTAGGTTATTAGGACATAGAACCTGTTGTTCATTTCTTTGAATCCCACCACTAAGTCCCATTATATTAAATAGGGCTTACTCCCAGGAAAGTATGTTTAATATTGCAGCCAAACCCAATCATTCACAGTTACCCTTACAAATCCAAATGGTTTCTCTGGTTGTTCTCACCCCAACATCTTCTGGGCTCTTAAAAAAGCAACGTGTCAGAATGCATTAAATGATCACAGAGATTTGCAACCCTGTAAGTTTGCAACCCAAGGTTCCTTTTAAGACTTTGCATGCATCCCAGTTTTTTGGGTTTTCACCCTTTTACCCTACAATACGGAGTAACTATGGGAGCACTTAAGAGACATTTACATTGACCTAGTTTACGGCACCACCTAGTGAAAACCTATGGGAAATTCACATTGCAATCCAGAGTAAATTGTTCTTACATCGGAGCGAGGACTCCCCGTAGTTACTCTGGATTGCGCCCTTAGTGATGAAAACTTCTACCTGGTACTTTCTGTTCCTCACTTTCAGTTTCAGCTTCCAAGAAGCATCTGGTCAGTGGTGATAACAGGACAAGATGGGACTTGGATCTGATTGAGCCGGGCTCGGTGCTTCCTTTCCCAACTCACAAGGTCAACCTCTGCAGTTGACTCTAAATGTTCTGCACAATGTTTAGGAAACATCAAGGAAGAAATGTCTCGGTTGAGGACAAATGTGCGGCAATTAAATAGGAATGCAGGCAAGGCTGACACACCCTTTTCTGGCTAGATCCATCTCTGTATTTCATCGTTAGACGACAGGCAAATATTCAACGGGTGCATCTTTTCACCAGGACGGTGATGCAGCGATGGGAAAGTGTTCCAACTCTTGGATATCTGCCTATTAAAGATCCAGGATCTGCGCTAAGAAAAAAAATTGATGGTGAGATTCGTCCTTGGAAGGCTAAGCAACACTTTCTCCACCACCACCCCCAGATTCTTATGCCTCCAGACACCCAAAAGAAAACAAATCTATCACTAATCTCTTTAGAAGCTTACCACGTTTGGCTTAATCGCAAATCGGGGACTCTATGTGAGGAATGTAGCATCTCAGCTTTGCGGTTCTAGTCCCCTTACAGGCCTGGGTGGCTAACAATATTTTGGAGGAATCTGGCCACCTTCTCGGTTTTCTCCACACCCTTTGGTTTATAGTTGCTTCTGGGTGGGAAAAAATTCATTGCTGATTTTAAAACATGGCACACTTAATACTCATTTGGCATGAAATTATTTTAAGTAGTGGTTCTTGAATGAGAGGGGAGTCCCACTGCAATGGTAGCCATGAGGATTTAGGAAGGAGCCCTGGGAAGATCCAAGGGGACATAAGGATCTTCATAAGATGTATACAGGGTGGTCCCCCCAAAAAGATAACGGAAGATGTATGTGAAGACATGTAGTACACATAGTTGTATATAGGTAATCACTGTGTGCAAACACTAAAAGCTTACTAAAATATTTTGGTTACCTTTTTGGGGTGCCCACCCTGTACAATGTAGGATTATTCTATATGTGATTTTCATACCATATGACACCTTACGCTCCAGCCATATGTTGCATGGGTTAAGAACATAAGAACCACCTCCACTGGATCAGATCAATCGAGTCCACTTCCTGTATATGATTATACCATATATGATCTTCATACCATATACCACCTGACGGTCCAGCAAAATGGTGGGTGGGTTAAGAAGATAAGAAGAGACTCCACTGGGTCAGACCAATCAAGTCCAATTCCTGGAAATGGTATATGATCTTTATACCATATACCACCTTAAAAAAGCAGGCCTCCGTCAGTCTTGAAAGACTATGGTATCGTGCTCGCCGCTGCATACGCTGCATGTGAAGCACAAAAGCCTGGGTTAGATTGTTATGGAGGATAGGCTGTTACCCAAGCAGCAGATCCCCCCTCTCCACGCCACTGAATTAGTCCAATGGAAAGGCAGAGCCAATACGATTGGATCCAGCTGGCGTCGCAGAGCTGGGCTAAGGACAGGAGCTCACCCTGTCTTGTGGGGCAGACCCGGGTCTCGAACCCTGGCCTGCTGGTTAACAGGCACAGCGTCTTAACCGCTTGTGCCACCCACAGCCCACTGCAGCAAAATGTTGGGTGCGTTAAGAACATAAGAGCCTCCACTGGATCAGACCAATCTAGTCCACTTCCTGTATATGGTATATGATTATACCAAATATGATCTTTATAACATATACCACCTTACACTGCAGCAAAATGTTGGGTGGGTTAAGAACATAAGAGCCTCCACTGGATCAGACCAATCTAGTCCACTTCCTGTATCTCACAGTGGTCCACTAGAAATATGAATGGAGTAATATTCTAGGAGTAGAAGTCCTGGATTACTTTATATGGTGACAGACCCTTGGTCGTTCCAGCCAAACAATCCCGGTGCTGGGATCTGAAACACCATCATTAAAGCAGTGGATCTTGAATGTGTCCTGCTTCCCTTGGGGGATCTTGGTCATGGGTAGATCCTGGGATCTAGGGTTGCTCCAACGGTTCCGACACACTGGGTTGGGGAGATGCAGAAGGCAGAGCAAGGACATGGGGAAGCAAGTTCAACATGAGAATGCGCACTTGAAAGGAAGCTGGGCAAATTACAAAACAGCAGAGCGGATACACGGCTAATTCGCTCAGGCAACCTTGGAAATCCGCTAAAGAATTTTAATAGCAAGCAGGGCAAATCTAGTAGCGACATTTCCAGGTCTATTTTTTCCCCTCTCAATACTTGGATAGAGTACAGCCGAGACATTAACATAAGCCCCTTGGCAAATTTTATTTTCCTGTCTTGGCTTACTATTTACTCCATGGCACATGTTTGTCCCATTTCTGTTGAGAATCAAATCTCAACCCCCTAAATGTGACTTAACTTTCTGAATGGGCCACCAGGTCTAAAGCAGCCCTTGTGACATCGTTATATGTCATTTATTGTAAAATAGACTAAGATCACAATCCTAACCATGTCTACTCAAAAGTAAGCCCCATTGTGTTCAGTGGGTCTTACTCCCAGGAAAGTGTCTTTAGGATTGCAGCCTAAGGATTGTGCTCTATTTAAGTGTAACTAATGGTGCAATCCTAACCTAAGCCAGCACAACTCTTTGATCTTCCCATTCTCATGGTCATGTAGGTTAGGATTACTTATGGAGTGGCTCAAGAGTGCCTTATAGCATTTTTGTGACACCCCAGGCCAGTAGGAAATTGTGCTGGGCCTTATGCCAGCCTAACTGGGAATTAGGATGGCAACCTTAGAACACAATCCTATGTCTACTCAAAACTAAGCCTCACTGCATTCAATGGGTCTTACTCACAGGAAAGCGTCTTTAGGATTGCAGCCTTGTGTAGCTTTAACAGCTAACTCAGTGGTTTGCAGCATCTGGTATAGGACACCTGATACACACCAGATATACATCATGTCCCTGATATACATCCTCCCATGCAGTCAATGCTCTAGGTCAGTGATTTTCATTAATTAAGTGATTTTCATTTCATTAAGTGCACACTTAATTTTCATTAAGTGCACACTTAATTAACAAGGCACTGTCACACAATCAATTGTTTTTACCATTGACAAAAGGCACACCACACTGTGAAAATCCCCCCGTTTTCCTATTACTGAATGTCAGTCCCCTAATTCCCCTGGCACACCTATCCATGGGTGTGGTTGAGAATCACTGGTGCACACCCTGATTTTTTTAGCTGTGACTTTTAATATAAGTATTTCAGTAGTTTGTCCCACTACATTCTGCATGAAAAATACACCTCAGGGGATATATAAATATGGTATTTGAAAATATCAAGATTAAATGTTGTCCAGTATTGGTGTCACTCCCTTGTGCAAACACCCAATATAACTTGCACGCCTGTATCTTCCTAGTGATGCCACTGAGCCAACCCAGGAATCAGTCACATTTGGGATGCAAGGAAAGAGAAACTCCTAACTTGCCAAAGAAATCAGGCATTGCCCCCAAATCCAGCGTAACTACGGGAGCACGTAAGAGACTTTACGTGCACCCATAGTTACTGCACCACCTAGTGAAAACCTATGGGAAATTCATATTGCAATCCAGAGTAAGTTGTTCTTACACTGGAGCAAGGACTCCCTGCAGTTACTCTGGATTTTGCCCTCCAGGGACTTTGAGTTCAATCCTAACCAATTTAATCCTAATCAATTTGGCCAGTGGAGGTGTTGGCAAATGCCAGGAATGGTGCAGAAGTGCCACTTTTGTGACACCCACATGTCAGCGCAGGTCTTGTGCTGGCACTTCTGCTAGCCTAAGTAGAGGTTAGGAGTCCAGCTTTTGTGGCTCTGTCAATACGGTATTTTCCTCTATCATATCCACAATCAGAATTTTCACCCAAATAGGGTGATATTAAATATATTGCTCACAAAAATTAGGGGATATTTCATAGAATCATAGAATCCTAGAGTTGGAAGGGACCTAGTAGGTCATCTAGTCCAACCCCCTGCCTGCAGCAGGAATTCCCCCTAGAGCATCTCCAACAGGTGCTCATCGAGCCTCTGCTTGAAGATCCCCAGTGAGGGAGAGTCCACCACCTCCCTTGGCAATCTGTTCCACAGCCGAACCGCCCGAGATTTCCAGCCGGAATCTCCTTTCTTGCAGTTTGTCCCCATTGGTTCTAGTTCTGCTTTCAGAAGCAGCTATGAACAAATTGGCCCCTTCCTCCCTATGACAGCCCTTCAGGTATCTGAAGAGGACAATCATGTCTCCCCTCAGCCTCCTCTTCTCCAGGCTGAACATCCCAAGTTCCCCCAACCTTTCCTGGTAGAGCTTCCCTTCCATCCCACTGATCATTCTTGTCGCTCTCCTCTGGACTTGCTGCAGTTTGGCTGCATCTTTCTTCAAGTGAGGTGCCCAGAACTGAACACAGGACTCAAGGTGAGGTCTGACCAATGCTGAATAAAGAGGAACTAGAACTTCTCGTGACTTGGAAGCTACAGTCCTCTTAATGCAACCTAAAATGGCATTTGCCTTCTTTGCAGACACATCACACTGCTGACTCATGTTCAGCTTAAACATTATTTCAAAATTATATTGTATTTTCCCCATATATTATATGTATTATTAACTTCATCATCATCATAAATAATGTTTATTAACCCAATGCAATGTATTATTAACCGAAAAAAGATGGCAAGGGCCCCCAAAATATAGGATAGCCAAGAAAATGTAGGCTGCGACAGAATAAAAGCTAAAAATACTCATATATATTGGTTCCTTGAGGTTAATTTAAACACTGGCAGCAGTCCTAAGAGCACTGGGAGTAAGCCCCACTAAACGCAGTGGAGCTTACTTCTAAGTAGACATGAATAGAATTGCAGTGCATATTACATTTACTTGAATATAATGCACCGGCAAATCTAATGCACACCTGATACTTATACTCAAAATACTGTATTTACTCAATTCTAATTAACATAGAATCTAATACACACCCTGATTTTGGAGACTGAATTTGGCTGGAAAAGGTGAATGTTATACGAGTATTTTGAGTAAATACAGTATATTATTAAATCAAAAATTTATTTATTTCAGTATTTGCATCCTGCCTTTCTCTTGAGGACCAAAAGCGGCTTTAAATTATTCAATTTAAGTTAAATTATTTAACGTTAAATAATTCAACATTAAATTATTCAATTTGAAAAATTCAATTTAATTTATTGAAGACAAGAAAGATGCATGCTGCCTGCTATCAGAAAAAGGAAAATAAAGATCCAGATCACAAGTCTAAGGAAAGAGGACATGTCCTGGAAAAAGAGGACATGGTCACCCTGTATTTACTCCAAAGGGCAGTTCAGTTAATAGAGCTACTAATAGAATCCAGTTAATAATCCACTACTAGAGCCAAGCCACTGATACTAGGTCAACAGTACCCCCTGCTGATGCAGATGGAGAACTGCACTTAGTCTAGCTCATCCTCATTTGGTTTGAAGGATGATTCTCCCTCCCTCAATGGTGTTACTAAGTCTTCTGCAAAGTGTGCAAATTGTGTGTCCACCTATATGTTATATGCACCCCCCTATAGGTGCAGCAAGCCTTTCAAGGTGACAGGTTTTTGTTTAAAAGCACAGGTGCACCAGTGTCCTTTGCAACTGATCCTGACGCCCTCTCCCCCCAAACAGAGACCATTCACTCCAAAAATTTTATCAATGCATTAGTTTTAATAAAAGAATAGAAAAGGGGAGTATTTCCTTTTAAAAAAGAAAAACACATTGAATCAATGGTGCATAGAAATCAGCTGCAGATATTTACACAAGCATTTTTCCGTTCCATAAATTATGGCTCCAGATTGATCTTTACAAAATATATATATAATATATATCTTAATTATATATAATATATATATTAATTAATATTAATAATAATACTTTGCCCAGCAATAAGTCCTTCACATGCTAACAATTCTTCCTAATGCTAACAATATAATTAGTCACAGACATTCCAATTTTAGAACATCCCTTGAGGTAGCCAAGTATTATTTATCGGGTTTTGGTGTGTATGTGCAAGCAAATAATTAGGCACCTGAAGAATCTCAGCTATCTTTACAAAAGAGACATAATCCTCTAGCCCTTCAAATGACAAGAACACAGTTGGAAGAATGGGGTGGTGGATGGTTGGGGGTGGTGGCCGGTTGGACATCAGGCAAGGGGGTGGGGATCAGGTACTTCTTTGCCCCTCCTTGCAATCAGCATGTGCAAAATAAATATTAAATACAATATTTATTTAGCATTTAATAAAATATTAAATAAATAAAAGACAACAAAATAAGCCATCTGCACAAGAGCACAACAACCTGCACAGAGATCAATACGGCCTTGCCTTGAAGCAGTTAGGAAAAAAGAGTTTAAAAGTTTCTAAATTGCCTTGCTTTGAAGCAGCCGTTAGGAAAGAGTTTAAAAGTTATTTTTTAAGAGTTTAAAGAGTTTTTTTCCTGGACAAAAGGCTAAAAAAGAGGACACAGTCCTTTTGTCTTGGAAAAAGAGGACACAGTCACCCTGTCCCAATCTGACTGAAGCAGGGAAAGCTGCAAGCTGCAGTGCTGGAAATAGAGGAGCCAGAAGGTTCCAAGTTTTTCCCCTCTCCCCACTGCTCCATATCCACCCAGAGCTGAAAACAGAAACCTTTCCCCCAACCTGCTGTAACTACTAGGTATTACTTCCCTTCAACAGGGTAGAAGAGAAGCACAGGTGCCAGACACTGAACTCTCCTCTACCCAATGCAGGGCACCCCAGTCTTCCAAGTGTGTCTGTATGTGAAGTGCTAGGTTCAGTAATATATACAGTTATGCTACAGTTATTCAGCACCAGAAAAGCAATGTGATTTTTTTTGCCCCACAAGTATGTACATGTGGGAATAGTGAAGACGTTGGCTGTCTGGGGACTATTAAGAACCAGCCCAACCCCAGAAGCCATTGTAATGCCCATCAGAGAAGATCCCGGAGAGGTCTGAGTAGAGACCCGGGGACTGTAAATTCTGCCCACCCTCGACTGTACTCAATTTCTTGAGGCCCGTTTGGTGAGGCGCTTCACCAGATTTGGATTGCGTGGTTTGGCTTCTGGTGCCTTGGTGGAGCCGACATCCATGTAGTAGATCATTGGAGGCTGGAATCCTGTGCCTGGTATGACAAAACCGACCACGTTCTCGGGATGTGGGACCCAAAAACCCAAATTTCTAGGTTTTGGCATGTAGTAATACTCGGGACCCTGAAAAGGGAGGAAACAAAAAAGAATGGTAAAAACAGGATCTTTCCCATCACATCTAGTCTTCATTCCTTGGAGCAGTGAGAACAGAGTTGGCCCATTTTATTGTCACAACAACCTTGCAAGGTAGAACAGGCTGAAAACTGGGAGCTTGGCCCATATCTGCTCAGCGAGTTAAGAAAATAAGAGCCTTGCTGGATCAGGCCCACCTAGTCCTAATGGACTAAACCCACTAGATGTCTATGTACAGGGCGATTGAAAAGTTACTTTTCAAAGTATTTTTAAATAGGGAGTTACTTTTCAATCACCCTGTAAAATGGAGCAGAGAACCTCTACCTTTAACCATTGCATAGAAGAGGAAATTGAGGCAGGTGCCGCTTTTTTAAACTATGATGAGCTAAACCTGCTTCAATTCCCTCTTCTATGCAACGGTTAAAGGTATGCACTGTCCTCCAATCTATATGGTCACCCTGTATATACCCCATCATGGCTTGTATATATCCCATCATGGCTGTGACTGACATTTCCTCCAACAATCTGTCCAATTGCCTTTGAAAATCATCTAGACCAGGTGCCATCACCATATCCTGCAGCAAGGAGTTCCACAGTCACTAGAAACACAGGATTCAAATCAAAGTCTCCCCCCTCCCTACATGTTGGTGTTAGTTCCCAGGACCCCTCTTTTACCTTTTTGTGACCGTTTCCAGTGGGGTGGTCTTTGATTTTAGTCAATGCCATAGCTCTCTGCTTGGCTGTCACCTCGTCCTCCGAGGAGCAATCCGAGGGGGAGGGGGACTCAGAGTGGTAATCGGAGGTCTCCACCTCTGTTTTGCTGCTCTTGGTTTCTTCGCTTTTAACTTCTTCATTTTTTACGTCTTCATTTTTGACGGTGAAGTGGTAATTCTTTTCACCAAGCCTGATGGAAGGAGAGAAGGAAATGTCAAGAGGCTGGATGTCTCACCACAGGTAAAAATGTCCCTGCATCTCCAGGGCTGTTTGATCTGTCCTTGAATGGCTGGATGGACTGGACATGGACATCTAATTTACCATAAATCCATATATTGTATGCCATAGACTAAACCTAAGTCTAATCCAGAAAGGATGTTTTGATGTGGGGTGGAGAGAAAAGCTGCTACCTGTTGAATTTCTGCCTGCCGTGCACTAGAGCCATGCCAAGAACACCAGCGTCACCAATAACCCTACTCCCATCTGCTAAACCCAAGACAGGTCCATGTCTCATTAGACAAACCAAAGAATCAATATCTGCATCACAGGGTGCAATAATAACCTATGCTTGGTGGGCAATAATAACCTAGGCTTGCACAGCTCTTCATGGTGTTGTAGGAAGACAAGCGCATGTTAATGCACTGGCCTAACCCTCCCCCTGGAGTGGCGCAGAAGCAAACTTTCATGACACTCCCAGGTCAGCACAGGGCTTAGGCCATAAGTGAAGGTTAGGATTACAGCCATAGGATATCTTTACTCCAGTCATACCCTACAATCCACAGTAACTACAGGAGCAAGTAAGAGACATTACGTGTACCCATAGTTACTGACCATCTAGTGAAAACCTATGGGAAATTCATATTGCAATCCAGAGCGAATTGTTCTTACACCGGAGCAAGGACTCCCCGTAGTTACTCTGGATTGTGCCCATAGAATCAGAGTTGGAAGGAACCTAAGAGGTCATCTAGTCCAACTTGATGAAATAATTTAATTATTAAAATAACGATGACATAATTTAATTATTAAAATAACAAAATAATTTAATTATTAAAATAGAGTATTTGAGAAGAGGGGGAAAGTAGCTCTTGCATCTGGTTTTGAACCCCTAGTCCCTTTCAAGCTCCCCCACCCCAGATGGAACCACAGGCCAGCTCAAAACAGGACCTCCAACATACTCACCTACAACAGACGTCGCTTGGGTCAAACCACATTGTGAATTCCCAGGGCAGTTCCACCTGTGAATAATCCATTCCGCAGGCCTTGCAAGCTTTCAGAAGTGAGTCGTCCACTGGTTGCTTTCTGTTGATCCGGATACACCTGGGAGTGACAAGACGGAGGAAGGACACTTAGTTTATGCCAACTTCCTTGGCACAGCTGGTTGTGCATATTTGGGGGGGGGGGGGGAGAGAAGAGGGCACTATTTTATTCTATTCATCACAGTACAGTACTTTTACACCATTCTTCTTCCAAGGAGTTCAGTATCCATGATTCTACCCCCACCCCCAAAGGGCTGTGAGTGGCACAAGCAGTTAAGACACTGTGCCTGTTAACCAGCAGGTCAGGGTTCGAGACCCGGGTCGGCCCCACAAGACAGGATGAGCTCCTGTCCTTAGCCCAGCTCTGCGACGCCAGTATTGGCTCTGCCTTTCCATTGGACTAATTCAGTGGCGTGGAGAGGGGGGATTTGCTGCTTGGGGAACAGCCTATCCTCCATAACAATCCAACCCAGGCTTTCGTGCTTCGCATGCAGCGTATGCAGCACCGAGCACGATACCATAGTCTTTCAAGACTGACAGAGGCCTGCTGCTACCCCCCTATATATTTTCCCCTAAACTTTAATCCTGTTGTACTGTAGGTACATTCCTCACCTGAAGACAACACATTACAATGGAGGTACTGTTTCACACACTGCATTATTAATCTGTGGAACTCCTTGCCATCAGTAGAACAGAACTGATAGGGGGGAAAGCCAGGGTATAATTTTAATAAATATATTTACCATGTAAGGAAGGAGGATGGGGCATGATTCAAGTCCAACAGTCAGTGGAAGAGGAAAAAATGATCCCTGGGAGAGCATTTAAGGGGAAGTCAAGAACAACACCTAAAAGAGGCTCACAAAGAAGGCATCCTAAAGTGTGATGAAACCAAGTGGGATGACAAAGTGCAGATGGTTAAGAACAGAAGAGACAGGTGGAGAAATAAGGCAATGCAATACCTGAACAACATTCAAGAGAATATTAATACTGATAACAGAGCAACATGGCAATGGCTAAGAAAAGAAAGAAACAGAAGGCCTGGTATTAGCAGCCCAAGAACAGGTCTGGATCATTGACATTGCAAAACCCAGAGAACGTTGACTTCAAGAGAAAGAACATGAGAAGACCACGTGGTATAAGGACCTACAGACAGGAATTTAGAGAATCTGGTGAAAGAAAGCCACTGTGATTCCAATAATAATAGGTGCTCTATCAGTGGTGGGCACCAGCAGGTTTGCACCTACTCCATAGAACCAGTTAATGATAGGACATATAAAGTTTAAACATAGCAAGTGGTTGCCAGATGGGCATAGAACCAGTTGTTAATTTATTTGAATCCCATCACTGGTGCTCTTGGAGCAATTCCTTTAAGTCTCCATGAACATTTAATCTTAATGGGCCTCCAGAAGATCACAACTGCCTAGTTACAAAAAGCAGCACTCCTGGGAACTTCACACATCTTAAGATGGTACCTTTGGGATTCCTTGGATAGGAACCAAATCACATTAGGGCCAATTCCAGTCAAACACCCTGGTGACTGTGAAATAGTACAGTATTATTTTTATTATATCATCGTTATTAGTGAAATAATAATAATCTGTTCTACATTTGCATGCATGGCCATTCTGGGCCCAATGATGCAATGCTTTCAAGCCAGGACAGTGTGTTAGTGCCTATATGTGTATATGGTGCTCCAAAGAGTGTCACACCAATGATGCTGCCACCTGACCTGTTGGGCAACTGACACAGTCCAACCCACTAACTAGCATGGCCTGAGCTATCATATCAGCCACACAAACAGCCTTGGGTGGTACAATGCCGTTATTCCTACTCTGCAAACAACCCCCTCCAGCACATTAGATCATTGCTTCATCATAGTCTTGGCACACAGCCAAAGCTGAGAGCAGGCGCAACCTCTGAGATTGTGATGTGGAGCATGGAGTGTGACTTTCAGCCCCCTTTCCTTTAGTTTGTTAAATATAAATTTGGATGATCCAAGTATGTGGTCCCCGTAATTCTGAAGGGGACAAACAAGCTATGATGATAAGACAATAATATTTCTGCTAATAAGCAAAGTCAACACCAGAGGAAGTCACAGCAACGCCACAGCAAAGCCACAGAGGAACAGTATGGAGTAGTGGGTAGTGCTGAGATAAAAGGACATGTGTTTTCTGACACTGCTCTCCTGCAGGTGGGGTTCAGGGTAGGGGTTCAGGTAGTGCCATAATTCTCTTCCACTAAACTGGGACAGGCCCCTCTGTCACACTTGCCAGTATGTGAAAACAATCCCCCCAAATCAGGAATGTCCCTGTTTTTGGGGACATGGCAATCCTAGTTGAGAGGCACATTGCCAGAGAACGCAGAGGCAGCAAATAGTATCCAGTCCCCTTTTGAACATATTCACGTTACTGGCTGTCATCGCACCTTGTGGCAAGGAGTTCCACAGCTTAATTATGCAATTTGTTAAACAGCACCTCCTTTCACCTGTTATCCAGCCATCAGATGCCCTCCTGACTGTGAGATTCCCTTACTGTCCTTCCTCCAACCCCAAAATAAAAAGCCCCAAATGTTGAACCCTTTATTCATAAGGCTACAACCCTCCTATGATCTCAGTTGTAGCTTCTGTTAATATTATGCATGAGATGGTGTGACTAGACACTTGTAATCCCAAATGTAACTTGTTTCCCAAATATAATCACCCCATAAATTTGACAAGGGTGTTAGCAATATCAACCGTGCACCTTGTGATCTCTTGCACTGAATAGAGGAAGAATTGGATAAGTTGTGTGCAAATAAAGAACTTTGAGAACCGTCACTTCCTCTCTCTGACACACCGAAACCTTATAAAAACAACCCCAAGGCAATCTGGTAATATGAAAGAAATGGATAGGGTAATGCTTCTGGTGTTGGAAAATCCAAGTTCAAAATCCCACTCGGCTTTGAAGCTTCCTGGGTGACCTTCAACCTGTCACTCTCAGCCTCGCCTACCTCACAGGGTTGTTGTGAGGACAAAAGAAAGGGAGGAACTATGTACATCAGTGGTCTTCAAAGTGGGGGTTGGGAGTCCTTTGGGGAGTTGCAGCTGGAAGGGATTCACCAGTTTGGGATCTAGCACTGGGCTTTCCTGGGAGTAAGTCTGATTGAACACAATGGGACTTACTTCCGAGTTGACATGGAGGAACATCCCAGTAAGTTTTGACAGGTGGTCCCAGACAGATTTTTAAATTTGAAAGGGGGATCCTGGGATGAAATGCCTGAATACTACTGATGTACATCAACTTATAAAAGAATGTGAAAATTAGGTTAAATATTGATTAATTTTAAAATTAAAAAACTTTAAATCAATCTAATCCATTTAAAATCAATCTGATCAGTGCTTTTACTGAGTTCACAGCCTCCTCCCATCACCCAGGCCCCCTCGCTTACCTGTATGCCTGTCCTTTGGAGGGGTTCTCGGGGTACCAATGATTGTGGAAGCGCTCGCTCAAAATTGTGATCAGGCACTTTTGGAAACGCAACACCAGTCCCTTCTCCAGTTTGTTGTCACGGTTCATCACACGGCAAATGAACGCAACTCCTTTTTCTACCTCCTCTTTCATGATGGCGAGTTATAGTCCTGGAAAAGGCACAAGAATCCCATTAGGTATTTGATGCGTGAACAACGCAGAAATATGGGGGGAAAAATTCAGATCCCTCTGGGTGGAAAGTGGCCCTGATGTCCACCCCAGTCAAACACAGGTAAAGTCCTCAGCACACTCAGCACATAAAGAAACCTTTCGTTCTCTTGTTGCGACACACACGACATCAGAGCAGTGACTCTTTCGGTGATAGCAAAGTGAGTCACCGAGGAAGGGAAGAGAGATTGCAGGACTGTTGCATCAGGGCACCAGCAAGCAGGTCACAACAATGGCCCGCCTGCGTGCATGTGCGCGCACTCCGCAGATCTCACAACAAAAACAAAGCAGGTGTGCTTGACGGAGGTCAGAGGGGACTCCGAGGAGCAGCATGCAGTCTCACCACCACCCTGGCTGTCCTTGCACAGCTCTGATCAGGCCACAGGTGGCCAACCTGTGACACCCACAGTGGCACCACTGCGCCTTGCCCTCATTCTTGCCATGGCACACAAGCTCAGAGAATGCAAGCTAGCCGGATATTCGGGGGGGGGGGGGGGCGCGGCAAGGGAATTCCCGACCTCAAATGGTAAGGGCATTTTGGGGGCACAGGTGAACAATGATTAATATGCAATATTCATTGATATTCAATAACATTAATATTCATTAATATTAATAGCGCATCTCAAGTTGTGAAAAGTCCTGGAGCTCTGCAGGAAGGTTTCAAATAAATCCCTACTCAGCTATGAAGCTGCTTGGGTGACCATGGGTAATAAACACACTCAGCCTTACCTACCTCATAAGGTTGTTGTGAGGACAGCAGGAGGGGACAAACTAAAGCTTTGTAAACCACCTTGGGCCGTTGCATTGGCATGGGAAAGACAGGGTGGAAGGCTGCAATCCTAAAAACACTTTCCTGGGAGTAAGATCCCTTGAACACAATGGGGCTAACTTTTGAGTAGACATGGTTAGAATTGTGCTCTAAATCTCATAAGTAACTAAAGTTGCAATCTTGGTAATAAAAACACATTAAACACAATGAGGCTTACTTTTGAGTAGACTAGGATTGTGCCCAAGGTTTCAATGCTGAACACAATTTCCTAGGGGTAGGCCCCATTGAATACAATAGAACTTCTGAATAGACATACTTAGGATTGCACTGTAAGGCTGCAATCCTATGCATGCTTTCCTGGGAGTCCATCCCATTGTACTCAGTGTAACTTGACAAACAAAGGATTTGGATGTAAATAATAAAAAATAACAGAAGAAAGCAAGGGAGCAGTATTTAGTCTTAATATTATTAAATTGAAATATATTTTAGCATAATATTTAAATGTTTTAACAGCCAACCATTAAGTGGAAGCTCTTTTTCTCATGCCCCCACCAACAGATGCACACCCCAAAACAAACCCCACACCCTAGATATGTACCAGAGCCTTCTCGTATCCCACAATTTTACAGTCAACCTCTCCCCACCCCAATTTTACCTGGACTGTTTCCTGGAACGGCCTGTCTCAGGCGAGTACCTGCCAGAGACAGACGTACACACAGTATTATTTTGCAAGAGGTTGCAACACAGGGTGGATCCTGGCTGGGCAGACACAAAGCAGAAGGTGGGCAAAGGGGGTGAAGATGCTCTCAGGGACGGTGCACACGTGCATGTGGTTTGCCACATGTGTATGTAGGTTTGAGCCACAGGAGAAATTTATGGCTTGTTGTTGCAAAAAGACTGGCTTCCTTCATGTCCAGATCTGTTTACTGGAACACATTGTCCAAATGTTGCCATGTAGGAGAGCCATTTGTCACACTCCCTGCTCTGATCTCCCACATCACATCACAATCTCCCACATACACACCTTTTTCAGAGCCCAACTTCCCTGTTGACAAATGCACCCAAAGCCACATGTTCTGAACCAGGATGAAAAAACATTGCCAAATCATAGCATGACAATAGTGACATGGAGCATCACTAAACCAGTTCCATCAGCCAAAAGAGATGGCATAGTGGTTAGGGAGACCTGGAAATGAGACCTGGAAGATCTAGGTTCAAATCCTAACGTGGCTACGAAGCTCCATGGGTGATCTCAGACCAGTCACTTATTCTCAGCCTCGCCTACCTCACAGGGTTGTTGTAAGGTGGATAAGGAATGAAAGCTTTGCAAGCCACCTTGGGCATATGCGGTGGCAAGGGAAAGGAAGGAAAGAAAATAAATAGCTAATTGATTTATTAATTAACTAACAAGGCCATTGGATCCTAAGTGCACCAGGACAAGGGACTGCCTCTCTGTCCAAGCCTGGGACTGGGGGGGGGGGTGCAAGCAAAATTATGGTACCAAAAGGATAAAAGGGTTGGATGGATCCAGGCCCCACAGATTCTGTATGGGTCCAGACAGAGCCTGTGTGAAGAATTTTATCAGGGGATACAAACTTTCTTTTGCCATCCCCTTCCCTTGTCCATTGGCTTGTAACTTCATATAAATAAATTATGATTATTGGATCATAATTTCTACAACTATAGAAAAACAACATGAGGCGTGCACAACATGTGAATGTGAGTCTTCACACAATATATGCAAACATTTTCTGGGATCCCAGGAAATTTCTGGATCCCCCTTCTTTGGCTCCAAGATCCCATGTTTACCCCTGGTACAATGCTTCCTCAGATCCTCTTATGGTGAGAATGGAAAATTTAATGGAAAATGAAGTCATGGTGAGAACCCCAAGAAATTTTTTCTGACCCTATTTTGGCTCCTGGGTACCCCTTTCTGACCCAAGGGGGCTTTGGTCCCCTGCATCACCTCTGATCAGCACCATGAACACTGTGCCCCAATCCAAGGAGAAAACCTTACTGAACCGGGAAACAGTTAGTGGCACTGGAGGCAGAAAGTCTAAATGGCTGGCGAAGGATATAATCATCACCTTGATGCCTATTTTTTAATGACCTGGGAAAATCTGTTATTCAGGGTGGCTCTGGAATCAGATCCACTTTGGAAAAGAAAACCTGAACTGGTTATTAAGGGCAGCCCATTAGGCAGTGCATTGCAGAAGCCAAGCCCTGAAGTTATAAAAACTTTTGGGGGCAGAAAAGGTCACAACCTGTTTTGCCACCTGGAATTTCCAATTGGCACACCTGAAAACTGCAAATTCCCAGGGGGGTTTGGGATCAAGTGGCTCTCCCAAGTCACATACCTCCTAAGCCTTTCTACTCAGAAGCAAGTCCCACTGTGTTCAGTAGTACTTACTCCCAGAAAAGCGTGTTTAGGATTGCAGGAGAACTACACTGTCACACTGTCAAATGTGCTGAAAACCAATGACTTCATCGGGAAGCAGAGCCAGAGAGTGACACAACCATTCCCCCCCCCCCCCAAATGTCTGCAGTGAAGGACACAGACAGATGATCTCAGCGGGCCACCAACCTATGTGGCACACAGTCTGACTTCCAGTTGTTGGTCACAACACTGGAGCACATGTGGGTACAAGCTATAGTCAGAACGCAAACTCTGCTCTTCCCAAACCTTAACAACCCACCCAAAACACAAGGGGGAAAACCAATTCAACATTCAGATATTAAGATTCCTGGTGATCAAAGTTCTTGGAGTGGAGTAGCTACAAGTGGTTTGAGTGATGTTTCCCTCCTCTGCTGGAATTTCCTTTCATCAAAACAGGTTTGGGAACAGTACAAAAACTTCCCAAGCCTGTTTAATTAGACTCTCTCTAACACACACACACACACACAGACTAACCATGTCTACTCAAAAGTAACCCCCATTGTGTTCAGTAGGTCTTACTGAAGTGTCATTAGGTCATTAGGACACATTAGAGAAATGTCATTAGGATTGCAACCTTATAAGCAATCTAGCTAAGAGCACAATCCTAACCATGTCTACTCAAAAATAAGCCCCATTGTATTCAGTGGGTTTTACTCCCAGAAAAGTGTCATTAGGATTGCAGCCTTATAAGCCATCTAGCTAAGAGCACAATCCTAACCATGTCTACTCAAAAGTAAGCCCCATTGTGTTCAGTGGGTTTTACTCCTAGAAAAGAGTCATTAGGATTACAGCCTTATAAGCAAGAGCAAAATCCTAACCATGTCTACTCAAAGGTAAGCCCCACTGGCTTCAGTGGTCTTACTCCCAGAAAAGTGTCATTAGGATTGCAGCCTTATAAGCCATCTAGCTAAGAGCACAATCCTAACCATGTCTACTCAAAAGTAAGCCCCATTGTGAGTTTTACTCCTAGAAAAAGAGTCATTAGGATTACAGCCTTATAAGCAAGAGCAAAATCCTAACCATGTCTACTCAAAGGTAAGCCCCACTGGCTTCAGTGGTCTTACTCCCAGAAAAGTGTCATTAGGATTGCAGCCTTATAAGCCATCTAGCTAAGAGCACAATCCTAACCATGTCTACTCAAAAGTAATCCCTGTTGTGTTCAATGGGTCTTACTCCCAGGAAAGTGAGCCCCACTGGCTTCAGTGGTCTTACTGCCAGAAAAGTGTCATTAGGATCGCAGCCTTATAAGCAACCTAGCTAAGAGCACAATCTTAAACAACAGGGCTTACTTTTGAATAGACATAGTTAGGATTGCACTCTATATCTCTTATTGAATCCTTGACCCCCACAATTTGACACCCCCAATTTGTTTCAATTTCCCCTAAACAGAGAAAAGGAACCAGGAAAAATAAATCAAGCTTTTGCTCCTGATCGCTGGCTTATCAAGACAGGATGAGATTTAATACTCATGAAAGAATCTCAGTATTGAATTCATGATATTAAATACTCACAAACCCATTAAATTCTCATGATTCCCCTTTGGATCTAGTCCTTTCCTCAAATTAAGGGGCTTTCGGGAAGGAACTATCTCCCACTTACTTCACCTTACAGGAATTTTTGACACTGGGGTTTTCCTATTTGACACTTTCCCCCTTTCAACAAAACTGAAAGTATAAGGCCACATCACCCTCTTCCTCCTCCTCCTCCACAGCAAGAGAAAGATGCCAACAAACCTAAACACACCTGTGGTCATTCAGTAGGGCAATAGATATCTAGGAACACCACTGACACAAAATTAACTGGATTTTTGCACCATTTTCTCAAATTTCCCAGCCCATCATCTATAATTTTGGGGGGAAACAACAAACGCTGGCCTACCTCATAAGGCTGTTGTAAAGTCTTGTTTGTGATGGCACACAAAGGGTACCTGATGGATGTTATCTCAATGCGCTGCTGGCTCAAATGATTTGCAAGGCAGATGTGAGCCCCTGCTGACACTGGAGCAGAGGAACCCAACCTGTGCCAAACTTGGGCTATTAGGAAACTCTGTTGATTATTATGCAGATATAGGTGGGGTGAGTTTGGGGTGGGGATTTGGCAGGGATCTAACCTATCCCAAAATAGGGAACATAATCCGGAAAGGGAATTTTTCCCCAGATTGGCCAATGTGAGACTGCACTTAATGTGATCCAACCTAATGTCCAAAGATTACAGGAATTCCCAGGACTTTGTAGTGTCTCCCCATAGAATCTGTAGGGAGAATCAACAGATATTGGGATGGGGGGCTAAAACAGGGTGACCATGTGTCATAACCAGAAAAAAGGCCAAGAAAAATGTAGAACATAATAAAAATAAAAGCTAAAAACATGCTGTCTGCTCACAGGGAAAAGGAGGGTGATGAAGATTTTTTTCCAGGACACAAAACTAAAAAGGAGGACATGTCCTGGAAAAAGAGGAGTGCTAAAATACTGTAAATATACTTTTAGGGATGTCCTTTCCCCTGCCCAATAATTGTGATTGTTAAGAGCACATCTGGAGGAGGCCAACATAGCTGGATCATTAAAAAGAGCCCTGAAGGATCAAGCCAAGGCCCGTCTAGTCCAGCTTCCTATATCTCATGGTGGCCGTCCTGTGGCAAGGAGTTCCCCAGATTGATTACATATGAAAAGCCCTACTGGATCAAGCCAAGGCCCGTCTAGTCCAGCTTCCTATATCACATGGTGGCTGTCTTGTGGCAAGGAGTTCCACAGATTGATTACATATGAAGAGCCCTACTGGATCAAGCCAAAAGCCCATCTAGTCCAGCATAATGAATCTCACAGGGACCCACCAGAAGACCCAGGGTGCACAAGAGACATCCATCAGATAGAGAGAAAGAGAGAAGAGACAGACAGACAGACAAAGATATAGATTTCAAAGGAGGAAGTACAAGGGACAGAGGAACAGTCTGCTACTGGATTGGGAAATATCAAAGGGAACAAATCACAAATAGAACACCATCATCACATCCTGTGGCAAGGAGTTCCACAGGCTAATTACATACTGAAAGGAAGGACTATTATTGCCTATTGGAAACTGCTTATTGATTCTGCACTGTAAACAATATGTGCTTTCAGGCCCTCCCCCTTAAAAAAAATTAGGGTTAAGCCACAGCATTCAGCACACAGCACACAGTTCTGCACAACATGTGCCTATCACATGATCCCAAAC
Source organism: Cryptoblepharus egeriae (assembly GCA_030015325.1). Classification (NCBI taxonomy): domain Eukaryota; kingdom Metazoa; phylum Chordata; class Lepidosauria; order Squamata; family Scincidae; genus Cryptoblepharus; species Cryptoblepharus egeriae. Next base: position 4,844,020 of record JAREYC010000014.1, read on the forward strand.
AGTGGGAGACACACTTCCCCTTCTTTTGCATGTTTGTCCCAGGGGAGGCTGCCACATAAGGGAGAGTAGACATAACATGATGTACAATGTGTGAGAGCAGCACAGTGTGTGCACCTTCACACTTTACGGAGCCAGAAACACCACAAAACATTCTTCCTGCAACATGCATAGGTGACTGAGAATTGCAATAGACCAAGGACCAAACTTTATTATTTATATGATTATATAAATATAAGTATATAATATAAATATATAAATATAAGACCTGCATGGCATTCAAGGGGTAAGAAGCACACTAACAACAACATCATCTGCAACAAAAGATAAAGTGAAAGAAATAACATGAGCCAAGCAAGGGTCAACAGGCAATAAATAGGTTTACCATATGCAGGAGTTGGCAAACGGAGGGAAAAGGGAATCATCTGTGGCAGAGAGTTCCACATGCTAGTTCCACAAAGCGATAAATAGCAAAACCTACCAACCAGACATCAGTTTTTAGGAGGATCCTAAAAATATATCAGATAAAAATATAGGATTCGGCCAAACAATGGTCCATCACTTCACACACTGCCCCATCAGTGGCCACTGGGAAGTCTACAGACAGACATCAAAGCCTAAACAATATAGGATCAGGGCAACCAGTGGCCTACCAGTTCTTACACTGGCCCACCAGTGGCTACTGGGAGGTATACAAGTAATAAATCAGCTTGATAGTAGCCAAGGATAAACTTGCCCTCCATGAATAGGCCTTGCCAAGCCCCCTAACCTTGCAAGGGATGTTGATCCAAATCCTGCTGGGATCCCTGGAATCCAACAAGCTGGGTGGGTGTTCCCAGTGGCATGGCTAGAGGGGGTGCAAAGCATCAGTTCTTGCAGGAAGCCTCACTAAAGCAAGGGGTCCTTCTGCCCCACCAGGTTGGGAGGCACACACAAAACGGGCTCCAAAAGGGACCCTTTGCAAGCTCTGGTGAGGCTCTCTGCAAGACTTGGTCTTTGCCCCCCCCCCCCCAGCTATGCACCCACATTGATGGATCACTGGGATAGGATGGGTCAGGGAGCCAAGCAGGATCCAGATCAGCAACTGGAGAACAACCCCACCCCGCCAACAGCTCCCCCCCCAAAAAAAAAATAAGTTTCCTGGACTTATTTTAGGCTCCAGAATGTATTTGTTTGATAAAGGCTGCAATCTTAAAAACACACTTTCATGGAAGTAAGACCCACTGAACACAATGGGGCTTACTTTTGAGTAGACATGGTTAGGATTGTGCTCAAAGCATCACTCCTTCTCCAAGTAAGGTTGGAAAAAAACTAATCTGGGCTTTCCTTCCCCCACCCCCCAATATTCCACCTCTTCCAATGGCATCAAGGGACAGATTGCAACAGAAAGCAACAAAGAGCACAATCCTAACCATGTCTACTCAGAAGTTAAGCCCCACTGTGTTCAATGGATCTTACTCCCAGGAAAGTGTGTTTAGGATTGCAGCCTTTATCAAACAAATACATTCTGGAGCCTAAAATAAGTCCAGGGAACTAATTTTTTTTGGGGGGGGAGCTATTAGGGGGGGTTGTTCTTAGGCTGCAATCCTAAAGACACTTTCCTGGGAGTAAGACTCATTGAACACAATGGGGCTTACTTCTGAGTGGACATGGTTAGGATTGTGCTCTAAGGAGATCAAGGGAAGGGATGGGGGTGGCAGCCAGAAAGGGGAAATGGGGGGACAACAACAGAGACTTGGGAACCCCCCAAACCTATCTGATCCCTACACATCTCAAAGCCCCAATCATCATCATCATCAACAACAACAACTTTTATATCCTTCCTTTCTCCCAGAGGGACTCAAGGTGGCTTACAAAACATCCATAAAAACATCAACAATAACATCCAATACATTAAAATCCAATACATTAAAACAGTTATCTTAAAAATAGTAGAAAACATATACGTTAAAACATTGATTAAAACCATAATAAAAGATCAGCCTTACCCCCCCCCACCCCACCCCACCCCAACAGCTATGCCAAGCATTGGTACTTTGGTACTATATGGTACTATGGTACTAATGGGGTGAAAGAGAAGTGTTTCAGCACATGGGGAAAGTATCCTGGGAAGGCAGTTGAAAGGGGTCAGAGGAAAGAATTGGGGTGGGGGAGAGATGGGGTAGAATGGGGGTCACTGAGTCCTGCTCAACCCACCCCATTTTATCAGATCCAGAGAGGTTACCTGGAGTCACCCCCTCTGTATCCAGGAGGGATGGATGGACTGGGGGCAGAAAGATGGATCAGTGGGGGGCAACATAGGTTGGAGGGGCAGAGAAATGCATCAGGGGGGCAGAGATGCATCAGTGGGTTTAGAGGGGGAAAGACATGGGTCAGTGTGAGACAGAGAAATGGATAAGAGGGGCAGAGTGGCTTAGAGGGAAAAGATGCATCAGAGAGAATTAATGGGGCAGAGAGATGCATTGGTGGGGCAGAGAATTAGCAGAGTGATGGATCAGAAAAGGGCAGCGTGGGTTTGAGGGACAGAGAGATGCATCAGTGGGGTACAGAGATTGCATCGGTGGGGCAGAGAGAATAAACAATGGGGCAGAGAAACAGATCAGAATGGGTAAGAGGGAAAGAGAGATGGCTCAGTGGGGCAAGCGTTGCAGGACAGACAGACAGACCAAGAAAAATGGGGAGGGATCCGGAGGAGAAAAGTTTTACCCCAGATTTTATTTGGGGGGGATGAAGATAAATAGGCAGGACCTAAATAAAAGCAGCCCGCAAGACCACAACCCTGGAATGGGGGATAAAGGTACTTGGAGGTGGAATAAGGACACCTGGTTGCATCCCATGAAAACCAGTTTAACTTGTAAAGAAGCCATCCCACAAACTGGGATCCCCCATTCAGCCCACTACCAGGCACACCCCCCAACAAGTGCCCCCCAACAAGCCACGTGGCCCCAATCTGGTGCATACCGAAGTGGTGGTGGTGGTGCTTTACTTGCTTTGCTTTGCTTTGCTTGCTCTGCTGCCACGCGGTCTCTGTTTAGAGTGAAGGCAGCGTGTCTCTTCCTGGCTTATTTGACTCATAGTGGGCTGGGCTGGCAGCTGGGAAGGGGAGGGGAATCCCCACCGCCTCTGACGTCACTACCCAAACAAGGAGATCCTGCCTCCTGGGAACTCCCACTCCCAGGCAGGGGGCAGAAAGTCTGGCTCCTATGGATGGATGGATGGAGGGGAGGGAATGTATACATACATACATAAGATATTTTATTTATTTATGATCCATCCATCCATCCATCCATCCATCCATCCATTCATCCAGATAGATAGATAGATAGATAGATAGATAGATAGATAGATAGATAGATAGATAGATAGATAGATTACAGGATTTTTTATCTTTCCATCTGTATAGGTAGGTAGGTTTTTTTTTTATCCATCCATCCATCCATCCATCTAGATAGATAGATAGATAGATAGATAGATAGATACATACATAGATACATAGATACATAGATAGAAAGTTATTTATTTATTATCCATCCATATGCATAGATAGGTAGATATTTACTTATTTATTTATTATTAAAATTGTGAAAGTACCTGCATTGCAGGAGTAAAATAACCCCCCATGCCATTCCCCCATTTTGCATCACCCCCATTCACAACATCCCCCATTGCACATCACCCCCATGTGCATCATCTCCCCTGTGTGCATAACTTCCCCAATGCACATCACACACACACTCACACACCCCTGTGCACATCACCCCCAAAAGCGCATCACGCACATGCACATCATCCCACCCAGTCCACCATCCCTCCCAATGCATCAGACACCGGGCATGTAATAAACAACCAAACAGCAGTAAAACCATATCAGGGATGGATGAAGATAGATTAAAAACATTATGTGGCCTCAAATGCTTTTTAAAATAAAAAGGTCTTTAGGCCCCACCGGAAGGTTATAAGAGAGGAGGCTGATCTTAATTCAAAGGGAGGGAGTTCCATAATGTAGGCCGAGAAGGCCCTGTTTCTGGCCACCATTCCCCTGACCTCTCTCCATGGCGGTACAACCAACAGATGACCTTCTGAACTTGCTGTAACTTCCGAACCATGTTCAAGGGGAACACCATGTACAGCATATTATAATAATCTATTCTTGATGTTACCAAGGCATGTGCCACCATGGCCAGATCCAATCAAGACAGGTACAGCCTCAGCTAGTGCACCAGCCAAAGTTGGGCAAAGGCGCTCCTGGCCACAGCTGACATGTGGGCATCCAGGAGCAGCTGTGAGTCCAGGATCACCCCAAGCTACGAATCTGCTCTTTCAGGGGTTTGCAATCCCATTTAGAGCAAGGCAAGTATCCAGTACATGCACTGTGGATTTATGAACCAGGAGGACCTCTGTCTTGTCAGCATTTAATTTCAGCTTGTGTGCCCTCATTCAGATCCCAACACCCTCCAGACGACAACAGTCCCCTTAATGTCAGGAGATAGAGCAGAGTGTCATCCTCTTACTGATGGCACCCAACTCCATATCCCTGGATGACCTCTCCCAGCGGTTTCATGTCGATGTTGAACAACATGGGGGACAATATGCAGCCCTTTGGCACACCACACCTCAAAGGCCAGGGTGTCAAACAGGAGTCCCCCATAAACGCCATCTGGGACCTGTCAGCTGAGAAGTAGCGGAACAATGTCAAACAGTGTAAAAAAAGTGCCCCAACCCCAACTCGGCCAACCGCCCCAGAAGGACACCATGGTTGATGGTGCTGAAAGCCACCTAGATAACCTGGAGGACCAACAAGGATGCACTCCCTCCATCCAGTCCCCAGAAAAGATCATCCATCCTAACCATGTCTATTCAAAAGTAAGCCCCATTTTGTTCAATGGGTCTTACTCCCAGGGAAGTGTCTTTAGGATTGCATCCTAAGGTGACCAAAGCCATCTTCTGACCCACATCCAGGCCTGAAGCTAGACTGAATGGGATCCAGATCTGTTTCCTCCATCCATCCAACCATGTGTACAGACAGACAGACATCTAACCCAAAGTCACTCAGGAAGATTCATAGGAAAGACTCGGGGTGCCTGAGACTCCATTTCCTCTCTCTCTCTCTCTCTCTCTCTCTCTCTCTCTCTCTCTCTGTCTAAAAAAATTATATTCCACCTTTCTCGGGCCATTGATCGACTCAAGGTGGCTCACAGAAAAACATAATTAAAAACATTAAATAAGCAATTAAAAGCAGTTAAAAACATCCTAGGCTGCAGTGCAATCCCAAGCAATTTCCTGGAATGCAGGGTGAAAATAACTGGCCCCTTTGCTGGTGTTCTTTGGCAAATTTTTAGATTGTGAGCCCTTTAGGGGGTATTTTGGAGGGTATTTTGAACTTGGAGGTCAGATGTGGATGGGCTATTGTATTGCATCAGGCCCTGAGGTGTGCCTCATTCATGCTTGGGAATGCAAATGTACATATAGATACTGACCTTTCAGTAATAATGAAAGGTAAAATACATGTAATTAATTTTAACTGTCCTGTCCTGATTGGATTAGCCCTGGCTATAGAAAAGTTCACTTTTCCCATTTAGGGTGAATTTGCAATTGCATAAAAGGAATTCAGAGGGAATTAATTTGGATTATTTTTCAATTCCAACACCTTTCAGTGGCCAAAGATGGGTGGTTTTCAAATATATGGGCTTCCCACAGACCAACTAAAATTAGTTTTAAATTTAATAATAATTAAGTTATAATTGACTTCAATTTATAAATACTAAATAAATTTCAATTTATCCTGGAATGAGATTGTAATTAAAAAATTGAATTCGGGGGTGGGGGGCAATCCTTTGCATTTCTACTCATAAGTTCCATTATAGTCAATAGGGCTTACTCCCAGGTGATGGCAACCTTGAAAAAATAATACTATAGTGATTAAACCTCACTCTTAACCACACTTTCCTGGGAATACTATTGAGCACAATGTGACTTACTTCTGAGTATACGTGGTTAGGACTGCACTGTAAATTCACCACTTGAAAGCAATATATATGAGTGTTTTTAGCTTTTATTTTGTCATCTACATTTTTCTCAAGTGTCCCACATTTTGGGGGTTTGGGGCCTTTTTCATTGGTTGTCATATGGACCATATGTCCTCTTTTTTTCAGGACATGTTCTCCTTTTAGCCTTATGTCCTGGAAAAAAGTCTAAATTATCCTCCTTTTCCTTCTAAGCAGGCAGCATGTAGCCTTCTTGTAATTCATAAATTTTGAGCACAATCATGTCTACTCAAAAGTAAGCCTCATTGTGTTCAATGGGTCTTAGTCCCAGGAAAGTGTCTTTAGGATTGCAGCCTTTATGTAATAAAACATGTGTGATAGATAGAGAGCTTTAATAAGAAGCAATATAGGCAGCAATTCCTATCCACATTTTCCTTGGAGTAAGCCCCTCTGCCTATAATGGGACTTACTTCTGTGTAGTCATGCATAGACTTGGGCTCATAGTGCTTAAATTAACCACATGAAATCTATCTCCACTAGACAGCAACATACAACATACAATATAAGCATCATCCATGCATGTTTTTAGCTTTTACTTTTGAAAATTGTGAAATTTCCTACATTTTTCTTGAGTATCCTCCTCTGTCCTCTTTTTTGTTGGTTAAGTCTTGAAGAGCACAATCCTAACCATGTCTACTCAAAAGTAAGCCCCATTGTGTTTAGTGGGTCTTACACCCTGGATTGCAGCCATAGTCACCCTGGGATGTATGTATGTATGTATGTATGTATGTATGTATGTATGTATGTATGTATGTATGTATGTTCTTTTCACATCCTTACTCCAAAAATTTAAGAGTGCTGTCCATGGTTCCCCCTTCCTTTTGTCCTCAAAACAGCCCTGTGAGGTAGATGAGGTTGAAAGTCAGGACGCAAGGTCACCCAGGAAGCTTCATAGCCAATAAATTTGAAGCTGGACTTTCTAGGCTGCATTGCAATTCCAACTATGCTCTCCTGGAATCCAGTGGAACTTACTTCTGAGTAGACTTGCCCAAGATTGTAGCCAAACTCCCTAACCACTACACCAACCATGCTGGCTCTCTGCAACTTGTGCTAGGTGCTGTACTACCCTATACAAAGCTACTTGTTAGGTGCATCATACTGGTGGGGGACACAACCATTGGGGAACACAACCAACCAGATATGTTGGTGCCTTAGAGCAGTTTTTCAACCTAGTGCATGTGTAGCACTAGGGGTACTTGGCAGCACCTCTGTTCAGTGGTGTGGATAAGGGATCTGGCACCAGGAGGAGGGTGGCACCACTGGACCTGGCACCAGGAGTGGCACCATCAGAAAAAAATTTTAACACCCCTGGGACCAGTTGCTCAGAAGTCTGGGAGATGGTCTGAGATGTGGGGAGACTACATATAGTACATATGGCCCTCCCAAGCCTTGGAAGGCCCACAGCTGGTAGTGCAGATCAGCACCTCCTCAAAGGCGTGCTACTTTGGGCACTGTATCCCAATGTCCCAATTTTTGGAGTCCTTCCCATTCTCTGGCCACAACTGATCTGAACCTAGCAAGGAATTCAAAGGCAGGAAAGGGGCATCACTTGGTCTGAGCTCAGGACCTCATCTGTAGGGCGAATCACAGAAGGAAGCCACAAAGGGGTGCTATATAAGAATGCCTATATAGGAATGAAACCCAAATAAATGCTTGTTGTTGTATCTCACATCCAGGCACCACTTTTGTGAAAGGCTGCATGATTGCAGCTGTGTGTGCTCAACTACAACCAGGAAATTATCAGAACTGATATTGTTATTCATGAATCAGAATGTGAGCCACCCAGCAGGCCCCTCCGTCCATGGGGTGCTCCCTCCTGGCTCTCTTTGGGTTCCTGTCGATGAGGATCTTCTCTTGATGCCACTCCTGGAGTGGTCATGCTTTTCTGCCCAGGGATCTCAGACTTACTATTTTCCACTTATTTTCCCTTATTGTTTTCCTTCACAACATCCCTGTGAGGTAGGCAAGGCAGAGAGAGAGAGAGAGAGAGAGAGAGAGAGACAGACAGACAGACAGACAGACAGAGAGGGAGAGAATGGGTGACTGACTCTAAGATCACCCAGAAAGCTTCACCCTGACTTTTTAACTGGGCAAGGGGCACTCTTTCAAGTGGGTAGCTCTTTATTATATTATATTATATTATATTATATTATATCCTCTTTAATTTAGCAGGGTGAGAGGAAGTGTCCCATTTGCTGGTGTATTTTTGTAAAGCCCTTTAGGCACAAGGAGTCATTATTTGGAGCTGAATACCTTTCCTTTGTTTTGAATGGGAACTCAGACATGGATTGGTCTTGCCCCAAGGATGTTGTATTGGAAGGCAATAAGCCTGGAAGTGTGGCTCATTGATGCTTGAAATGCAAATATGCATACTGATGCCCACACTTCAGTCATAATGTACACCATTAATGTTATCGGAGCCGGCCTGATTGGATTAGTCCTGGCCATAGGACAACTTCACTTTTCCCATTAGTGCAAATGAATAGAAGGCATTCAGAGGCATTAATTGGGATTATTTTCTTGCTGACTCCCACCACCTTTCATTGGGAAGACAGATGGGTTTGGAATGTATGGGCTTCCCAGAAATAGGGATTTCTGGGGTAGGAAATAGGGATAGGAAATAGGAATATTAAAACAGGGAAATTAAAATAGATCACACTACATAAAGGAAATGTCTTTATTAGACCCACAGGTTTAGATCAGAGGGTTTCTTGAGTGTCTGGAAATGGGAATGTGCACATTTCCTCGGTGCCAGAAGCAGCCAGAATGAAGGACAGGAGGATCCAAGAAGGTTTTGTGAAGTTCATCCTAGGGCTCCGGCTGGGCAATATTTGTGGCCCAGTGATAGATTGTCCTGTGGGAGAGAAAAAAAGTGAGGGTGCAATCCTAACTAATTTAGGCTGGCATAATTCACCTGGCATAACTTCACCATGGTGGGGTGAGGAGGATGGCGCATGTTTGTGCACCCACTGGCCTAAACCCGTCACCTCAGGAGTAGGGCAGAAATGCCTTATGATGTATTTGTGACACACCCAGGCCAGTCCAGCCTAACTGGGAATTAGGATTGCAGTCTGAGTGACTGAGAGAGCCAAGCCTCCTAACAGAGTCAGGCTTGAACAAAACAAGGCTTACTTCTGAGTAGACATGGTTACAATTGTGCTGTAAGATTAGAGTCGTCATATGTCCTCTTTTTAGCCTCATGACCTGGAAAAAATATTTTATTGTCCTCCTTTTACTTGTCAGCAGGCAGCATGTAGCCTTTGGGTGCAATCCTAACCATGTCTACTCAAAAGTAACCCACATTGTGTTCAGTGGGTCTTACTCTCAGGAAAGTGTCTTTAGTATTGCAGCATTTGCATAATTAATTATATGTACTGTAATAGATTTAAACTTAATAATAATAATAATAATAATAATAATACGTAGTAGTTATAGTAGTAGTAATAGTAGTACTGGTAGTAGTAAAAGTAGTAGTAGTAAGTGGTACCTTGGTTTACAACAAGCAAATTTGTTCTGGAAGCATCAGTTATCCAAAATGCTTGTGTATCAAAGTGAATTTTCCCATAAGACATAATGGAAACTCAGATAATTCATTCCACAACCCAAAAATATTCATATGAAAATGATTATTACTGTAATATAACACAAAATAATAAAGAAAATACAAAATATAAAGAAAAATACAAAATATAAAGAAAAATAAAACGAATTAACTTGCACTTAGAGCACAATCCTAACCATGTCTACTCAAAAGTACGCCCTGTTGTGTTCAGTGGGTTTACTCCCAGGAAAATGTCTTTAGTGAAAGTGTCTCAACACACTTTCCTGAGAGCAGGCCCCATTAAATACAGTAGGACTTACTTCTGAGTAGACAGGCTTCAGATTGCGCTGATAGGCTGCAATCCTAAAGACACTTTCCTGGGAGTAAGACTCATTGAACACAATGGGACTTACTTTTGAGTAGACAGGGTTAGGATTGTGCTTTTAGTCTCTCAGGCTGCAATCTACCCCCTTACACAAAAATGAGCTCCACTGATTATAGTAGGGCTAACTTTAGAGTAGACATGCAAGACTAGGGCTGCAATCCTAAACACATTTTCCTTAGAGTATGACCTATTGAACACAGTGGGGCTTACTTCTGAGTAGACATGGTTTGTGCTGTCGGTCTATCAGGGTCCTTTCCATTGCCCTCCTTACATAGGTGTGAGCCCCATTGACTGTAATAGGTTTACTTCAGAATAGACATGCATAGGCTGCTCACTTCTCCTACACAATGGCATAACGAGGGGTGCAGGGGCTAGCAAGTATTGGGGGGCAACAAGCTGAGCTTGACACTAGTGGCTAAAATTGAGAAAAACATGTATGAACAATGATATTGTGATATCATCATGTATGTATGAATGATATGTTATATATCATTGGGAAGGTAAATGAAATGAAACAAAGGGTGCCATCCAGAGTAACTATGGGGAGTCCTTGCTCCAGGGTAAGAACAATTTACTCTGAATTGCAATATGAATTTCTCATAGGTTTTCACTAGGTGGTGCCGTAACTATGTCAAGGTAAATGTTTCTTACATGCTCCTGTAGGATTGATCTGGATTGCAGGGAAACTGCATTTGGAATATCTGTATTCCATCAAAAGTTAGGGCTATTTAATCAGAAAATAAAAACTGCAAGAGACTGCAATCCTAACCACACTTGGCTGGGAGTAAATACTATTGAACAAAATGGGACTTACTTCTGAGTAGACATGCTTAGAATTGCATTGAATTGCACTGCCAAACCAAACTGTCTTTGGCTATTGAAAGGTGTTGGATTCCAACAAGAAAATAATCCCAATTAATGCAATTAATGCCTCTGAATTCTTTTACTCACCTGCAAATTAACCCAAATGGGAAAAGTGAAGTTGTCCTATGGCCAGGGCTAATCCAATCAGGCCAGGACTGATAACATGAATGGTGTACTTTACATTACATTATGAGTGAAGTATGGGCATCTGTATGCACATTTGCATTTCCAAGCATGAATGAGCCAGGCTTATTGCCTTCCAGTACCACATCCTTGGGGTAAGACCAATCCATGTGTGAATTCCCAGTTCAAAGCCTATGGAACAAAAAATGGATTTCCTTATCTCAAAATGTTCCCATCAGATTGATTACTCTGAGAGCCAATGAGATGTAATTATGATTACATAATTACTTTAAATTATGTTTAAATTGTTTTAATTGTTCTTAGCTTATTGTGTTTTAATGTTTTAATGTAAGTGTTTTAAGGTGCAATCCTAACCAGTTTCAGCCAGCACAATGCACCTACCTCCCCTTTCCCACAGTGATGAGGGGAGACCAAGGCATGTCAGGCCTCTCCATGTGAGGAGGCCAGCACATGTCTGTGCATTGGCCTTACCTCTCCAAGAGTGGCATAGAGCTATCTTATATCATTTTTGTTCTGCAGGCAAGCATAGGACATGTGTGCCTGGACATTATTAATTTATTTTATTGATATGTTGAAGTCACCTTGAGTCCCACTTGTGGGAGAAAAGTTGAGTGTAAATCAAAGAAAGAAAGAAAGAAAGAAAGAAAGAAAGAAAGAAAGAAAGAAAGAAAGAAAGAAAGAGAGAGAGAGAGAGAGAGAGAGAGAGAGAGAGAGAGAGAGAGAGAGAGAGAGAGAGAGAGAAAGAAAGAAAGAAAGAAAGAAAGAAAGAAAGAAAGAAAGAAAGAAAGAAAGAAAGAAAGAGGCTTTTCTAAGTGGTGCTCCTCTTACATTTAGCAGGGAGAGACTCTCTAGCAGTCTCTCTAAGCAATAAGGGGAACACTTTTTATTATTCTTTATTTATTTATTTACTTAATTAACTAATTGAGTAACTTAATCAATTTAAATTGATTTGGTAGTCAGCAGCGGCGGGGGTGGGGAGTGCTACAAAACCTTCTTCACATCCAGCAGAAAGGTGCCTTAAGAGCACAAACCTAAACATGTCAACACAAAAGTAAGCCCCATTGTGTTCAGTGGATCTTACTCCTAGGAAAGTGTATTTAGGATTGCAGCCTTAGCTATATCACTAGCTACTGGGTTGGGTTGGGGGAAAGGCAGCAGAGCAAATAGGTTGTGACCTGCTGGGGAAGAGGAAGCAGGTTTTCCCCAAAATTTCTTAAAAACAACAACAAAAAGCAGGTGACGTAACTTCTGGTTGTGACATCACTTCTGGGGAACATTCTGAGCTTTGCACTGGGCTATATGATCATTAGTTACCCCACTTCCCACACTATGCCCACCACTTCCCAAATGAGAAAAATAGAACGAGCAAAGTGGGGTGCACACAACTCACAGAGCAATCATGGTGAACAGCATCGAAATCAATGCTAACCCAATGATGAGTATGATAACATTTTTCTTTTGGAGATAGTCTGGCTGGGACACCACATCTTGGAGTGTGGTTAAGTGGTGGTGCTCCTCTTCTTCAGGCTTCACCCCTGGAGGGGGATACAGGATTTCCCGGAACATCTTCTGTAGATCTTTCTCCCTCTCTAGACGCTTTGTTGTCACTGCAGTAAAAGGTAAAAGAAACAGTGGTTTTAACAACTATAGTTTTTATTCTGGTAGGCTGATTAGCATTGGTTTTGAGAGACCTAAGCAGAAGAGTAGTGGTAGTGGTACATGGAGATACATGTAGTGGTAATGTTGGTACATGTAGGTAGTGGTACATGGAGGATATCTCCAGCCACCTGAGGCGACAGCCTCATTCGGCCTCACAGATGAGCCAGACTTGCTCCTAAGCTGCTCTGAACTCAGTGGAAATAATTATAATAAAAATTTAAAAATAGCACTTCAGAGTATAACATCTAAACCAGTGATTTTCAGTCTTTTTCATCTCATGGCACTCTTAACAAGGCACTGAAATTGTCAAGGCACACCCCCTACAATCCAGAGTAACTACGGGAGCACTGCACCACCTAGTGAAAACCTATGGGAAATTCATATTGCAATTGAAAGAGACATTACTGCACCACCTAGTGAAAACCTATGGGAAATTCATATTGCAATCCAGAGCAAATTGTTCTTACACTCCCCGCAGTTACTCTGGATTTACCATCAGTTGCTTTTACCATTGATAAGGCACACCAGACTGTTCAAATCCCCCAATTTTCCTATTAATGAATGTCAGTCTCCAAATTCCCGTGGCACACCTGAGGACTAACTGTGGCACACCAGTGTGCCACGGCATACTGGTTGAAAATCACTGATCTAAGCTTTAAGCTTCCTGCTCTACCCCCTACACACACACACACTTCCCTTTGGGGAGGAAGACTTTGGGTACAGGGGCAGCCTTTTTCCTCCAACTTCCCTGAATAGTTTTAAAATCTTGCAGCCAAGAGAAATGTCATAATCCAAAGCGCATTAGCACATTTCCTATCAATGAACCACATCCTTCGGAGGATACATTTCCCAGAAATTGCAAACTGTAAACCATCTTTGCAAGAAAATATTTGCCCATATATAATTTCATACAAATGTGGGGACAAAAACTTCGGAGTCTGGTTGTTGTTGAGACATTAGAAAGAAAATATAGTATATCCTGGGGTGATACCTCTTTACATTGATCCATAACTTGTTTGGTGTACTCCAGATATACCAGCTGATATCCAGGGCATTTCAAGTTTACAATTTGATATTTGATATCAAATTTTGATATATTATCAAATTTCGATATATATAGTTTGAAATGTGTTGATTTAAGGCATTTCAAGTGCCTTAATCCAGCAGTGGGTATGATGGGCCACTATACAGATCCTGGATCTTTAACAGATGTATAGATGAGGGAATTTTAGCAGAATTTTAGAGCACAGTCCTAGCCATGCCTACTCACAAGTAAGCCCCAGTCTGTTCAATGGATCTTACTCCAAGGAAAGTTTTTTAGGATTGCAGCCTTATCTACTGAAATTCCCTCTTCTGTATAGTTGTTAAAGATCCAGGATCCCAAAAGATGACCAGCTTGCCAATCCTTGCCTTAACCTCTCAAAGTACTTTATATAAATATTTTGAAAATATATATTTTGAAGGTTTATAAATATAAATCTAAATTTCAAATTATTTAAGTTGGATGTAGGCAGCCTACATTCAAATAACGCCTCCAGGCTGAATCTAGTTATATCAGCAAAATTTGTTCTTCTAGTAACCCAGCATCCAGAACTCCCCCAAAATAGGTGCAGTGTGGAACTCCTTGCCACTGGATATAATTTGTGGAATGAGGCCACAAATGAGGCCATTGGATACAGTGGTAGCGTCTGGCTTAGATGCCTTTTAATAAAGGGGATTAGGCAATTTTCTAGAGGAAAAGTCCATCATAGGTGACAATCCATGATGGGTAGGGATCCTGGTTCTATAAGTACGTCGTATCTGAAAGCCAATGCAAGGGAGTGACAACAGGATGCAGGTATCTTATGTGCTCCTGGAGGTATCTGGTGGTCCACTATGAGGTGCAGGAAGCTGGATTAGATGGAAGTTTGGTCTGATCCAGCAGGGCTCTGATATTTTTATGTTCTCCTTTAGAGTAGCCCACCTCTGCAACCATTTCTGATTCCTTACCATTGAGGTAGAAATATTTTCTGACCAAGATATCATCATCTTCTGCAATCTGGCAGGAATATGTTCCCTGATGGATTCCCCGGGTGGGCCTGATGAGAAGGGTGGTGCTGAAGCCATGATATAGGTCTTTGAAGAGAGTCAGGTGCTGGGTGTTAATCTGCAGAGAGAAGTGGATGGTGGAACAAGAGATTGGGAGAGATGTGGTATAGTGGTTAGAGCAAGGGGGCATCACACATAAGGCCCATGGGCCAAGCTAGCCTGCTTTAGCACCTGTGTGAGTCCTAGGCTGCAATGTTAAAGACACTTTCCTGCGAGTAAGCACTGAATACTATGGGGCTTACTTTTGCATAGACACGGTTAGGATTGTGCTCCTAGTTTGCCTCTTTCCCCTTGTGGGTGGACAGCACACATTGGGGACGTTCAAGAAAAATTAGTCCCTTTCGATAAATGCAGCCCATTTCACGTTCACTAGAGAGGGCGTAATGCCAGATTATTTTGCAGGACTATACCACAAAGGTTCAGAATGTGGTAGAGCCCTGCATTGTTCAGCAACTCCAAAAAAACTTCAAAGGGAGAGGTGTATTTTGCAGAGCATATGCCGTGGGTCTTTTAAGACCTAGGGGTTCAAATAGGTCTTGCAATTTGGATTCCCCCTCCCGGAAAATGTGGATTTTTTGGCACCCCCAGGCACTTACATCCTTGGCAAATCTCCACTTGACGGTTGTACCGGTAGGAAGAGCAAATTTCACCTCGCATTTCAGAAGTGTGATATCCCATTCAGGTTTGTTCACAACTATAACTGGTACAGCAGGAAGGAATGGAAAGGCAGAAATTATTTCCTTTTAAACCAGAAATAATTCTATCTACAGTATTCTAATCCCAGATTCTGGAGGCTGAGCTTAGAGGAAGTCGGTATGACTCCCGCTCAGCCACTTTGGACACTTTGGACCAGTCACTCTCGGTCAGCCCCCTAAGCCTACCTCACAGGGCTGTTGTGAGGATATAGTTGTAAGAGTTGGGGAAAGAAGGCTGCAATCCTAAAGACACTTTCCAGGGAGGAAGATCCATTGATCACAGTGGGGCTTACTTTTGAGTAAATATGGTTAGGATTGTGCTTGAAGTTCTTGCACTAAATACTTCAGAGTAAACAAATGATTCAATAGCTAAGTTATGAACCCATTTGGTTGCACTATTTTTTATACAGTCTGTTAACTCTTCCGATAGGAGGTGATACTGGTATGTTTATGAGGCCAAGGGTGCAATCCTGATTTTAGGATTTTTGGTTTTGCCTCCATTTTTACAATGGCTTATCATGGACCCCAATGGGACTACTCAGATTTATGTCTGCTCCTTAGATGGCCTAAGTCAGAGCACATATAAGTTGGTTAAGAGGGGGCATGTCTGTCCTGAAAATGGGGTTCGGATACCGCCTAACTGTGTTGTTCTAGGTTATGCCCAACATGCCCCCTCTATGCCCCTTTGTGCTGCATAGGCTGGCACTGCTAGGACAGCCTACATCCATCTAACTTGCATGGGCCTAAGTGGACTTAAGCTGGCCTCTCCCCCAAACCCAGAGTAACTATGAGAGCATGTAAGAGTCTTTATGTGCACCTGTAGTTTCTGCACCACGTAGTGAAAACCTGTGGGAAATTCATTTTGGAATCCAGAGTAAGTGGTTCTTATACTGGAACAAGGACTCTCTGTAATTACTTTGGATTTTGCATCTGTCTGTCTGTCTGTCTGTCTGTCTGTCTAATCTGGCATTAGGATTAGGATTCAGGATTGCAGCCCAATTGAGCCAACGGTCTCAGGTAATGGATTTGTCAGTGCCTCCATCTCTATTCACCTGCCTCTATCTGTCCACCTGTCTCTACCAACCTGTGCTGCTCCTCTTCTTCAAAAAGGAAAAGAGGATGGAACAGAAGTGTGGAAGTGAGAAGTTTGGTGTTCACCAAGCATCTCTCCTCCACACTTCCTGTTGTGCACTAAAAAAAAATCCAGGCAGTGGTGGACAAGCAAAGGAGGATGATGATAACTGTGCCCTTTTCCCATCAGCAAATCCCTTGAGGAGCATATCAAGAAAGTGCTAGGAAGAAATATGAATACCTGGACAATCGACAGGCAGTTGGCAGTTGTGGAGCCTACAGGAATCACACTTGTAGCGACGGGCCACTTCCTGGATTCCTGCGAGGAATATCAAAAACAAAATTATATAAAGACTATAGAGATGCACTACATCTAACATTTAAGTTCTGAAATTCTAAATTCCAATCTTTATTGCAGTCTCTGACCAGTATAAAAATGTGAATTCAATCCCAATTCAATTGCTTCAAAAGTACTGTGCCATTCGCAGTGGTGTAGCTAGGGGGGTGCGGAGCTGACACTCAGGATGACCAGATGCCCAAACCTCAAAAGGAGGACAAGGTCTTGGATTCCTCTTAGCCAGGCCTTTCTAGCAGTGGACAATGGCACATTTGTCTACTCATGAGTAAAGCCGCGATATTGGGCACTTTCACTTTCCCATAGAGCTCAATGCATTTTTTTAGTGTTTTAGCCATAACCTTTGATAGGAAGGAGATATTTCAAATTGCATTTGGTTCTGCCCTTCAATACGAATCCAACGACATATGACATGATGGGGTACTGCACACCATTGCAAAGTTCCAAAATGAAGCCAAAATGGAGGACAGTGAAGCCCTTTTGGAGGACACCCCATCAGGAGAATAAAAAAGAGGACGAATCTGGAAATTTCCAGTCGCCTGTCAGCCTTGGAAGGAGGCATGCAAGGGACACCTATACAGCTCCATTTGGCTAGCCCAGTCTAAACTGACTCAGAAAGGGAGGGCACCTTGCACGCCTACCTCCAAAGCTGACTGCTCCACACCCCCTCTGGCTATGCCACCGGCCATTTGGTAACCAGTTCAGGGGCTTTAAACCAGTCAGAATCCATTTCATGCAGAATAATATCAGTCCTTTTTGCTTAAAATAAATACAATGATATTCATGAGGCAAATGTTTTCAATTACAAAGTTTAAATTTTCAAAGTTTATTTTTTTTGAAACAAGATATCTACAAGTTTAAAACAATAGAAATACATTAATCCAATAATTGGAAGCAGAGTGCCTGATTACTGAACCCCTCCTTTTGACTTGGTGACTTTTTTTCCTAGATTTAGGATCTAGATTTTTTTCCTAGTTCTAGATTTTTTTTCTAGGATCTAGATTTTTCCCCTAGATTTAGGATCTAAAATAGATTTAATTCTGTTTTAAGGAAACATATATTGAGAAGCCCTCTGAATATATAGCAGAGGCTCGACGAGCACCTGTCAGGGATGTTCTAGGGGGATTTCCTGCTGCAGGCAGGGGGTTGGACTAGATGACCTACTAGGTCCCTTCCAACTCTAGGATTCTATGATTCTATGAAACAGATTTGGGGTCAGATGACTCAGAGAGAGGCTGACAAAACATGGATGGGAAAAGGTGGTTTGGACTTACCACATGGTGGGACGCAGGCTTCAGCTGTGGAAGAGGGGAAAATGGTTTTTATGTACTGTATACATATTTACACACACACACACACACACACACACACACACACACACACACACACACACTCTTTATACAGTGCTCTGTGTATACAACCGTAAACTTAATCAAGATAACTCAGAACACGCTCAGCAAAAAAAAGACCAGATCTTTCACCTCTAGCAAAAGTGTGGTAAAGAGGACACAGGCATATGTCAAGTGGCAGGGAATTCCAAAGGACCTGTGAGTCACCATCAAGATAACCATCAACCACATCTTTAATAGAACATAGAAGGTCTTGCTTTCCCAGATCTTAAAGGGCAGGTAGATTCACATGGAAGGAGAACGTTTTGGGGTATCCCTGTACAAAAGGGATTTAAAGATAATGACTGGCATTTGGAATCATACCATGTGTGAATATGTGCATTGGCGTGTTTGCATGCAAGGTACATGATGCAGATGGTGTGTGTGGTTGGTCTGTGGAACTCCCTCCCACAGGCGTGTGGTTGATCTGTGGAACTCCCTGCCACAACATGCAGTGAGGGCATCTAGCCTTTACACCTTTAAGAAGGTCTTGGATAAATTCCTCAGGGAAAGGGCCATCACAGGTCACAAGCCATGAGGCATAAGTGTAGACGTGGACAACCTCCAGATGCAGGTAGGTGTCATATGTACGAGGTGTCATACATGCTGGTAGGTGTCATATGTTCTCCCATAAGGGTGGACCTCTATGTGATACAGGAAGCTGGACTAGATGGGACTTTGGCCTGACCCAGTGGAGGCTCTTCTTATTTTTAGATGTGTTATGAATCAGCATCAACTACAGATACATCAAGGTACATCTACAGATGCAAACAAGATAACCCTGGATGGGAAGATATTTTAGGATTTGGGAGAGGAGAAGGATCATCTTTGCACCTCTTTAGAAGAAGCAAAACAAAAAAAATTAACCCAGGGTGTGATAATCTGTGGAACTCATTGCCACAGGATGGCACCTGGCTTAGATGCCTTTAAAGAGGGATTGGATAAATTTGTGGAGGAAATGATGTAGGAACTAAGGAGGACACGGTGTAGGATTGTGGAGGAAAAGTCCATCACAAGTTACAAGCTATGATGGGTACCATATATGCAACTTCCAGATTCTAGAACAGAGGTCGGGGAACAGGGGTGAAATACCCCAATTTGGATAATAATGGAATTCCTGGGGGTAATGGACCACCTGGGTTTGCATATGAATGACACAGCCAGGTATGCATGACCAGCACAGAGCAGGGCAGGCATTGCAATGGATTACTCTTAGCACCTAATCAGAGATCAAAACAAACAAACGGTGTGAATCCCTGAAGGGTCATAAGAAGTTCAGGCTATTGTGGGGGGGGGGGGTTGTAGGGGAGAGAGGTCAACAGAGGTCAGCTGCAGGGTTACTCTGGGACAGAAATGAAAAGAGAAAGCATCAACCTTTGGGTGCTGTTGAGTCTGCCTGTATTCTCAACAGCCCCCTCCCATCCATCTCCCTCTGGTAAGACCATTTCATTGCTCCTGTATCAGGGTGATCATATCTCATAATCATAAAAGAGAATCCCAAAATGTAGGACACTCAAGACAAATGTAGGACATGACAAAATTAAAGCTAAAAACACTGACCTATTTTGCATTCATGTGAATAATTAAAACACTATAAGCGCAGTCCTAACCATGACTACTCAAAAGTAAGCCCCATTTTATTAAATGGGTCTTATTCTGAGGAAAGTGTCTTTAGGATTGCAGCCTATATTTACTTATTACATTTACAACTATTACATATTAT
The DNA here is from genome assembly GCA_030015325.1 of Cryptoblepharus egeriae. Classification (NCBI taxonomy): domain Eukaryota; kingdom Metazoa; phylum Chordata; class Lepidosauria; order Squamata; family Scincidae; genus Cryptoblepharus; species Cryptoblepharus egeriae. Next base: position 4,863,974 of record JAREYC010000014.1, read on the forward strand.
TTATTAATTACAAGAAGGCTACATGCCGCCACACTTTCCTGGAAGGAACCCCCCCTGACTGTAATGGGCATTAATTCTGAGGAGAAATGCCTAGGATTGGGATCTGTGGCTGCATCTTCTCCATACTTTCCTGGAAGGAAACCCCACTGACTGTAATGGTCTGCTGCTCAATAGAAAGGCACAGGATTGGGCTCTGAGGCTGCAATCCTAGTCACATTTTCATGGGAAGCCCAATAACTACAGTGGGTCTTACTTCTGAGTAAACTTGAATAGATTGGGCTCTCTTCCCCACTCCAGTTGAATCCTGCACTTGTTTCAATCATTTGCAGGATCTTGTCCTCTTTTTTTATTATGGTCACCCTGACCCCCACATTTCTCCAATATGCAGTGACCATATGTCATAACCATCAAAAGAGGACAAGCCCCCCAAAATATAAGACATCCAAGAAAAATGGAGGACATTTTTAAAAGCTAAAAACCCTCATATATATTGTTTTCATGTGGTTAACTTAAACACCATATTGGGTATTAGTACTGTATGTTTAAAACTATTACATATTACATATAATTTATGAATTCCAAGAAAGCTACATGCTGCCTGCTCACAAGGAAAAAGAGGACAATGAAGATTTTCTTCCAGGACACAAGGAGGAAATGTCCTGGGAAAACAGACCATATGGTCATCCTGTCCCGTCCAACACTATTTTATCCCCTACTTCAAACTTTTCTTCTGGCTCCCCAGAAGCCACATATTTGAATTCAAATAATTAATAATTTTCCTTCCTTTCAAATCAAGGGGGTAACGTCCACATACCTAAATATATTTTGGGGTAAGAGGTAAAAATGTTCCCGACCCCTGTTCTAGAAGTGGGCGACAACCGAGTGTCAGATGCAAGGGAGATGTGGCAACGGGATACAGAGATCCTGTTGCCTAAGGCTGCAATCATACATTTTCCTGGGCGTAAGTTCCATTGAGTACAGTGGATCTTTCAGTGGTGGGCTTCAGGGGGTTCTCACAGGTTCTATAGAACCCTTTGCTAATGAGTGCCTGGTTCTGTTACTAATAGGACACAGAACCTGTTGTTAATCTATTTGGACACAGAACCCGTTGTTAATTTATTTGAATCCCACCACTGGTCTGACTTCTGAGTAGACAGATGTAGGGTTGGGTTCTAAGGCATTTAGTGGACCACTGTGGAATACAGGCAGTTGGACCTGATGATGCAGCAGGACTCTTCATATGTTCTTATGCACCCCATTTTACCAGCATCCTTCCTTTACCTTCTTTCAAGTTCACCACCTCTTTTTTCACTTCTTCTGCAGCTTCAGGGATGGCTTGACTATAAGGCACTGTGGGAAGAGAGGGAGGAAGGTGTGTTGCCCTGGAACCCGTGGCCAATGTAGAGCCCTCTCTGCACCGGCCACCTGTATCCAGGCCAGCTTTCTGGATAGTCAGTACATCTCCCATCCCCAGGCTTCCTTCCATGCCCTTGGTACAAGAGATATAAAGAAACTCTTAGGTTACAATCCAGAGTAATTACAGGACCTTTTGTACCAATGTAGTTATGGTGCCACCTATGGAAAACCTATGGGAAATGTATGGAGCAATCCAGAGTAACCCCCAAATCCAGAGTAACTACAGCAGCACGTAAGAGACTGTATGTGCACCCATAGTTACTGCACCACCTAGTGAAAACCTATGGGAAATTCATATTGGAATCCAGAGTAAGTTGTTCTTACACTGGAGCAAGGACTCCCCGTAGTTACTCTGGATTTTGCCCTAAGTGCCTCTTACGTCTTCCCATAGTTACTCTGGATTGTAGGGTAAATTAATCCTTTATTTATTTGTAGGTTGATGGGTTTGTTTTTTAAATCATTAGTTCTGTTTCAATTCCATGCTTCCTTCCAAGAGTTTATAGCAAGGCACATGTTTCTTCTCCCACATTTTTCCTGCAACCCTGCGTGGTAGGCCAGCCGTAACTGACTTAGGGTTCACCCACAGGATTGTACTCTAACACTCGAGCCCTAAGATTTAATAACTCTTAATTTTAACTTGTATAATTTTAACTTATAATTTTATAAAAGATTTTCAATCTTTTTTGTCTCATGGCACACTGTCAAGGTACTAAAATTGTCAAGGCACACTTGACTTGATACCTGCAGGCCATTCATGGCACATCAGTGTGCCACGGCACAGTGCCAAAAAAAGGCTGCTCTAACCACTATGCAATATTGGCATAATATGAAATAGGAAGCTGGCCTCTACTGAATCAGATGAAGGTTGCTAATCCTCCAGCACTGATCTAGGGACCAGTATCAATCTTCAGGTCTTGGAGATCAACCATGGTCTTGGAGGTCTTGGAGATCAACTATGGCTGTAATCCTAAAGACACTTTCCTGGGAGTAAGACCCATTGAACACAACGGGGCTTACTTCTGAATAGACAGGATTGTGCTCTATGTGCCTTTAAACTTGTCACAGACATAGCAGGCCCAGAAATTGACCCTTTTATGTCCAAACACAGCCACGGAGGGTCCTGATCATGCTTACGATCATGGTGTGGGGTGACAGAAGACATTTCCTCTTGCACTATTTGCACATGGAAAATCCCCTCTCCTTGAAGTATATTTGCACCTATTAGTCTCGAGTGTGGGGAGCCTGGCATCCATCAGTCTTGAAAGACTATAGCATCGTGCTGGGGGGGGGGGGGAAGCTGGCATCAAAATGGCACATCCTTGTCAACCTCTTCCAGTATGCCATGATCCCAATTGGGGATTGGGACAACTGGGAATTTAATATTTATAAGTTTAATACTTAAGTTTAATACTGGGAATTCAAAAATTGGGACAACTGGGAATTTAATGTTGTGTATGCCGCCTTGCACACTCTGGGCAGGGCCGGATCAGACTCCCAGGAACTATACACACACGCACATATGTATATATATATATATATACACACACACATAGCTCTGCCCAGCTACCCACACCTACCGTCGGCCATGGCTCTCTCTTCCAGGTAAAAGATAACCTTGCTGAACGTATCCTTCAACATTTCTAACTCCGACAGAGCTGTAGAGGAGAGAGAAGAAAGTGAGTGAGGGGTTCTCCTTTGAAATGGAGGGGGGTGAGCCTCAAGGGCAGAGCCTACATGCAAAGGTGTGGGGCTATATAAGTCAAGGGTGGGTCTTGTGGGGAGTCTAAACACGGTAACTCTGGATGAATTAGCTGAGCTAATCCTGCAAGTTCCTAAATCAAACATATTTTAAAATATATTAAATAAATATTTAGAAATATTTTTATTTCTAGGAGTTTTATGGATTGTCAGTCTTCTTGCCCGTTTGGGGAGAAAGGTGGAGCACAAATCAAATCAATCAATCAGTAGTTCCTAAAATACCTTAAGTATTGGTGGATTTTTGGTTTTCTTTTCTGAATGTTTTTCTTAACAATTTATTCTTAAATTTTTTAAAGAATATTTAAATTTTTCAATTTAAAATATTTAAATTTTTTTATTTAAATTTTAAATATTTAAATATTTAAATTTTTTAATTTAAAAATATTTAAATTTTTTTAAGAACAGTTTAAATACTTCTGATTGCACATGATAATTCCATAAATGTTCCATGCACATGATTCCGTGCATGTAGGGTTGCTATATGTCCCCCAAAACAGGGACCATGCTGATTATGGGGGATTGTATTCACATACAATCACATACTAGTGGGCTGTGGGTGGCGCAAGCGGTTAAGGCACTGTGCCTGTTAACCAGCAGGCCAGGATTTGATTCCCGGGTTGGCCCCACAAGACAGGGTGAGCTCCTATCCTTAGCCCAGCTCTGCGACGCCAGCTGGATCCAAATGTATGGGCTCTGCCTTTCCATTGGACTAATTCAGTGGCGTGGAGAGGGGGGATTTGCTGCTTGGGGAACAGCCTCTCCTCCATAACAATCCAACCCAGGCTTTCGTGCTTCGAATGCAGCGTATGCAGCGCCAAGCATGATACCATAGTCTTTCAAGACTGACGGAGGCCTGTATTCACATACTGACAAATGGAACAGAAGGTCCTGTCCTGATTTTGTGGACGAGAATTATGGCAACCCTAAATGCATGTAATAATTTACAGTGGCATAGCTACAGGAGGGGGCAGCATGCCTAGTATGGCTCCACCAGAAACCCTACAATTCAGACTAACCACAGAAGATGTAAGAAGCACTTACTCTGGATTGCTCTATGCATATCTCATAGGTTTCCCATTGGTGGCACCGTAACTACGTTGGTGTAAAAGGTCCTGTAGTTACTCTGGGTTATAGACTAACCCCCAAATCCAGAGTAACTACGGGAACACGTAAGAGACTTTACGTGCACCCGTAGTTGTTGCACCACCTAGTGAAAACCTATGGGAAATTCATATTGGAATCCAGAGTAAGTTCTTACACCGGAGCAAGGACTCCCTGTAATTATTCTGGATTTTGCCCTAAGTGGGAAAGATCACATATACATCACATTGTAGTGCTTGCAGCACCTCACCCTGGCCCTGTTGTAGGTGGTGGACATGCTGGGTCAGGTTCCCATCCTATAAGTTTTACACTCTGGAAGCCCTAATAAGAAGGAGTAAACTCAAAGTTTAGGGAGGTCTAGCAACCCCAGAACACCTGCAGATGGGAATCATCTTTTGGGATGCACAAAGCATTTCATATGTATCACTTAGCTGTGTTCTTACCTGTCAGGTAAGTCAGTATTATTCCCCTTCTATATCTGAGGCTAAGGCTGCAGTCCTAAAGACACTTTCCTGGGAGTAAGACCCACTGAAAACAATGGGGCTTACTTTTGAGTACACATGGTTAGGATTGTGCTCGAAGTGGCTTGACAAAGGCAAACAGCTGATCATGGAGACAAGATCTGAACTGGCAAAGTTCTGGCTTGGACACTTCATTGCGCCAGTTCCTTGCGTTTTTTCCAGGATCATGGCCACAAAATACAGAGATTGTCAGCTATGATACAACCGAATATTCCAGTATGGGTGAAATGTCTGCAAACAGCTTCCTGCATGCAAAATTGGACGGCACTCACCCACCTGGATTTTGGTGTAAGGCTGAAAGGCTTTCTGCATGGCATCGAGGCAGGCGCCATGCTCCGGGCTGGTGTGGCCCAAGAAATATCGGCAAACACGGAGGCGCTGGGATTTCGTGGAAAAGCAGAACAGGCAAGCGGTCGCTTGGGAGGAAAGAGCCAAGCAGAGGATCAGGGCATAGGTTGAGATTGAGAGCATCACCTGAGAGTCCAGAAAGGGGCCAGGTTGTCACCTGAAGAAGAACCACACCTAAGAGCCTTCTGGTGATGTCATAAGGAGAATCCGTTGATGATATCATAAGGGACACAGATTTGCTGGGGTTTGATGGTATGTCCATTTTGAAGCGGCAAGATGCCAGGTTCACTGAGCATGTGCAGAGTTGCCACAACCAGTCCTTGTGGCCTTTGATTAAGTGGGACAAGGTCAAAGAATGTGATTTCTGCAAAAACATGTGCTTGCTTGCTCATCCTTAGCTCGCTCTATCTATCTATCTATCTATCTATCTATCTATCTATCTATCTATCTATCTATCTATCTATCTATCTATATGAATGTAGCTAGATTATCTTTCTCTCTCCCTCCCTGCCTTCCACGATCTGTCCGTTCTTCTTTCCTTCTGGGGACACAAGGTGTCTTACTGTGCCCTCTGTCCAGTGCTGTGGATAAGCGATGTGGCACCCGGAAGAGGGGTGGCATCACTTGAACTTGCACCAGTAGTGGCACCACCAGAAAACTTTTTATCACCCTCTGGGACCAGACGCTCAGAAGTCTAGGAGATGGTCTGGGGTTACATACATGCCCAGAAGGTCCACAGTTGGTGGTGCGGTTTGGCACCCCTTGAAGGCATGGTACCTGGGACAGTGCACTCCATGCCTTCCTTAGCTACGCCACTCGACAGCATCTCAGCACGGATTCCTGAAACAAAGAGCCACAGAAGCGCCACCCTGGCAGGACGAGAAGTCCTCTTGTTGTCATTGCCTTCGTTCTGCGCAGTCCTGGGGTGTTCTTGGCATCATGACAAGCAGAAGATGGGGGGATGTGTGCGCGCATGGTGCGCCGTCATGGGAAGGAGGGATCTGCAAGCCTCAGACCGCTGTCTCTATGGAAACCAGACTGCGCAGCTTGAAGCTGAGAATATGTCCTTTCAATTGGGGGGGGGGCAGCAGGAGGTGCCCCCATCCACCAAAGCCAGATCAATAAGGATGCAGACATAGTCACAAAGCCACCAGCTTGGTCCTGGGTCCTTGATGCTTTAAGGCACCCCGAACCCTCCCGTTCTGATTTGTCCTCTTAAAATACCTTCAAGGCAGGAAAAAAAAAAGAATTCCTTTTTCTTTTGTGTCGGCAAATTCGGCCATCATTTATTTGCTCTTTCCTGGTGCCTAAAGCAAGATAATTCCCCCCATTATACCTCCCGGCAAGAGTGGTTTGCATTCACCTCCAGACTGTATACAAAAAAAGCACTCTGTGCGCCCTCAGATGCAATTTCTCTCCTAAGAATCTTCAGAGGGAAAGGAACTCTAAACAAGCTCAGAGGCATCCAGTGTTTGGGTTCTTGTATCCCCAAAGTGGATAGAGCCCTATAGGATCAGACCCAAGGCCCATCTAGTCCTGCTTCTTGTATCTCACAGTGGCCCACCAGATGCTCCATGAGCGCATGAAACTGGGACCTGAATCCTGGTGCCCTTCCTTTCCTTTCTTATGTAACTTATGGCTGCAATCCTATACACTTTACTGAGAATAAGGCTACAATCCTAAAGACACTTTCCTGGGAGTAAGACCCACTGAACACAATGGGGCTTACTTCTGAGTGGACATGGTTAGGATTGTGCTCATAGGCTACAATCCAGAGTAACTACGGGACCTTTTACACCGATGTAGTTACGGTACCACCTATGGGAAATGCATAGCGCAACCCAGAGCAAGTGCCTCTTACGTCTTCCCATAGTTAGTCTGGATTGTAGGGTCTGTCCCATAGAATACAACAGAACTTACTTCTGAGTAGACATGCTTAGGATTGCACCCTATGTCTAAAATAAAGAGGTTGCACATACCCATCATGGCTTGTAACCTATGGACAGTTCCTCCAGAAATTTGTCCACTCCTCTCTTAAAGGCATCTAGAATAAATGCCCTCACCACATTTTGAGGCAAGGAGTTCCACAGACAATTGTTCTCATGAGCAGAAAGCTGAGTACTTTATTCTCTAATTTGGTGGTAGAATATGGGATAGCCTTGCTTCTGGGGGGTCTTTCCCCAATTCTTCACCTGCGTGGGTAAAATGGCATTTTCCCAAAAATAAAGCATCGCATTTTGTAGCTGGGGAAAAAATATATCTTCCCTCCTACTGCAATCAGCACATGTTGGAGAGTGGCAAAGCTATACAATCTCATTCTTATAGGTGCATTTGTACTGATGCTGCATTTTTGACTTTTTATTGCAATGGTGGATATATAAAGATAGCTCCAATCTATCACATTGGGAAGATTTGTGGGATACAGAAATGTGGCCAATAAGTATATTTTCACTTTTGGCTTAAATTCATCTATGGGCAAAATCCAGAGTAACTGTGGGGAGTCCTTACTCTGGTGTAAGAACTTACTCTGGATTCCAATATGAATTTCCCATAGGTTTTCACTAGGTGGTGCAATAACTACGGGTGCACATAACGTGCTCTCTTACGTGCTCGCATAGATACTCTGGATTTGGGGGTACATCTATAAACCTAAACCTTAATCCTATGTATTAATCCACTGATCACCCTCTGCACTTTCACTGGGATGCTCAAGTCATTCAGCCTCCAACACTCAGATGTTGCCCTCTGCTGGTCATGGACAGGATGGGTGACCATCCATCAGCCTCTCCTAGCCTGGACCATTAGTCAGACATGGAGCACAATCCTAACCCTGTCTACTCAAAAGTAAGCCCCATTGTGTTCAGTGGGTCTTACTCCCAGGAAAGTGTCTTTAGGATTGCAGCCATGGGCACATAGTGCAGGTTTTATAGAAAACAGCAATGATATACATGGTGGGCCAAAAGTAGGCTTACATTTAGTAGATATGCACTTTACATTAAAAAAAAAACATTTATATGTGTTACAATTATATTTGTTCAATACTGTTTATGAACAGTTGCAAAATGTAGATAAGGGATATTGAATACTGGTTTGAAATTAATGCTTGTAATGATTAGATCTAAAACGTGAAACCAATAGTGAAACAAACTGTAAGCCAACTTTTGGCCCACCCTATATTGTGTAATATATATTACTGTACTTAACTGACTTAGGACAATCATAACCAAATTCCCAGCACTGGCAAAACTGTGCCAGTGGGGCAATCTTTTATATTCTGGCATGGGGGGCAGCATGGGGTCCTCCTGCTTCTGAGTTGCAATGCTCTTAACTTGATGCTGGACAATTAGTTAGGATTGTGTTCTTAGGTTGCAGTCCTATACATTAAATTTCATTGAATGCAATTGGATTTACTTCTGAGAAAACCTGTATAGGACTATGCTAATTACCAGTTTAAAATTTATCTGAGATGTAAATATTTATGTAACGTGTATTAAGGATCCTGCCAAAAACGGTTTCCAATTTGGCCCCATAGCATAGGACTATGCTGTTAATTATCAGTTTAAAATTGATCTGGAAAAGATGTAAATATTTGTGTAACATGTATTTTTTTTAAAGGATCCTGCAAAAAAAATGTTTTCAATTTGGCCCCATACTAAGAACTTGAAACGGGGCACATAAACCAAGAACAGAAGACTGAAGAGCAAGGTTTTTATTTTTTTTTAATAGCATAGAAAAAAAGACATAAGGGCAAATTTCATTCATGTGCTTCTAGTTATACTGGGTGGGGGGAATGGGGACATCCATGCCGCTGAGATCAGGGGGATCAGCCATTTGATGGTGTCTCCCTTTGAGGAACCATAAAGGTACAGAGACACCTGTCAAACCTGCTCCCTTTGTTGGGAAGGAGGGCACAATTCTCCCTCTTGGATCAGGGATTAAAATGATATGTAGGATAAGGAGAAAGTTTAATCTGCTAATACCCTGTGCAAGTTTAGTTTCATTTGCTCCTCCATTTGGCATCCTGTTCACTGGTTATTTTTGTCTCAAGATGTGCAAATGAGGGGGAGAATCCCCAAAGAGATCAGTGTGAAAATCAGTGTGGTAGGCCCCTTCCTACAAGATTCTCCCCGTCCTACCCTAATGGTTTAGTTTTCATTCCCTGCATGGCAGGTCTCTTCTCCAAGAGCTGATCTAGATAACAACCTAGACAAACATTTCTCCAAGGATTGCCATAATTCTTTTCCACAAAACCAGGATAGGACCCCCGTCAAACTTGCCAGTATGTAAATGCAATCCCTGAAAACTGGGACAGTCCCAGTTTTCCAGGACATATGGCAACCCTATCCAAGGTTCACGGTTACTATTCAACCTGTGTACAAGGAGCACCCAAGATAAAGGTCAGCATTGTATTAGCATTAATCCCACATAGGCAGGGTCTGCTTGTTAGGCTAGACACTGCCATCGACACAACTCAAGACATGGTACAAATTCTATATTGAAGAGTCAGATCAACCAATTTTGGCTGGCACATGAACCTGCTCCATTGCATGTCTGTGCAGTGTATGTCTGAGCACTGGCCTAAACCCCACAGGAGTGGCACAGAAGTGCCTTACAACCCTTTTATGACACCTCCAGGCCAGCATGGGATTTGTGCCAGAATTTATGGCAGCCTAATTGGGGTTAGGATCGCAGCCCGAGTCTGATAAACGATGATGCAGTACCGGATAAATTGGCTGTTGATTTGTGCTGATGAGCGAATTGCATTTCTGCAATTGGACAGCTGTTTTGATAATGGGGTGGTGAGAGACGGACAGATGGACTGCAAGTCGTGCAGGGGTGTGTGTGTGTGGGGTTGCTGTGCCTAAATAGTGGCCACTAGTGTTTAAGACAGGAATGAATTGATTACATCACTGGCTTCAGAAATCCCAGGGGAGGAAAAAAGTCACTGCCAGTTTGCTGTATGACTTGGCAGTAGCAACAGATAAGCAATGGACTTGTCCTCTTGGTGCATCTCTGGCAGAATCCCCCCCTAACTTCCATGGCTGTGCTACTGATGCTCCAAACATCTTGATCCAATGTTATATTGGATGTTTTAAATTTTAATTTGTTAGCCTCCTTGAGTCGGCCTCGGCACGAGAAAGGCGGCATAGAAATTTATTAAATAAATAATAAATAGATGTTTGGCATTTTTCTGCCAAAGCCTTTTGGGGAGGGGAGGTAGAAGCCTGCAAACTTTTTAAGATTCTCCCAGATCTATGGCTTTCTCCAAAGGGTTCTTTGCATACAAACTCAGTTTGAAATGAATGTCAGTTTGTCCAGTTCAAGCTCGCCAAGACTGGGTTTGTATTTTCTGTGGTCTGCAATAAGCCTAAAATTGTAAAAGCGGGCAATACAAATCATTGAAATCAGCTTGATTGGGGGTGGAGACAAGTCAGTCTTCCATTCATAACAATTGAGATATGGAGTTGTGGGTGGGTGAGCCTAACCCACTTTCTTCACTGTTTCCTAGCCATAGACGGTACGGCTCAAGATATTGATCAAGGATTGGGCAGGAGAGGAAGAGATCTTTCCCCAGCTCTGTGGCCAAAATTAAACAAATAAAATAAAAATAGGCTGCTGTTGATGAATGGTGTGCAAACTCTTTGTCTTCTGCTTTTCTCTACAGGTGTACAGTGAGTGCAGGTGTACAGGCAGGTGTACTTCCTGCTCCAGGGGTAATACAGCATGCCCTTTTCTGGAGGAGTAACTGCTTTCCTCCTCCTCCTCCTCCTCCTCCAAGAGGATCTCGGCATTTCACCCGGCTAGCAGAGAACCTGAACTCCTTCCTGGGCGAGACCTGTGACGTGGGGGAGAGAGTGCCCGCTCAGTTCCCAAGAACCTCACCTGTGACCTCTGGGCTTCCTCACAGGTTAAGGGTCTCAGGGACAGAGAGGGCACCAGAAGCGAGAGAAGCAGGAAGGCAAAGGCGGAGGGCAGGAAACAAAAGGGACAGTGTCACCCTGGAGGAAAAAAGTGTGGGGTGAAGGCACCATCAGATTAGCAAAGCAGAAGTATAACGGCAGGCAGACCCTGTATCCCAAGCTACAGCTATGCACAGGCCTGCTTCTCAAGCTCCTTTGGTGATATTTATTCTCATTCATATTCCCCACCTCAAAAAAACCCCTTCCATTCTGTATCTCTTTGCTGAAATTTGATGCCACTTTGAGAGCCAAGAACACCAGTTCTTCTTTTAATTTTCTCTACATTAAAAAAAAAATCCCATTACTTGGAGTTCATTCCAGTTTTGGCTCCAACGGAGGAGCCTGTTTACCCAAAGCCCCTTCAGAGGCTCCACTTTTTATTTATTTATTATTATTTATTCAATTTATATCCTGACTTTTTTCCTAGAAAGGAAACCTCAGGTCGCAGGTCTGGGACCCCAAAACTTAAACCGAAGATGCTAAATTAATACATGCAAGGTAGGAAAAAGCAATGATTCTGAGCATATGCAGAGCGCCTTTCCTGTGGCTTGTTTGCAATCAGCCCCCAAAGACACACCTGTGATGGGGAAGAAAGGGTTCAGGGTCACAGAAATTTTGACATCCTTTTACCTCCCCCATTTTGGAAGCTAGAACATGGGGGTCCTTGTGGGGTTCCCCTTTTGCACAGGGCTAGGAAATCAATCTCCCTGTTCCGCAGTGCCTCTGGCTCACCCCGCCTGGTTCTATTCAAGCCCCACGATTTCCTTCTCTCTGCCTCGTCACTCCCGACCCAACCTAATTCTGTCTACAAGGTTGAGGGAACCTTGATGGCACAGATTTCAGGCAATGGTTGCTGGAAGCAGACCCTGAAAAGGATAATTTCCCGAAGGGCCCTTTGTTCCTATACTATTGAAGAGATGAGCTTTCTTGAGCCTCGACCACACAACTAAGATGGCCCGGTCTTGAGGACCATAATATAATTGTGGGGTGAAACCCATCCCTCTCCCTACTGAACAGGTAACATGAAATCAAGTTTATTGGGCACCCAGTGAAAAGGGCACCAAAACCGATCACAAAAGAACTGGAACCGGATGGATTTTAAGACAGGAGGTTGTTTGAGATGCTATAAGAAAAAAGTTTCTGAACACACATATCGTCCCAAAACAAACAAGAAAAACCCCATAAACTGGGCAAAAATATTTAATTCAAACAATTGTTTGATGGAAAGTAGATGAAGGAAAGGTTTTTCATGTGACATGACTGCGGTTCGAAGCATTGCGTTGAGTTGTGCTCAATGCCAGTGGAGAAGTTTGCCATAAGTGGGTCAGCTTCCAGCCCCACAATGAGAAGTAACTGGGATGTTTAGAAAAATAAAATATATATAAATTCAGTCAAACTGGTTTTCTGAATTCATTGGGGTGAGTCCGGGCCTGACCGCTTTGGTGGCGGCACTCAGCATCAGGAGCCTGGAGCTTCTGCAGCAATTCTGGAAAGGGTCCCCTGTGTGTCACGAAAATGGCAGGCCTGTTTCTGGAATGTTCCAGTGTATGCCAGAGGACACGGAATTGCAGCAGCCCCATCCTGTTCCCCTCACCGCGAGTGGCGGATTTTGGAGGACATTAATATTGGTCCAGGGTCAGGTTGAGGAAATGGCTTGAACCAAGAAGTTCAGAAGAGGATCTCTGCCCCCCATCCCCCTGTTATAACCATCACTTGAGCGTAGGGGCTTTGCCCTTCCGTCCAGGTCCCACCAAGGCTAGGAAAGGCTTGGAAGGAACAGTGTCTCTCTAAAGGCTGGGTCCTCATAACTGTGACCGTTGTTCTCCAGAATGCGGTGGGCCCCTGGCTTGTGCGGCACCATCTGAAGCACCACAACTACAAACCCATATTGTTCTGGGATGACCTGAGGTGGGGTGTTGATGCGCATGGGGAGATGTTACGCATGAGGGTTGATGCTGCCTTGGAGAAGTCAATCCTATGGAACTGTCCACCAATGCAGCAACAAGGCCATAGTACATGGATATGAGATGGGGAAGGACACCTGAGCCGCCATGTCAGCGCTCCAAGGGATGGTGCAAAGGACTGGAGTTCAAGAACCTCTCCCTGTAGGCACCTCTCTGCTTCACTCACCTGATCAAGGTATTCTTCATACAGCTGTGGTGAGATGGACCCATCAGCGAACCCAAAGCAAGAGATGCACCAGACTCCATGATTTCACAGAAGCTGCTGGACCGATAAAGGTCCTTCTGGAAAAGATCTAAGATGAACTCAACACACAAATCCTTATGCTTTCCATCTCCAGGCACCCCCAAAGCAAACAAGCACTTACATAAATCTCTCTATGCCCAACTTATAATGTATGCAACACACATACACGCTCACACACACACACACACTCCCCTTCTGTGCTGTGAGCATGTTATGTCTGGGTGAATACTAAGAACTTGCACAATCAAAGCTATTGCAATGTGTGATACACACACACACACACACACACACACACACACACACACACACAGAGCCACACTCCTGCTGTTTTCTTCCACTCCTACCTGACTATGCACTGAACATGCATAAGCGACACATGTTTCTCCATGCAGACATCCCCCCTTTATCTCATCCACACCCCATCATGCCTTCTGCACAAAGCCATCCTCTTATGCTACCCATGCACCACTGTCTCCTCTTCAGAAACAATGCCCTCGCCATGCGCACACCCAAACTGTCCCCTTCTTTCCATGCACCACATGCACCCCACCTGCATGTGCACAATGGACTCGTCTCTGGAACACAACTGTGGCACAGCACAGCCCCCACCTATAGCACTTACCCCCCACACATATATCTTTTCAGTTCTCAACTTACCACATTGCACACTCAACCCATCAAAGGCAGGATTGCACAGATGTGGTCTCAAGATGCATCTTTTGGCGCAAACACCGTAGGACCCATTTGCTCTGTCTTGCTGTTTTGCTCCTATGAACAGTTCCCTCCCACACAGAACTCTTCATCCTTGTCCAATCCAGGAAGATTCATTGGGGAGTATGTGTGTGTGTGTGACAGCAAGTGTGCGTGCATAACAGAAAAGGAGAGAATCCTGTTGCTAAAAGAGGGATCTGCCTATGGGGTGGGTGTGGGAATCCCTAGGGTGGGTGTGGCCCCAGAGGTGAATGTGCACCCTTCGAGGTATGAAAGCCTTCAGACCAACACTCAACGTCTCCTCCCCACCTGGAAAAAGAGGAGATGGGTTCGGTCCCCAAAGACAGCCTGAATCCATGCATCAGGCAATGCCCTCCAGAGGAGGCAGTGAATGGGATCTCCCTGAAAAAAACCTCAGGGCAGGAGCCGTGCTTGCAATCCCTTTTCACCAAAGAAAAGTTTGAACCCCGGTGACATTGTATGCCACTGGGGGGTATGAACCTTAGGGAGAGATAACACTTCCCTCCATGTCCCATGTGCCCAGGGGATGGGGTGGAAAGGCAGCATTCCACAGCTGTCCTCTGACAACCACCTGAAAGCGATGGTGGTCACACCCCCCAAAAAACCCATTTTTCCTTCTTCAGGATTAAACTTGTTACTTTGGCTCATTGTTCTGCCTCTTCTCCCTCTCCACCAGCTATATAAGCTCATATTTAAGCTATATATATAGCAAAATAAGCTTACATTTAAGCTACATATATATATATATATATATATATATATATATATATATATATATATATATATATATATATATATATATATATATAGCTATATGAGCTTATACAGCAGGTGGAGAGGGAGAAGAGGCAGAACAATGAGCCAGAGTAACAAGTTTGATCTGTAAGCTATATAAGCTATATAGGTTCCAGCTATGTAATATTATTCACCCCCTGCTGCACTTACACCTCCCAGATCTTGGAGCAGGTCCTATTCATTCCCCCTTTATCTGTCTCCTTCCTCTCCCCAATGCAACTGTCATCATTCCCGCAATTTACCTTCTTGCTGCCCTCCTTCCTTCTTGTTCTCCATCACCTGTTTCCGCCACCTCTTTCTCCATCCTCTCCCCCTGGGCTGATGGACTCCTGTGCCCCACAGAGGAAAGGTTCACCTGCTCAGGTCTCCCTGGCCTCCTCTCCTGCTGTCCTCTCTCCTTGGCACCATCTCTGGCTGGTGGACAAGTGCACTGATGGATGCTGGTTGCTCCTCTGTCTCCCCATCATCATCATCACGCTGTGGCTGCATGTCTCTCCCTCTCCCTGGGCCGTGCCGCTGTCGATGCTGTAGCAACGCAATGCGGCTGTTGTCTAGAATGGAACTTTATCAGACTTGCCTGGATCCAGACAGCAGGGAGGGAGGAGGGAGAGCAGAAGGGAGGGAGAGCCGAGGAGGGAGCGGCGGCAGTGGAGGAGAGGGAGGGAGTCTGGCTGGGAAAAATTCAAATGGCAGCAAACCGAGACAATGAGAGGCAGGTGAGTCGGTCAGGTGGGGCTGGGCGGGTGCAGTGCCCACAGACCCCACCACACACACACACACGCACCGCACTCAGCAGATGAGGGCATGCGGCAACACCAGTGTTGCACAGCCTCCCCACCCCTTGGCTTCCAACTGCTTCACAAATTCTGCGCACCTATGCGCCACACCTTGCCGCACGTGCTGGGCGGTGGACATGCTGCATGCACCTTGTGGCCTGCCACAGGTCAAGAGCATGCCGACCACCTATGGCGGTGATGATGCCACGCGCACACTGCATGCAATACTTCACACACAATGCCACGCATGGCACAAATGTGCCAGACACATATGGCGGTGATAATGCCACACACACACTGCATGCAATACTACACGCACACACAATGCCACGCATGGCACAAATGTGCCAGACGCATATGGTGGTGGTGATGCTACACGCACGCCGCTTGCAGTACTTCACACACACACACACAATGCCACATGTGGTACAAGCATGCCAAATGCATATGGTGGTGATGATGCCGCATGCACGCCGCATGCAGTACTTCACACACAAACACAATGCCACGCATGGCACAAGCATGCCAGACGCATATGGTGGTGATGATACCACATGCACACAGCATGCAATACTTCACACACAATGCCACAAGAAGGATACACAGATGGCTCGGGTGCTAACATGCAGCAACAACTTACAGCACGACAGGAGGAATTATGGACACTGGTTGAGGATGCAATCCTAACCTCCAGTTAGGTCAGCCTAAGCTCCGGCTTAAGTCCTGTGCTGACCTGGTGGTGGTGTCACTTCTGTGCCACTCCTTGGGGAGGATTACGCCAGGGCACAGACATGTGCATGCCTCCCTATGGGAATGGGAAGACCAATGAGTTTGGCTGGCCTAGGTTAGGATTGCATCCTTAGAGGATTACACAAAGGGGGATGGTGTGGCCTGTTAGAACAGTCCCAATTGGCCACACCAGGGGCAATGGAACTGGCTCCATAGACAGACCAGAATGGCCATCGTCAAGTTCCAGGTGGGTTTATGAGTGTCCAGCAGCTGCCTGGCCATTGTGGGGAAACAGTAGGGCTGGATTGGATGGAGTTACGCTCAGATCTAGCAAGACACCTTTCCCATGACCCGCGGTGGGCTCAGCAGCTTCTACTCTATAGAACCGGTTGTTAACAAGAGATAGGACATATAAAGTTTAAAAATAGCCATTTAAAAGTGGCTGCCAGATGGGCATAGAACCGGTTGTTAATTTCTTTGAATCCCATCACTGCCCATGACGGCATGCCACAAGGATGCGCACAATGTGGTGTCAGAAGACCAGGACAGACAGGGTATTTGTGGATCTATGTACACCAATATAGCATGGCTCCATATGTGAATACCTCCACCTACCACCCCAAATGCACAGATCATCCAAAGAAGGACCACACTAGTCCTATATCAACCCCTATGTCTGCTGTGCTAGGGCCTTAACAAAGACTCCATCTCAAGCTATAGCTTCCTCCTAACTCTAGACACAGCCGCTCACGGCACAAACAAG
This sequence comes from Cryptoblepharus egeriae, assembly GCA_030015325.1. Classification (NCBI taxonomy): domain Eukaryota; kingdom Metazoa; phylum Chordata; class Lepidosauria; order Squamata; family Scincidae; genus Cryptoblepharus; species Cryptoblepharus egeriae. The sequence goes on from JAREYC010000014.1 coordinate 4,881,081, forward strand.
AACAATTTACACAGCAGACAAAGAACTGCACACAGTTTGCAAAGATCACCAGACACAATCAGTCCACAAATTCTGGCATATCCACACACACACACACACACACACACACACACACACACAGCAGCTTGCAGAGACTCTGTGTATCATTTGCTTACAATGTGCTTTGGTCCTGTGTCGTCCCCCACAACTTTGTCACCCCAAACCTTGTCCTTGAAATCCAGTAGGACAGAATGTAAACAGCTTTGTGAACTTTTTAGTTGAAAAGTAGTATATAAATACTATAGATAGATAGATAGATAGATAGATAGATAGATAGATAGATAGATAGATAGATAGAATAGAATAGAATAACTGCATTCCCCAACAAACAAAGGTGTCCCAAAAAATCCTACCTCTGACCTTTCACTATCCTGATTGTGTTAAAGCAGACAAACAGTTCAATGCTTGATAAGGGAGTCAATGGGGAGTCTAGGGGTATGCACACTGGACCCCAAACATCAATTGACACCTGTGTGACTGACATCTTCAGACTTATGGCGCAAACCTAACCAATTAAGGCCAGCGCAACTCAGCCATTTCACCATTCCTGCAGCGGCATGGGGAGGCCAGTGGATGGGCCTAACCTCCCTAGGTGTGGCGCAGAAGTTTGCAACACTACCCGGCCAGCATGGGGCTTGTTCCAGCCTAACAAGGAGTTAAGACTGTGCTGAGAAGCTGCTTCACAACCATCAAGGGACCCTTCATGACAGTTCCATCACTCTGTAGTTGCTCAATCAGAATTATAGGGCAAACGCTGGGGCACCCCACATATGAGGCAACACCAACCCTTTCCCACTGAGAAAGTTTGCAGGATGCCTTGCATAGACCATTAGGCTTGAGTTAAGGAGGCCAAAGAGGCCAGTTCCCCACTGAGACATGAACCTCATTGGGTAACCTTGGGGCAGCCACCAAACTTCAAATCAACCTACCTTTCAGGATTGTTGTGAGGACAGAAGGTAGTGGGGGAAGGAGGGAGAACAAGCTCACATGTCACTCTGAGCAACCTGGAGGAAAAGTTGGATAAAAACATGAATAAACAATAATTTCCTAGCAAGTGTCGGAGTTTCTCTGCCTCTTAGAGCTAATAATACCTGATAATTTCCCCTGATAAGTTTGGTGGCTGCCCCAAGGTTACCCAATGAGGCTCATGTCTCAATGGGGAACTGGCCTCTTTGGCCTCCTTAACTCAAGCCTAATGGTCTATCCAAGGCATCCTGCAAACTTTCTCAGTGGGAAAGGGTTGGTGTTGCCTCATATGTGGGGTGCCCATGAGGACGAGCTGAACACATCCTTTTAATCCTCACAACAGCCCTGTGAGGTACAACAAGATGAATGGCATGGGCTGGAGCAAACTAATCCCGATCGCTATGTGGCTAAGCAAATACAATTCTGTCCCACTCTAATGCCTAATGGTAGCTGCTACCATTATTTACTCAAATCTAATATGCCATTGAATCTGATGCACTTCCTATACTTATAATCAAAATACCACATTTACTTGAATGTAACTGACCATCAAATCTAATGTGCACTCTGATTTTGGAGACTAACCCCCAAAACCAGAGTAACTACGGGAGCACGTAAGAGACTTTACATGCACCCATCGTTACTGCGCCACCTAGTGAAAACCTATGGGAAATTCATATTGGAATCCAGAGTAAGTCGTTCTTACATCAGAGCAAGGACTCCTCATAGTTACTCTGGATTTTGCCCTAAATTCAGCTGGAAAAGGTGAGCACTAGATTTGAGTAAATGCAGTATTTACTCTGGAAAGAGCTCAATTCTTGTAGTTTGCAAACATGTGGAAATATAAGGAGATAAATGTTTTGAGGGTCTTTCTTTGTTACTCTTAACATAAATACATATTTCTTTCCAGATCTCCTTTTTCAAGTTTTCTGAAGCTAGGTGGGTCCCAAGATAATGTAGTTTTAAAAAGTGGGTCCCCGTGCTAAAATATATATTACATTCTAGTGCTTTTACCATGTGCTGCGCAACAGCAAGGAATTTGAGGATAAACCCAAATTTTCTGCAGTAGCAGAAAAATCTCACTGCTACTCACCGTTTTGGTGGTCGACACCCTGCTGGTGTAATGGAAACACGCATGATCCTTCAAGGAGAGAGGATGTGTTGGCAACAGTGACCCCTTGCTCCGACAGGCAAACATAGGTCTTAGACTGCAGTACAACTGCAGCCGCTCGGAGGCAAAGCAGCACCTGGAGGAAGGAAAGGGTGTGGGTGTAGATGGAGGGGATTTGGAGAGGTTGAGAGAGCAGATGGTAGGAGCTTGATGGACTAGCTGACTGGTGGCCTGATTAATGGACAGCTTCTGGACCTGCTGCCTGACAAATGACTGGCTGGTGGATTGATGGATGGAAGGATAGAAGAGCAAACTTTGATTGCTGGAATTAGGAACGCTGGAGACCGCAGGAGAAACTGGAGAATGGTGTGTGGCTGTTACGTCCAAGACCTGCTGAAGACCAAGGTGTTGATGTGGTGGCTGCTGGAGAAGCCACTGGTAGGAGAGGAAAAGCAGGAGGACCTTTTCAGGTTGAACAGGAGAGCTTCCCTGTGAAGGCGTCCACCAGTGCTACTTGCACAACCAGGGGCATTACTGGGGGAAAATGGGATCTAATGGGCTTAAAGCGGATGAAAGTTCTATAGGCGAAGCTTGGACAGGATTTTGGCAAAACATCTGGCAAGTGAAGAATCCGTTTCTTGTACTGTGGCATTGCCCCGAGGAAAGCTAGGAGGCTGTACAGTTATCTCCTGATGGTGTTATTCTAAACCATACAACCTACTACCTCAACACGAGACACGCACGAGAGAGGAGGAGCTGTCCATTTTCGCTGGGAAGGAGAGGCGTGACGAGAAGGTTTCCACCAGATACTGAAGACATCGGTCACTTGTTGAGGTCTGTTGGGAGATGGAGAGGGTCCCATAGGGATCCAGGCAAAGGAAAACTGTCCGATTGCATCCCTATAAGATGGTGCAGCTGTTTTATAAAGGGCAAAGAAGTTTCGCCCCTTGCTGACTAGCTAGCTATAGGCAAACTAGGTTTTCATAGAGGCTCTCAGAATTGACTGCCCAATCCCATTTTGTTCCATTTTGCCTAAACTGGTTAGGATTGCACCAAGGGTAGAATTGCCATTATGTCTCAAAAATCAGGAACAGTCCCAATTTTGGGGGATTGTATTCCTGTGGGCTGTAGGTGGCACAAGCAGTTAAGACGCTGTGCCTGTTAACCAGCAGGCCAGGGTTCGAGACCCGGGTCAGCCCCACAAGACAGGGTGAGCTCCTGTCCTTAGCCCAGCTCTGCGATGCCAGCTGGATCCAATCGTATTGGCTCTGCCTTTCCATTGGACTAATTCAGTGGTGTGGAGAGGGGGGATTTGCTGCTTGGGTAACAGCCTATCCTTCATAACAATCTAACCCAGGCTTTCGTGCTTCGCATGCAGCGTATGCAGTGCTGAGCACGATACCATAGTCTTTCAAGACTGACGGAGGCCTGCTTTATTCACATACTGGCTGTGTAACAGAAGGTCCAGTCCCAATTTTGTGGAAAAGAATTATGGCAACCCTATCTGAGGCTGTCATCCTAAGCTCCACTTAGGCCAGCCTAAACCCCGGCAGAAATCATGTGCTGACCTGGGGGTGTCACAAAGGTGCCGTAAGGCTCTTTTGCACCACTACTGGGGGGTCAGGCCAGTGCACAAGGCATATGCCGACATCCCATACCATCACAAGAGGATATGCCAGGTGAGTTAGGCTGGCCTAAATCGGTTAGGACTGCACCATGAGTCTAGGGTTCAGCAAATACCCAAGACTGCCCACTGTTGAGGCTGGTCATGGGGTTGGCTGGCAAAACTTCCTAATTCAATAAAAAAGGGGAAGGACTTCACAGCCAGACCATCAACTTCTGTGATAAGAGAGACCAAATTTTTAAAACCAGTTTCAATTCAGCGAATGGAGTAAACATACAGAATTTCTATATCAATCCCTATACACAGTACACAGTTGTTAAGTCCCATTGCACTCAATAGAGCTTACATCTGAGTAGATACAGATAGACTGTCCTGAGAGTCTAATTTCCAGGCTTATAATTAGTGAATCATGATTTGCTACTCATGGGGAGGCATATGGAGTCCTGTTGGGCAGTAGATGCACCCGAAATAATTAAAACATCTTATTTGGTATCCCCTCTGGCCTCTCAATATTTAAGTCTCAATATTCATAATTATTTATAATTATAATAATATTTAAATCTCAATATTTAAGATTCATTCAACGAAAGTAAATAAAAAATCCCCTTGAAATGATTAGGAGTAATGCTAAGCATTGTTAACTTGTCCCATTGATTTCAGTGGAACGAAGGGCACAATCCAGAGTAACTATGGGGAGTCCTTGCTCTGGTGTAAGAACAATTTACTCTGGATTGCAATATGAATTTCCCATAGGTTTTCACTAGGTGGTGCAATAATTACGGGTGCACGTAATGTCTCTTAAGTGCTCCCGTAGTTACTCTGGATTGTAGGGTTAATCAAAATTAGCTTTTTTATAGTGGAAACAATCCACTCTAACCATTCACAAATTCAGGCATATCTGAAGCCCTGAGGACTAGAAACTTGTCCAAAAATTAAGTCTGAGGCTATCTGGATACTAGATTCAGCATTTCATAGTTTGTATACACCCAGTTTTGCTTTGAAGAAGGAACTGGGACTGTTCAAACTATCCCCCTTTCCTACAGGTACGTTGGTTTTCACAGCTCCATAAGTTTAGAGGTGCACAAATAATTCTTGACTCTAAGAAGAAGGAACCTGGTGTGGCAGCAGTAGATCTAGATGTCCTGGCCAAGGTCGACACATACCCACAGACTCGAGCTTGTGTGAGTCAGCTGTACCGCAAGTTCGGATCTACGGGTTTATGGCAACCGGCAAAATCGCACCGCAGGAGTGGCATGACATGGGCTACTGCTTCTGGGCACGGGGGAAAGGAGGGAGAACCTAGCTTGTGATGCAGCCCAACGTTGGACAGGTTCTGGGATGGGAATTCAGAGATGTCGGCACGGTAGGATGGAAGAACCAAACTCTGCAAAGCGAGGAAGAACAAAACATAGGGACAGGGTCAAAAGGGAGAAGAGAAGATGCATATATTACTTTTCTAAACACCCAATGTGGTGTGTTGCAGACAAAACATAAAGATGAAACATTAAAACCAATTGTAAAATTAAAAGGAAATTATAAAAAGCAATTAAACTATTTTTAAAATAGAGCAGATTTAAATAGCAGCATAAAAGTATACAAGGTGTCACTTGCCGTGCAGTCCTAGCTCAGTCTAGACAGTTAAGGCAGTGTTTCTCAAAGTGGGGGTCAGGACCCCTTTGGGGGTTGCCTAGAGCTTTCCTGGGGGTTGTCTAAAGACCCCTGATGCAGGGGGCCAGGTCAGGCTTGCCAGACCTCCGGCTGTAGCTGCACGTGCACTGGGGCTGACTGACAGCCTCAGGGCCCAATCCTATGCATGCCTACTCTGAAATAAATCCCATTGTGTTCAATGTGTGCATAGAACACACATTTCATTTGTAACCATGAAAATACATCCTGCATATTGGATATTTACATTATGATTCATAACAGTAGCAAAATTACAGTTATAAAGCAGCAATGAAAATAATTTTATGGTTGGGGGTCCCCACAACATGAGGAACTTATAAAGGGGTCACAGCGTTAAGAAGATTGAGAACCACTGAGTTAAGGGTTAAGAAATGGAAGTCAAGAGATGCTTACTGGCCTAATGGTCACCCAGTGACATGGTCACAGTTTGTTATCTTTTTCCAGGACATGTCCTGTTTTTTTAGCCTTGTGTCCTGGAAAAATTTCATTGTTCTTTTCCTTGTGAGCAGGTAGCATATAGCCTTTTTGTAATCTATAAATTATCTTCTATATATATAAATAAAATAGAAGAGTCACTGACTAACTGGTGCCTGCTCCCCACTGCATGGTGCCGGTTGGTGCTCAGCAGTGCCTAGTGCCCACTGGTGCCTGCCACCCGGTGCCCACCACCTGTTTCCAGTGCCAGTGCCTGGTGCCCAGTGTTGTCCACCAGTGCCCCTCCAGGGCCACAAATATTTTACTCTCACAACAACGGCTCAATTCCGCTTGTTCTGTGATTTTCAACCTTTTCCATCTTCTGGCACACCAACCAAGTGCTAAAATTGTCAAGGTAGACTATCAAACTTTAGACAGTTGACAAGGCACACCATGCTGCTGGTGGGGGGATTTAATTGCTCAATAATCCTATTATAAATTAATAATCCTACTAATAAATAATGTTTGCTTAATAAATAAATAAATTTGCCCAACTCTCAAGGCACACCTGTGGACCACTCGCGGCACATCAGTGGTTGAAAATCACTGTGATGGTATGTAATAAATTATATGTAACAGTTTTAAGTTTTAATATAGTGTTTAAATCAACCACATGAAAGCCATATACATTAGTGTTTTAAGCTTTTTTTGGTTCTGTCCTACATTTTTCTTGGGTTTCCTACTTTTGGGGGGCCTTGTCCACTTTTGTAGTTATGACATATGGTCACCCTGACTGGCGACGATGTGGCTGAGGTGGGATTTGAACTCAGCTCTCCCCTGTTGAGAAGAAAGAGAAAAGCTGGGTGCAGGGCACCCAAGACATACAAGTGGACACGAGCAATGGGTAAAGGGAGGCAATGGATGGAAAAGACACAAGGGGGCGCTCCGACACCACTAGCAGCTTGATAGGGTGCCCTGTTAAATCATCTAGTCTTCCACATTTCATCATTAGATTCCTATTGTGCTTTTCAAACAATCTAAGATCGGAGATGCCACCTGGATGCTTATTGAGGGTTCGAGAGTTGACATCTGACATGTTAAAAACATGATTTTGCATAGGAAGTGTCTAAACTCATATAATCTCTCTTTTTTTTAAAGGGAGCTTTTTGGCTCCACCATAAGGCATCTAGATAAATCACAATTTCGGGATTGCACACTGCAAAGGATGCAAATCGGTACATGAGTGTGATGTTAACCACAATGCTCTACCACATTTGAAGGGGGGAAGAGGAGAGTGAGGATGTGACAGGTGGGATTAGGAATGTTAAGTCTTGAAGCAAGCCAGATCCGATAGAATGGATCACCCTAGTATCTAATCCCTATCATGCTTCTTTCATTTATTGAGACATGCTATGATTTATATATATCCTGTCTCTGGATTATAAAAACTGCCCCCAAGAAGCTTCTAACTGAAGATGGTGGACCAAAATGGCACAACAACAAAGGAAAAAATAATCTGTATGTATTTTTTTAAAGTATAGGATCTATCCTAACAAAGTGTTAGGGCTGACCTACCACCCCTTGACCCCTGAAGCCATGTGCCATTCAGCTCCAACCACACCCTTGAATGGATATAGAAGGGTGTCTCTGATGCTCCAGCCCACCATAGTGCTGATGTTCTAGCTGTTCCACATAGGTTTGCCATAATTCTCTTCCACAAAATTGGGACAGGTTCCTCTGTCCCATTTCATAGAATCATAGAATCCTAGAGTTGGAAAGGACCTAGTAGGTCATCTAGTCCAACCCCCTGCCTGTAGCAGGAAATCCTCCTAGAGCATCTCTGACAGGTGCTCATCGAGCCTCTGCTTGAAGATCCCCAATGAGGGAGAGTCCACCAGTATTTGCCAGTATGTGAACATAATCCCCATAAATCAGGACTGTGCCTGTTTTTCGGGGCATATGGCAAGGGATATAGGTTTGTCCAAGATCCCCCAGGAACCTCATCCATTTTAGGTCTACCTGGCCAATCTACTACCCACCGATGCAAAACCCCAATATGAGGTTGGAGAAGAAATCAACTCTATGGATTCAACTGCCAGAGCCAACCTGAATGTTGCTCCACTGGGTTGGAAGGCTGTACCCCCTAATATCAGGGATGTGATAAGAAACGTATTCTGCTCATATACAAATGGACAGTGCTATCCTCCTTGGTGGATCCCTGAGGATTCCTCAAATGTTGTTCTCTGGACTCTTAAAATATTGGGGTTCAGATATTCACGGATGAGAATCTGGGGGGTTATATTGGGGCACCAAAACTCCATCTGCAGGGCTGTTTGCCAACGCAAACAGTGACACACTCTGAATCCTCAATTTTGCCAGTCCTGAACTGGAGTTTGCATCCTGACTGACGAATGTCTTGCATGCAGGGGGCACTCCCTGTTTGTTGGACACCATTGCCAGCACCACCATCACCACCCCATTTCTTAAGTGTCCCAAGGAAACTGGCCAAAGCTTTCACTTTTTTAAAACCTGAGGACTAGAAACATATCCTATTAAACAGACTGAAATCTCTAAGTCCATGTTCCTTGATAGCACACGTGATGACCATGCCGTGAAGGATTCCAAGTGGAAGAGAAGATTTCCATGAGCTGCCCTACCTCACAAGGTTGTTGTGACAATCACCAACATCACAGGGTTGTTGTGAGAATAAAAAAATACAAAAAAGCCATGTGAGGCTGCAATCCTAAACTTCAGTTAGGTTGGCATAAACCCCAGCATAAGTTCTGTGCTTACCTGGACTTGTGCTGTAAGGCAATTCTGCCCCACTTGTGAGGGGGTTGGGTGGGGGGGGGGGCGTTAGGCCAGTGCAGACATATACCGACCTCTCCATACCACTACAGAAAGATATGCTATGTGAGTTAGGCCAGCCTAAATTTTATTAGGATTGCACCCTAAGACATCTTGTGCATTTGCACAAGGCCAGATATAAGGCCAGCTATAAATCCCACAAACAAACAAACAAACAAACAAATTTGATAGCTGTCGGACCCATTAATGACAACATTATAGCCATTCATAGCTAAATTTTAAAAACAAAAACATAACACTGAAATAAGAAGTGAGGTACATGACCATGTTAAAAAACTAGTATCGACAGTTATCTTTATAATTATCTTCTTCATCTTCTCCTTCTTATATATATAAAAGAAAAAAGTCACTGACTCACTGACTGACTCATCAACACCCAGCCAAAACCGCTGGGCCTAGAAGCGTGAAATTTGGGGTGGGTGTTCCTTCTGTGACAGAGGGGTGCACTAAGAACTGGTTTTCGGAAATTCCAACCAGAAGGAGGTGAAATGGGGCGCAGTTTCCTCCTTACACTTTCCATTGAAGAATTGGTGACTGAGGGATACTCTGCCCCAACCCCTGGACCTAGAAGCATGAAATTTGGGAAGGGTGTTCCTTCTGTGACTTGAACACCCACCAACAACAGATGCGGAGAAATTTAGCCCTTAAGGGGCTGAAAAGGGGTGCAACGTGTTTCTGTCCTATACTTAACATGGAAGACTGATCAACCTCCAGCCAAATTGATGCTCGGTGCCCAGTGCAGTGGGGGGAATGTTGTTTGGAGGGAGAGGTTGCACTGGGGAGGATGCTGTGTATGGGAGGGTGATGCGCGTGGGGCTGTTGTACATGGGGGGTGTTGCAAGTGGGGAGATGATGAGCATGGAGAGATGATGCACATAGGGGACTGATGCGCATGGGGGCTTGATGCGCATGGGGGAATGTTGTGGATGGTGGACTGATGTGCATGGGGGCTTGATGCGGGTGGGGGGTTGATGTGTGTGGGGGACTGATGCGCCGTAGGGGGATGGCGTACAGGGAAATTTTACTCCTGCAATGCAGGTATGCTTTTCGCTAATATGTATGTGTGTGTATATATACATATAAATGAACACTCACTTACTCACTCACTCACTCACTCACTAACAGCCAGCCAAAACTGCTGGACCTAGAAGTATGAAATTTAGGGAGGATGTTCCTTCCATGACGGAGGCACCACTAAGGACCGGTTACTGGAAATTCCAACTGGAAGGGGGGAGGAAAGGGTGCAGCACGTTACACTGAAGATGCCCCAACCCCTGCACCTAAAAGCATGAAATTTGGGAAGGGTGTTCCTTCTGTGGCACCAACACCCACCAAGAATCCATCTTGAGAAATTTAATCCTTAAGGGGCTGAAAAGGGGTGCAACGTGTTTTTGTCCAATATTTAACATTGGAGATTATTCCTGTTGCAGGCAGGGGATTGGACTAGATGACCTACTAGGTCCCTTCCAACTCTATGATTCTATGATCTAGCAATTTGGTGCCTGGCACCTGATGCACTAGGAAGGAGGGTGGGCATGTGGGGATGGTTCTCATAAGAGATTATTGCACATGGAGGGTTCATGTGCAAGGGTGCTGTTACGCATGGGGGATGATGCACATGAGGGCTTGATGCGCATGGGGGATGATGCACATGGGGATTGATGCACATGGGGAGATGTTGCGCATGGGGGGATGTTGCACATGGGGAGTTTGATGCGCATGGGAGGGTGTTGTACAATGGGGGTATGGTGTTACGGAGGGTATTGTAATCCCACAAAGTGGGTACATTTCACTAGTGTTTAATATTTTTAAAATGCTTCTGAGATATAAAGGATTGGCCTCTAGCTGTGCCAGCAAGATCTTGTAGTTCTTACTCCAATCAGCCTTTTTAAGGCTGTGGTCTACACCTAGGAAGCTAAAGGAAGCACTTTCAAATTAAAACCCAAATGAACTCCAATGCGGCTCTACTGAATGAGCCTGGTGAACAGAAAATGGAGGCAATGCTACATTATCAGGAGATTTATTCATGCACCTTGTCGATAAGGCATTCATCAGTCATGGTCCTAGTTCCAGGCCAAGATCAATGAGTCTTAATTTGGAATTTGCTTCTGTTTGCACCAGCATGTATTGCTTTTCCAAGGCTTGTTGATACCTTAGTCTAAGGGATTCTCCTTAGTAAAAATGGGGTGCAATGCTTCATAAGTTGTCCTAGAAAGAGTCCCCCATGAAATAGAGCCACAAGAAACTGTTTGAGAATCGATGCTCTGCCCAATTTTCCCCAGCTCGGTGATGTATCTAACCAGACTTTGGAGATCTAATTGAAGCTGCAATCCTAAACACACTTCCCTGGAAGTAAGACCCACTGAACACAGTGGGGCTTACTTTATAGACATGGTTAAGACTGTGCTAAGAGTGTGCTTACTAAAAAGTAAGACTGAAATCCTAAAAACACTTTCCTGGGAGTAAGACCCATTGAACACAATGGGGCTGACTTTGGTTACTTTGGGGCTTACTTTACTACATGGTTAGGATTGTGCTCTAAGTCCCACAGTGTTCAATGGGTTGTGCTCTAAGTCCCACAGTGTTCAATGGGTTCAATGGGTTGTACTGCCAGGAAAGTGTCTTTAGGATTGTGCTCTCAGGCTTCTATCCACTGCACAGACTCAACTGATGACACGGACATATAATGCAATCCGAAGAATATCTACTCATAATAAGTCCCATTGTGTTCAATAGTACTTACTCCCAGGAAAATGTGGTTAGGATTGCAGCCTTACTTACTGTGCCTATTCAAGGCTTCTAATAGTTCCTCCCTCCTTGGTCAAAAGGAGAAAAACGGGATGATGGAAGTCTGTAGGAATTCTTACCTACTGGGTCAAAATTGGACATGGGAACTTCAGCTTGGCGAAGTTTTATTTTATTTATAAAAATTTTAACCCTGAAAAAAATTGGCTTTTGACTACTGATTATTTGATGCTGGAGTGGGAACACACATGATGGACTTGATGGGGCTTCCAGAAGCATCTAGGTATAGGAATGAAAATGCTGGGCTAGATGGACTTTTGGCTGGATCCAACTGGGTTTTTCTTCCAAAACCATAAGAACATAAAAGCCCTGCCGGATCAGACCAAAAGTCCATCTTGTCTTTGTTGTGCCCAGGGGATGGAGGTGCCATATGTGCTCCCCGAGACATTTGGTGGGCCATTGTGTGATACAGGAAGCTGAACTAGATGGGACCTTCGGCCTGATCCAGTGGAGGCTCTTCTTATGTCTTATGGTCCAGCTTCCTGTATTTGACAGTGGCCCACCAAATGCCTGCAGGAACACACAAGCCAGCAATTTATCTAAATCCTGTTGGCATTTCCTTGCACCTGACATTCAGATGAGTGCAATCCTAATCGTGCCTCCTCAAAAGTAAACCCCATTGTGTTCAATGAGTCTTACTCCCAGGAAAGTGTCTTTAGGATTGCAGCCATTGCCTACATCTAAAACCAGTTATTTGTTTATATCCAGCACGGTTTGTACTATATGATGGAGTTTTCCTCCATCAACCTGTCCCCTTTTAAAGGCATCTAGGCCAGGTGACATCCCTACATCCTATGGCAAGGAGTCTCACAGATGAAATCAAAACAACAGGTGGCAATGTGGGATTCAGTACAACAGATCATTGTGTAGACTGTCTTTTGGTCGGATCCTGCTGTTTCTCTGCCCTGGTGCAGACTGGGCATACTCAGCGAAGGCACCCTGTGGCTTATGGAGGGGGCATGACACCGGGGATGACACCGAGAATGAATACAACAATGAATGAACTCAGCGCAGACAGGTGTTTAACATCTGGGGAAGCCAAAACCTTTGTCCATATCTACCGAGGTCAAGCATTCCTGACTCCATGCCTCATCCTGACCCATGTCTCAGAGCTCATGCAGACATTTTGCAGTGGAATTGCAAAGAGAAGCCTCACCCTGTTCTTTACAGAACAAAATAATACGGTTTTTTTCTCCCAAAAACAAAAAAGTCTGAAAAAGAAAAAAAATAAACCACTGACTCACTGCAGGGTGTAAGAGGAAACCATGAATCAACTCAAATATGAGAGTAACTCAACCCAGATTGACAGGGAGGGTCCGGAAAGGCGGAAGTGAGGGGTTATCCTCACCGCAGAGCACTGATAAGCTGCAGAAGATAAATATGAGCATTGAAAGTGCATGATGCTCCACAGAGGGGGTGAGGATGGGTGAGGTGCGGGCAGCCTGACCTTCCAACGGCACTACCTCCCCCAGAAGAAAATTCCATAATCTCCCCAGAAGTTACAATATTTACTCAATTCTAACACTCACTTTTTCAGCTGAATTTAGTCTCCAAAATTAGATTTGATGGTGCACTCGATTCAAGAATATATAGGTTTTTGATTATAGGAGCACAATCCTAACTGTGTTCCTACGCAAAAATAAGCACCACTGTGTTCAACGGGTCTTACTCCCAGGAAATGTCTTTAGGATTGCAGCCTGAGTCTGTAATAGTTTAACAATATACTACAAACCCTTTGTTGTATAAAGTAGTACAATTAGGTAAAAATCAAAACATAACCCCATTCTCATCCTATCATCATCATCATCATCATCATCATCATCCACAAATTACTAATTGTTGTATCCAGTAAAATTAAATTTTGCACCTGCTTAGTAGCTGCGCATTACAATTGCCAGTAAACATTTTTTAAAATCTCAGTTCAAATTTGCATTAGATAGGGTTACATAAGCATTAGATTTGGTGGCACATTAGATTCGAGTAAAGACAGTATTTTGTGCAAGTCCCACTAAAGGAATTGGAGTTGCCACTGATCCCGAAAGAGGCAAGGGGAAGCACATCAAACAATGGAGTGTGGGCAAACCTCTGGTGCTTGACAACCCTCCCTCCTTGCGCACCACTGCTAGGCACATCAGAACTGGATTGGAAGGAGGGAGTGGTTCCCAAAATGTTTCAACTGGTGGTTCCCTTGATCTACTGGACCACTGTTCACAGATTTCCATTGGGGATATAATCCATATAATCCTATACATTGCATAGGGTGGCAGGTTTTTTATAAGGATTCCATTTTCACTCCACTGACTCGTTTCCGCAGCTCCCCAGGTTGCCAAAGTTCAGAGTATGGGAATCACTAGGGTTGGAAAGTTGGGGCTGCAGCAAAGGTGGCATGGATGCCATAGAGACAGTGGTGCCCAAACTCTGTAATGGAATGAAAAAGGGCACTGTGGCAAGGTGTGCTGCAGGAAGTCCTTGGCACCCTCTTTTTCCCAGTATTCCCAGGTGCTTCCATCTTGGATTATGCACGATCCAAGATGGCAACACCAAGGAGAGCCAGGAAAAGAGCCAGGCTGCCGTAAAAGGACATGGTGACCACAATACGTTTGCGACCTACTGCCACAGGAGACAGATCTGTAGCCTGTGACTGACCACTCTTCCTGCATGCAGAAAGACCAGGATGAACCCCTGAAATCTCTAGGCAGGGCTGGAAAAAACCCCAATTTGAAACGTGGTAAACCACTGCTGGCCAGCAAGACGGTCCTGACATTAACAGCTCAATGGTTTGAAACAAGGTGGTTTCCTCTACAACTGTACATGTGGTTTTCTGAACAGAGAGGGACTCAATGGGTAGTGATGGAAAGAATCACCTGCTTTCCCAGCAGTAGCTTTACATCCGTGAAATAGGAATATCAACCAGCAAGGTTGATAAGAGCGCAGTTTGTTTTAGCCATTATTTTTTTATTTCCTTTGGAAACATTGTGAACTTTTTAGTTGAAAAGTGGTATTTAAAGACTGTGGATGGATTTATGGATGGATGGATGGATGGATGGATAGATGGATGGATAGATAGATAGATAGATAGATAGATAGATAGATAGATAGATAGATAGATAGATAGATAGATAGATAGATAGATAGATAGATAGATAGATGTCCCAAACCTTTTGGAGGTGACGACTAGTCGTGGAAAATAAAATAATATTTGTAGTATTCTCTTACCTCTATGAAAGGAAGGGGTAACTGCTTCCATTTCTCTTTGGTGGACTGTCAACAGTGCCCTGAGTGGTTCTCAACCTTCCAAAGAATTAATTAAAATTAATTAATTAAATTTATTTTAAAAAGCTGCCAACTATATGATAAAACAAGGTTTCAATTTCCTACACCACAAACCCAACATACAAGTTACTAGTCCATACTGGAGCTCAGGAGCTGGCTGTGACTACTCAGGGAACTCTTACAAGAAAAACACACTCTGCACATGCTTAGGAGCACTCTCATCCAGCTAATCTGCAGGCGAAAGGAGAGAAGAAACCACGGTGGATGACACCAAGGCGCTAAGTACTGGTCCTTAAAAACTAAACCATAGCAAATTTTAACCCCTCCAACTCCAAGGAGACAGAAGCTGCAATCCTAAAGACACTTTCCTGGGAGTAAGACCCACTGAACACAAAGGGACTAACTTTTGAGTAGACGTGGTGAGGATTGTGCTCAGAGCAGGTCTTTCTGAGTAATTAAAAAGTGAGGCTCATTACTCATGAGATACACTTGATCCCACAGTACTTTTGGTGTCAAAAGCCCAAGAGAGACAAGTTTTTGTTTCTGCTGCCCTACATTGGTTCTGTTTGGTAGGATCCAACTGGAACAGTGAACTTTCACAGGGATCCGTGCCAGGGTAACTGTTGGGTGCAAATGGGGTTCTCTTCTTATACATAGGCAATTTCTTCCCCAGGGAACGTTGGGGACTATTGGGGTACTCACTCACCAGAAAATATGCCCCCCCAATTTTTCCCAAAGCAAAACATTGAGCTAAATGTAATGATTCCTGCTGGGGAAAAAATATTTGAAGCATTCCTAATTTCGGAGTAATTAAAAGGTGAGGCTCATTACTCATGAGATGTGATTTCTCTGTGCGAGTTTTTCTCCCAAATCCAAATTCAGAGCAAATCAGTTCACCCCTTTGCAAAATTCGTCTGGTTTTGCAAGAAGCTGCTTTGTGAAGAAGTGATGAAACTTTCTGCCAAGGAAAGAAGGAATCAAATGGTCAAATTCCTACTTATGGGGCACTTCCTTCCACAGGAGTATTTTGGAATTATGATCTCTGATGAACAGAAAGAGAAGTGGTTATCAAGTCATAGAAGACCCATACAGGTCCCTCCTAGCAAATCCCAATGGATATTATAGTGTGCAACTGCCTCCCCTGCACTTAGGAACTTGGGGGAAGACGAGAACACGCATTGTGATGGAATGAAATGGGCCATTGTGTCCTTGCAAAACCTGAATATATCGCTATCTTCAGGGCTATCATATACAGCCTGAATATATATCATATATATTCAGCCTGAATATATTGCTATCTTCAGGCCATAGCCCAGTTGTTCCCAAACTGTATGCAGCGGCTTTTTGGGGAGCCGGGGACTCCTTGCAAAAAATCTCCTGCCATATACCAAGGGTCCTTAACCACCCAGTCCACAGTCCAGTGCTGGTCCATGGCACCTCGGCTGCCGGGCTGTGCTGGGACCAGAGGCCAGAGCCCTGTTACCGCCTGGCAGGTATCCTCCCAACTGGGAAGCGAATTGGGCATGTGCAGTCTAGTCAATAGCCCAGTTTGCTCCTGCCTGAGATGGACAGCCTAGTCGCTGGACTGTGCATGTCCAGATCTCTTCTGGTCTGGAGCGAACAAACCCCATGAA